>JARYHS010012519.1:172233696-172892734 GCA_031002005.1 Vandiemenella viatica | reverse complement strand
ATGGCAGCAGATATAAGTTAGATAAATAAGGCGTCGTACTGATGCTAATATGAATTCTATCTTCCCTCACTGCATTCCATGAGCTTTGCCATGGTCATACTGGAAACTTTGATTTTTTCTAGCTTTGATGTGGGAAAGGCTTTGTCACAAATATTTTCAAGTGGCCTCTTGTCCAAAGACAGGGTTGAGAAATAGGCTTGAAAAAAAATTACATGCTGATTGGTTTGATATAAGTGGAGAGATTAACGTGTATTCACTTCTGGAATGTCTGTAGGGAAAGAAACTGGTTTTCAAATCGACTGTCACAAGTATTTTCATGTGGGGCTCTTGTCGAAAGACTGAGTCTGCAGGGTTGAGAAATAAGCTTGAAAAAATTACAGGCTGATTGGTTTGACATCAGTGGAGAGATTAACATGTAATCACTTCAGAAATGTCTGTAGGGAAAGAAACTGGATTTCACATCTACAACTTTGCATTAGGCAATGATAATTATGTGAATCTAATTTAGTAAGCATTTTTCAGATAAAATGGGCAGGGAAGTTAATGCCATAGCAATAGGATAGAAATACACACAAAGTTCATCGAGGTTGCAGACACATCCATGAGGAAATCACTTCTTTGAGTTTAAAACATTAGTTGGATTCTCGCTTTGTTTCATTGCACATAATTTAATATATTAAAATAATGGGGGTGTGACAGAAATTCGCGAGTTATCATTAACGATTAATTATATTGGAATCCCACCGTACTGACGCTTATTTCCTCTTGTTATTCACACAGAGTTATTTTTTGTGCAAAGCACCCTCTGCCAAATTTCGAATATCAGAACTGCATTGTATAGATGTGAATTTGAGCTATGTCAGGACATTCCATGGTTCATTATCACGTTTTAAACGTAAAAGTTACGCTTTCACATGGTCTATTTTTTAATTAAATACAAAGACTCAAGCAGTTTATCTGTTCACCCAGAATGAAAACAAAATTTTCGATTTTCGTTTTGAAAACACGAGTGATTGGGCTACCATAAATGTTTCCTAGATTTGTACTACGAAAACTGACATATAATAATTATTCTCATCTCGTAATAATTTCTTCTTGAACCGAAGTGAATGCTGAAATATTTCTATGTATCCCGCTGGGGCGGTTTTGCAGTGCAATGAGCATATGGCGCAACCTGAATTCCTTATCGATAGCAGGACACCTGAACAAATGCATACGAAATTCGCTGCAAGCCTGAGACTCTGTACAAAATTCTGCAATCATACGAACGCTGTGTTGGACGCCCTACTTTCTTTGTCCGCCAGCCAGGCAGCCAGCTATGCTTTCATAATGGTGGATGGCAAACACACACCAGCCAAGCTGTATCGCTCTGTAATGGAGCCATTTCGTAACCTGTCGGACTCCCGAGCAAACAATAGCCGCTCACGCAAACATCGAGATATTTCTCTTAAAAGCTTCTCGCGTTGAGAAATGAAGCATGCCGCGCCATCTATCGGGAAACGGGATACTATGCACCTCGGCAGTCGATTTTTTTTTTTAACGTCTCTCTAACAACGTGGTCTTTAGAGACGGGAAAGGAATGGGAATGAATTCGGTCATGGCCTTTTGAAGGTAGCATCCCCGGCATTCACTTGGAGTGATTTTGGGAAACCATGGATGCCTGGATGGGGATTCGAACCTCCGTCCTCCCGAATGCGAGGCAAGAACGCTAAATAATTTCACAGGTACACATAGAATTCTTCCTCGGTTTTATATCTGGAGTTTATGACGGTTTTTTTCCCATATCGAACGTTAAAAGGAAACATTTATGCTTTTCGACTTATTTTTTATTCAAGTCAAGCTGGCGCCATACTCTCTAGGTATGGAAACTAAAATTTTGATTTTCGTTTTGAAATTGACGAGTTGGAACGGCTTTTTCAATAAACACCCATACCCGCGGCCGGACTCGAATCGGTGACCTTCGGCACTCTAGCCCCAACGCTACCGATGTCTGTTCACGTAATATCCGTTGATGTGGACTTTTTTATTTTTAGTAAAAAAAATCGCAATGGTTCACGCTTAAGTATTTTTCACGACACAGAACCGAAGAAAATATTTTACTGTGTGTCGATAGTAGCCAAGATGTTCAGTGCTTGCTTAACAGGACGCTAGGAATACCCGCGCGGCACATATTTCGTCAAGCTTAATGGATAAGCAAACAGAGATAACAGTCGAGTGGGAATTTTGAAACAGTGTACACATTTCGCAGAGCGCGCCGGAAATACTGTCACCGAACGCCATCTACCAGTCAGTCAAAGAACTAACGGGGCTGCCATCTACCAGCGGGTCGGTGAACTAACGGTCCAGCGCAAGCCCGCCCGGTGCTGCCCTCCCAGCGGCCGGCAAGAACTAACGTGTGACGTCATACGACCTTGAACGCTGATTGGCTGCTCACTTCGTGACGTCATGCGATCCCTGAACGCTGATTGGCGGTTCCCAGAAAACAGGTTCTCCTCCTACTGATGAATAATTTACAGAATTTAAATTTAAAATTTGTAGACGGCAAATGTAGGTGGATGCAGGAAAGGGGAAGATGGGTGTGTAGGGGAATTGTCACCTGAGCGTGCGCTCCATTGAAATTTTAATTAAATATGAACAGTAACACGGAAAAATTTATATTTTGATCACTTAATTGATGGAATTTTTTGGTGATTTATAGTTTTTTTGGACATGAAGCTCTGTTTTCAAAGTTATAAACGAAAAACTGACGAATTCAGATTTGTACAACACTTTGGTCTAGGATTTCAATTGGGTATAAAAATAAAATAGGATAGTCTAATGTAATCGAGCGAAGTTAAAACAATGTATTAACCGTAACAAATTACACCCCTATCTCTTATCATTAGATTCTGCACGTTTTTCAGAAATGCCTGGGATTTTGTCAGAGGCAATTCCGAAATTTCACACTTGTTACGCCAATTCAAACAAAAATGGCTTTTAAATGCCTATCTGGTTTGATATTGCTGACAGTCAAATAATGTTCCTATGGTGTTTTAAGCGGAATTTGAAAAGTTATATGCTCAACATTTTGTAGGCCTATTAGCTTGACCATTATCTTCCTCAATCGATGAACTGGCACAAATAGTTCACGAGGAGGACATGATCGTTTTTTTTTTTACAGTTTAACGTCCCTTTTTAACAACGTGGTCTTTAGAGACGGGAAAGGATGGGGGCAAGGAATGGGAAGGAACTCGGCCATGGCCTTTTGAAGGAAGCATCCCGGCATTCACCTGGAGTGATTTGGGGAAACCATGGAAAAACCCAAATCTGGATGCCCGGACGGGGATTCTAACCACCGTCCTCCCGAATGCGAGGCCAGAACGACATGATCGTTTACCAGCTTAACGCCATTATATTTGTTTTCGTGGGGTATTGTCGAAACGAAGAATGTTGATTACTTTAAAAAATAGAAAGCTGCGTATTATTAACGAGTACACATGATTTCAAAAGATAAGTTTGAAAGGATGCAGTATAAAGTTTTTATTGTGTGATTAAATACATATTTCGCTTTGTTTGAAATACTGTAATTTTCTGTTTAAAATTTCTTTCCTTTATGACCTTGTACCCATTTATCCAACACTATTTTACCCTTTACCACCATTTGAAAACATCTTTATCTTTCAATAATTACTGGTTAACAAATAGACAAGGACCTTAGAGCAACCATCGCAACATTCACGACGAGTGCGCGAAATTCTGTAAAATCGGAAGCTAAATTACCACACCTGCGATCGAGCAGTGGTAAAAATTAAAATTCTTTTGAGGTGATTCAGTTTTCGTCTTTTAATTAGTCTATGTATTATCCCTATTAACGAAGATATTCAATGTACCAACATTCCTTTCTCTTAGCCAGTGCAACAAAAAGTTCTGAAAATGAAGCTATCGTTACGATAGAATATCTGCCCCTATCGCAAAAGTGAATGCTCACAACAAGAAAGAAAAATCAAATTTTGAAATCGATGTTTTCCACGATTATTATTCTTCGTACTCTGGATGAATAGCGTCTTCTATGGGCTTTTAACTGGATGGAGTACTAGATGAATCAGGTTTATGAAAAACAAATATGCTACTCAAGCATTTTCGGCGTCGTGATCGAAATTTAAAAGACGAATCAATAGAAATCAATGATGCCGGGAGTAAAGTGTAAATAACCAATGTAAACTGAAAATGTAAGTATATCCTAATTTATAACACAACTTCGATGTAAAGAAACGTAATACCGTAACTATATAATGACATGAATACACATTTAACAGTAAAAGCCGCTGAAGATGCTTCTGTGAAATAAATGAAACGGATTCGATAAAAAAAACAAATAAACTAATAAAAAAATCAAGGATTATCTTATATTTCTAATTATTATTTCCAATCGAGTAAAATGCTCCATAACTAACAATTCTTAAAAACCAAGGTGTTCAACCATTTGGAAAATTCGTTAATTTTGTTATTTGGGACAAAAGTTTAGAATAAAAAAAAAAAATAAAAAAAATGGATAATCATGAGAAAAGTATTAGAATGGGGATTAGGCAACGCCGTAGTCTACCGTCACTAAACTTTACTTTTTTTTCAACAATAGAGTTTGGGATAGTGTACTTCACCTCCACTATTTTCGTCTAACCTATTGGAAGCATGATTGTAAAAGTCACCAGTTGTTTAGTGAAATGCGAAAGCTGCTTTTAAATTTTAAGTGTCAATTTATCTGTGTGAAATTTATACTTCAAATCATATGTAAAAAGAGCAATCAAATAAGTAGAAGAAAAAATTTAGATAGAAATAATAAATCCGAAGAAAAGAAATTACACAGTAGCAAAGAAGAAAAACAAATCTAAGGTTAAGAAATCTAGCAAAATCGAAAACAGAAACAAGACATGCCGAAATAGCAGGAGTAAGTTATTTAGGCAGTAACTAGAAGCCGATGACCGAGGGAAGATAACATCGAAAGCAGATTGACTGTAGCAAAAACCTTCTTCAAAAGTATTAAGTACCAAATGCTGACTCGGGATTTAGAGAGAACTTTGCTTAAGAAGCGATGCGTTTGTTGGAGGTGAAGCTTGGGCTTGACGAATACCTGATATAAGAAAAATAAAACTTTTGAAATTTGGAGTTTTACGAGGGTGATCTCTGAGCAGGGAAACGGAGTCTTAAGCATTGTGAAAACTCAATATAATTCTTCAGTACCGTTTAAAATATTTTCAAAATCACAACATTCTGGAATAAAGTGTTACTTTATTGCAGGAGCCCAAAAAGGACAAGGTTAATTTTTAAACTGAAAAGGAGAAGAAAAAATTCTTGAACATTAGTGTAAGAAATGACATTATGGAAGGGAACGTCATAAACAGCACAGTAAAAAAGTGGGTCAATCTGATTGAAGATAATCCCACGCGAAGGAAGGCAGTGGAGATAAATCATTCAAGGGTACGTGAACTGATAATAAGAGACATAACGTATCAGGGATTCGAAGGTTAGCGGTAGATCGCATTCTGACCGCATTTAAACATGAGAAACGTTTCCCTCAGTTGGGTACCGAGACTTTTGACAGCAGATCAAAAAGCAGTGAGTAGGCAGTTGTTAGTGGAACACTTTGAAGACAATTCGGGAGATTTTGCTATTGGATTTTTGAGATTTGGCCTTACTACTTGGCCCCAGAACTAAAGCAACAATCCGTGTAGTAGAAAAACGCCAGTTTAAATCCTTCAAAGCAGGCCAAGACAGAGAAAGAGATGCTGTCTGGTTTTTGCATTCTGGAGCTCATGAAAAACTGGAACCATCACGGAACTATGCAGCTAGCAAGAGAAGAGAGGCGAGTTGTCAAAAAATGTCTCTGTTTCATAAGGATAATTCTCCAAGTCTCAAGTCTCTAATTAACATGGCTGAAATCATTAGTCCTCATCCTCCCTCCATACACCCGATCTTACCCCTTCAGACTTTCACCTGTTTCCAAATTTTTTGTTTGGCACGAATTTGAGGACTTCTTTTATGAGAAAGTATGTGACGATCAGAGGAAACTAGACTGAAAAATATACCACAGCTTCTACTTCAGGTACATTAGTGTCTCGACATCAATCTAAGAGCCCAATCTCGTGGCAGCATGTTGGAAACTATGGAGATGAAGTACGAAGGTTGGCTGCATTAAGGCATTTCGGGAAGAATGTAAATAAATGAATACCAAGTACATTAGTGTCCGGACATCGATCTAAGGGCACACTCTCGTGGCAGCATGTTGGAAACTAAGTGGAGAGATGAAGTACGAAGATTGGCTGCAGTAAGGCATTTCGGGACGAATGTAAAAAAAAAACTGAGACACATGCGGTAGTCTGCACATTTTCAAGGTCACTGTGCTTCATTTCCTCTCTGTTACACTCACCCCTATGTGAGCAGGAGAAAAAACATCTAATGGCACGATCGTGGATTCGCATATGTGGTCGCGTAAACCAAGTCAGCTCGGAAGACTAGGTAACGGGAGAGTGTGAAGACCTTTGATGCGGGGCAAAGGTAATACGATCTTGACCCGCCAATCATATTACAAACTATAGTTAATTTGTTAGCGAAATGAAAAATTTAAGAGAAGGACTCTAAAAGAAGAAAAATGGGTACGTTAAGATGATGGGAGAAGCCCGTGATAGTTGGAGAATTGCATCAGACAAGTAGGGAACTGGTGGCTGGGAAAGAGAATCGGAGGTGCAGGAAGCTGTTTGCGCCAGTGGCGGCGCTTGGCGCATGCGCAGTGGACGGCCCCGCGCAGTCAGCTGCGGCGGTCAGTCAGGCAGTGTGTCGCGGCCGACCCAGCGGGGCAGGTGTGTGACATCAGCTGAGACCTCTCACACAAACGCGGTAAATACAACAAACTTACCACAACAAGCCAGATTAGATTATAATTCGTTTTGTTACATTCTAACCTCTACTGTATTACCTCTGCGTCTTCCAGAGGATATGGAAACACGTAAAAAATAGTTCGAAAACGGGAAAACTTATAATTAACTAGATCAATAATAAGCATTTCTTATGGTAACAGCAAAGCTTTCAGAATGTATTTGGTGTATAATACTACTTTTTTCACGTTTCGAATTTTTGCTTGGGCTTTTGTAGGAAATAAATTGCGGGCCAAAAAAGTTTGGGTTTTAATTCCGGTTAGTTATTTATCGACAAGTTGTTCAAATTCAGAATAACAACGATAAATTGCAGGAAAATAGTAGTCAGAATTGTTTGAAGGAAAAAATAGTTTACAGTCTTCGTTTGATATCATATTACTGCGTTTCATGGTCCAGTATTAAACTTTTCTCTTATTTACAATTTTTCTAACGATTCTTATATTCTTCGGAAGAATGAAAATTCATCAAATTGTGAGGACATTTTCTGATAATACTGTTGCATCTTTTTGCCTCTGAGCTAGGTTAAAGCGTTAATGTGAGCAGCATAGATTACATACAACGGCATTCTGTCTTAAGCAGCTAGTGTGTTTTTGTATCTATCCAACTATTGTATGGTACACTATTATGCGGAAACCACACTTGTCATAGGTCGGGATCGAGCCGGTGACCGCCTGTTTTTCTTCCGAAGCCTCTTTCACTTGTTTGCTTCACCGAGCGTGGTGGGTGAGCGACTAACGCTCTGGCCTCGCATACTGGAGGACGCCCGTTCGAATCCTCGTTCGGGTATTCAGATTTGGGTATTTCATGGTTTCCCCAGATCACTCCAGACGAATGGCGGAATGCTTCCTTCAAAAGGCCAATAGTGCTTTTGCGCCTCTAATGACCTCGACGAGGCGTAGAACCATAAGGGAAATAAGGTTGTTTCATTTCAGTTCTTCATTCGGCGTCTGATAAACATTTTTTATAATTCTCAAAACTGATTTCCAGTTATTAATCAATAGAAATGGTTTGTTTCACGCAGATAACAGAGACTCAATGTAATAACGGTTGGAGATGGCACAATATTTTTTTTTATATATATGTATTTAGAAAAAAAGAATTTTCGATAAATTTTTTTGGACATGATGAATCTTTTATTTGCTCTTTTCCTAAGGTCCCGTACCAAACGGAAAAAGGAACCGTATTGTTGACGCTCAGCTGCCCGTCCATCTCATGCCTCTAGCACTAGTAAGGAATAAGTTGCAAATTTTAAATTTCCACAAGTTATGTATTTCGTTGACCTAAAACCGAATGTCGTATTTAAAAGTTTCCAAAACTATAACGTATCAGGTTTTTATAGAAATAAAGGTTGTCGAAATATATTTTTTTTGTTCCTGACCTAACATATGAAGTATAGATGATTAGAACTCCGGATTATTAATACTTTATCAGCTTTTTTTTTTTAAAAAAATATTTTATACTAATGATGTCTATGACCGTCAAAGTTGTCAATTTCAGACTATTTTTGTTACCAGGTATATCTCAAACACGGTATTACCGAGGAACTTCAGATTTGTCCCCAGAATCATATCCCGTATTTAAACGACAAATAGTCAAATACTAGAATTTAATACACGTGGTTTCTAAATTTTGATCAAAACAAGAAAAAGTTTTTATTTTGAGTTTTCTTTATCATGTATTAACACTACTTTATTAACCGAGAGTTTATTACATGGTAAAATACCCACAATAAATTTTATTAGCACTGAAGATTACAGTAGCGGTTTTAGCGCCAACTTGACGTAAACACTTTGAAAATGTATGGAGCATTGATATCTGTTCCAAGCAACTATTACCTTACTGGAGATAAAAGTTGTGGCTTTGTCTGCGTATAATTACATAAGTGTTGGAGAGTATACTGCCGAATTTCGCTTTTTGAGTACAAGGTTTCGAATATTTACTCTGCGGTCATTTTTGGATCTGTGTGCTTCAATATACCTCTAATGTGAAATCGTAACTGGAAGTTAACTGAAACTCACAGACTGCCATCACCTGAAGACGACCACAGAGGAAGAAGTCAAAACTTTGTGCTTAAAAAGTAAAACTTGGAGTTATAGAAACCATCCGAGACCGTATGTAAAAAGTAAATCGCTGAACTAAAATGCTGGGAACATGGAGTAAAGTTCGTCCTGACTTGCAGAACAAAAGTCTCTCCCGTACTGGGGTGGTTTCCTGTTGCCTTTTTTCTAGTGTGAAACTGTTCGTAAGTGTGGATGTCTATGACGGCATGGGTGTTTAATGAAGTGTGTCGATTGTGTTGTGGATGTGAGAAGGGGAGGGTCAACCTAGGCACCTGCCCATTCAGGCCTACTTTTCCTAAGGACACTTTTTATATATATATAAAAAAACCACAGCAGATTACCAAAGGGCCAATTTTGTCGGAATTTAATGATGTCCGCTATGAAGATCGTGGCTGGCACACTGAAACCGGGATAAATGTGGCCTACAGTTTTAAAAGAAATCCGAACCAGGCGCCTCTGGAAATTCCGATGTGATCAGGATTTCAACTGGGGACCTCGCTCTCCCAATGAACAGATAGCGTTATAATGTTACAACTTTTTCTTAAAAGCTCGTAAAGACAATTAAAAGAACGACTGCACGGTGGCATTAGCAGGTTATGTTGTGAAGGGAGAAACGAAAGGAAATTCGAACTGCTCGACAAAGTTTCCACTCCGGATAACGGAAGGCTTCCAGTAGGCCAATTTCAAGTACAACGCAGAAAAGCATTTTGTCGTCTACTTACAAGAGGTCTTAAAAGCAAATGATAAGGTTGGTGACAAAAGAGGCCATGAATTCCATGCACGTTTTAGTCGGAACGTCAATCAACAGAGTTAACGAGAAACTCTGCCACAGAGGGCAGTGAAAAATGCGTGATAGCTGATTTGACGTGGGTATTGTTTCCAGATTCCTGAGGCATGTGAAGTACGGTAACGGTTCTCTGACAGATAAGGATGATTCAGCAGGCAAGAAATGTTTGTCGCATTCTCCCACCATAAAGCGACGGTGAGTGCATCAAATTTCGGAAACAGACCATTTCAGCATGTTTCCTTCTGGTCATAATTTTTTTTTTAGTTTCTTCCGAAACATAAAATGTAAAACAGTAACAGAGGAAATAAATTGATTTTTAAACTGCAATAGGTCTTCAGTAACTGGTTTTTATTAATTTATTTCTTAATATAACGCCCGGTTTGGACTAGATTAGATGTTGGTTGCGAGGGTCTCTAATGACCTCGACGTCGACGAGGCGTAAAGCCACACGTAAAAAAAAAAAAAAAAAAAGAAATTGCCTGGCATGTTACATCCCATATTTTGCGTTTTACTTGTTTTAACATCAAGCGTAGGATCCTTTTTTTTCTGCGTGCCATTAAGAGTCTCCTTGAATATAACATTCTCGGAAGATTCTGGTAGTTACTTGATAATGGCGACAGAGTTTAATCGCCAAAATGATTTGTTTTATCAAAGAACTCGCTGTTATATTCCAGATGAAATATCAACTCCGAGGGGGTCTTCATTCTTTTAATAGTTGAGATTCTTTGTGTCCAAGCTATAAGCAACATGTTACGATATAAATACATATGGAAGCATTAGAAACTACAATAACTTTGGTCTTGGGGCCATTAATAGAAAACAATCTGACAACCGCAACTGACATGTTAACTGCAACGGTTTGTTACTTGCCATGTTTCTTGCGTTTTCGATCTGAATATCTAGAAAACGCGTCAAGGTTTGGTGTGCGAATTTGATTATTAAGTGCAGCCTGCTGCTTTAATTAATGCTGAGGTTTCCGACATTTTTCTTATCACACCGTCCTTCCGCCAAAAGAACAAAGTCCCACGCCTCCCCGCCACAATTTTACCGTAAAAAGGTAAAAAAGCATATACGAAATCGATTTTTTATATAAAATTACAAACTTTAATTTTACTGAAAATAAGTCACGAAAAAAAAAAAGCTATTGGGAAGGATGAGTCTGCATTTCTTTTTTCAGGTTCCCTATTCGAAAGTTCAAAAAGTAAATCATCGGCAATGTCGAGCTGAAAACTCTCTTCCGCACAAATAAGAGCTTGAAAAAGATGAATTTAATGTAATGTACTACGATACACTTTGTAATAATTGATCCAAAACATTGGTTCATCCATTTAATTAAAATCGTACTTGAAAGAGCAATATTTCTTATTTCCAAAGCTTGCTCTTGAAGTTCTACATTCAGTAATTACCGATATTGTAGATTCCCAGTAATGACAATGATGTCTTAGAGGAAACTCGCTTAGTATGTAATGTTAGAATAAAGGTTTTCTACTCCAAGTGGCGGTTAAGTAGACATAGTAGGCCTACTTGTGACTGTGTAGAGTTAGGGTAAGCTACCCCGCATCTCGCACCCTCCTTACATGTTCATCTATGATTTAATGGTATGTTTTTAATTATTTGCCAAATCTAACCAGCTAAATCTTCTGGGCAACAACACTGATTTTTTTTTAGTGAAGCTATCTTTATGGTAGTTTGTGTTTCTGCTGCAGCAATGCGTGATCAGTAGACACGTATCTTAAACCAGTCCCCAGTATGAGTCATCCACGCTTGCAAACAAGAGCAGAGGAGCGGAAGTGCCACAGTTAATCCCAGTGGCCTATAATCCTCTGCCTACCTTACCTCATTAATGTTCCCGAAGTAGTTCTAAGCACTCCATGTTGAGAGTTCCATTCGTAATGGTATTAAGCTTGGTTTGTTTGGAGTGAACATGAAGATTTGTTTTGTACTGTTCTCGTGCAACCATCAGTGGTGTTGTAATTGCAACTGTGAATTTAGTATCTATCCGTTAATCCTTTTTGATAAAACATGTAAGCAAAGCAAAAGTTGAACTTTACAGTTTACTTTTTCTAATGGAAAAGATTAAATGAGCCTTTAGTTGGCAAAATCAGTGTCACCATTCTCGACTGACCCTTTGGAGAAATGGGAAGATCTGGAATATTATTCCCTTATTTGTATAAGTTAGCCCACAGTTCCAGCAACGTCACTCTCCACTGAACACTTATTTTCGAAGGCAGGCAGAACAATCTCAAAGACAAGAAACAGATACTCATCGAAACGATTGGATAAATTATTGTTTTTAAGTGACTGTACGGATGAAGAGTGGGAAGTGTAATATTTGTATATATTTTAGCTTCTTCCCGCCACATTTTAATGAGTCGTGGTATTTTGCTGTTTATTTGATTTAAACTGAAATAAAAATTGAATTTGATTAAGTTTAACCTTGTTTTAATAGGAACGTGATTTATTGCTGCAAATTTCATCATCATAAAAAAATATTGGCCAATTCAGGCCAAAAATTAGGGGGAAAAATGGTTTAAAATTTGAAAATAACGCGCAGGTGCAGGTGTTTAAAATAATAATAATAATGAAATTAAAGAAAATATCAATATTAATGAATGATTTGAAAAATATCATGTTAACAATAGTTTTCTTCCTATACCTCAAGGTATCGATAATTTTATCCGATACTACTCATGAGTACAGTATCGATACTTGCGATACCGCGTTGCTACCGTGACAGTTGGTACTTTTCAGTATCTTTGCTAATTGAGTTTATTATTGTTTGTAGTAGCTGAAGCTTCTATGTTAGCAGCCTCTCGACGCCCTGTACCGCTATGCGGCCCGGCTACCATAGAGGCCGTTCTCAAGGTCACCGTGACGTCATACGGTGTCGCTGCCATCTGTCTGCGTACCATGTTTTACGTATGACTTTGATCAAATCTAGCATCAGCTTAGCTGATGATTAAAACCGCACGTATGCATCCACCTTCCTCCATCCCTGCGATTCTAGTGGGTTTCATTCTGCATCAACAATTAAGTCGATTTAAAAATATAAAACCGAGGGGCACACAATTTTTTTTTTCTCCTGCCTTTCTGTGACCAGGGCCGGCGCTAGGAATTTCGGGCCCGGGGTAAAATGGGCGACTTTTTTTTTTTTTTTTTTTTTCCTCCTCTACAAACTGGCTGGGCGACAATATGCGTATCCTTGGATTCATGACCTGAGGGCCCCTACTACAGATGCTATTTAAATTTTTAAACGACCCAAAATTTGAACAAAGTGATTTCGAAATGCGCTTTTCTTCATAAACACGATGCATAATCATAACAAGCTCGCTATTCCGTAAAGAAAACAAACTGTTTCGGACTACTTCAGGAGCAAGAAACACTCTCGGCGGAAAAACAACCGGTCAAAGTTTTCCTATAAACTGAGAGAGTCCCCGCGTGTATCATCAGTCTATTGGAGGTTCAGCAGGCGGATAATTTCCCTGATAAAGACCCCAGGTGCGAATCGTAACGCCGGTGACAGCAGAAAAGAGTTGACGAGGCAGAACTGCCCGCGAAGTAGTTCAGTCAACATAAACAAACACGTCGCTGAATTCGCGGCTCGACCATTGCTCCATCCATTTGATTTGAGACCCCGTGAATACAAGCTTAGTGAGAATCATAGAACGGTTGGCTGGGACAGGGCTAGAACAAGTCTGGAGCATTTAGCCTAAGGGCAGAAAAGTCCGCGAAATTAGGTTCTTCATGATAAATGTTTTGTTTTTGTTTGTAAAGTGTGTAGTTTACGAAGAGGAGATTGTGGAGCACGCTCCTAGGAGACTGCGCGAAACCGAGTAAAATTACAATCAGCACGGCCGATACGCGGAGAACCATACTGGCGGACCGAATGAATTTTATTATTTATTTTTTCTGGAGTTGCAGCCAAGATTTAGCATCCTTCGCCGAATTCGCAAGTTGTTTTTCATTATTCCCTGGCGAATTTCACAAGCGGCATGCCTCCCTGCACTTGACAACGTTTAACAAATTTCTTGATGCGTTATTGAATTTTTTCACTAATCTTGTATATAAAAATGAATGTATGTTTGTATGTTCGTGTTCTATACGTTCCTATACCATTCATCCAATTTCTACGAAACTTTGGTGTTTTATTGTGTGACGCGTGCGAAGGTTTCTGACAAAAAAAAGTACCTATACCCTTCCCAATCCCTCTCCCCCTTTCCACCCCCACAATTTTTGCCAAAGTTTTTTATATACACCCACAATTTTTATCCAATATCGACGGAACTTTTCACACGTATACCAACAAAAGATACTGTATACATTTGTAACTTTGTTGTAGGCCATGTTCCGCAGTTGTTGCATAAATATTTTTGATTAAAAATCCGTCTTCTAACAACTGTTTTTATTATTAACTTTCATCTACAAGACGCGTTTCGCCCTTCTGGAGTGGGGCATCGTCAGTGGTAAAAATTGTAGTGGCTAGCACATGTCTGTCCGGAACAGCACCTTCCGCATTTTTCTGCACCATTGTTCCTTCCTACAGTTTAGCATTATATCCTTTAATATTGCTCACTTCACTCTATTTATTTAATTTGCTGTTAAATTGCACTTTTAACTACACCAAACTAGTTATTGTGTCTAGAGTGAAGTGAGCAATATTAAAGGATATAATGCTAAACTGTAGGAAGGAACAACGGTGCAGATAAATGCGGAAGGTGCTGTTCCGGACTGACATGTGCTAGTCGCCACAATTTATACCACTGACGATGTCCCACTCCAGAAGGGCGAAACGCGTCTTGTAGATGAAAGTTAATAATAAAAACAGTTGTTACAAGACGGATTTTTATTTTAAAAAAATATGTATACATTTGGTTTTCAGAAACACTACCCATCTCCCCTTTCCACCCTCTTAATTTTTGTAAACGTTCTTAACACATACCCACAGATTTTATCCGATTTCAATGGTCATTTGCACACATATACTTTAAAAGGAACAGAAAAATACTGTATACATTTGGTTTGCGAAAACCCAACCACTCTTCCCTTTTCGACCCCATAATTTTTGTCAATGTTCTTTACACAAACCCACAGCTTTTATCCAATATCGATGGAACTTCGCACACGTATTCTTTAAAGCCAACAGAAAACTAGTGTCTACATTTGGTTTTAAAAATCCCTAACCCTCTTCCCCTTTCCACCCCCTTATTTTTGTAAACGTTCTTTATACATACCTGCAGATTTCATCCGATTTCAGTGGTCCTTTGCTCACTCTTTTTCTCTTTGTTTTAAAGTAAAAAACTTAGTCCACAATCCGAAGGTTGGTTGGAACCTACCAAAGGTGATATACTAAGCCATTGATCATATACAATTTTTAAAAACTCTTTGAACCTGCAACTGACCTTAACCACTGATCTACGAAACCACTCTGTTTTTAAATATAAGTGTGCTAAGTACTATCAAAACCGGATTAAAAACTACGGGTCTGCTTTTGCAGAAGACAGAAAATATTGTATAACCCAAAGCACGAGAATAAACTTTTTCAGTTTTAATTTAATGGATAAAAATCATTGTCTTTAGGTTGTTTGGTTAATGGTAATGTGTGTGTTTTCTATATGCGTACCCACTTAAGAAATAAAAATAGGCATTGAAACGCATGCCGGGCAAACGTAGTAAAAAACTAAATAATATTTTATGATGTGACAGTCTGACGAAGTGCGTGGAATTCCTCTACACTGGACTTGAAGATGTACAAAACCAGACCATCTTCTGAAGACCACACACTACTGCCTCATACAGTCTGTCTACAACATGAGCGAGCGGGATTCACTCCCCGAGGAATTGGAAGATTTTAGTGAACCGCAGGAACGGCTATTCAGGTATAGGGGAGGAAACTTCTCGAGGAAGCTACGGTGACTTCGTCAAATGCTCCCCAGTACCGAGGTTAAGTTGGAACACGGAGCTCTCTCCACGCGAATTCCAGCCGCGTCGTCGACTAGAGCCTATACCTCAATGTTCGTCTCAAGTACAGATGTTTCACAGAGAGGATAACTCAAGGTGTGGTGATATTCACGTCCTCACTTTAAAACTCTTGGAATATCTTTGTCGTTAAGAAACAAAGTCTGAACAAATCGCATTACTCCAGGTCAGAAATCCCAAAACGTTTCAAGATTTGGGTCTTATAAGAATACTGAAATTGCCAAGTGGGACAAAGTAAAGATAGTTGCGATATATTATAACTCTAAATAAAAGTGTATTGCGAGGAAGGATCGGAAAATAACGCATAATAATTTTTTTCCCAAAAACTTTAATATGCACCACAACCAAACAAATCACAAATTAGCTTACATGTTTGACCTACTTTTTTACACAGTCACCAATTTTCTCAACACATCGTTGTACCAGTTTCACTATGCCCTGTTCGTAGAAGTCCGTATGTTTGGAGTGTTGCCATCTGCGGACTGCTGATTTCACTTCTGCATCTGTTGCAAAATGTTGGCCGGCCAGCAATTTCTTCATGGGACCATACAGATGAAAGTCAGACGGTGCCAGGTCCGGACTGTATGGTGCATGGTGGAGCACCTGCCACCCAAAAATGTGGCGAGTTTCTCACGAACAGGAGCATCAACATGGAGACGTGCATTGTCATGAAGAAGTTTGACACCATTAGCATTAGTGTCGCGAAGGGCACGATGAATTTTAACCAACGTTTTCATGTAGGCTGCAGCATTCACAGTGGTTCCGTGTTCAGCAAAGTCCACCAATATCACGCTAAACATGTCCCAGAACACTTTCACAAGCACTTTCTTAGCCGATTGAGTCACTTTGAATATTTTTCGTACTGGGGAACCAGCATGTTTCCACTCCATAGAGGCCTGCTTGGTTTCGGGCGTGTAGTGGTACGCCCACGACTCATCACCAGTGACGATTTCTTTCAGAAAGTCATGCCCTTCTGCAGCGTAACGCGTTAGGTGATCCAAGCTTGTCATCATTCGCTGGCCCTTGTGGTTGTCTGTCAGGTTCTTAGGCACCCAGCGAGCACTAATTTTACGGAATTTCAACGTGTCATGAAAAATGTCGTACACTGCACCATAGGAAATGTTGAATGCCTGCAATAAGGTTCGTAGGTGCACACGCCGGTCCTTCCAGTTTGCTACCTCAATGGCGCGGACATTCTGCGGAGCTGAAACTGTTACCGGCCGCCGGGAGCATGGCGAATCACTAAAGTTCACGCGGCCCTCTTGGAAGAATGCACACCACCTGGAGACATTGGTACGGTACAGACATTCGTCCCCATGCACGCCACGCATGTCCCTGTGAATTTCACTCCGCGAATGCCCTTTGGCTCACAAATATCGAACAACATAACACTTCGCTGCTCTTCACATGTGGACGACAGTAACATGCGCGCCATGTTTGTTTCGTGGTTCACGCTTCTATCGCTAGAGCTGCACATGAAAACAAAATACCCTCTATAGCGCAAACTTCAAACTGTATCGTCGTGAAATTTCAACATTCCAGCTGCAATACCAGGGGAGAAAAAAAAAAAAATATTGTGTGTTACTTACCCATCTGCCCTCGTAATTTTTGCTGTGTGTTTCACACACCGGGTAGTATTTTTAAAGCCGTTCGCGGGTTGTAGTATGTAGACTCCTGCTCTATGTGATTATATCACGCCTTCATATACAGGTTTCCTTCGTATCACTGTCAGCTGTGCTATTCTTTCCGCTACATCACATATTAGTAGCCATCTCACTCAACGATAGCTCGCGGAGTTGTCCATTCAATCCCAGCCCAGCTCAGTCCGTTCCTAATCAAATTTTGTCAGCCCTTATGTCAAAAACTAACTCAAATCAATTAAAGTAATTATAATAAATGCGAATGGTATAGTTTATGGAGAACATTACGGGCGCTACGTGACTGTTTAATTCCCCGTGCAGGCCGTGCGACCTAAAACGTGGTAATCATAACAGGAAAGGAAGTAGGCGGAATTTGAACCACGGAAGCGACGTGGCATTCCCCACATAACCTAAAGGAACAGGCAAAGGGCAGTTCAAGGTCCTATGTCAATTCCAAGCTGCACGAGCATTCGAATTGGTGACATACCGAACGTCATTCAAGTACATTGATATCGAGATAGAAAGCTAATCAAGATTATTTAATTTAGTGTCAAATCGTTGCTGTTACAATAGTTAGAAACACGAACAATAGTATTCAAAAGAACAGACAGAAAAATAGAAAAAACAAAACAAAAAAGGACAACAATCCACACCAAACTAATCAAAGTGAAACTATCTGATTGGTCTGAAGTTCAAATACAACGTAAAAACTAACCCTGGACATGTTTTGCAGTGTCGATTGGTTTACTTGCCTCTGCACTATGCAGTTTACAAAAACGAGCGCTAGAAAGAATCCTTTGCTCTGAAGTTATTCACTTCTTTATTCGTTTTAATCTCAAGTAGCTCGAGGTAAAGGCTTCAGTACCTTACTTTGACAATCTTGCCTATATTACCTTCGCGATTTTATTTCATTCTTGGAAGTAGTTTTCAATCATTTACACAAGACTATTAGAACGTAGGAAATCGTCAGATACCAAGAGGAATACCATCATACCGATGGGACAAGATATACCCAGGGTCACTGCATTTAACTGGCAAAAATTTGACAGAGACTAGAAAGAATGTTGATGTACTACTTGGGCTCATGAGGTCACATATTACTCGACTTAATTCGCTGATGATAATGATTAGAACTTATAATATATTACGTGGAACTTAACTGATCACTGTAGAGATATCCCCCATCGAATTAGGATAATGTTTAGACTTTCAATCTTACATTCAAATCTGTCAATGCTTGACTTGTGTGTGTAAAGCACATTATATGGTAAGGAAAGGAACTGATAATCCTATGTAAATGAGTGTCGCAGTACGCCCTCAACCCAAGTTCTTAAGTGGGCAAGTACCAAAAATAACAATACGAGAAACTGAGGCGAGCGCAGCTTGTGTGTTCAGGAAGGCTTTCGGCCGTGGGAACTGGTTTTGTGTGCCACTGGGCCCACATGTGCCTCCAACAGCTTTCGCCGCCGCTCTGTACCTCACCAGACATCGCAGGTGACCGCAGCTGTACGTGGACAGTGTCGTCTACAAAACTCCCTCTGACAGTGTTTTATTACTATTACTTCGCGATTCACTAAAAGTGTGTGGTGGAGGGTGCGTTGCACCTATCCGAGAGGGTAATAGTTTGGAAGGGACATACGGGATTTGGTAGGAGGCGCCCATGGGCTAATGTGAGGAACCATCCCAGCATTCGCCGGGAGTGATCCGTGAAATCCCAGATCAGGATGGCCGAAGTGCTTTATCGAAAGCTGCTCCTGTCGGATTTTAAGTTTACTCGCCCGGTAAATCCTTTCTATTCCATTCCCTAATCGCTCGTGGGAAAAATGAGTACAGAAATGAATCGGTTCTGGCCATGATTTCTCTTATTTTATTTCCGCGGTCATTCCGAGATATGAATGTTGCCCTGGTAGCAATATTTGTTTCTGTCATTCCGAAATACGTCAGTCATGAATTGCTCAAACTACGTTCTCGCAAGTTGATCTAATTTTTCTTTACAGCCATTTAATGTTCCAGAGCTGCCGACGATGTAAATGCGTGCAGCAAACTGTGCCTCTTTTTCAGCATGTCATTCCATGGAGACAGATGTCGGTGCCGCTGGTCAGTGCAATTTGAGAAGATATCACATGTCCATCTCCGCGTCGAGATGTAATTAACGCAATTTCATTTCTAGAAAAATCTCTCTTTTTTAAAAAAAAATTTGGTTGATAAATAGACTCGCCTAAACGTGTTGTCCGCGCTGACCTAAACATTTAAATTTTACGCGTATACTATTTTACGATCGACGTACTTGCGTCCTTCGTAGCTTGCTTGAACCCGAAAGTACAGCTTTTTGCGAAGGGTTTTATTTTTTTATCTCTCTTGTCTTCGTGATGTCTTCTCTTCTTCTACGAAAGCCTTGTACACTACCCAGGGCCGGCGCTAGAATTTTGGGGCCCGAGGTAACCAGTTGGGGACCCTTGGCGAATTCACCAGTTAGGGTCCTCCATCAAACCAAATGGGCGACTTTTTCTTTTTAGCTCTACAACTTACGAGTTGAGGCCCCTACAGCTTGTGATTGCCCCCCCCCCCCTCAGCCACGCGGGCCTGGGTAGATTTGACCCGATTGCCCCCCCCCCTAACGCCGGCCCTGACACTACCACAGCCTCTCCTATCCTGCAGTCAGTGGACTGATGAAAATTACCAGCCTGATTCGAACCGGACACCATCACAGTGCCGCAACCAGCTGAACCAATGAAGGGAACGTTGGCCTCTCAAGTATTACCTAATTCTCAACTGCTAAACAGTTATTAATACTTGCTCATTGTATCCACAGCGGAATACTGTATAGTGACATGTTATATGCACGTGCGCATCATAAAACTGTGGTTCCAAGCTATGACGCTAACGTCTGTAATGTAAAGAAATCTCATTTAAATGAACTCCAAGGTCAGTATTATAATTAATAACAATTTCATAAAAAATAAAGTTCTGATAGAAAGGCTAGTCTTTTAGACATGTAAAGAAGAAAATACATTCGTGTGATTAACGTAACGAAAAGTACTGCATGACAAATCTCAGTTGGGTTATTGAGTTGTCACACTACTGGAATAATAGTAGACTAGAATTGACCAACAACTGAAAACTTAGCGGAATCTCTAGAAATTTTTGTCTCTCTTTTTTTCCAGATTCACTATAACAGTGGAACTAATCTGTAGAAAATAAATTCACGTTAAGGATATCAAAAGTGAAGTAATAACGCCAAATCCTGACTAGAATGCCATCACTGATGGAAATTTTTGGAAATACCGATTGAATAAGTTTTAGATAGATCTCGTAAAAAAATAACATGCACACATTATTGTGTAAATGGGTGATACAGCTTATGGGGGGCAATGATTCATTTTCCAAGTTTTCTTAGATAATGCTCTTCTTTTTCGTGCAGAAAGTTAAAACAAGCAATACGAAAATTATGACATTGCTACACAATCCACCTAACTCTATTGCAACAATCTCATTCCGAATTGACTATTGCGATTATGTTTTCCCATAATTTGCTGAAACCACATCCGGTAATTGCTTGAGTTGTTCCTCTAAATAACCGCTGTCGTCTGTCTTCCCTTCTCTTTTACTTCCTTTTGCGCGAGTGCTCTGATAAATTTATTTATCTACGACGAATTGTATCAGGACCTTGAAACTTCCCCTAATATCTGACAATTATTTCTGCTGAGCTGTCGTTCGTTGCGACAATGTGCCCGAGACTCAGTCTGCAACCAGAAGATTCATAAGTCGAAGGATAATCTAGTGAGTCAGAAAGAGGACTTTCAGTTCCTTTCCTCGCGAACCCACGATTTAACGTAGCATACCCACCACGAAGGGGTCAAGGCAAGATGGACATTCACAAAGCAAGCTTTGACAGAAAAGGAAGCTACATGCACAAACTACAAGTCAGACGCTTTAGGCTCATGTCTTGTTATGAGACTTTAAATATTCAAACTTTGTCGAATAATATGGTCGAATTATTTCAGAGTTAAATTTAAGTTGTAATGATAGGCTTAGGCTGAAGAACATCGCCAGACAGTTTTAAAGGCAACACACAATAAAAGTTTTTTTTTCTCTTTACTGACGGCTTTATGCCTCGTCGAGGTAATCAGAGGCGAGAAGGAATTTGACCATGGCCTTTTGAAGGAAGAATCCGGCATTCGCCTGGAGTGATTTCGGAATACCATGTAAAACCGAAATCTGGTTGGCCGGACGAAGATTCAATCCATTCGGGAGAACGCGGGCTCAAATTCCCGTCCGGGAATGGATTTTTCCATGGTTTCCCAAATCACTGCAGGCGAATGCCGGGATGTTTCATTCAAAAGGTCATTGCCGAATTCCTACCCGTTCCTTGTCCCCCCCCCTTCCTTTCCCGGCTCTAATGACCTCGACGTTGACGACGCATAAAGGCATAAAAAAAGATTCGAACCTGTGTTCTCCCGGATTCGACGCTAGAGCGTTATCCTCACCCACCTAACTCGATGACACACTAAAAAAAATGTATCAAGATGCATCCCACACTGTTATGTTTTCCTAATTTGAGGGTGCTCTTCTAATAACGTGTAATAATAGTGCGAACGCTGCCATTAAGAGAAAAAAAGAAGCTTCCGAAAAATCCAAAACTTGTGTACGGGGAGCGATCAAAGAGAGATTGATATACACAAAGTTAACTTTAAAAAAAGTTAAAACAAGGGTAAAAAACTTCTTACACAAATGGGTTTCGAACTAGGATCTTTCGATTTTAAAATGAAATGAAAGACTGTTTACTACTAAAACTGTGAGATGCACAGAAATACGATCCACATTAAACTTCTGTCTTTAAAGTAAAAGTCGAACATAATCTATGGTCTGAAGTGGTCTGAAATCAGCAGTTATCAGCACCCATTGTAATGAGCAAAGGTCGGCTGCTGGCTTAGACGATATCTTTAAACAAATTTGCTCTCGCATACAAACAACTGACTTATATTTCAAGTTGTTGTCAAAGATATAGCACCAAGTCTTTAACTTCCATTCTGCTGCATTTTTTACGTTCAAGGTTCTAGTGTAGATTCCATGCTAAGCAATTTTAGGTAATTACTTTGTGCGGCAACATAACTCCCAGGCTGCCGGTTTGAAATAGTATTACAATAAAGACGGTTCATGTGTAAAAGGGAAGAGAGGACAATGACCATTAATCAGTGCTTGATCTGAACCAAGAAGCAGAGAAAAAGGGACTCAGCTACTAGAATAATTTATCTAGGGAGGTACTGAGCATTATAACTCAAAATGGTGAAGGAACTTAAAGTGATGATGCGTTTCAAGCATAATCAGATGACGTGGAAGGATATTTCCAACTAAACATAAATCACAAATTATTATGCTGTTGAACATAAGCAGAAAACATCCATGGAGATACACGTATATTTTTATCCACATTATTTGGCTACAAATCAACAAATAAGACATATTTTGGCAGAATTGACTTCTGAAATTAACATTTCAGCACTGCAAAGCGACTCGCATTACACACATCAAAGCCGAGATAGGAGACATGTAACACATCAGCGTCTTAATGCAGAGGTTGTAAAAGAAGTACCGTATGCAAAGTAGATGACAAGTGACAACATTCTTCACGCGCAGTCTGAATAGTGAACAAACCGTTCAAGAACCTAACGAAAGATCAAGCCACTAAAGTAACAATAAAAGGAGCCGAAAGTATTCAAACTAAAAAAAAAAAAAAAAAAAACTTTTTCCAAAGAATTAAGTATCAACATCGATTTGTGTATTAGTGCAAATTCAAATATAATTAACAGTGACAATATCAGGCTAGATACCATATTCAAATATCCAATTTTATTTCCTTCACTTAAAACATTTGTAAGATACATATAAATACATAAATGCAACTGAATTTAGTTTCTTTTTGTTTTTTACCGCATGCATTTTCTATAACATCTTCATCAGTGTAAATTTCGATAGCTTCATTTAGTTACAAAACCAAAATAAAGCACTTTATTTCCTTACAAGTGATTATATCTTCAGTTGTTATACGCTTTTTACTGAGATTCGATATTACCAGATGTTTAAAATCAATTACTAGGAGAATATTGAATTCAATTATCGATAGAATATCTACATGGGAGGGAAATGTCAGGTACTGGATGAATGATTGCACCATAACTTATTCAGAAAAAAAAGCCCGTTGATCTCAATTAAAATCCCGAAACACGAAAAGCACGACGGGACATTATGGCGTTAGACCCAAATTTAAAACCCTCACAGAAATTCGATCTTGTTTTTAGACTTTTGAATATATATATATAGATTCTAGTGCATATAGTAGGTCGATATGGTATGAGATAACGATTATCGATAACGATATGCCAGGTCGTAAATGGCAAACCCTTCTAGTCTGACAACTAGTTCCATTTCTAAACTTACTTTGCGATGTCATAGATTAAACTCGTTACTGTTTGTGAAGATAAAATGGAAAAAAGTATAGTTTTGAAACACCGAGGAGAATTGCATCAAACAGTTGTTGCCAAATATTGTGGTTGTGCGAAGGAAGTTGTTTATTATTTAGAAGGATTGGAGCATTTACCAGAGATCAAAAAATGAACTAAAAATTTGGTTTGGGAATAGTTTTATTAATAACACACACATTAACATAGTATTATGGGATACATACAAATTCTTTAGGAAAAGTCGAACATGTGCGAAATGGCGTCCAACGAACGTATTGGCCCGTCGCTCCACTCTAAAGCATTGTCTTCGTTTACTCTGCTGCACAGTGGGTGCATAGTGCCCCTATTAAACCACTCCCACGTAAGAACCACTTCGGAAGTTCTGTTTCGCACTCCGCTGCAAAATACTCCCACACTTCAGCATAACCTGCTTTTCAATGATTGAAATTCTATTATCCCCTATACTTAAAACATACAATCTGCTAATTTAACATTAAAAGCGATGTTTACTAGGCTATTATATGTGGGAAAGGGGTGGAACGATTAACAAAACCTGTTTGTATACGAAACTGCGTCGACGTTCTTTTGTTCAAAGGTTTCTCACTATCACAAACTTTGATATGGGCTGTCAGACTGATAGCAGCGAACTAAAAGGGCATAGTTTTTGTTCTACAAGTAGAATATACTTCTGTGGAAGTGAGGATCAAATGAATATATGATGATTTAATGTTTACTTTAAAAACCGCATTAGAGTGGGTGCATAGAAAAAAATTAATTTTCGAAAATATTTTTAAAATGTTCTATATTTGTAAATTAAATTTATTTCGGATCCCATTTAGCTTATCAGACAGGTTATTACGTTTTTTGAATTGAGTAAGGATTCCACCATTTTGTATTGACCTGAACCATTTAAAAACAGCATCAACGTAGTCAGAATGCCATAGAAAGATATGTTTAAAACCGTTTTTTAATAATCTGAAGGTAATGTTTGTAAGGTATTAAAAATACTATAAGTCATTCCTGGCTGCGGCCTCAAGTCTTCAAGTGACCCTAGAAATTATTTGGAGTTCTACAGTTTAGTTGAACGTATTTATTGTTAATATTTAGTCTGTAATGTTCGCAAATTGTGATGATACGACAGTCAAGCCTTTGCTAAAAGTTTCCAGTGAATTGTAGAACCATGATCGAAACTTTAATATTTTGGGCTTGGAAGTATGACAGTCCAAATTAAATTTGAATGACATAAAATTCAGGTGCGTTATATTTTTATTGATGTCCATGTCGAAGATGCCCGGTGTAACAGCGGAACATAAAACATTCGATGGGTTTTGTGGCTGTTTCCAGCATGCAGTTCACTTGTTGGTCTAGTTGACTACGTTCAGGTTGCCGACGGACGCATGTCTACTCATTCTATTGCTCTGCGTATTTCAGTATATAGCGGAGACCAGCTGAGAGTCATCCTTTTTAAGAATGATTTTTTTTCCCCCTCGTCAGACACCCGCTACCACTGATAGAAGCATTTGCCGACTGCTTTAGGTATTTTGTAAACAAGTCGATCGCACATGTTGCAAGCACAGCCACAGTTAGAAATGAGAAACGCACTGTTAAAGTACCCATCCTTTCTGTTATACCTAGTCCGAAAGTCTCACAAGTTTGCAGTTTCGCTTCCAGTATTTCGTGATCCATAAACGGGAGTAAACACAAACGCTACAGATCTCGCAGATACTCATTATTTCGAAGAGTATGTGTAATTCCCTTCTGTACTGGATAGCTGTCTCAGGCAACCAGGAATAACATCAGTAGATACAGTTTGACATCGCAACTTCGAATCTATCGTTTAGGTCCAGAATCCATTTATACCATTCGCCAGCCAAATAATTTGTTTCGACGAGTTCAGACCCGGTCATTTAGGACTCTTTCGTACGCCTGGAAAATTATGACAAACTTCTGACACAACGCTTTTTCTTTTCTTGAAAATGTATTAATGTTGACTGATTATGCTGAAGTTGTGAATGTTGCAATTCGAATAAACAAAACTCAAAACAACGATGACATATACTCGTCAAAAAGGCGGCCAGGAATACATAAATCGTCTACCGTTGGAAATAGCGTCTCAGCAGCAATGGAACGACTTTCATGAAACCCTAAATGAGAATAGTGAAGCGGTGCGGAAACATAAAGTCGCTGCTGAGGTGGTAAAGCGGTGAGTCAGACTAGTCAAGAGATGCCACACAACTTCAGAGATAATTGTGGACCTTACAGAGCGCTCAGCGATACAAAAGAGGAAATTCGTACTGCAGTTACGGTCATGTCCGGCACTTGTAACTCTTAACTCCTTCAGCTTTGTTTACAGTTCAGGCTATCGATTCGTATCTGTTTTTGGCAGCACTTTTACATAAATAATACACACTTCGGATTTGTCAGCTATTTTTCTCACAGTTGACACAAAAAATGACGGATTCGGTATTTTCTCGCAATCACTATTTAATTTGAGAGTCTGCTTCGATTCAACCTCCAGCCGAGGCGAAGCGCTGGTGTCACGGCGGTACTACCACAAGCTTTCATCTTTGCCACCCAGTGTGGTGGGCGTATCTTAACGCTCTGGCCTCGAATTCGGGAGGACGTGGGTTTGGATCCTCGTCTGTCGATTCGGGTTTCCCAAATCACAACAGCTTCCTTCCAAAGGCCATGACCGAATTTCTTTCCGTTCCTTTCCCGACCTTCCCGCCTCAACAAGGCGTAAAGTCAGAAGCAAAAGAAATCATCTTTACGATACCTAAGATGTCAAAGAGAATCCCATCGAAACATGTAGTCATGAAAATTTTTTAAAAGAAATTATTACTGTTATCGTATGAGTTTTCGAATATGCTGTGTAAATATTGATTTTGCAGAGGTATGCACGTACAATAACTACGAATTGTTAGGTTTTCTCTTTTTTTTCTTTTTTTTACCTTATCTTTATTTGTGGAGTCTAATGGACGAATGTTCTAATTTAAAAAAACTGTAACGTTATTGCGGTTATTGAATGTACATTGTACGTTCATGTTCCTTTGTGTTACACGGACAAAACAGCATATTTGACCGTAAGAGGATTGTACTTAGTTTTAAGAATCATTTGTCAGAAATCCGTAACCATTTTGACTAAATGAAGCCGGTAATGATTCGGCATTTATGCATAACTGCACGATACTTTTTTCCGTGAGCATATTTCTATATAAAACACTACATACAAAAGCCCAGGTAAATTTGCATCACTGGTAAGGAAAGGCAGCTTGTTGAGAGCAGGAAGTTCCGGTGATGGGGCTTTTTGTGTAAGCTCTAATCATGCCGTTCCGCAGTTGGCTCTCAAACAAGAAACGTAGAAAGCGCTGAGCTCGGCTTCATTGTGACTGACTACTTGGACGACAGTCGCAGAGCGGAAGAGAAAGTGCACGTTACGCTACGCCTGGTAGCTGTCATATCGATATTTGCTATGACAGAAATTTAAAGTAGATATTATTACTATCATAGACATAACAGAAATGATTCGAATGACGATCAGACGTTCCAAATTTCTGTTCAATTATCAATACAGAAATCGGCTTGTAATGAGTATTTCCGAACATCGACGGACAATCGTAGTCTCAATCGAGACGCTGACATTAAAATTTTATATTTAGTAGAATTTGATTGCGGATCAACAATAATGGCGAGTGGAAATTTATTTATCTCTGGATAAATTGTTGTTCTCCTTTTTTTTTGAGGATTATCTCTTGTGAAATCAGATATGCTTGTTCGTGTTACAAATACACACATTTTTATTCATTATTCTCTGCAAATAACTGATATGAGTAAACCGCACATTTTCATGTGCTGAATGTTACAGTTGCAGAGGATTTTTTCAATTTAAACTACAGGATGGAGCGCGGTAAGTTGCTGATTTGGGAATGAAATAAAAAAATAATGAACACTTAGAATTTTACATTTTTATTTTTCTCATGTTGGACAATAATGGAAGTTACTAATTACATGGTTTAAACAATATATCTGGCAAATGTCTCCCTTCACAATCCACACACTGCCGTAATCGTTTTCTGAAGTTCTCGTGCACTCTTTCAAGCATGTCTTCTGGTATTCTTGCAATTTCAGTCTCAATCTTTTTCTGTAGCTCTTCCAGGTTGTTTGGACGATTACAATACACCTTTAACTTCAGGTAACCCCAAAGAAAAAAAATCGCATGGGCTAAGTCCGGTGATCGTGCGGGCCAGTTGAGATTCCCCATCCGAGAGATGAGTCTTCCAGGAATCATTTGCCTCAAAAAATTCATGGTGATGCCCGCTGTGTGTGCAGTGGCACTATCTTGTTGAAACCAGGTATCCTGTAATTGCATTTCCTCGAAAGCCGGCTGGAAAAACACTTGCACCATAGTTAAATAACGATCTGAATTCACAATTACAGCACGACGATTTTCCTGGAAAAAGTAAGGGCCAATCATGCCTACTCGTGATATGGCGCACCACACAGTGATGTGGTCTGAGTGCAGGGGTCTCTGGTGAATTTGCCTGGGGTTCGTGTCACTCCAGTACCGCATATTCTGTTTATTTACACACCCACTGAGGTGAAAATGTGCCTCATCAGAAAAGAACACATTTGCGTCACAGGGTATGGTTGCAAGCATGTCTTCACAAGACTGTCTTCGTGTTACATAATCCCGTACTGACAATTGCTGGACCACGCACATTTTATACGGGTGAAAATTCAGTACATTATGAAGAATCCTGTGGAGAGAACGTCTTGAAATGCCGAGAGCAAGCGCCTGTTTCCGAGCTGAGCGTTTTGGAGATTGCAGTACTGCTGCTCTAACTCGTTCGACATTTTGTGGTGTTGTAACGCTTCTCTCAGGTCCTCTTCGTACAGTTGACACATTCCCTGATGTTCTGAATGCAGTTACCCAATTTAAAATTGATTGTCGTCCAGGAACTCGTCCGCGTGGGGGTACTGCAAAACGCAAACGAAAAGCACGCTGCACTGCAATGATCGAGTGGGAATTCGAGAAATACACTTCAACACAAAAAGAGCGCTCCTCACGTGTCCACTGCATTATCGCAACTTAACAACAATTGAATACAAACCTCCCGTCGGCAAAAATAAACCAAGGCCACTCTCTCTTCTATTTGAGCAACAATGCCGCCACAACGTGTGTTCTAAAAAAGCAATTTACCGCGCTCCACCCTGTATCTTGTGCGTTTGTCACCAGTCTTGAAATATTCAATGTAAATTCTGTTGACGATGCTTAAAAACCACTAAAAATTCTTTCGATAGCCCGTTCATTTAACAGAGGCGGCTCAAGGTCAGTCTGCTCTATCCCCACTCCACTGCCCTTACCCCTACATGCGAAGGGGAAAATTTTCCACGCGCGTATTTAGGCACGGTGTTTAGCTCAGGGAAGTAGGAAGGGAGTGGGTGGTGAGGTGAAGTGCGGAACCAAAAGATCGTGACCTTGAGCCGTCAGTTCGTAGTGAACAGGGTATAAACAAGCACTACTTACATTTTATCGATATATCACCCTTGGTATGAAGTATCCCCGTACTGGTCAGAAGAGGTATAACGGGCGCGGGGATTATATTTCGCTCCCAACGGAAAACTAATCACCGCTATTTTCATCAGGCAATCCTCCTAAAAACTATGAGTTTTTATAACAACAAATACAGGACCGCAGAGCATACAAGGTTTACACACAAATGGAGACCATAACTAATTTCCCTGAGATTATATACTCTTCAACGAACTCGATTAGAACAGGGTAGGAATGCGTCTTCAATTGCTTCCTTCGTTCTCTCAAAATTTCTTTCAAGCTCTAATGAATGTTAGAATGGGATATGGAAATTCTTGCAACACTCAAAGGAGGATTGTTTCAAAAAAGTATATGTTCTATCCAATCGAACCATTTTCCAAACACACTTCCGGGTTTCCGAGCCAAGTGACGTAGACTTTGACTACAGGCATTCGCCTGCTTCACTACTAGCATATACATAATTCACACCAAAGCAAACGATAGAAAAGCATCAATGTAAGTTGATGCCAACTCTCTATTAACAAATATTTTATGAATTATGTTTTGAGACGTTTTTCGCTCTTGTGTAGCCTTGTTCGCAAGTAGGAACCCACGACATGTGTAAGCAGGGCCGTGGAAACTTCTTACATGAAATAAGGGTTTTTCTTACTACTCGTGCTTCATAACGCGGGAAAACTGAGAGCGTCAGTAACATTGCACTCGTGGAGGAAAAACGAATTATTAAAAACTTAATTCATAATGTCTTGTGAGGAATATTATTTTTCGCAATGGTCCAGTTTGAATTTCAGCATCACCACAGCTTTCAGCCAGTGGTGGAACCAGGATTTTGGTTTTGGGGAGGGGAGGTCGACGACAGAAACTCTCATGTTAACATTGCCACCCTTATAAGAACAGTCGAGGTAAAAAAAAAAAGTCCCCATAGCCCCCCTCCCCCTCTGGATCCGGCCCTTGCATTCACTAATATACCCGCCAAACATCTATTGTACCCAAATATCGGTCTACGTGAGAGAAGTTACAGGCAGATGTCACCAACTACTAGATAGGTCTGTCGATTGTGAAGACTGCAAGACCAAAAAGGAGACATGTAATTTCAATGAATTTCATTTCACCGATTAAGGACATGATAAAACACAAATAATTAGAATTACGGAACTGTAAATGCACCTTGACCGTGAGAATTCAGTACGGTTTGAAGCCATCATGTGTGCAATCATTGTCTCTAGACGTCGAGGCGTGGAACCCCTGATATACTACTAAGGAACACACTGCCACGCGTTTTGTAGGCGCATCCATAAAGCATCAACATCGGTTGCATGAGGACCATAACAAACAAGTTGCCGACCGACCGTATCGCAGACATGTCAGCGGAACGTAAAGGCCAGGGAAGCAGGGGTACCCGTCGTTCTTCGAAGAAGGTTTGCGCATTCCTGGCCACTTGTGGTCAGCTGATGTAGTGGTTTCTGTTCAGATTGACCTCAATAGGTAGTAGACGTGATCACATGTTATAGCCATCACACTTGTTGTTTGTCCGTTATGAGGCTCGACAATGCAGTCTGCCGTATTGCGTTCACCACGATCAGGTACGCGGCCTTCACTGTAGGACAAGTTTAAGCAGGTATCGTCCAAAACCGCTTCATTTAGCCACTCAAGTCTCCAGTGGCAGCGTTCACTTGCCCATTGCAATCGGAGACGTTGGTGGTTATTGGTCAATGGGCGCTGACGCAATGGCGTGCTTGCCTTGAGTCCAATCGAACCGTCGAATGTGTCCACATCCGTTGTACTGCTCCAACGCGAGTCAACTCTGTGGATGAAGCTGTTGTATCGTACAAGATGGCGGTGATCCCGCGCTACTGTATGGTTCAGTATCCGCTCGTCATTGTGTACGACCCTGTTCTATCCTTTGCCTGCATGTGCCGTGATGTCACAGTACGACAAACCGTTTACCGGAGCCCAATCATTTTGCCACGTTAGAACTCGCTCAAATGCTGATGATGCGCCCTGTCGATAAGGCATACCAACACTTGCACTTTCCCACCTCTGCGTGGCGTAAAAGTGAGCTGTCTGGTCACACAAAAGAGGGCCCTGGCAGGCCTAAGTGCACTCTTAACTTAATCACATATTATTTTTCCAATATTCTACTCGTTCTCCGATTTTAAAATAATTCAGACTGTTCTTTCTGCGTGTGGCAATTTTCACAGACAGGATAGAACAAGGAGAGATTTTTGGTGTCTGTGTACAACAGTACGACAAAATCCTACGACTCAATTTATGAATTTCAAAACATGATTGTGGAAACAGGCATTTATAATTTTGTAAGAAACATAGCATTGTGGAAAGCGGTGTCATATTTTCTGGATCCTCTCTACAGGCGTCCAGTTACTGTATGTTCAGAAATCCCACACTCCTCAAACTGAAACCACTTCACTTGATTGGTACCACTATCTGCTTCGGGAAAAATATTTTTCCCTACCTAGCCGAGTCAACTGATTGTTTTCTGATAAGTTCAGAACATTGTCCGTAGCTTCCCTGTCAGTTAACTTACGTAATATCCCAAGTTATCTACATATATTATATATAAAATCGGTCCATTACGTTAGTCGACACATAACACGTGATAAATTGACCGTTAGGCGCTCTGGATGCAGTATTCTGGAAGTACCTTCACCATCGACGATTTTCCCCAGGTTTTACACAGATTTGAAAGTTCAGCTAACAGGCGGTTTATTTATTGCACACATTCTAGTTTATTTTATTTTATGGCGCATCGTCAGCTTGTCATAAGTGCCCTATAAATTACAGTTATATTAATTACACTTAAGGATGTTTCCACTTTTTTTAATTATACTAAGCTTCTTGGTGAACTACTTCTTGGAAGGTAGTTCGAGTAAGTCCTCTGTTGGGGACAATTCTCTGTGTTCCGTACGTTCGAGACATTGAGAAGTGATACGCATATCGCTGAAAGTGAACGTGTAGAAAATGAACTTGATACACTTGGAAAGTGTATGACTTAAAAGCCATTTTAAATAGTTGCTGAAAAGTTAGGCAAGCGTTTTTGATAAGTTGACGGGAGTGTAAACGAAACATTTGCTATTGCTGGTCTGTCATTCGAGATGACGTAGGTTCAAATACCCATCTGGCCATCTTTCCATGTTTCCCCGAAATCATTCCAGGCAAATTCCGGAATGGTTCCTTCACAAGGCCGTGACCGACGTGTTTCGCGTTCCTTTCCCCCAGACTTTTCCCGCCTCTAACGACCCCGACGTTGACGAGGCGTAAACCCACGAGGAAATAAAAAAGAACCACTATCGACTCAATTACACCTTAGTGCGTTAATAGTGTGTTCATTTTTAAAACTAACTGCAGTTCGCTATTTTAATAATAAGCGGAAATGAAACTGCAATACCCTGTGTCTTTTTTGTTCTTTAATTAAGGTAGCAAGTAGAAACGATTTTCGTTAAAAAATAGAACCTGCTTACCTGGTGACATGGTTGCCAGGTTATTTATCTTTTCTCTTTTTTATTAGACTATTAACTATCGTTTCAGCAGTGTTGAGTGAACAACATCAAAAGAGCGGAAGTTAAATAATGTTCGTAGCAGATAATAATGATGAAATCTGCAATACTTGTTATTCACGTAAACTATATGCCCAAATCTCTTTTGTTTCTCCTTTCAGTGTATAACATAGTTTACAGTATTTTTTTTTTTTTTTTTGCCTCTCGTTTATAATTTTATTGCTCACCGGCTACTATTTTTCTAATGTATTAAAAGATTCATGAATAATTTAACTATACACTGATCGGCGAAAAGTTTGGTAACACTTGAGCGGCATTGCCATTAGTTTTTCATTGCAAAACAGTATAAGAAATACGGTCCGACACTGATTTTGTTTAAAGAACTAATGAAATGTTTCTGTAACGTCGATGGATGACACTTCTCGAGGTCCTAATGATCTCAATGATAAACAGGGAACGTAGAATAATTTTTATTTCCACAAGAATCAGATCTCAGACACAAGGACTAAAAGACATGAGAAACAGGTAGTAGGTAAGAAAACTCTGAGAAAAGGTCTCACGTTATTTAATAAGTATTTTGAGTAAGCAGTCAATCAATAAAAGATGGATATGTGACACGAGTTGTTGAAGAGGTAGACATTAAGATTCTCCGGTTTGCTGATGACGCTTACTTCATCATAGCTAACAGAGAAAGTTTAATGGTGTGCACACTGCACTGAAAACTGAAAACTGAAGATGACACAAGCTAAACATTTCGTTTCTCAACATATTGATCTGAAGAATAATTTTGTGCTGAATAGGCAGTAATGAGGTGGAACAGATCTAAGGTTTCTGAAATGTTGTTACACTAGAATACTCAAGATTGTGTGAGGAGAGATCAAAAGCGAGTAGGTATGAATCTATTTCATGAAAAGAGTCGTCCTCTGGTGAAATTTGACTAAAAGAAGAGTAGTATGTTATTACACATTTTGTGGTATGTGTAACTGTTTAATTTATTACTAAAGGGAAAAACAACAGCAGCAGAAGAGTTCAAGCTGGTTTACGATGCAGAGATCAAGAGCAACATCGGTTAACTTGAACTACATCAAATGAATGAAAGATGCTTTTTATACCTTGTGTTTCCTTGTTTCTTTGATCAACAATATTTGCAGTTGACGAAGGGCCATAAGTTTGTTTAGAAATTACTCCCTATTTTTCCAGGAACATAATACGGCACCAGGAAGAATAAAATCTAAAACTTGATATTGAAATCAATTCTTATGTTTGAATGGATTCGGTGGCGTGCTTGCGAATCTTTTTGTCGTTCTGGTGAGAATCCGGCTGCAGGATTACAGGGTCCTACCTACCTGTATGTTCTGCCCTATGCAGAGTTGCTCGTTGACTGAACGATCACTCATAACTCGCATTCGGGAGGACGTGGGTTCGAACCCCCATCCGGGCATCCAGAGTTGAGTATTCCAGGGTTTTCCCAAATCACTCCAGGTGAATGCCGGGACGCTTCCTTCAAAAGGCTATGGTTGAATTCCTTCCCGTTCATTGTCCCAGGTCTCTAATGACATCAATGTCGACGAGGCGAAAAGCAAAATGGAAAAAAAAGGCTGAGCGATCACTTTATCTGTAGTTACTATGCATTCAGTAAGAATGAAGATGCCACTGGTGAATGGCTACATTACAATTCCCTCTGAGAGAGGCATTGCTCTTCTGAAGGCGAAAACATTTACGGAAGTCTTTTCTTCGGTAAGAAAAGGAATTAAAGCTTGATAAAAAGAAAAACAGATGTCGTTTGTTCTGGAAGAGAGATCAGTCGCTCGAGTCTAGATTTCGCTTTGCAGCATTCGATTCAAGTTTTGCTTCAAGATTGTCACCTCAGCTTTTTGCTTTGGGCAGTGTACCATGCAAGTCACTTTCCGGTAGCTTCGTTTCCGAAGAGCAAATGTTTGCACTCCATACCAGATGCTGACTGAAGGGTCATACAGATTCGTCCAGAACCTGCAGCCTGAGCTTTTGCCGATCGTTAGGACTTCAATGTTGATCTTGTTACATACGTTCAATAACGCCCCGAAATGCTGGTTTATATGCTTATAGAAAATTTGGTTCAAGAAACCAACCGACAATTTTCAGTTACGTGTCCTGTCATACTCCTCTTCTAATTAAATGTAAAAAAAAATAAAAATAAATAAATAATAAAATAAAATAAAATTGTATTCCTCAGAGTTCTGAGGCGAAACGGGTTACGCGTGTTGTCTAAATAATGTGTTATAAAATTTAATAATCTGTTTATGATATTATCATTTCTTGTATATCATTTACCACTTACAGAAGGTATAATAGTTTCCAGTTTTTTGTGCTAAAATTGAATTTTAAGCAGCTTGTTGCCAATATCTCTGACTGCTTTAATTACCATGTTCGGTCAATCGTAAACACTGAAACATTATAGGTTTGGTTCGAGATTTAAAAGGAAATATGCGCGATAACTTTGTAGTTGTAACTGAAAAGCTTTTGAGCACATAAACCACAGCAGCTTAATGTTTGTAACTTTAAGCTTGTAATTAGACAGCTGGTGCAAGTATAGTAGTCTGTATCGGACAGGTTATCCGTGCCCTAACCGTGTGGGTAGTTTACGCAATACCCGGACCCCAATAGCAGTCGGGCGGGACAGCCTCCGCTGATACTAATCAGTGCTCACTTCCTGACGCGTATTTCAACTTGGGTTTACAGAAACATTTTGCGAATGGTTCGAGAGTCCACACACAGTCTACTGTTCAGCTCTCTTGAAATGTTTATCGAAGCCGTAGGCTTATAGAAAACTTGATTTGTTACGCAAACGAGGCATCGAATCCTTGAAGAGGAGTTGAGAATAGAATTGCAGCTAGAGAAATAATGTTCACTAGGCAGTCAGCAGGTTACACCACGCGATATCACTAGACAAGAGTTCGGGATAAAAACATGCTACCGTGTTAATATCAAGAACATCAGACGCACAACAAGATTATCCAGAGGCGGAATAATGCTGAGACTTCAAATGAAAAGATACGGCGTAATGTTTTGATTTTTAGACAGCAAATAAACGACGGTGGTATGAACTAAGGGCCATCGTAAGCGGGCGTGAAAAGGATCCGTTGCACACTGGCTGAAAATCTTGTTTATGACCTAATTTCAACATTTACAAAAACAGAAATACCATTAAGAATATTGCTTACTTTATGGGCATCTGTTGCATCTAATAAAAGGCCATTTTCCAAGTTAAAAATATTAAAGATAAAACCACGATTCACACGGACACTTTCTTTGTTGTAATGGAATATGAAATAGGTTGTTTAGTAGGATAGTCAGTTATAGATTTCGCAAACATTAAACCAAGAAAAATTCAATTTGTGTAATTATATTAGGAAGTAAATTTATTTGTGTTTTTTGCCATTTTTATGTAATTATTATTTAAGGTCATTATTATATAACATTTGAAAGGTTTGTTAACTCGTTTTGAAATGTATACACTGTACAAACAAAATTAAAAATATATAAATTAACAGAAAAATATGAAGAAGCAAATCCGTTGTGAAATGAGCAAGTTACAAAATGTTTTTAACGAGGGTGGTGGGTGAGTGGTTAACGCTTTGGGCTCCCATTCGGGATCACGTCGGTTTGAATCCCCGTCCGGGGATCAAGATTTGGGTTTTCCACGGTTTCCTCAAATCTCTCGAGCCGAATACCATGATGCTTCCTTCAAAAGGTCATGGCAGAGTTCCTTCCCACTCCTTGTCCCCAGTCCCATTTCGCCTCTAATGACCTCGACGTCTAAGAGGCTTAAAGCCATAGGTAATAAATAAATAAATAAATGCATTTGGTTTGCACGTAGAGACTCGACTGATAAGAGAAGTTCCTGTTTAAGTCGAACATCATTTGATACGCGTGGCGTGTACTTTTTCCTTTGGCTGTATTTTATAGTTGCAGGAAGACCAAAATACTCGTCAGGCAGGCGGTGGAAACCGATTTATTTGCTCTGATATCATTGTTCTCAAACTATAGGATATCGCGGTATGAGCCCTGTTACTACTATGCTTAGTATTTTGAAGGTCTTTATTTCTGCGAAATTCTGCCGTCCCCTCACATGTACTAAATTCATCTTAATATACACACGGAGTCTGGTGGGTAAGCGGTAACGCTCTGGCCTTGCATTTGGGAGGACATCGGCTCGAATCCCCATATGGCCATCCAGGTTACCGTTTTCCGTGGTTTCCTCCAGAATGCCATAGCTAAATTCCTCCCAGTTTCTAACGCCCAGTCCTTTCCCGTTTCTAATAAAGTTGACATCGTAGTCGATAAGTCATAAAGCCATAAGTAAAAATATACAAAATATGGTGATAGAATCTGCGTCCTACGGATTGAGACCAAAGAGATGGCTCGCTGGTGAGAAATGTTTGGGGGAATAAGAGCAGATATCTATCCATGTAGCCAACTTCCTAGACGACAGTAAGCAATGGCACTTACGTTGCTGCAACACAATCCTCGAACCAAATTGCAGCACGGTAGCTGTCGGACAGATTATGAACGAGTATTTTCAATGTATTCCATCATCTCAGAAAACTGTGCCACTGAGAAGTCTAGGGAATGATGTAATACATTGTTACCCTTGATCTAGAAATGGTTACGTACTCTGAATAATGCCGAGTTGTGCTTAGTGGTGAATTCCTGTGACAACCTACGACAACCTCAGATGAGTGTACAAATCTGCTATGGATTTATTTATTCAGGAATTGCCGCAAGATAAATGCTATCACTTTTACAATAGAAGAAATCTGTGTTATAAAGCTCACCAGATTATAGGTAAAACATTCACCTGTCTGATATTTATCGATAGCTATAATTAATAATCCATATTACTTGGTTGTGATTGTCTGTTATGCTAACTTATCACTACCGGGAAATTTTTCTTCTGCCTTATTCTAATTTTAGTAAACATTTTAGCTGACATCTTATCAAATACATCTGGTGTGAATGAGGAGATTCTGAAAAGACAATTGAATAAAATTGTGGGAAATAGCCTCATCCTTGTACTGAAGAATAGATGCAGAATCTGGATTCACAGATGAATGTTTCAAAAGGTAGGGCAGAAAGTACAGGCAAATCCAAATTTAGAGTTCTCATTAGTGTATGACATGTGTATCAAGAAACATGTGGACTTTGATGCAAAGCATTTCCATGGTTGGTTGAATCGGAGCTGAAATAGACAATGACTCATTACACGTAGCAAAGGAAGCTTTAGTTTCTATTCTTTGTTTCCATGAAAATTGACACTTTCAATAGGATACTTCTTGCTCGATGGTCTTACAACGTAAAAACAAATTTACGAGTCCCCGCTTTGATAGCACAATTCCATTTACCATTGATTTTCTTGAATAAATATGTTGCGACGACCGTAAAGATTAAAATTACGATTAATTATTTATTTAAGAAGCCGAATAGACAATTAACTTTGGAACCATTTTAAGTATTCCTAAAAAAAAAAAAAGTTTTTTTTTTTTTACCACGACAAGAGAGCGTTTATTTCTCGACCATCTTTTCAAAATTGAATTTACATTCTTTGATATGACATTTCATCTAAAAACTCTATTTGTTCCGTTATTTATTTTATAACAAATACAACTGAACTGCAGTTTTCCGTGCTTCGCTGCATTTAAACTGTCAAACAGCACCGCACACTGAAACATATTACCACCTACCCCCGCACATCCCCAAATTCGGCATTACTGTACTGTCTTTTATTAGTCGCTAAATTGAAATCGTATTTTAAAGCTTAATAGCCATCGTATTTTCCTTTATCCTTAAGTCTCACAATACTCGTAGTTTTCCCCTTGTGTGTCCTCGTGTACTTGACACCATCTCACTATTTAACGGTTGCATAACTGAATTAACTTATGTAATAAATCATTTGTCTCTCTCTCGCATTTTTATAATTTCTGAATCCTTAAACTTAGAAATTCACTGCTTCGAACTTGCTTATTTCTTACTACCTTTATAACAAAAATCAAGAGTGTAAAATAAATTAAATTAAAAAAAAAATTAATTATGTGTGGTTCAATGGGAAGCTGAAGGAAAGATTTGTTTTGGATAATCTTCAGCTGTATCAAATAAAACTCGACGACTGAGAAAATGTTTGAATTTTTATATATTTTTTAAAAAATAATTTTCTCATCCAACTTGTTATTCTGCTAGAACTGATCCAAAAATTCTTTCGTAATTTACAGTAACAGAAAGCAGATTACAAAAAAAAAAAAAAAAAAAAAAAAAAAAACTATAGTGATCTTTCTGGATTATAAGGTTCTTGCAAAATATCTGAGAAATTTTAACAAATTTGATTCTTCAGCAGATGTTTTTCTACAATAAACCATATACCATTTTATTTTTTTTCAACTAAATTTATTTGGGTGTTTGTTTTATATATATGATTTGGAAGATAAATTCGTAAAACTAACAATGAACTTAATTTAAAAATACTTGTTACTAATTTTTAAAAAGTTTTTACGAAATAGTTTAACACTGTGTAAGGGTCCCTCGGTGTACTGGAGGAATTCGGCATTTGAAAGGTATTTTTTTTTCCTGTTTCGTTAATTTTTTTCGAGTCTTTTTATGTTTATTTAAAAAATGATGCCGAGGTAAAATTTCCAGGTATTACTCCCTTTTAATAATTTTTGTTTTGAAGGCAGGATTCGGTTTGTTGACTTAACGGTTATGAGAAATGTCTTCTGTTTGAGTCTGTTAGCTTCCGTGTAAACATCTCGGCTAGGTGTAAACAGCATCCCGTTTCTCGGAAAAAGTCTTATTTGAATCGCTTGTGCCCCGAGGAGACTGCAGTCTTCAAGGCGAATACTAGGACAGTTTCTGCCTAATAAAATACACATTTCACAACCAAAAAACTTATCACACACGCAACACAGTTTGTAGTGGGTGCTTGGTTGGGAGGGAGAAAAAGGTGAAAACTTTCTTACTCCTCTTTTTATCATTAAAAGAAAACCCTATGCTGCTAATTTATTTGGTACTCGTACTGGCGTGCAGGCTGAGGCTTATTTATTTTTAACAGTAACACACAGAATCTCAAGTCTATGGTCAAGCAAAGCCTCGCCTTACAATTACCAACATTAATAAACAACTAAATTTAAGCACTACCACATTACTAAGTGATCATGAAACAAATTAAACTTCATTAATTCCTTTTGGACAACAAAAGCTTCACACTAGGTTTTAATGAAACGTTCCCTTCATTACAATCGGAACTTAATTTCCAAAATCAAATACAATACTACCATGAACGACATTAGATTGCAAACTGCCGGGCGCCCTGATGATTTAAATTATCTAACAAGTGTGGTTATAGGAAAGCTCTCGAAGTCTGTCTCAACTAGGTCAATAATTGTCGTAGGCGAGAACTCCCAATCATTCAAAGTTTCCTTTAAAGATTCATTTCAGGGTTGCGCTCAATGATTGTAGGCAAGTATCACACTGTACTGTTCGTTGAGGTTATTGCCGTGATGGCGAGAGGCGTCCCTCGACGGCGAAAATGCTATAGCGTATTAGCTACAGCGGATACGGCAGTACGTCATTCAGGCAACGTTCACACTGACTGCCAAGCGACCTCACTGCTGCAGTACGTCTGCTTCGAACCATTGGAGGATTAGATGTCAAGGCAGAACAATCTCCAAACTTGGAAGATTTGGCTTGAGTAGCTCCAAACTAGGGGGTCGGAAGTCAAGTACCACCTTCAACTCTGAAGGCTGGACATGAAGTCCTTCTCTCGCGTTGCAGTTAACGTTCCTCTCCGTCGCTCGTGATAGCCACGCCCTTCTCCCTTGAACAGTTTTAACATACAGAGAAATTCACAGGAACTAGAAATGCGCGCAGTATTATTCGCTGTTGATTGGTTCCTGCTAAAGTTCCACCGTCTGTAGCTAAAACGATTGGTCAAGCGACCCCGCCAACTCTCCTTCCCTCTTCCTCTGCAGCGCACGACGGTAACAGCGCCGAAGTATACCAATCCTATATTCACGATAACACCCCAAATACTATCTTACACCGCCGGACAAAAGCAAACCCAAGCCCTCCCAAAGCAGCGGGAAACAGGGTCAAGATCCCCAGTCATTTATTCTGGAGAAGTGATGGCCCAATAAACCCTATAATCAATAACCTCCGCGAACCAACAACCCATTTAACTCACATTCCAGGGAGTACAGAATCTACTATTCCCATCAGCAAATCTTCACTACTAATTGAAAATCTTCTGATTTTTATTACTTCCATGATCGAAGTGGCTAGATCAGGGGGCCCAATCGACCCGATCTCCATCGGCAATCAACTACAGGAAATACTAATCAAAAACGGAACATAAACCACCCAACTATGGACAGCAACACAAGCAATTCTTTAACCTCTCAGCAACTAAACATACTTCAATGGAATGGGAGGTCGGTATGGTCAAATAGAGAGAGCCTTATTACAGAATTAATACGAAGCAGGATAGATATAGCGGTGTTATCTGAAACATGGTTTAAACCAAACACAAAAATCACGTTCAACTCATACACCCTCTACAGAAATGATAGAGCAGACGGAAAAGGAGGAGTGGCCATATTGGTACACAATAACGTGCCTCACGACCCAGTTCAACTCAACACGGACAATTTACCTTTCCAAGCAGTGGCGGTAAGGATCCGAGCCAACCAATTACCATTCACTATAGTGTCTATTTACTGTAGCCCTAGCTCAGTAATCAGACCGAACGATTGGTCAAAACTGAACGGACAAATAAACCCACCATTAATTCTGGCCGGAGACTTCAACGCACACAACAAGAGTTGGGGGTGCCACTACAGCGACCCACGTGGTACTATAATTAGTGATATGGCAGAAGATTACAACTTGATAATTGTAAACGACGGTAACCCTACTATGCTCCAAAAACCAGGTAAACATCCGTCGGCTGTAGACTTAACCTTATGTTCACCTAACTTGGCCTCTATTTCTAACTGGGAAGTCCAGAGAGACCCAATGGGATCCGACCATCTCCCTATTTTGTTAACAATAGGCTGCCCTTACACGAAGGATATCGCAAGTCACCCAACTATCCAATGGAATACAAATAGTGCAGACTGGCCCCATTATAGGAGACTAATGGAAGAAAAAATAAGCCAAACCAGCGAATATTCCACGGGCGCTGAAACTTACAGAAATCTGGAAAATATAATTTCAGAAGCAGCTGAAAAAGCTATTCGACGAAAAAAATTTAACATCAGGAAAAACCGTCCGCCATTATGGTGGAATCCATTATGCTCCAAAGCAGTGGCCCAAAGACGGCTCGCACTATCTGCATACAGAAAGAATTCTGATCTGCACCACTACATAGCATTCCTACAGACCAATGCCAGGACCAAAAAGATTTTAAAAAACCAAAAACACCTAAATTGGATAAGATACTGCGAAACTATGGGGAAGAACTCAAACGTTTCCTCTATCTGGGCCACAGTGAGAAGCCTCAAGGATAACAAATTCAACAAGGGCGCCCCTACTATCAACACATCGATTTTGGAAGAGATTATGGACAGAATCGCCCCTGCTACAGTACCGAGGGAGGAATCAAACTTCAGATTAACCCCTCACGAGCCTTCCGACCACTTTCTGTGCAGGCCGTTCGACATTAAAGAATTACATCAAGTCCTCAAGCGATCATCTGACACATCCCCTGGGATAGATGGTATTCACTACTCGATGATATCAAACATGCCCCAAGCTGGCCTGCAGCTACTTCTAAAGACTTTCAACCGGATTTGGATGAAGGAACCAATTCCATTAGAATGGAGAACGCAAGTCATAATTCCCGTGCTAAAACAAAACAAAGATCCCCTGGCAGCGACTTCCTATAGACCCATATCACTTATGTCCTGCGTAGGAAAAACGCTAGAGCGACTAATAAAAAATAGATTAGAATGGTGGGTGGAAGCGAAGAACTTGATACCTAACTCCCAAACCGGATTCAGAAAAGGGAAAAACACAACAGACAACCTCGCTATATTGACCTCAGATATCAACCTCACCTTTCTTAATAAACAATTCCTCGGAGCGATCTTTCTAGACATACAATCTGCATACGATAAAGTTAACATATCCATCCTCATGCATAAATTGCAAATGCTAGGAATCCCGAAGAAATTCGTGGCAGGACTTTTCTCCCTCCTATCGGAGAGAATAATATTTGTCAGTTCGAAGAAGAACAAGATAGGTCCGCGCATAGTCTTCCTAGGGCTGCCTCAGGGAGCTATATTAAGCCCGCTTCTATACTTGATATACTCAATGGACATTAATTCTCATCTTCCCACTAGAATCATCTCTTTACAATTCGCAGACGACGTGGTGATCTACGCCATCGGCGATACTCAGGATGAAGTCCTCACCCTTTTGAACGAAGCTATGACAGCCCTATCCATTTGGCTACATAACAACGGACTAGACCTATCCAACGCAAAGTCATCAGTGGTTTACTTCTCCAAAAGAAAAATCCTCTACAACTCCAGCAACCTACAGTTAGGACCATATAGTCTAGCTTTGAAAAGACAAGGCCGATTCCTCGGGATGATACTGGACCATCGCCTCAACTGGGCCCAACACATAGATCAACTGATAACAAAAGCCATCTCCCGCCTCAACATAATAAAAATGGTATCTGGCGTCTGGTGGGGCGCTCACCCTCAAAGCCTACTCCTGATATATCGATCTCTGATCAGACCACTAATCGACTACGGCAGCATGTTTTATCAAAACGCTAGGAAAGATGCCCTGAACAAACTAGATAGACTACAATCACGCTGCCTTAGAGCCTGCTTAGGAGCCGTTCGGTCCACTCCCACAAACGCATTACTAGTAGAATCAGGGGAACCTCCGCTCCACATTCGACGAGCATACCTAACTGAAAAATTTTTAATCGAAAGATTATCTCTCAATAGCCACCCCATTCATGAACGTCTCGAGAGGTTATCAACCATAGCAAAGAGAGCGAAAAGTCGAGCTCGTCTTCCCCTGTTAAACGCCTATAAATTCTGGCTAAAATACAAAGACAAACTATCCTCGTATAATATGCTCCCAATCTTTCAAGAACCTTTCGAGCTTCGTCTAGAGAGAACCCACACAATCCTCTGGGAGGAAGCCAAATCCGGAAATTTGATCCACAAGATATCCAGATTCCTATCAAAACCAGACAACAGCACTCTTAAAATATTCACAGACGGATCGAAAACCACTGGAAATAATAGAGTAGGAGCGGCATATTTCTGTCCCAACACAGGTAAATCGACTCAATTTTCGCTTCCCGAAGAGGCATCCATCTATACAGCTGAAGCAAAAGCCCTGCTGGAAGCCATCAGATATAGCCAAAGTACCAACATGGACAAAGTCGTCATCTTGACGGACTCCCTCAGCGTACTAAAGAGCTTACAAAATACTACCTGGAATAGCCATATTCAAACTATTGTATTGGAAATTCTACAACAACTGAAACGGAACCGGGAACTTGGCATTACGACTACTCTGATGTGGATCCCATCTCACAGCGGCATCGAGCATAACGAACGGGTGGACGCCCTGGCAAAACAAGCTATCCATGAGGGAGAGGTAATCAACATGCAACTCCCGATCTCGGATATAACTCATAACATCAAATTAAGAGCCAAGGAAAAATGGCAAGAGGAATGGACGATCTCCTCAAAAATCAAAGCCTCATATTATGCAACCATTCAACCGAGCATATCTCCAAAACCTTGGTTTTACAATTGGAACAGTAGCAGACGATTAATCACTACGATATCGAGAGCCCGATTTAACCACGGTAACTTCCCCAGCCACCTACACCGAATAGGGTTGAGAGATTCCCCATACTGCGACTGCTCAGACCAGGCAATAGGAGACATCAATCACATAATTTTTTCATGCAATAAATACCAACAACTCCAGGACCAAATGATGAAAGATCTTGCCAAGAATGGCTTCCCCCTGCCGACAAACGTAACCCTCCTTCTTTCCAGCAACAACAGAGTAGTACTTAACATCCTCGCCAGATACTTAAAAGATGGAGGGATAGAATTCTAGCCAACCCTGGAAGTTAAAGCAGAAAATGACTATACTTCAAACCCAAAGCCCAAACCACAGCACAACCCCATATCCGCGCAAGCACAACAACCAGCATGGCAAAATTAACAGTATCCTAGATTCAATAAGATTGTAATAATTTAACTTAATAGAGATAAGGAAAAGTGTAGATAGACAAGTTACGTAAATGGACGTAAGAACCTTTGTTAAACTGTTAAATGGCTGTATGTTTTTTTTAACTTTTATTGTCTATAATATACTATTTTGTAATTACTTCAAGTGTTTTTAAAAAATATGATCTCTAGATGTATAATTATAAATTGTTTTGAAGATGGTGTTATATGAAACTCATAATCTTTAGTAGTACAATGTAATAATTATGTAACTTTGTGCTGGCTGTATGGTCTTGTAACCAAGTGCCAATAAAATAAAATAAAAAAAAAAAAAAAACTCGACTTCGGGACACGCGCACAATCTTGGAGTCAGACGAAAAAGTTCGGAACAGGTCAGCGGTAGTCCGTTCACCTGAGAGAAATTGCCAAAGCGGGCGGTCTTCTGCTTGGGTGAACCCGTTACTCAAGGGAGGCTGTCCATTGTCCCCTCACCGCCTGGCTGTCGCGACTCCCTGGCGACCAGGGGAGGATCCAGAATTTTGTTTTGGGAGAGGCTTGAGCGGATTTTGGTTGGGGGGGGGGTGGCTTGAGTGGATTTTGGTCTGGGGGGGCTTGGCTTGAGTGGATTTTGGGATTTTGGTTGGGGAGGTCTTGCCTTCAATGGATTTGGATTTTGGGGGGGGGCTAGTAAGGGGTAGTCTTTATAGAAAAAAAAGTATCCAAAATTACAATGTCTGAGGGTGGACCTGGAAAATTTGGGGGGGGGTTGAGCCCCCTAGCCCCCCCCCCTGGATCCGCCCCTGCTGGCGACGGACTATATGGGAGGTCAGGCAAATGCTGACAAGTCTCTCTGATTATTCTTTTTATATTGTTCATATAAAAATGTACGTAAAGACCCATATTCGTCATTCCGTTACAGGTCATACGTTTCGCAGACAGGTAACAACACATCCGCTTTCCTATGAGACTACGGCATGCCTAGCAAGCCTGTAGTCAAAATAAGCACAAGCCTCTGGAAAGAGGAAGTTCTAGGGCTGAACCGCGAAAGTAGGAAAAGTTGATGATGAAGGAGGGAATGTTTTGGTTGACCTGAGGTGTTTCTTGTATATTTGCTGTCTGGGGAGTAGGAAGGTAGTACCTGTGGGTCCGCTGCATGTCCGAAGTCGTCGTCGGAAGACATGGTCTGGTCAGGAGTGCTGGACGACTGTTGACTGGGCGAGGACGGTTCATCCGGCTCGGGGGTACAGCTTCCCTCTTCCGACCACGACATCGACGCCTCCTGTAGGCACAGCAAACATGTTTAACTGTTATAATAATGTAACTATTTGTTAGTCGTGTGATGTACAGTATAAGCGACGTTCCGAGATTCGATATCAAGATTAGACAATAACTTCTAAAACCTAGGTTAGTCCCACGACTTTTTTAGCACGTCCGTGCGCCTTTTTTATTTTTCAAACTTCAAAGGTACTTCGCCAATGTCTCTTGTATTACCTAGATTTCACAAAAAGTGTTCCAGGGATTTAGGGGAAAACCACGAGGTTCCCGTTTAGACTCGTTTTTTTTATGTAAGAGTTTGCAACTTTTCGGCGGGAAACCATTGGATACAAGGAACAGGAAGGAACTTTTGAAGGAACCCGACTTTCGATTAGAGAAATTATGGAAAACAGAATCGTGGATGGCCCGGCGCGGATTCGAACCTGCGTCTTCCCTAATTGTAGGTCCGAGTGTTACTGCTCATCCATCAGACTCGGTTTAGAATTTCTATCTGCTGGTCCTAAAGTTTCCTTCACCTAATCACGTGAAATACGCTTGTAGTGTACATGCTTAAAGTCCAAGTTAACCTGCGTGGCTTCTTTACCAGGTATGATTTTCTGAATTGATTTTAATTCAGTTAGTATGCAGCTCACGCTCCGGTGGCTACTTCTCTATATGTCTGCTTTAGCATGCACTGATTTTTTTTTAATCTTAAATTCTTTCAGCCCATTTCATCCTTTTTTCCCTTACGTTATTACGCATCTCCGACGTAATAAGAGGCAGGATAAGATTCAACACAATAGACTGGAGCTAATTATGCCATGGCCTTTTGAAGAAACCATCGCGCCATTTGAGAAAAGCAAAATCTGGAAACCCGCTTCCTCCGTAATGCCAACCAAGCTCAGTTTTCCATTCCCTTATGACTGAGATCAAGCGGTAACTTACGATCATTGTCATACCTTCCCAGCCATGTTCTACCAATATCAATCCAAGCATCATCACCATTGTACTTTCCAAATTTTCTTGACTCCCTAATCAGCTTCTTTACGAGATGAGAAAATAAGGGTATCACATCATCAAATTCAGGTAACGGAATGACCAAAGTTTTGTAACCTAATTTCTTGGTAAATCCAATCATCACCCTCTCCACTAAATGGAGTTTGAAACGTCTCTCTACCACCTGCCCAACAGTATATATATATATATATATACTAAAGATCCTCTACAAGCACTTCCTTCACCACCGCGTAATCATAGGAAACCTTCAGTTTTTTTATGTATCTGTAAGTTGACTTTTCTTGGCATTTTTTTTAAAATTCCATGTTAGCCTACCCAGCTAGATATCCTGTCCATGTCAGCCTGCATCTGTTCCGGCTTCTCCAATTTTAATCCTATTATATAACAGGTCATCTGCAAACACCCTAGCTTCTGACTGCAAACCATCAACATACTTCTTCATTAGAATTATGAACAATCTTTATGCACTACCCTGTAGCACTCCAATTTTTACTTCCATGTTATGTGACCAAAACAGGGCTGGACCGAGAGCCAAATTCAAACACTCAATTAGGCACTCTATCGGGTCGACTTGCTAATAACAACATGTTGTGTTCTTTTTTTTACGAAATTTGAAACCTATTTGAAATAAAATTTGTGCTGCCCTTTTTTATTAAGAGAGAAGAACCTCACGCATCCGTTGTTGGTTTACTGATATGTGACTGATAATGTAAAGCACGCTGAGAGTACTGTATTAAATTAAACCAGTGGGAATTTTTAATTTAGATAGGCACAGATATTTAGAAAATCACTATTTATTAAACTATTACGAAAGCAATTAGTAACTGGCACCCAAACTGATTGAACCATGTCCGCTATTTAATCTCTGACATTGAAACCAGTTCATCTCTGATCCGTATACTAGTAGCCCGCGCGCCTCTGCAGTTCCTGCTTCTTGTTGTCATTTGATGACAAGCTTTATCAGATGAGCGTTTCCTTGCTTGCCTTAAACGATTTTTTCCTATATTTCGGCTGAAACTGTGATATCGGTCGAAAATGTTCATTATCAGTGTTCCAATATTTACAATCTGATCGGCGAACGGTGTCAACAAGTAACCTAGTTTACCTTAAATAATCTAGAAAACTTACTAAGTGCGGTAACGCTTAGTGGTATAACAGTCCGATTAACGATTGAGAGAGGTTTAACAAGGCATTTAATATCTGCAAAGTTTTAACGTGAAGGCCTAAATACAGGGTGTCCAGAAAAGGACTCCCTGATTTCAAAATTAAATATCTCGAAAACAAAGATCGATAGAGGAATGCAGTAAACGGTATGTTTATTGTGACAGCAGTAAGAAGTGTATACAGCAGTGTGAAATAATAGTTACAAAAGCTGCTAACAGATGGCGCTGTACGCTGTACAGCTCATATCAGCATACATAAGTGAAATAATCGTATGAAAGCAATCTTTGCAAACAATCACATCACAATATTTTCAAAATGTTCACCATTGGCACTACCCTGAGCTTCGGATCACTATTTAGGCATTAAGTATGGCGATTACAGCGCCATCTGTTAGCAGCTTTTGTAACTATTATTTTACACTGCTGTATACACTTCTTACAGCTGTCACAATAAACATACCGTTTACTGCATTCCTCTATCGATCTTTGTTTTCGAGATATTTAATTTTGAAATCGGGGAGTCCTTTTCTGGACACCCTGTATATGAATATAATTATAGCTTAAGTGTCGCTCCTCTCTTATGTAGTACGCGACAATAGCGTGCTGAATGTTGTTCAACTTGCAGCGGATTATCTACTTGCAGTCGTGTACTTGTATGTCTCGGCTTATCGAGAAAATTAAATGCGAGAATACATCTTCACTAACCTTATCGCAGAGACTATTGAAGGTCTTCGACAAAGCATGCCGACGGCTTCGCTCCAGATAATGTATGTCACGTGCCTAGTTACAATGCGTGAAAGATAGGCGTAGAAACCGACGAAAATAGATCATGACTCGGACACACGAGATCGGTAAGTTGTGAGTTGGCAGAATTTAATGATTTTTGGGCTTTTCGTTTGAACCTTCTCTCTTTGCCTCTATGAACCTGGAAGCTAAATAACGATTTGGTTTTCCGAGAGTGCCTAGAAAGTTTTCCGCGACGACGAAATACGGCGTTTCTGTAGCCAAAGTTTTTGGGTTGTTAAAAATCTGTCCTCAGCGTACAGGGAAAACTGCAAGCAATTCTGTAAAAAGTTAAGGCGTTTGTGATAGCTGATTGAGAGACCCGGAATAGTGGTTAAAATTTGAGCGTATTGCGCATCTGTTGTGGCTTCACCTTCAGTAGTTAAAACATGAGGTGAAGGTCGTGTTGAGTCCTTTACCGGGCATTTTAACCTAGTATACATTGAATTGTCAAAATGGGCGTCTTAACAGGTAACTACCGTACTATTTGATCTGATAGTTGGTGTTACACATCTATTTGAAACAGATATATAACAAAGTTTTAGTTGTTAGATGTTTTTTGCGGACTCTTCCATTTGAAACGTGATAATACTTGCATGGAGGATGATCCACGTGAAGGATGTCGCAAGGAGGTAACAGCATCAGAAAACATTGTACAAGTACACCTTCAATTAGAGAACATTCCAATCAAATAACATATTACTTCAATCAGTATTAATAAACCACCAATTAATATTTAACATTATCGGCCAGTGTAGTTCCGTAGTGCTATCGCCAGGAAAGGATGCTGAAAGTTTTACATTTATTGTGCTCAGAAGTGTAAAAGCAATAATTGTAGAATACTGGAGCAATGCTTTAAACCAAATAGATTAAATATTTATCGAAATAACATAATCATTTCTTCAAGATGCACCTGCTTAAATAACTGTTTGTCCAAAGGAAAAATTGAGTCAAATTGTTGGAATTACCATCATACTGCCCACATTTGGCTTCCTCGATCTTTAATTTATCCCCAATACTTTTCCTCGCTGATCAGCCTTTCATCTGTTTAGCTCTTCAGACACTACGTCAAACCGTAACAGGGGCCATATAATGTTGAGTCATCGCTGAATGAAATGTATTCATCTTAAGATTATTTTTAAAAATAAAGCTAATTTTGGAGTTATAAATTCGTTGTAGGCCGGAAATCTATGAAAACGCCCTCGTGCGGGGTGTGAAGGTGAAACCTCGTTGTTAGGTCACTACAGTGAGAATAATATCAGAAATGGTATCATACAAGTTATACAGTGTGTTGCTTTAGTTAATGAAGGAACATCATCAAGTTTTGAGAAGAGTTAGCAGTTGTCGATAATGAAAGTAAGAGGCTTAACGTGTAACATACAGGCGTCTGTGCCTTGATGGAGGATTGGCCTCTGCTGTAATCTGTTCCTAGCGATGCGAGTGTATCTGCAGGTTACGTCACCGCCAATTGGCTCTAAAGTAGATTACTGTGCTTTACAAATGCCTCAGCTGATACGGAACAGAGATACGGACATGGAACTACACTTCGCCATAAACACAGAAATTAGCTTGACGATTGTATTGAGAATGCTGTTGACACTAATTGTTACAACGTTACGGCGAATGTAATGTAAAATAAAAGATTTTATACAAGAATTAACCTTGTATGTTTTGCCATTTTTTTCCTTTTGTTTATTATGTTCAAAGTTCCTCTCAAACTGTTGACCGTGTGTAGAAATATTCTTGAACTTTATTCGTTCCAAAAGATTAGCAGGTTCTCTTTCTACGCAAGATCTATCAAATTTTCTCTCCGCAACTTTCTCACTATGCAACTACTATTTCCAAACTTCTCAATCCTCTGCTCGATCATCATAAGTTTTTCTCACTCGCTCTCTGTACCAACAATTCCCTAACTACTTCTTTTTTACAGAGATACTATATTTTCCAACATATAAAAACAAATAATATCTATTAGACCTGCTATTTTTATTAATTCCATAAACTTTTACTTTCCAAATAGTAAAATTATACATTTATCTGTCTAAATGTGTCATTTTATTTATTTTAATGAATTGCTATGTTACCTAATGTTATTTTACGTTCAGAATCTTTCTTAAAAAACAGCTACGACAAATAAATAATCGTTACAAATTCACCGTGAAGAATCGGGGCAATTTTATAAATGTGTGAAGTATTTACGTCTGTTGCTTGTCGATATGATTGATGGTTATTATCTCCTTACCCGTTGGGCCCTGCAGGAAGGTATCCTCAATATAAGCTTTCTTGGAAAATTTAACGAGGGTTGTTTCCCTTTGCCTTATCCAGAGATCAAAGTGTTTGCATGTATTACTGTTTTGTAGAGATCATTGAAGTGTGTAAGCTCTGTGTAGTGTTGTTTGCGTTGTGAATGAATGAAAGAAGAAGCAAGGAGGGGTGAAACCGAGTGCCGGCCGTTCTTACATGCTCTTTAGAAAGACACTAAGGAACCGCCAGGTTTAATGTCCACGAATCACTGCCAACAGTGTTGTCCTCACTCAATACACTGTTCTAGAGACTTGGAAGGGGACTGCACCACTTTCAGAACCTACCGGGAACTGCTACTAACCTGTTGAAATTTGGATTAACTGCTTCGTTATAATGTTCTCTTCATGTTTTGCACTCTTTTTTTTTTTTTTTTGAAAAAGTCGTCTCAAATTAAATTAAAAATGCTGACATTTGAGAGGCTGCGCAACTGCGAAATGCTACCAGCAAAAATGACAAAAATTATTGGTACAGGGATCATATCAACTTAAACAGTTTCGTTTCGTCATAGAGGTCGTGTTTAGATTGAAATGCAGCCAGGAACAAGACAAAAAAATTTAGGAAAATTCCATTCTGTGGTATCTATTTCAGAATTGTTTACAATGGAAGCAATCGATTGTCTCAGATTGCTTGTATCGATATAAGGGGCGTCCCAAAACCTCACGTGAGATTTCCGTTGACCCTCCCCTCGTCATTGGTGAGGTTTCGTGAGATTTTGTCGGACCCCTCCCTCCCCCCCCCCCCTTATTTCACCTCACGTAATTAATGGACGCCCCTAAGATGGCGAGCGTTGACGTGCTACACCTCCGACAAATATTTTGTATTTGTAAATTTTGTGCAACTTTTAACAACGGAGGGAAGCTGAAACAGCAAGAAAACATTACAACAAAGGATTTAACCAACATTTCAAGAGATTGTCATTGAATTTGCAGCGCTAGCTGTGCGTCCCTCTCATATTTCTGCATTTTTAATTTAATTTGTGGCGACTTTTCCGTAAAATAAGGTTGTAAAACGTGAAGAGTACATTATAACGAAGCTGTTAATCCAAATTTTAACAGGTTAGTAGCAGTTTCGGGTAGGTTCCGAAAGTGGTGCGATTAATACAGGACTTTGGTTCACAATCTGTGCACCACCACATCTCCTACTCTGACGACCAACCTTGATAGACAAATTTATTCCACCACCACAATTCTAACACCATACGTGGAGTCGGACGCCTTCACAGTACCGCAACCATATGTGTAAACGAGGCGAGGGGATTCTATGATAACTGTGGCGCAACAACTTGATGGATTCTTATGTAGGTTTACGAAACAGACCGAAAGTGAAGAATGAATTTTTTTGATGTCAAGCTTATTTCTCGAGATATACTGTCTCGGAAGTGGGGTGGTTAGGTCGAAATACGACCTGGACCAGAAGAAAATTTCTCCAAAGCCAAATTTGATGTTGGATTCTAATGTAGCTCGACGAAACAAATTGAAAGTGAAGAATACAATTTTCTGATATATCGTTTAGTTCTCGAGATATATGTCTCAAACTTGAGGTGGTTAGGTTGTGAATTGTAGCCTGGACCAGAAAAAAATCTACAAAATCACAAGGAACTACACATTGGACATGCAATGGTTGTGGATAAGTTGAAAGACGACCTGTACCAGAAGAAAAAATTCGCCAATGGCACGAGGAACTACACCAATAACGAATGTGACAGTCGATATCTCGAAAACTAACGGAGATATTAAAAAAAATCCCTTTCGATTTTTCTCGTCGAGTTATGTAAGAATCCATTATCAATTTACGGCGCCACAATTATGATAGTGCTGCTTCGGATTTTTCAGACAGACCAAACCTTTATTTTTAGAAATCAATTAGTATTAATTCCGATATGAACTCTCAATACACTACTCACAATGACTAACTCACATTCAGGTGCCGAGATCCTGCCTTAATCACTTCACTGTTATCCTGGAAATCACACTCGCCTTCTTTTAGACAAAATGTGAGATTGTGATCAGTAGGGATTCGTCGCTGGCTAATTCGTGGAACAAAGAATACTTATTCTATTGGTCTCATTTACAGAGATATTGTTTGTGTAATTGCATGTAAGCTGTAGTTAGATTGCAGTCGCTAAAAACAGTTGCAGTGTACATATTTTAGAATTATTGCAGTATAGAGGTAGATATACGAATAGTTCTACTGAGGCTGCATTTTAGAATATTTCGTGCAGTTCAGATAGCTAAATATAGTCTTCTGAGTGCTGGGTCATTAGGCTAAAAAAATCTGAAGTCCAAATTGTATTGGAGTAAAAATGGCCATCCCTATTATGCGCACAATGTAGGTGAGCATGAAATAAAATGCACCTAAAAAATTTAGCTAACTACCATTCTGCGTCTGGAAGGTTTGGCTTGTATTGATCAAGCGGTCAAACATCGCTTGAACGATACGAGCCAAATTAGCACCCCCTGAATCAGGTGTGGACTCGTTCACCAGCAGAACATCTTTACACGTTCTGTACACTGTATTAGTGTAATCTGAAAATGGGCGGTAACTTTTTGTTATTTCCCTATCAAGTCAGGAGATATCTGGCATCGTGGATTGCGCAGCTTGATTCTGCAGGACACTTTTTTTACAGATTCGTTTTAAATCTCAAAACTCAACGCGAATTGGTTCTTGCGTACCGGTGGTCGTTGCCTGTCATAATTTTCTCAGTAGCAACCATATCTGACTAATAAAGTCCCCAAATTACGCTTCAACCTTCTTTCGCAAATCCCGCGATGAGCGCGGCTGATGGGTAGCTAGATATTTTTATGGTGGGGTTAGTCTTTGATGACCGAAAGGTCGGATACAGCCTTAGCCTCACTGGGTTTGATAGGATCAAACAAAGGCACCACTGATCTTTCCAATATTCCTCTAGTTTAGCCTGCTCAGAACTGGTTGATCCTTGTACCGGTTTGCGGGACGGTTTCCTGTTTTTGTTTCTTCCACTTTAGCCGCCGTTTTCTTATATATGTGAGGAGGTGCTACACCCATGAAAGCGTGTTCTTTTAAGGGACTGTGTCATCGGTAGCAATCGAATTAAGCCAGTTTTCAAAGTTTGGTACTGCAAGGAATCTATGTCAGATTTTGTTTCGAATATATATAATCGTATAATGAGCCCTCAGTAACTAAAGCCACTTTCACTTTACCCAACTTTTTATCTGTTGTTATCAAATAAATCATTATCATTTGTTTTGTTTGTTAATATTACACTTTGGAAGAAAAAAAAGTTGATTAATAAAAATAGATCCAAAGAAATAGTTTACTACATTGTAAAATATTTAGCGGATTTGACAGGCATTCGGAAGGACACGGGTACGAATCCCAGTCCAGTCTTCCAGATTTGGGTTTACCATGGTTTCCCCAAACCACTCCAGGCGAATGTAGGGATGGTTCCTTCAAAAGCCCCCGGCTGAATACCTCCCCTTTCCTTGCCCCCGGTCCTTCCCGCCACTAATAGTCTTGACGTCGACGAGGGGAGAGGGGGGGGGGAGAAAATTCGTAGCCACCGAAATATTACGAAATGCTTTATGAGATATAGGCTTTGTTACGTAAGCTTACACTTTCTTCCGTCGTTTCGACGGCAGTCTATGGTCTCTTCAGGTGTTCAATCTCCAGCAGAGACCGCAGTTGCACTTTGCTGTTCTCAGCTAAATAGTGGAGAGACAATCGGTTACAAACAAATGTTTGAGCGTAAGATCCATAGCTGATTTGGTTGAAGTAAACGTATTGCACTTTTGCCGACACTATTATATATTTAATTTATTAATGTCATTTCCATAAACCGTACCCTTCATTTTTATTTTTATTGTTTGGCTGCAAGAAAATTTCAGAAGCCCTACTTTCCGTTTGAGACAGCCCTTGGGTAGGGCAGAATTTTTGTTTCTCCCTAGATTATTTTCTGGTCTCTTCCAGAAGGTTTTATGCAATGACTGAAATTGTAGGTTGCCGTGATTTCAATAAAGATATAGGCTAATAAAAGATTTTTCTGTTTTCGCGGCAATCGTAATGTCGTCAATAACTTTACGAGTTTTAAGCTGCGTACAATCGCTCCTCCTTTCCCCTTGAAAATACAATTCACTTCGAATTGGCGGTTCAAGGTCACGTTCGCCTTACTACGCGTCTCACCTCAGTTATATGATCGCTGACTTGGTTTACGCGGCATCGAATGCGCATGCGCAATCGAGTCACGGTCGCTTTCCATCCTGGGATAAGGCAACAAGGTGATGTAGTGTTCAGGCAAAACCGGAGCCGGATGCAATGTAATCAAATGAGAGATTTCACAAGCAGTCCGGTCCGGCAGATTCGCCTTCATTGTTTCTTATGAACGCTGGTGCCGCTTACGGAGAAGTGTTTATATGATATAATCTCAGTCTCAACAATTTTCCTTGCAGTTTTACAATAATAAGTAACAATTCGCACTATACTGAGACATTAATTGAATTGGTGGAGATTAAACCGCATTTGTGGGGTAAAACAACCGACTACTTCAAAGACAGAGTAGAAAAACTGAATACGTGGAAAGAGATGCACACGTTTATGAAAGAAGATTTCGAAATTAAATGGAAAAAAAAACTGAAAGTTGATAAATTATACTTTTATTGTTAGTAGTAAGTAATGTAAAATAGTTTACGCAATTAATTTTGTTAATTGACCACGGCAACGCACCTCGATACTGACAAAGTATCTTTGAGTTGATACCACAAATAACAGCACAACCAGATTTACAGTTTTTAGTAAAATGAAGCTGAAGTAAAAATTTAAATGTTGTAGTGCTGCTACTTGCGGTATCAACTCAAAGGTATAAAAGATTTATCAGAACCGAGGACGCGTTGCCGTGGCAAATTAACAAAATAAATTGTGTAAATTATTCTTTATTGATTGCTAATAATAAATGTATAACTTATCAACTTTAAGTTGTTCATTTATCGTTTAACTTCGAAATCTTCTTTCGGAAATGAATACATCTCTTTCCACACCTACAGTTTAGTTTACTTTTGTTTATGCCCAATCTGTAGATGTCATGTAAGTCAGTAAATTTTGCTCCTGCAGCAAGATACTTAAAAACAACAAGAAAAAATATAATAAATTGAAAGTTTTTGTGTGGTATTTATAGATTCCAGTCGCAGCCATACCTATTGTAAAATATTAAAAAAAGAAAAGAAAAAGTTGATTTCGTAATTGAGTAAAATTGTTCAATGAAATAAAAAATACCGCAGAATATTTGGGTATTTAATTTATTTCACTACGTTTCTAATCCTCTTCTTATACTTGAGTAAACGGTGTGTGTTAATTAAATATTTTCTGTATTTCTTCTAAGGTAAAATAATCTATTTAAGTAACATTTGTTGAACGATGCCCGCATCTTTCTTCCACCAAAGCTAAAAGCCTACTGCACTCGGTTCAAAAAGGTGGGCGCCGGGAAGGGTAGAGGAGGGGAACGGGCAGACTGACCTTGAGGCGCCTGTTCAAAATGAACGGACTATAGTCTGTTATGGGGTAAGTCAAACTTGCAAATGGGCATAAATGAAACAAATAATCCTGTCATAAAAGGCAAAGCACAGGTTCTACCAGCGGTATTATATGGAATCACTTATTTGCCAGGAATCTAAGGCTAAGAAGAGCTGGATACAAGGCCAGCCTTTCGTAGCCTCACAGCAAAACCTTGACCGAAACTTTGATTAAAGTGTGATATACTAAATGCGGCGTATATCTTGTGAAGCATTTCGTAATCAAAATATTATATTGCAGTGCTTTAATTACATAAAATATTGTAAACGTTCAATTAACTGTACTTTATCACAAAAATTTACTTCTTTCTGGAAAGTTCAGTGAAATTTACGTTACTGTCTGTAGTTAGGTATCGTCCATAAATTACGTGGCCGGTTCAATGGTTTGGGGGGGGGGTGGAATGCTACGCTGGGCTATGTGGGGAAGGGGGGAGGGGGAGAGGGGTGGTCAGATCCAAGCCACGTAGCTTTTCAAATAAGTTTTAAGTTCAAGGTAATGTGTTAAGTGTCACTGTAAAATTAACTTAGGAGGCTTATCGTAAATGTTTTTCACTATCCATTGAGTCACAGAAATCTTTTAAGCAGACCAAAGAATCACTCCCTGGTAATATAGAAAGAAAGGAGACAGAACTGCAGGCAGAGGAAAAGAAATTTTAAAAAATGCAGCTCTGCTTAGGGTTTTCTTAGGTGACAGGCATAGTTTGTTGTATTTTATCAATTAATGAACGGTGATGACTGAGATAAGGAGAATGTTTTTAGTGACACCTCAAGGAGAAAAGGATCACTGACTGAACCTAAGAAAGAGATTTTCCCGTTAATTCATCATTTGCAAGAGTGGCTAGTGTCAACATTTCATTCAGAATATTTATAATTATAGAAAAGTACATAACGCAAATATTAGTATTGTTCTATATATATAGCCAATAATTTTAACGATAATCTGTCAAGAAAAAAAGCTCAAAAAGTTTTTTGGAATTAACAGAGCTACGTGCCACACAGTAAGGAAAAGGGGAGGGGGATGGCAAAGGCCAGTCTATATGGTAGAGGTGAGAGGTACTCATGGGAGGCCTAAATGAAGCCACGTAGTTTAGGGCTCTCCCTGACGACGCCTAGAAAAATGGGATTGTGACGATTGAGGATTGTTCAACTACTTTCCTGTTCTAGGTTCCCGCGAGTTGGGGTGGGAACCCTCAAGGTGGAGCAGTGTCCTGCAGCACCTGGTAGGGGTTACGCCGTCGACACTACGCTTCGGTTTCTCACGAGTTTTGTAAATTACTCCATAAGAAATACGCCATAGGCGTTTGCCTAATTCAGAAAACCAGATTAAATTATCCATCCTACGAGCTGATCATGGATATAATACGTCTCAGTTTTGTCGTCTGGATTCAAATATTCAGCTCACCAGTCAACACAATGGACTATAACACAATTATCACCGGCGCATAACGTTGAGATTAACTCTGTGATCAGCTATTCATCTAGGTGTATAACCTAGAAGCACTTTCTAAAGCTACCAATTTCACTCCTGTTTAACTTCTATGTGGGAAAACGTCTAAAGCCAGCCATAACTCCACAAAGATCGTATAGGCAGCAAATGACGAGTCGCTAAATATTGTGTGTCTACTGCCTGTTACAATTTTTCCAGCATGCATGTTTCCGTAGCGAGAAATAGCAAACACACCGACGGAACTTAACTAATGACCTTGTACTCGTTCTTTTCGTCACTAGTGATAAGTCTGAGATACAAGAGAGTGTGCGAAAGGGAACAATTAAGGAAAATCAGGCTTTCAGAAACTGAAACGCCAGACAGCTCCGGAGTGTTCTAATGAACGAGTACTGAATATTAAATAATAATAAAAATCTTACGATACTCATTATTTTAGTGGCACATATAAATCACTGGCCAGCAAAGCAGTGTGCACAAACTACGTGGCTCGACCAGGGGAGGGGTTGGCTGGAAGGCTTTGTTGGGTTAAGTGGGGGAAGGGGGGGGGGGTTCCGAGCCAGGCCACGTAGCTTTCTTTTCATAACATTTTTTACAGTTAAAATGAAGAACAGAACTCACAACAGCATGTGAATATTTATACGTTCTGGCCTCGCATTTTGGAGGACGGTGGTTCGAATCCCCGTCCGGGCATCCAGATTTGGGTTTTCCATGGTTTCCCCAAATCACTCCAGGCAAATGCCAGGATGCTTCCTTCAAAAGGCCATGGCTGAATTCCTTCCCGTTCCTTGTCCCCAGTCCCATCCCGCCTCTTAGCCGTCGACGAGGCATAAAGCAAAAGTAAAAAAACAAGCTAAAGAAACATAAAAAAATATGCATAAAAATGCAGGGGAAATGTGTGTGTGAGCCATAGAAGTTTCACTTCTTGCGCGTGTACACACTGATACACACAATTTAATTTTCTATCGAGTATATAATAATTCCGTGCGGTCGTAATTACCTGGTGACCTGGTTTCTACAGACTGCGAATTCCGCTCCTGGCGTAGCCACCTTAACCTAACCCTACCGGGTACAGGGGACCTGCAATTTAACGTGCAATCCGAACCACAGAAGCGTTCTGGCGTACTTCACATTGTACAGCAAGCTGTGCCAGAGGTGAAGGTCGGGTTAAGAACCTATGCAAATCCCCGCTGAGACAGGGATTCGAATCGGGGTCCTTCGATCTCCAGTCAGATGCTTTAACCACTGAGCCACAAGACTGCTTTTCTATCGAGTAATAAAATGACACTCTGTACACAAATTTTACGAAATCCTAAGATATCACCAACACTAATGATAATGATAAGATAGACCAAGTGTGATGGAAACTTTGTCAAACTCCCGGCATTTGTGTTACTAAATCTATTGATTCCAGACTGTCGTGATAAGCCCACAACACAATCGGTTTTGCAGTTTTGTTTTTAAATCTCGTTAGTGTGAATGAGTTACTGAACGAAGTTTCATAGATAAAAATCTAGAACTGCTTAAATGTTGGCAACTGAAAGAGTAAACTACGATTCATTTCTGAAGTTTTATAGATTCACTAATATTCCCGTCACCTTTCACTGTCTCCACACAGCATGATTAATCAGTAGACAGTCGCTGGCGACCTGGTGAAACGGATCACTGCCGCAGCTAAGGCGTACGCGATGTGTTTCACAAACGGTTGAGTCCATAACAGTCGACAACACTTTCGCTTTGCTTATAAGGATCACGAGCACCAAGTTCACGTCATTGTCTTCGGTCAAAGCTCCACTCCATACACCGGGGTCTCGAATTTCTCTGGTAACCAAGAGATGAAAGGTTTTCTTACGCCGTTTGATTGAGAATATACAAGTTTTAAGAACTTCAGTGAAAGCGATAGATATCCTTTGTCAGAAAATATCCTCACTGAGACTCGGGCCTGGGAGGACGCGGATTCAAATCACTTCCGAGCATCCACATTTCGGTTTTTCATTGTCGCCCTAAAACACACCAGGCGAATCTACATCTACATCTATACTCTGCAATTCACAATTACTGTGGGTGGCAGAGGGTGCTAAGCACCAATCCTATTTTATAGTATTCCAATCCCGAATAGAACGAGGAAAGAAAGAATACATAAATGTATCAGTACGGCATCTTATCTCTCGAATCTTATCCCTTCTGTCATTGCGACCCAAATAGGTTGGCGGTAGAAGTATTTCGTTGCACTCGTAAATTAGAGATTTTCGCATATTCTCCAACAAATTTAAACGAAAACGACGTCGTCTGTCCGCCAAACAATCCCAGCCCAACCCACGTATCAGCTCTGTGACACTCACATGACTGTAACTAGCGGTCACGAATCGAGCGGCTCTCCTCTGTACTTTCTCAAACGTGTCAATCAATCCCTTGCGATTCGGATCCCAAATTGCACAACAGTATTCCAAATGCGGAATGCCGGGATGCTTCCTACAAAACGGCATGATCGAATTCCTTCCCGTTCAGCGGGTGGGCATTGTGGAACTGCAACGTTCCCTGCACTTCCATTCGATATTATAATATCAATACAAACAGTTTCCATCCCTAATTCTCTAATTGTGATGGAGATATATAATTGATCATTAAATTTAATTCCAGTAATCACCACCTCGTTTACGAATAATAATAATAATACAAATACAGAAATCCTCCTATGAAACTGTTCTTGTTTCCTACTGTGAAATGTACGCATGTGTCTGACGGCTAAATTTGCGTGTGGAAGTCACAGTTACATGTACAATTTTTATTATTGTATTCGTGAACGTGAGGGTGATTAATGGCATTCATTTTAATGATTATTTATATATCTCCTTTACAATTGGAGAAAAATTCCGTAGTAAAACAACAAAATAACAGAGCTTGTCGTTTTCGGACTGCTATTTTATATAGCGTGAGTGAAGGTGTCTTGAAAAAATGGTGTGTTGCAGTATGATGTTATTTAGTAATTAAGACTCTCGAAATCACTTCAGATGATCTCTTTTTTTTTTTTTAATAACACACACACACAATCACTTTATACCGGTAATTATATAGACGAAATATTTTATTTGTCACAAATTTTAGTCTGCTGAGGTGTAAACATGAGGTTAGTCTTTCGTAAAGGCGAATATTTCCATGTAAAATTTTATTTTCATTCGTTATTCATGTATTTGTTATAAAGGCAAAGGCTCGTGTGCTTGTAATGACATGGTGACAGCGTTTTATTCGCTGCGCACACCACCCTATCGTAAGGGACCTACAGTTTAACGTGGAATCCGAACCTCGGAAGTGTTCCGGTGTACTTCACGTTACACAGCAAGCAGTCAGTGATGAAGACCGAGTTAAAGGCCATTATCAGGGATTCGAACCGGGCACCAGAGCGCTCACATATGTAGTGTTATGAAGCAAATGAACAACAGTCACGCTACGCAGAAGGTATATCTGATAATTGACTAATATTGTATTGAGTCATATACATTTGTATAACATATTTAATTTTAACCGTGCTTGGTGCGTGGGTGGTAACGCTGGATTCGCATTCGGCCAACCTGATTTCAGTTTTCCACGGTTTCCCAAAATCACTCCAAGCGAATGCCGAGATGCTTCCTTCGGATAGGCCAAGGCCGTATCTCAACCCCCTCCCCCCTCCCCCCACACACAAACAATTCTCTCCCGGCTTTGATAACCTTAACGTCAACGAGACGTTAAGCCCAAAGGAAAAAAAAAGGGGTCTACCCATGGCTTTAGCAAAATCGTCTCAGTGAACTATCAATTGGAGAATCCCTCTTGTTCGTTTGTCGATGGCGCCGTCTTGCACTCCCACAACGAACAGAGTTCTAGCTGTCTCGGTGTAGTGGTCCAGTGGTTTGGACAGATATGTCTCAGAGTCTAAACTTTGTCTCAAGCAAAACTATTACGTGTCCTTAAACCCATCTTCACCTCTGATAAGGTTTGGCATTGTTTGTGTGAAGAACGCTAGGAAACTGTGGTTCGAATCCTTTATCCCGCTCGATTCACCGGTACAGCTACGAAGAAGCGGAATGATCGACAAATTTTTAGAAAAAAACTTGCATTACGTCTAAGGCGAGAAGAAATTTAATTTACTTCCTGTTATCGTATCATAGGTATTTCACTTATATATTTTTTTTACTTTTTACGATGATTTACATTCTTAGCTTCTAAAACCACGCGAAGCTGTCGACTTTGGATCTTTAGTAGCTGTGAAAAGGTGTAAATTTAGAATAAACTCAATGTAGTAACGGCGGTCTTAGCGGTCAGTTTTTTAAGACCTTATTTGATAATCATAAAGTAAAATGCTTGTCATTCTCTGCTTCAAAAATAACTAGCATTGTCAAATGTCAGTTATTCTTGAGCGCTGAAATTTCAGTACATAAATTGTGTATAAAACTGAATTCACTAAGGAAATAAAAATATAACTGAATGCTATCCATTTTCTACAACTGGTAATTCAGGCAGTCTCTGAACTCTGGTAGTTTTCGAATTGTAACATTAGGTTTAGGAAGGTGCTGATATAAAAACCATAAGAAATGTCCTGGCAACGGAAGTAATGGGCAGTCAGCTTGAATACGACTCAACTCGAGATAGAAGCCAAACGTCCTGCTCTCAACTACGTTCAGACCACAGCAATGCAGATGGAATGGTGGGGTTCCTAGTATGGGTCCAGTGTTTCCTACGCCAGCAGTTTTTAGAATCCCTGTACCGCTATCTTATCATTTGGAACTTGGCCTCTGACTATATCCGAGTCAACATCACCGATTTCTAACCGAAAAACAAAGATACTTACCCACAGAATTCGTCTGTGACCAGATCTCAAATAACTGACCGTCAGAGATAGATGAGCCGCTGATCCCATCTGTTGATAGCCAACGAAGCTTCGCGGGTATCTATAGATAGCTCGACACGCATTTGTATTTCTTCAGAACGCTGGTATAGTTTCGAGGTTTCCTGGTATTCTCCTGGGCATTGTGAATCTCTACTTGCTCAAGATGTAAAATTAAATGAAAAAAATTCTCTGCACCAATTCATATTTTCGTTTCATAACACTATTACCGCCATTTAAAACAAATGTGTCTTTGTATTTAGTAGATAATCTTCCGCTATGGAGGTACTTCACTGCTTTTGAGATGAATGAAAAGGGACACTTTATGAAGTGTTGCTATTCAAATATCTACGAAAAGTAACTAAAAATTTTCAAACCAATTAATAAATTGTGTTACCCACGTTAGTTTGTGGACTCTGCCTTGTGTTGCGTACGATCTCGTGTCAAAGTTTTTGCGAGCACCCGAACTGCAGAAAGAACAGTTTCAGCACTCAACAGAAGAATATGAGGGTGCAAGGGGATATTCTCCACCAGCTCAAAACAGGTACTGACCTGTTGAAGTTTGGATTAACTGCTTCCTTATAATGTCCTCTTCACGTTTTGCACTCTCCTTTTCCGGAAAAGTCACCACCGATTAATTTAAAAATTCCGAAATATGACACTGCAGCGCAGCTATTAGTTGCCGCCGGCGCTGCGAAATCAAAAATCTCTTGAAATATTGGTTTAATTCTTTGTTGTAATATTTTCTTGCCGTTTTAGCTTCACTCCGTCGCATGAAATTAACAGATACAAAATATTTATCCAAAATGCAGTACAAGGCTCGCCATCTTAGAATCGATATGAGCAGTCAGAGATAATCGATTGCTTCCGTTGTAAACAAATGCTCAGTTTCCGAGATGGATGCCACAGAACGAATTTCCCGTAAAATTTTTACTCTTGGTCCAGGCCGAATTTTAACCTAACCACGATCTCTTTGACAAAACGAACCTATTTAGCATGATATGATCCCTGTACCAATAGTTTTTGCCATTTTTGCAGTGCTGCTAACATTTCGTCGTTGCAGAGCGTCCCACATTTCGGAATTTTTCATTTAATTCGTGGTGACTTTTCTGAAAAAGGAGAGTACAAAACGTGAAGAGGACATTATAACGAAGCAGTTAAAACAAATTTCAACAGGTCAGTACCAGTTTCGGGTAGGTGGAGAATGTCCCCTCCCACCCGAATGTGAAGTAACTTTGTTATTCTGGTAAACAAGTGTCGCTGAACTTGGTAGCCTAATTTTATAATAGCCCGAACTTTCAAATTATAAATTCTTTCCTTTAATCCTGGAAATGAGAGCGAGGTTTCTATAGCAACGAAGTTATAAACATACATTTCGTATCAAAAATATATTCGCATAGACAATTAAGAATATCACTAGATTATGTTGTTCTGGAACAGTAATTCCCCGTATACTCTGGATCGTTTGATGAAAGTCATCTATGCTTGGAGATAGACACAGTAGACAACGAAGCATGAACTTTACTATCTGATCTTTGCACTTGCCCTAACTCCATATCGCTTGGTTAACCCGATCAACACCTTAAAATGGAACTAAGTAGAGCAAGTAGAGTTTTTATCATTGTTCGCTTTCGACAGATTCACTAAACGCTTGAGGCGTCTCCATCGACTGAGAACGGAATAGCCTAGTAAAACAATTTCATAAATTTGCGCCAACAGGAGTTCTGTAACACCTCCCTTGTCTTTAACTTTCAACAACTAAAACATGCAGTTGTGTCAAAAAAAAACTCTTCGTAGTTCTACCTGTGATTTTCTTTAACGAATGAACATCAACTGGAAATGGATCGCACACGTTCAATCTGTTAATTAAAACCTCGCTATGTAAATTCAAAACAGGCTTCAAAAGAAATCTTTCCTCGTCCTCCTCCCCCCCACCCCCCCACCCCCTTGGCATAAGCGATTTGTCTGAGCCCCGTTTCCACATTACTGGAATGATGAGTAAAAACCGAAATTATGATTAGGTTGTAATTTACAACGGTTTTGTGCGCAGACAATACGCACTTATGTCCTTCTGTTCGGGTTACCCTATTACCCTCCTTTGAGTAAATCGCCTTCATCCGAATTGCTACCACTTTTGTCGTTTCTTTTGTGAATCTGGTAAGTGGTGGGAAAGGAAAGAACTGCAGTGCTTCAACTCGCTCTTCCAATCATTTGCCGTCTCGTAGAATAACAACATTCGTTATTCAAAAATTTAATGCTTACAAAAAATCCGATAACTTAACCCGTACAAAAATTAGAAAACTGTAGGAAGTACTAATAGTTGTATAGTTTAAAAAAAAAAATGGAATTGATGGTTGACAAAAACCAGAAACGCGTTAGAGGAAGGCCATTAATACTTTTTCGGATAAGAAGTTAAGGTCTGTTATGCAGGAATATTAGAGGAAATATCAGAACAGGTGCTCTACCACACAAGTAGAAAGGAGCGGACTGGGAAACAGTAAACAAGAAACTGATTATGAGAATATTATCATGGAGTTAAGTGCGTTATAAGAGGTCATGAAGGAACTGCTATGTATAATATACTTATAGATAGGTGAGTGCGACACAGTTTCATACGTAGAAATATTAATTAGATTTAATCTGAATGGTTGGTATATACTAGAGGAATGTACTAAAATAGTACCATTTCATAAAGCAGCGGACAATAATAAGTTTGCGAATAACATACCGATTAGTTTATAATTGGTAGGCAAGTTAATGTGAGTTTTACATTCAACCGCATCAGGAAAGTACGCGAGGAAAGAAAGTGATTTGTAAATCAGCAACATGATTTGGAGCAAGTTATCATTTGCATCTGAGTTAATCGATGGTTATGTGGAAGACATTCCAGATGAAATGCAAGACTAAGTTGATATTTTGGTACTGGACATTTCCAAGGCATATGAACCAAAGAATGCTGGCGAATATGGTTAAAAATCACCTGTTCTAATCTAAATCTTACTGGTTGGAAGAATTCTTTGGAGGTAGGAAGCATTTTTTTTCTGCTTTCATCTTTACGCCTGGTCGACGTCGAGGTCATTAGAGACGGGAAAGGACTGGGGACAAGGAACGGGAAGGAATTCGGCCATGACTTTTTAAAGGAAGCATCTCGGCATTCGTCTGGATTGATCTGGGGAAACCATGCAAAACCAAAATCTGGATGACCGGATGGGGATTCGAACCAGCGTCCTCCCGAAAGCGAGGCCAGAACGTTAACCGTTCACCCACCACGCTCGGTGGTAGGGAGAAAACAGGTGGGAAATGCCCAGTCAAGTTGGATATGAGGAGTACCACGGGGTAGTTTACTGGAATGTTAGCTGTTCATTATGCTAATGAATCGGTGTGTTGTTTGTTTACTGCCAGTAGTTACATTACTTGCAGATGAGATAGTGTTCTGTAGGAGGATTATAGCAGGAGAGGATTGTGGACAGCTACAGAAGGATCTGGTTAAACTGTCTAGTGTGCTAGTCAACATGTAATAAAGACGAATACCAAAACATTAATCTTCGGGCACGCAGATAGAAAAACAGATTTTATATGATTATACTTTGGACGGCATAGGCATAAGATATAAATGTCACGGAATATCATCTGATAGAAAACTTATATTGGCCGAACACATCGCGGATGTGACAGAAAAATGTTAGCGGGTGAGCGATTGAAGCTCAAGCCAGGAATTTGGGGGACGCAGGTGCGGCCATTCTAAATTAGTTTCCAGAAATTGCTGCAAGCTATTGCTGGGATAGTTCCTTTAAAAGACCGTGGTGGAATTCCTCCCTGTTCTCTGTCCACAATTTTGTATGGACTGTTCTGATGTTGACAAGATGTAAAACCATAGTAAAAAGGGGTTAACAGGAGAATCTGCGAGGCAAATAAAGAAAATGGGTTACGAAACGTTAGTTAGGTCATTGATTGAGAATGAGATGATGAGGGAGCTTGGTTATGAAACACTAGAAGACAGGAGTCGAGCGAAGGAAGTAAAGATCGTGTGCACCGTAGCTGCATATGATTTGAGTGTTTATATGCATACTTGGTGTTCAGAATACATACAGTCTTTAAAACAACGCTTAGTACACTCGGATAATTAGTCTGAGATATTTTTTCTTTAATCTGCTTAACGTCTCTCTAACAGCGAGGTCTTTAGAGACAGTAAAGGATGGGGGGCAAGGAATGGGAAGGAATTCGGCCATGGTCTTTTTGAAGGAAGCATCCCGGCATTTGCCTGGAGTGATTTGGGAAACCATGGAAAACCCAAATCTGGATGCCCGGACGGGGATTCGAACCGCCGCCTCCCAAATGCGAGGCCAGAACGCTAACCGTTACACCACCACACTCGGAAGTCTGAGATATAATCCCATTTAGATACACACGTCCAATCAGGAAAGCTGAAAATCGTCAATTCATATTGCGAGTGCTGTAATGTGTGTGTGTGTGTGTGTGTGTGTGTGTGTGTATTGACATGAATGAAACAATAGGTGGTTTGTGTAAGCGTTTCATGTGTGACAGACAATTCATCCACATTTTTACTTTTTCAAATTCATTGTGTGCGTATTTCCTAATTTTTCTTTTCGCACCGGTGTATCGTAAACCGTATCACAATTTTGCTCAATACTGCCGAATAGTTATAAATTGCTCCATACGTATTTCACGAACTTGATGACAGCACCCTCTTTTCGTGGACAGATTGCGAAACTGACTTCCTGTCCTTGAAGCATGTTGTCTTATATGATCGTTACTGTCAACAGTACATTCAAAACCCAGTAGGTTTTCGTTGTTGCCAGTAGATCACGTGTGGTAATAGCGGAGATAAAAGTTTTGACTGTCAGATATATGGGCTATACAACTGACAGCAAGCTTAATGGCCTAGGGGGAACGCTCCTGACATTCAGCTTCCAACAAAACTACTGTGCCAAGTTGGTACTCAGCCGTGGTCGAGCAGTTAGCAAGTGTTTCCCTGCCAGCTGAATTACGGGTAAATGAGGCTAAAATCTACGTTTTACAAAACAAGATGTTAGTTATCAATTCGTTTTGTATGCGATTTTTATTGTTTTGAACTGAGAACTGATTAAAAAAAAAAAAAAAAAAGATCCAGGTTTTGTAGTCTACCAACCTTTACAGTTGATAGGCGCAAAAAAAGTAAAAATACTTTCTGGTATTTTACAAGATTTATTTTCACAGCCTTCCAAACCGAGCCACGCGCTTGAGCAATTGTAAAATTTCAAAGAAATAGTGCCGGTTCGAATCCCCGTTCTAACATACAGATTTGGGTTTTCCATGGTCTCCACTCCAGGTGAATGCCGGGATGGTTCCTTCAAAAGTCCATGACCGAATTCCTTCCCGTTCCTTGTCCCACTCTCATCCCGCCTCTAATGACTTCGACGTCGACGAGGCGTAAAGCAGTAAGAAAGAAAAATCACTGAAACAGGATTATAGATAGTACATGTCGCATCCAATAGCATATAATTCAGTCTGAATTAAGAGCACTCTCAATAAAAAAGTATTAAGATGTAGCAAAGTAGCTGCAAAATAAAAACTTTTGTTTGTTTTTTCTCGCAACTTAAAAGCTACATTACATGTGATTATTTTAGTATTTTTCGTTTCAGTACAGGATATTGTCGATATTGGGGACAGACTTTAAGTTGATAACGTTTTAGATTAACAAGTAGCATACATGGTTTAAAACTAACAACTTCAACAATCTCTCACATTTTTGTTTTTCAATGAAAAAATTAAATAAAATCTTAATCCGCTACTTGTAGAGCTCTAAACATCTATGCCACATGAGATAAAAAAAATATCTCCGCTACCTTTATTTTAATGGCATCTTCCTAAAATATAATATAGCAAAAATTTAAGTAAGATATTTTGTGGCAACTAAGTTCTCGTGCAAGCTTAAGCGTTTCCCTTGTGGTTCTGGAGACTGCAGGCGTTGGTCTCGTGAGTGCAGGTAGGCGCTTGTAGTGCTTTAGCTGAAGCCACACCAGAGGCGCGGACAACGTTCGTACCACGCCTCCAACAAGAAAGTGAACAGAGGCCAACTCATATAGACCTTAAGTAAAATTACTGAACTACAGTACAAAGTATTTAGTCGTGATTCTGAACCGGTCACTGACACACAAAGAACATCTACTACATCTACATCCATACTCTGCAATTCACAAACATTGTGAGTGGCGGAGGGTGCTAAGCACCAATCTTAATTCTGCGCATTCCAGTCCCGAATAGCACGAGGAAAAAAGAATACATAAAAGCATCAGTACGGCATGTTATTTCTGGAATCTTGTGCCACCGGTCATGGCGACCTAAATAGGTTGGCGGAAGAAGTATCTCAATGCACTCGTAGGTCATAGAATTTCGCATATTCTCCAAAAAATTCAAACTCAATCGATGTATCAATTCTGTGACGCTTTCATAGGGGCTGTAGCAAACAGTCACGAATCGAGCGGCTCTCCTCTGTACCCTCTCCACTGAGTTAATCAGGCCCTTGCGATACGGATCCCAAACTCCACAACAGTAATTCAGATGCGGACGCACTTGTGTTTTATACGCTATTTCCTTTGTATGAGCATTACAATTCCTTAGAATACGACCTATGAATCGTAATTTAGAATTAGCTTTGCCTACGACGGAAGTAATATGTGCAAGTCCCATTTCATGTTGCTTTGTATTATTACCCCCAGATACTTCAAGGAATCAACCGCATCAACAACTGAATTGTTTACTTTGTACTCGTGAGTAAACTGATTCTTGTGTCTTACTTATTCGCATTGCCTTCCACTTTTTGCAATTAAGTGTAAGCTGCCATTTACGACACCATTCGGAAATAGCATCCAAATCGCGCTGAATGTCTAAGCAATCGTCAAAGCACCTTATTTTCCTATAGATAACTGCATCGTCGGCAAACAATCGTAAACAGCATTTAACGTTGTCACCTAGATATAAAAATTAAGAAGAGAAGTGGTCCTATTACCCTTCCTTGAGGAACGCCAGAAGTAACATCTAGCTTAGAAGAGGCTTCCCCGTCAAGAACGAAATACTGTTATCGACATCCTACACAAAAACTTTCTGCAACGGGTTGGGGAGCTCTCAGAACATCAGCCTTTGTCCTAGTACACTCAACTGCTGAATACTGCAGTCCACCTACAGGTGGTGTTGGTTTGGCTAAATAGCAGTCACACAAAAAAGGTCGACATTCACCTAAACGAAACAATGATAACAATATCTGGATTAGACTGTTCTCACACAATTCAATGTCGTCCATCTATTGTAATTCAAATGAATAAACCAGAATCTACCAATCGTAAAAAATTTTTTACAAAATTCTCTCGATTTATTTATAATTTAAACACAGAATAACACATATTCGACGCCGAAATTTTCAAACGAGTCTTTTATATGCCAGAAAATGCCTTGTGTTTGAGCGATAAAAGTTCGGACTCCGCATTCGGGGAGACACTGATCGAGTCTACGCTCCGGTCATTGGTGTTTACTTGTGTGTACTCCAATTAGGATGAATACTCTGGTGGTTCGTGTATAAATACTCCACCTATCGTAGTAAAAAATTATGCCTCATCTCTAAAGACTCCACCGTACAACGACATCAACACCATAAAAAAAGTAAGTAATTGATAGGTTTTACTGTTGATATTGCAGCAAAGTGGTAAATTGCAAACAAAAAATTATTTTGAGATATTACAGCATCTTCTCCGATAAACTTAAATACAGAATGTATCCTAAGACCAATAACAAAACACATTAGGGATTCAGTTTCCATCTATGATATTATGAAATAAAAAATTGCTATTACGTTCCGCAGCCGCAAAAAAAAAAAAAAAAAAAAAAAAAAAAAAAAAAAAAAAAAAAAAAAAATTGGCGCGTGTATCAATCAATTTGTACACGCGAAAGAAGTGAATCATTTTCTGTGTTTATATTTTTATATATATATTTCTTGTGCACTTGAGTGGACTAAACACTATGTTTCATTTGTACAGTAGATAGGAACTTAGTCAAAGTTATCGTGGTAAGCAAAAGAAAATTATTTTGCGAGATGAAATAGTAGTGCATCGAGCCTTAGTCTGTGTTTTGTGTTTAGAGCTTTTATATCGGAGAACATCTTAGACAATATTATCTGATAACTGCCGTAACAATCAGTTTTCGTTAATAACTAGCTTCTAAGGCCGTAAAAAAAAAAAAAAAAATGACGATTTGAACGCAGATTTCTGCCTCGTAAATGAAATCATTTTTAAAAGCTTAAATCACTCATTCCGTCTGCTGTAAAGACGAATGTTAATATTTCTGCATGGAAATGAAAGTTTTAACCATCACGCATTAATAAATTCACTGTATTCCTATATAAAGGTGATTACATAGTTATTTTGTTCCTATAACAGCGATCAGAGAGTCGCCTACATCGAGTGAATATATATCGACAATATCGAACGAGCATTATTACATTCACTATATTGCTATACTAACATGATTACATATTTCGTGTGTTACTATAACAGGAGCCATAGAATATAATGAAACCATGTACAACCAACGAAAGAAATAAAAAGCAACGTAAATACTGGTGACTGTATCAGTGAGTAATAACGACGACTCCTCTGGATGTAATATACCGTCTGACACCGTCAAGTTATTTTCAGGGAGTATTAAAGTAATTTAAGCTTTTAACATTATAAATACGCATGTGCAGAACGTTGTGACGCATGTGCACTTAATGCGTAACGCCAGCAAATTTCCTCCTACTACGCTCAAGGAAGTTCAATAACATATTCACTTCAACACGTAATACATTCGTAATGGTTGTTTATCGTCAGGAGTAAAGGTATGCAGGGTGAAGATCCTGTGTGGTTGCTAATCGCTTTGGTTCACGACTTCGACTTTGCTGAATGTTGATTACGTATTAGTCTTAAAAGCATACGCCAGATCTGACTCGCGGGGTGTAGTTTGGGCTTACTTGCTGCATGTAGGAATGCGCGCTGTATTGACTGGCTAACAATCTATCGTGTGGTTGAAGGTCTTGTACTGGCGTTGAGCGTTACTTTTGTCCACCGGCACACGGGGCGAGAACGCCACGGCCAGATGACCCAGCGCTCGTCTCGTGTAAACAGCGCCGTTATGCACGCTGGCTTGGCTCGCCTCCAGTCCAGCCTCACGCGCGGCTGATTCCGCAGCAGCAGAAGAAAAAGTAAACTTAGGCATGAACGAATTCAAAACCAGAGAAGCTTCACTGAAAAGAGCAACTGGGAAGAGCACATTGGACAGGTGGGAGGAAAAAGTTCAAAATTCTTCATTTACTAGAGAGAATGCTGAAAAGATGCATCAGAGAAGTTAGAGAGTTGGGTTGCAAAACTTTGGTCAGACCATGGCTTGAATATGGTGGTGGTATATTCGGTATCAAATACAGAAGTTGGAGGGCGTACAAAGAAGAGCAACTAGATTTATTCATGGAAATTATTGCAGGTCCCATTCAGTAACTGATATGACAAAAGGAGCTGGATTAGGAATCACTGGATGAAAGGAGGAGGGTGAAAGCAAGGTCGGTGCTAGGATTGGATTCTCGAGTCTCGGGTAAGCGTTCTTGGGGCCCGTTACAAATTCATCGGATGTGGGGAGTGTCCTCCTGAATGCTAGGTGCTGACTGCTGGTAGGATTGGTAATTAAAATACATACATACAGTAAAAAAAAATAGGCCCATATAAGTTATAGAATTGGGTGATTACCGTACTGACGCTTATATGTATTCTTTATTTCATCGTGTTATTCGGAGTTGGAATGCACAAAGTTAGTTTTTGTGTAAAGCACTCTCTGTCAATTTCAACTATGTGTACTGCACAGTATAGATATGAATATGAGCTATGCCGGGGCGTTCCATGGTTCATATGTATTCTTTATTTCATCGTGTTATTCGGAGTTGGAATGCACACAGTTAGTTTTTGTGTAAAGCACTCTCTGTCAATTTCAACTATGTGTACTGCACAGTATAGATATGAATATGAGCTATGCCGGGGCGTTCCATGGTTCATATTCAATTATAATTCCATTAATTGTAATCCTCATTTTAAACGAAAATCTACTCTTTCCCACGGTCTGTATCTTATTTTATAGTTAAATACAAAGCCTCAAACAGTTTCTTCTGTTCGCTCCAGACGAAAACAAAATTTTCATTTTAGTTTTGAAAACACGTAATGTTGGCAAGGTTCTGAGTTTTTTATTACGAAAACGACATGTAATAATTATGCTCATCTCGTAATAATTTCTTCTGTTTTTGTTTTTTATACTGTTCTTTCAAACAGAGATATTAGCGTAGGTTCTAATGCATTCGGGACTTAAGATAAAGAGCCAACTGTATAGGCCTATCTATGGAACAGACACTCGCCTAATTTCCGAATTTTTTAGGAGCACGTTGATAAACGGAAATCGACCATTATAAAATATCATTCATTTATACCTTCTCTTGAACCGAAGATAATATTTTATTATGCTTGTTTGAGGAATATTCTTGTCGTTGGGCAAATACTAAGAACTGGACAGCTTGTCAAGACGAAAATATTCTGCTTTCACCTTTACAGGCGTGTACAAACCAGAATAACCTGCAGCGCGCGGCGAGTACAAAGTTTAGAAAATACTTAAAGTTTTGTAAAAATGTAATCCTCGGAATGTTGGGATAATAGCTATGAAAATCCTAAATCAGACTTTGTAGTCAAATGTTAGCCCCGTCGACGCTTCGTTTGTTTCACGTAAGATACTGCAGTTAGGCTCACAAGTATAGATTCTGTTGAGAGAACCAATACAAAAAGAGAGAGAGCTTCCAGTGAATTTGACTTTATCGATCCCCTATGTGAGAATTATTCGCTTGAATCTGAAAATAAATCATTTACATTTTTCTACCATTCTAAACTCATTGTACCATCTAATGAGTCGGATGCTGGCCCGTTTTGACATAAAAAATTAGGTCCTACATAAAGACTTTCGTTTTCTGTTTCCAGATTCAAAATAATGTGTTACTTTACATTTTTTTTTCACCGGCTACCCTGAACTTGACTTCAGCTGAAGTGCCCTTCAGTAGACTGTTAAGCTAAGTTGCATGTAAACTTGTATGTAAATGGCACTACGGCGCGGCAGTAGCGTTGAGAGTACTGTAATTACATTCTATTACGACAGTGATGTCTCGTGGCCAGCCTCGAGCTCGGGTTTAGCTTGCTTTGCACACGGCCCCTGTGTTTGTCTGTTAAGTACTCAGTGCATTGTGTCTGAAGCGTAACCTCGACTTGGCATTGTCACTCCGTCATTTGGACAGTGTCTAAGTGTCACTCTGCCCCACTGAACTGCAGGTCTGTCTAATGTACCACCTCACTTTGCTTGCTGCGTCTTCGGCGCGGACTACATTGTACAACCCGTCGCGATTATGAATGCTGCCTTCCTCTGAGACTAAAAGGTATACGAACTTAGAGGTACAAACCACATTACCACTAACATTTAATTGCAATGGAGCATATACATCATTGGAAATTTACCTACAAACCTATTTTCGCACTTCAGGATTAAATTCTTTGTGTGCGATTTTCCTAGCCATCCACTTCTGCCATTCAAAAATTTTATTTTTAAAATATTTCAGTGTTTGAAGTAAATTACAGTCTCTAATTCCTCCTAATTTTACCAATTCCTTAGACCTAAGTTTGAGTGCTAGTTTGTGCTCATCGTCATCTCTTTCCTTCCATGCACCTCGCCTAATTCTTCTAGCAATATCTTTTCACGGCTCATCACCAATATACGCCTAGTACACTCCCAGCACTCTGTTCACACTCCTCCTGACTACCTGTGACTCCTGACTCAGCTATTTTGTCATATCAGTTATCGTGGTAATTTTCACAAACAAAAATAGCTGTCCTGTTGACATCCAAAATGTGGGCCCTTTTACATTACCCCGCCATACTCAAGTAATGGTGTAACCAGTGTTTTGTATGTCAGTTCCTTCACTTTCTTGGTACATATCCTCATCACCCTCTCCAGTAAATGCAGGATTTTGAAACCTCTTCCAATATGTCCTACCCGATTGCTAAATAAATATATTTACACTTTGTCTTCAATAAAAAAAAAACTCATTCACCCTATAATCAAACAAAAAGCTTTTTTATATTTGTATTCTTGATAATCTGACCTTTTTGCATTTATCTTTATTCATCATGACTCTATCCTCTAGATATTCTTTTTACATTCCCCCCTGTCTGTTCACAATCCTCTCCCATTTAACCCTATTATACAGTATAACATTATATAGAGAGCTGCCAAAGTCCTTCTTTTACATATTTTTTTTGTGATATACACGTACAGTTCCACTTGACTGCTTATGTACAACACATTTAAATCACAAAAAAAAAAAAAAAAAAAAAAAAAAAAAAAAAAATTGGTAAGTACCGCGCATTACAAATACAAAGAAGTCGATTGCGTGTAATCAACTTACTTCTTCAAAAATAAAAAAAATGTTGAAGTAAGGAAAGACTTCTTCCACCGACTTATGTAGGTAAGAGAAAGGAATAGGGAAACAATATACCGCACATTATTACCTTGAAATTAATGTACGAGAACGACAATCATAATGTTTTGCTGTTGTTTGTACTTATAGTTATTAACTCCTGGTGAAAGAATACTAATTTTTTATGTTTACTAATCATATCTCAAGTGTAAGCAGACTTTGCCTTGGGGATATTACGTGCGTTGACTGTAGCTATGACGTCCATCTACGTGATATACAGCATTTGTTGATGAAAGGCATTGCAGATTTCAAGCCAGACTGGCAGAGGAATAATATACCTAGGAGCTAGGATTGATCTCTCATATTGGTGACGCCTATGTTGCCCCTACTGGACGGAATTGAGAGCTTGTGAGAAAACCAAAATTGATTTAATGATGTGCGATTGCTCACATTTAGTTATTTTTAATTCAAGCTATCTGTGAAACCTGAGCTGAATAAATTAGAACTGACTTAAAGTGCCTTTGAATGGAAACCCAGCTGTTGATTGCGCGTTTCATTTAATTTATGACAATACATTGATCACGATAGATGTCATACGCAATAAAAATAGTAAATTACAGAACAATAGTCATATAAGGAATTGAAAAAAGTACCTCTAAATCATAAATGTAATTTACCGTACTTCAATTGCATTCAGGAAATCCGTCATTTTTCTATATCAGAAGACAAGTACAGACGATGTTACAAATAGTTTGGTTCACTGAAACACAATCACAGTCTGGGAAATAGGATCTTCCCCAACTGAAAAGTGAATTAATAAATTTTCCATAGTTATTGCAAATTCTTTTTTTGAAATTCAAATCTTGCGTGAAAGCTCGAATCCAGGAGGGTCCTTGTCGATACAAGGAAGAGCATGGTTTTAACCGGGTGATTTCTGAGTCCTGTCTTCCATGTTCTCCCGTAAAGCAGATGTTATGTAGTTAATATTGAAGCGTGTGTGGTGCGAATCCTGTCTCTTTGGAGCTCATTGAAGCCCGAGAGCAAGCGGAGTTGTTTGTTTATTGTTTTGTTGTACTCGCTGACAAGGATATTTTCCTCCACAGGTGTGATGGTGTTACATGACGTAGGATAGGCAGGCAGTAGGTAGGTATGGGCTTAATGGTACCGAGACAGGCTCATGGTTCCGCTTAATTAAATGTCCACCTTGTTAACATATTTGCTATTTAGCCAAATAGGAGAGCAGTATTCTGCAACAACCACACCGCACCAAGAGTTGAACACTTTTATTTGGAGGTTGAAGACCACTTTGTGAAGCCACATAAGATCTGGATAGTATTTTGTGTTTTTGTTATTCGGTGCAGGAAAGAGTCTTGCCCAGTGTAATGCTGAAATATTTTGAATGTTTGTTCTATGCCTTCAAAGCACAAACACAGTTTTTCTGTGAACCGAATTGTTTTTAAAGTGGAAATGTAACTTCTGCTTTGCTAGCGACAGATTAGAGTCTCCTCTACCAAAAATATTCTGCTATTGTGATCAGATCGCTGGTCAGGTTGCGATTTACGACGAATGGCTTGCGCCCGGTCATCAACTGATTCTCTTCTGGGGAAGGGTTGAAGAATTAAGTGTGCCAAAACACCGAGCTCTGCGTCAATCCGTTACTTAGCCAATATATCTGCTAAATCCACTGTCCAAGATAACTTGTAATATTCTGTTACTAAGCTTGTCATTAATACTGTATGTCGACAGTTTTAATGCGTAGAAGTTTACGAGACTTGTATCAATATATTATCGCAAGCTGAAGTTAAATCTACGAAAGCTACAGAAGTTGATAACTGCTTTGTAAACAGAGTGAACTGTGTTTTGAAGCGGTCTTTTCGGAATTAATCCCAATGTTCGCGGGGGTTGCATTGTATTCCGGCCATTAGTTTGCTGTCGATTACGACTTCCCACGGGCAGGGTCAAGTCACGTATCCACATACTAATATGAACTTGCGTCTTCTGAAATGCTGATTACGTGATTTGATGAAAACCATAATGTCTCGTATTGTAGATATACGGATTAATAATGTAGTCTACTGGACAAAAGTGCTGTCTTCAGCAGTTTCTAAACCCGCTGACATCGAACTAACAATAAAACGAGTTGCGCAATAGAGAGCGAGGTGCCGATGAAATGCGGTCCCTGTTAGACTCATCCGCTACTGTCCTGCTGGGTCCCTGCCAACTGAGTCGTATAGGGACCGCAGACAACTGGGGAAAAAGCAAGAAATGTCTGCGCAGAAACATCCCTCTGAAAACAAAGAACAAAAAAGCTGCTACGCTTCCGATCAAATCCATTCTTAAGCAGATTAGCAACTTAATGATGACTGAAAGATACAACGTCTAAGTTTGTGGAGAATTATAATATTCGAAACTTTTACATAGTAGTAGAACGCACCAGTGTGGCTGCGCGCGAATGGGGGTAAGGTGACGTACTATTATTACTAGAAACCGGACTATAAGCTAGAAAAAGCCAGAAATATGCATGAAAAGTGTCAAAATATGCAACATTATATAATCTAAAATATTAATTTTTTAATTTTTTATTTAAAAATCAGCATGCAATTAGTAAGTAGTTGTATAACATACTTACAAATTTGATATTTAACAATTATTTAACTTTTTATTTTTTACTTTTGTAAACGTAAACAATCGGGTACTGTTCCAAATATTCAATAGTAAGATTATTACTTCGATCTCTCGAAATATTTTCATAAGTGGATATGGACCGTTCCACATTCAGTGATGTAACTGGTCAATATTTGAAATTGGGTGCTGTGTTAGCAGTCATTGTTTCTGGATAAAGTTCACCAGTCCCATTATCAAAACTATCAATTTTACACAAAGGTTCCACACCTGGGTTATTGTTCAAAATATTTTCAAACTTCACTTTACACAGGAATATCTCTGGCTATGCGGATTTTATTCATTAACTGAATAGATTCTGTCAACGTCAAACCTTGAGCTTCAAGCTTTTTAATACTCGTAGGTATGTAGAAAAATGAGTGCTAATCACAGCTATGGTTTTAATATTAGAATTGTTAAATGCTTCCTTGTACTGACAAACTGTCATAGCCTCTCCACTATCAAAGTCGTTTACTACACCTTTAATGGACTCGAAATGTTCACTGTAAAACAGTATAGCTTCAACCCACGTAGCCCATCGAGTTACCACTGATTCCGGAGGTAAAGGCACATTTGGCATTTTTTTAAGGCATTATTACGAGAACGTGGCTTAAACGCTTTCTTTGTTGGTGAAATCAGTTTATTTACATTCCAAATGTGGGTCGTGGTTCTTCAGCGAGTCATCGTAGACTAAGATCTGTGGGTTGTGCCGGCTACAACGTAAGATTTTATTTATTAAATACGTACAGTACCAAAAAATATTGTAAATATAGCGAAAATATGCATCATCACTTAGGTTTTAGGTAAAATATGCAATAACTGGTGAAAATGGGAATAATACGCAAGTGCATATGCAAACATGTAATTTCATATAATCCGGTCGCTAATTATTACTATTATTATTACTCCGCGATTCACTAAAACTGGATGGCGGAGGGTGCATTGCACCTTTCCTAATGTATAACCGTTTGCATAGGAAGGGGTAAACGGGATATGGCAGGAGGCGCCCATGGGCTATTTTGAGGAACTACCCCAGTGATCTGGGAAAAACCATGAAAAAACCCATATCGGGATGGCAAGAGCGGTTTATCGAGACCTACTCCATCGGTTTCTAAGTTTTCTCGCTCGAAAAATTCTTCCTATTCCATTCCCTAACCGCTCATGAAACAAAGTATAGAAATGAATCGGTTCTGGCCCTGATTTCTCTTATCTTATTTTCTCGGTCCTTCCTAGATATAAATGTTGCAGGTAGTAAGATGTGTTTGCTGTCGTCCTAAAATAGGTCAGTCGTGAATTTTTCAATTAGCCTCTGCCGAGAGCAACGCCTTCGATGTTGCATATCTCCCAACCTACCTCCTTCAACATCGCACTTACACTTTCCCTCCATCTACATATACCTGTCACGAATCGGACGGCTGTTCTTTGGACCTTCTCCAATGCATCCATTAACCCCTTTTGATGGGGACCCCTAAGTGAGGAAGCACCAGAGCTTTGTATGCAATCGATTTAACTTCCGGTGTACACTATTTTAAATTACGACGTAGAAATCGGAGCATATGATTTGCTTTCCCAATTACCTTCTCAGTATGATCATTCCACAGTAAATTGTTACGGATTGTTACACTTACGTATTTAGCGGAATCTACCATTCTAAGGACCGTGCCATTAATTATATATTCATCGTTAAATAGTGACACCTATTTACTTATATGCATGACTTGGCATTATTTAGCGTTTAACTCCAGCTGTCAGTCTTTTCTAGACGCCATTATTTTCATAATATCGGCTTGTAACAAAGCGCAGTCGTTCTGGTTTTTTATTTCGCGATAAATAATGACATCATTGGCAAATAGTGTTTTTTCCTCCTTATTAAGTTGAACAAGTCATTAATGTATATGAGAAACAACGAAATCAGGTTCCATTCGTGGTCCCTGCCTACCAGCCGCCATAACAGATGTTTTTAAGCAGTTTACGCAGTAATCTAGGCGAACGCGGGGACGGTACCCAATTTCCATCTCATAAATAATACATTCACAAAGAAAAATACACCTATCTATAGAGAATCGCAGACATATTGCAACTTAAGCTTCTCCGATTAGAATAGGTTCGTTTGAGCAAGCATGAGTCACCAATCCTCCCCTGAAGCAAGCGTTGTGACTGCGGTTAAGATCCTTAGTGATTCATAAAGATCATTAGTCATACTAAGTTCATGATGGGAAATGGCGGAAAAACAATAATAGTTGTAGAAATAGCTGTATATAATTGTAGAAATGTCTTAGAATATGTCGCCGGTCACAGTTGAGGGTTGTGGAGGAATTAATAACGAAAGAATCAACTAATGTGTGTGGTAAAGTATTCCTAGAAATTTCCTACTGAATGGCAGTCTGACCACTTTCCTCGTTATTGGTAGTTTCGACAGAGCCTTGTAGATGAGCTGGCCTCACATTCGGACTCTATTCCTAGACCGGTTGCAATTTTCTATGGCCTTCGGCGAATGCGGGGATGATTCCTGACCTATTTCCTTTCCTATTCTTTTATACCCTATTGACCTGTTGCCGACTCATTGTTTTGATTGCTGCCTTTACAATATGAACCTGCATTTACTGGTAGCCTATAAAATCTGTCGACAACAATGTGTGTCCAAGAGAAAGTGTACCTATAGAGTCACATTTTCGAAATATGTAATCCTGTAATATGTTATGAAGTGTCGTGAATCACTATCTAAAGTCTAAACGATCGATATACTTTTCAACTGTTAGCAAATGTAAACAGAAAACTGATACCCCATTTCATTACAATGGCCGAGCGTTGTGGGTGAGCGGTAACGAAGTTCTGGCCTCGCATTAAGGACTCGCCATGCAGATTTGGGTTTTCCATGGTCTCACCAGATCACTCCAGGCGAATTCCGGGATGGTTCCTTCAAAAAGTTCATGGACAAATTCCTCCCCGTTCTTTGCCCTCAGTCCTTTTCCACTTGTAATAACCAAGAAGTCCACGAGACGGAAAACAATCAGCAAAATAAATAATAATCCATATGATGTATGTTTGAATACTACATTGATAAGATCTATACTATTATAAATCTGTAAGCAAGCTGCGTTTGTAGTGAGGCTTGATCTCTAATAACGCAAAAACTACCGCATCAATTTGCATGGTGTTTCCAAATTTTAAAGCTAATGTTGCTGATCAACATCTGCAGAAGTAGCTAACGATTAATATGTACCATGGGAAGAAGAAAGTCAGTAAAAAACTTCAGAAATGTGAAACTTTAGACCACAGATAATTATACACATTCAGACGGTCACTCCTTTCATAAAGAGACCTGACAAAATTTAGGATTTCCTTTTTTTTTTTATTATTTTTTTTTTTACTTCTGCGATTCATTTTTCTGGACCGCAGTACTTCAAAACAAAAAGAATACGTGAATCAAGTATAATCAGCATTTACTTGAATCGTAACAGGTCTGTTGAATTACGAAAAAGTTGTATTACAAATATTGAAGACGTATTGTCTCTGGTAGACTGTTATACAGTTTGTCTCTGGAACAAAATTGCTACGTGAATTCTGTACAATACAGCCACAATAAGCCAATACTTAATACGAAATTCAGTTTTTTCTCGAAGAGCGATGTCTGAAAAACAGCTATTATAAATATCAGCAAGTAATAAAACATACTTCTTTCATAATGACTTGTGGGGAATTGCACATATTTGGAAGTACTTTATTCGATTAATATGTCTCGTGGCTATAACGTGCAAATATAACTAGGCATACGAAAATTCAGGTACATGCGACTCAAATAATTACATAGAAAATACGGATATATTGAAAGAAACTCAAATAAAAAAAATTTCAGATCCTAATGCTACACCGCGTAAATTATAAATCTAAAAGAATCGTCCCTTTGGCCTATAACAAAGCATATCAGCTGTCATCACTGTCCAGGTTGCATTTCAATCGATTTACAACTTGCGATAATTTTGCCACTCGGAAATAATTGCTTGAGTTACATGCACATTAGTACATATACTGTACCGTGATCCATTTTGACATTTTTGAATTAATTATATCTGACTGAAATAATGACGGTTTGAAACCAAGATTAACTCCAATTCACGGAAATTTCTATTTTAAAGCAGGAATAATTGATGGTGTATCAACATAAAATAAAAACCAATATCCAAACAGCAAAAAATAAATAAATCAGAAAAAATTGAGATGCTGTGATTATTGGTAACGAATTTTTATTTCAAATATAACTAGGCATCCTAAAATTCTATTCTACACCGCGTAAATTTTAAAACTAAACCCGTTATGCCTGATGCTAAACAAAACGAGTTAATTGTCATCTGGTCCAGGCGGTTGTTTCGCCAGGTACTTACATGCGACTGAAATAATTCCATAGAAAATACGGCTATGTTGAAAGAAACTTAAATTAAAAATGTTTCATATCCTAATGCTACACCGCGTAGATTATAAAGCTGCAGGCATCGTCTCTTAGGCCTATAAAAAAGCATCATATCAGCTGTCAGGTTGCATTTCAAGCGATTCACAACTTGCGATAATGTTGCCACTCAGAAATAATTGTTTCAGTTACATGCACGTTACTACATAAACTGTACCATGATCACATCTCGACATTTTTGGATTAATTATATCGGACTGAAATAATGACAGTAATGATACGACGATTTGAAATCAAGAATAGCTCCAATTCACGTAAATTTCTATTTTAAAGCAGGAATAATTGATGGTGTATCAACATAAAATAAAACCAATATCCAAACAACAAAAAATAAATAAATCAGAAAAAATTGAGATGCTGTGATTATTGGTAACGAATTTTTATATTTCAGCACACTTCCAAGAGGACTAAGTCGTAGATTACTGCTATATTTACATAAATTTATGGCACCGCGGTTATGTTGCAATCCTCGGTATCCACATTTAAAAACAAACTTCTTTTAGTTAAGTATCATGGAAAGAATATTTTTCATTAAATCCACAGATACATCCTTAACAAAGCTTATACCTAGCTATATAATCCCAGGCAAAGTTTACACATAAAATCGCCAAAAAAAAATTACACATAATGATTATACTATCAGCTTTCTTAACGTTACAACTGTTATATATCCATTTAAATTTTCGGTACCACGGTTAACGTGGAATCCTCCATATCAGCATTTAAAAATATTATGTTTTAGCTGAGTTAAATATTGCTTTCAGAAATAATATTCGGCTAAATGAGAGTGAAATAGACCGACAACATCGTCTGCAACGTCAAAGAGAACTAGATGAAATAGCTAGAGCAAATGAAAGTAACCTGCACCGAGAAAAGCGATTGACCTATAACCGGGTTCTATACGCTAAATCCATAGCTTCTGAAAACGCACAGAAGAAAGAACGTCGTTTGAACCGTGAAAGCCTTTCTAAACAATAAATGTTTATACTTCGCACAATAATTACAACCACGAATTACTACTGTTAATTTTTCAGGAACCTTTTCTACTATTGAATCAATTGCATCATGTTAAAATATGAATAAAACAACTCTCTGACATCAGTATGAAAACCGAACCTAACGTATTAACCGAAATTAAACGAAACTATTCAGAATACATTAACAGTTTATGCCTTTCCACGTTAATGTCTGATAAGAGAATAAAATCGGTAAATAATTTCTACACCTGCCAAGGCACGCGCGCGTGAAGCAGCGGGCAAATGCTAGTTATTTTATAAAAGTGTTTCACATTTATTTTCCAGAATATTTTATATGATATTTAATCAGGCCACTTGCACTACATAAATGTTCTATCATAGCATTCTGAAATGAATGAAGTAAACTTGTAAGCTTGTGCAGCCACAGTAAGAGCAACATTCACAATATTGTATATTATTGAAAAAAGATGAGAACTAAATGTGTATGGCTTAGGCAGTGGATTCCAAGACGTAATATGAAAGGCATTGTTCAAAATATAGCGAAAGAGCTGCAATGTGAGGATACGACATATTATAATCTGTTAATTTTCTTTAAAAAAAAAAAAAGAATGTCGACAGTACAGCCATCTGGAATAAAGTTGATTTCGTGCGCAATATTTAGGTTTCTCACTCCTGTAATCTCAAGTTTTTATGATTGTACAACATTTCTTTCTGTTCAGTAACTTCACTTGCACCATTCTCTTTGTTTACGTTTCAGCATGATGAAATATTTGTAAAAGTAACGCCAACGTTTAATATTTTATATATTCCTTTACACTGTAAAACATTTTATAAAATATCTTATAAAAATTTGTTAATTTTTTTGTTTTTACTGTGTTATTCTGGTCTAGGGTAATGCGTCGTATAAGAAAGGTCAAATATTTTGCACACTGTGACATTTGTCTTCTCTGCAGCTCATTGCTCAAGCGACGCGTTGTTTGTGAAATACATGATTAATTATCGTCACGTACGTTTGAAGTCGTGTATTATAATAAAATAAAACTTGGCTACAATGTAAACTATTATAGAATTTGAGCTTGTTAGATTAGATACGGTAGTATTTGCTTTCGGTGACTCACTGGGGTCGAATCTCGGAATGCGTGTATGTTGACCATGTTAAGAAACCTCTCTCAACGTTCGTCATCTGAATAATAGCCCTCAGTGCTTGCTCAGGTGCTCAGATCAGACTAAGAAGCCTCCAATTCTATTTCAAGGCTAATCATTTTAGTGTATTCCTGAAGTTTCTCCGCGAATTTGATCTCATTCATATAACAGTCAGAAATGAAATGCTACTTGCTTGATGCTCTACATCGAAATGTACTGAACACTGGAAACAAAATCATTAAAAATCTGGGTGAAACGGCCAAAATCTATTTCTCTCCTCACTTTTACTGGGTCATCAACATCTAGGATCTAGTCTTCCCCTCCAAGCTATGGACTTTTATAACATAGTTGCTGGATTCGGTAGCGTAGGGGACACGGTGCTATTTCTACGTGACATGGGGTCGCTGGTTTGATTCCGGCTCAGGGCATGGGTGTGTAGTGTAAGTGTTACATGTGTTCTATATGTCATGTGTAGTCCTACAACTGAATAATCAAATAAATACTGGAAGACGCATTAATGTGTACAAAAACATTGAGGAGTGCTGTTGAATGGCTATAAGGCCGATTGCCCTTTCTAAAAAAAAAAAAAAAAAAAAAAAAGAGAGAGAGAGAGACACATCGCTGTCCCATTTAAGCTTAATTTATATTCATATTACGAGTCATTTGCATTATTTCATATAACATACTAGCACTGCAATACATGGGCGTATCCAGCGAAGGGCAAGGAGGGGGGGAACTACTGCCCCCCCCCCAGAAGAAAAATTAAGTTGCCTTCAGTACGATTCGACGAGTGAAGAACTGGCTCAGGAGCACTTTGTGATAGGAAAGATTGACTGGATTATGCCTGATGAGTGTGCATCGAAATTCTGCGAAAGAACACCGTAAATATTGAGAAACAAAGTTATTGAAAATTTTTCTAAGAATCCAAGACGATTAATGTTTATATAAACTATAACTGAGTTACGATATTAATTTACTACACAGTAGGTCCTCAGATTAAGTTGTTGGATTACTATATTAATCAATAATAAAAACAGTTCCCTCAACAGGTTTGAGTTTCATTTTGTAATAAATCGCCATGTTTCAGTACGCCACACCCCTTCCTCGAAACCAGTATGAGTTGCCCCCCCCCCAGTTCAAATCTTGCCCCCCTTTATTTCTAATACTGGATACGCCATTGCTGCAGTACTTGTTCACTCTTCAGACTATTATATCTATTACCGAACGTGATGGATGAGCGGTAACGCTCAGGCCTCGCATTCGGGAGTATGAGGGTTCGAATTCCCTTCCGGCCATTCAGATTTGGATTTTCCATAATTTCTCCCGAAATCCCCAAATCTCTCCAGGCGAAAGCCGTTTTTTTTTTAAGCGTTGGGCGCAAAGTATCTTTCCCACTGTCTGACAGCGCATACAATCCGAGGTACCGGAAAGAGTTTGCTCGTCAAAGTATTGTTTAACAGAGTCTAATGAAGTTCATGGATACTGTTGTGTTTCGGGCCGCAGTACTGGTGTTGCGAGCGACTCCTGTGCTATGTATATCCTGCTCGCTGGCAGTGCCTGGCTGGGAGTCTCCGCGGTCCAACCACCCGTCCACAGCTCAACAGGTAACACAATGCTCGCACTCCCTGTCAAATACACTTGTTGCCACTTCTCTGAATCATAATGCTGGTTGAAGGACTGTTTTCAAACTAACAGTTTTCATTTATATGCTAGAGTTATTCTCAACTAACAGTAATAGAAAAAGTATAGGACTGCTTTATAATTCAACATCATTGCAATGAAGTAGGACGCCTTCAGCATGCTTTGTACCACTGTAAAATGAAAATAGTTCTGGGCTTATTACGAGTTTAGGAAAATCAATCAGTAACGAAGAACTAGAAGCCCATTCTAGCACTGCAGGCCACTTTTCTGTATATCGTTGATGCCTGGAGTAGTTTATAAAAACAAACAAATCTACACCAATAAAAATATAAAAACTGACGAAGATACTTCTGAGATTAAAGTGACGCGCGTTCGGTGAAAAATAAAAATCATTGCATTGGTGTGATGTTCATTATTTATACGATTTAATTATTTTGCATTTGAGAAATGGCCGACAAAATCAATTTGTTGAAAATATTTATTCATTTGCTTATGGCTTTACGTCTTGTCGACGTAAAGGTCATTAGAGATGTGAAAGGAGAGGAACGTGAAGGAATTCGGAAATAGCCTTTTGAAGGAACCATATCGGCAAAGGTTTGGGGTGATTTCCGAAAATCAGGAAATCCAGATGTGGATGGCCGGGCGGGGATTTGAACCCGAGTCCTCCCGAATACAAGGCAAGAGGGTTACATTTAAGAACTAGAAATTTTCGGTTTTAACTCTCGAGGATAGGGATCTTATTACATGAATATCTAGTGCACGTCATAAAGTATTTTGACTTTCAAATGAATTGTATTCTTTCCAGCTTGGTGCACGTGTTTAAAATATACTGTCCATGATAGTAGTGGCATGATATTTTTCGTTCCGTTACAAAGAGGAGGTTAAAACTCCGAACACATCATTTAACTAACAAAAAGCTCTACTTAATCAGTTCTGTACTTCTTTACTCGAGTATTTCGCGTAATATTGGCAAACGTATATAACATTTTTGTAACTGCATGTGCGAAAAAGTATGGCCAATGTACATTTGGTCAACTATCTACTTGAGGTTATAACAGGATCTTTCAAAACTGAAACCATGTAAAAAAAAACCTCGGCACTCATTGAAATGCGTGCGATCGTAATGGCATTTTCTTACCTGTAGCACCAGCAGAATAAGGAAGGTTACAACCAGTGTAGAATAGCATCCTACTCACCACTAGTCCTAGCCAGGGTGCCAAACTACTACTTGGAATGTTCCTCATAGTGGCAAATAAATGGTGAAATGAAAGTAGGAAGTCGGCAACACCGGTTCTGATTTTGTAGTAAAATAATGAGATTAAGTACAAAAGTTAATAAGCCACGAAGAAATGAAGTATTCTGAATATTTACAAGCTCATGTTGGCTGTCACAAAATTTGATCAAGCCCAAATATTAACTGAAATATTTTTCTTTCAAGAAAATGGAAAAAATGAAGAATTGCTTAGCAGGTACAGCAAGAAACCATGCCACGACTTTTTTCTTTTCACCACGTGACACCATTCCGTATTTTTCATTTTAGTAAGCCACAAAACGTATATAAATATTAACAACTTAGCTGCTCAAAGCAAGCCTCAAACATACAATTAATGGTACTGTCCTTAGAACGGTAGATTCCGATAAATACCTGGGGGTAACAATTCGTAATAATTTGTCGTGGAATGAGAATATCGAGACGGCAATTGAGAAAGTAAATCGTATGTTCCGATTTCTAGGACGCAATTTAAAATAATGCACTCCGAAAGATAAATCGTTTGCATACAAGTCACTAGTGCGTCCTCACTTAGAATATTATTGTTCTGGGTCCTCATCAAAAGGGGTTAATGGAGGCATTAGAGAAGGTACAAAGAAGAGCCACCCTATTCGTGACAGGTATATATAATTGGAGGGAAAACGGAAGTGTGATGTTGAAGGAGTTAGGTTGGGAAGACCTGGAACACCGAAGGCGTTGCTCTCGACAGAAACTAATTGAATAATTCGTGACTGACTTATTTCGGAATGACAGCAAACAAATATTGCTACCAGCAACATTGATATCTAGCAATTACCGCGAAAGTAAGAGAAATATGGGCCAGAACCGATTCTTTCCTGTACTCATTTTTTCCACAGGCGATTAGGGAATGGAATAGAAAGGTTTTACCTGGCGAGTAAACTTAAAATCCGATAGGAGTAGCTCTCGATAAATCACTCCCGCCATCCTGATCTGGGTTTTTCCATGGTTTTCCCGGATCACTCCAGGCGAATGCCGGGATGGTTCCTCACAATAGCCCATGGGCGCCTCCTGCCATATCCCGTATATCCCTCCCAAATAATTACGCTTTCGGATAGGTGCAATGCACCCTCCGCCACACACTTTTAGTGAATCGCGGAGTAATAATAATAATAACAAACCTTAGCGCCGTAGTGGGATGTGCATTTGCCTCAAAACAGTTGAGCGATACGGCACCAGACAAGCTTAGTGACTCTGACTGAAGGTCTGAAGTTTCCCAAGCCTTGAGGAATATCACAACCGTTTCCACAATGATACAGAGTTGAATGCATGGGTTGTTCCTTGATATAGGACAAGAGGTTTGCATTCTAATTTCTTGGCAACATTTCCCCTAAGTTTCATACCTTAATCACGACTATCCAAACGCTTTGGAGAACTTCATGATTACCACTAGTGATACTAGCAAGGTTGTCGGCTTTCCTCATTATTGTTCGATTTAGAAGAGATTATCGGGAATTGCTCAGATGCATAAAGAGGAATGCGTATTGGTGGCAAGTGAATTGTATGTATAAGATTTGCCGATAACATGGTCTTGTTAAAAGAAAGCGAACGAACTATAAACAAAATGCTGAAAGATCTAAATGAAGCTTGGGAAGAGTACGAAATGAGAATCAATACCGCAAAAACAGAGTGTGCGGTGATTGGTAAAGGAAGAAAAGTGATAAATATTAAGATAGGACAAGCTGAGAAGTGCAATCACTGAGGACTTGAAATACAACCAAGAGATGAAAACTTGTACTGCTGTAGATAAGAAAGCGTCTAACGAAAGAATTGGTTATTAACTGAGAAAGTAAATAAAGCGCTGAGGCAAATACTTAGAAAGTGCTACATTTGGACTGTGGCACTTATGGGACAGAGGCGTGGACGCTGAGACGAGATGATGAAAAACGGATAGAAGTGTTTAAGATGAGGCTGTGGAGGAGAATTGAAAGGATAAGCTATATGGAAATAATGAGTAATGTTGAAGTGCTGGAAATGATTGGTGAGAAGAGGATACTATTGCAAGTCATAACAGAAAGAAAGAACTGGGTGGGACACTTGTTGAGAGAAGAGTACCCGGTAAGAACTAGTTTGCGGGAGGAGAGTGAGAGGCAGAAGGAGGTACAACATCAAAGGAAACTGTAGCTACGTGGACATGAAGAGGATAGCAGAAGACAGGAGAGCATGGAGAGTAGTCATGTGAAAACGATGCGGTGGTGGGGGTAAGAGTGTGGACTAGCATGCTAGTAATAAGTTGAAGACAGTCCACTGTCAGGACAGTTCTCTACTCCTACATTGTGATCTTGTTGAAAATAGTATGCCCATATTACAGGAAGGAATTAACATCGTAGCTAATTTGTTGATCATAATGTTGAATGATATGAAGAATAACAAAATAAAACGTAGAAAATGTTTAAAAACGTGGATATTCAAATAGAAATACTTTAAAGCCTCAGCGCCTTTTTAAAAAAAAGTAAAAGAGTTACATCAGTTAAGACTAACTGTATCTGAATTTGTAGAACTATTGTGAAATATTTTTTCCGGTACATAAAAGATTACACCGTTATGAGGCAATTTTTGATAGCAGAGTCTCTAAAATCCTTGTTCTTATAATTTTTATTCTTAAAATTCCACGGAATTTCCTCACTTTCGAGCAGTTCTAAAGATTTTAATGCCTCTGCTTCACTCCGCTTACGCGACTTGTTAGTTGTCGCCATCTTGATTGTTGAACTCGCACGTCAGAAGTTGGTCGTGAACAGAGTCCACTATCCTCAGTCAACTGTCTGTCTTGTACCTGTTGACACGAGGAGAGTGGACTATCCAGTGCTGCGCACGCAGCAAGACAGTACACTCGTTCCAGTCAACTCGCACCGTGTAAACGGGGCATTAGAGCAGAACACTAATGATGACGATCCTTGCAGATGAGGTGCAACGGCCTTGTGTCGTAACCAGTGGCAGCAGTTCAGTTGTTTACACTGTCCCCGTGGCGCGGCTAAGAATAGAAGAGCGGGCGGTCACAGGGAGAAAGGTTCTAAGCCAACGAAACAGTTCTTCGAGATCTATGTTCAGACAGACAGACGGAAGACACGTTATCACACCACATTCCGTAACCCGCTTTGCAGCTACGAATTCGAGACTGGACATCACAATCCGAAGTACAACTAAGCTGAGAATGTTTCTCAAGCATGATGATGTACGGAGACTGCCAACGGGATTCAATGTTTCGATTCCTGGTGTAGGATAGGAGAGATCGTGGTCAACGATCCTATCACCAAATTTTAAACGAAAGTTTCCTTCTTCGCAACCTTTTCCAAGCATTTTGGGGTAGGCTGCCTTCGGTGAGTTTTACTAGTCGTTGGTATGGTCAGATTTGGAACTACATTTCCTTGCTGACGCCAAGCATTTTATACCTACTGCCAGATCGTACTCATGGAGGAAAGAAATATATGGAGAGGAAATACCGCTTATTCTGTGACGCCGACTCTAAACTCTCGGCTGATACTGCGCATGCGCAGCGGCGTCGACGGCCATATTACGTATCCATACAATTGCTATTTGGAGACAGTATATCCCGAAAACTAAGCAAGATATCGAAAACATTTATTCTTTATTTTCGATTTTTTTTCTTTGTGTTACATAAGAATCCACCATCAAATTTGACTTTTGCGAAATATTTCTTCTGCATTTCAACTCAAGACACATCACTTTTAAGACAGTATATCTCGAGAACTAGGCGAGATACCGAAAATTTTTATTCTTTATTTTTTATTTGTCTCGTCTTTTTAAATACGAAACCATCATCAAATTTGACTTTGAACAATTGTTTCTTCTAAATTTCAACCAAAAACATCTCACATTTGAGACAGAATCTCTCGAAAACTAAGCAGGATATCAAAAAAATTTATTCTTATTTTCTATTTGTCCCATCGAGTTACATAATAATCCATCCTCGGATTACGGCGTCACGTTTATCCTAGAGTCCCCTTGAGGTTATTCTACATATACCCCGTGTCTGTATAGATAGGTAATATGGCGGCCACGCCTCTCCACTCCTCTCTCCCCGGCGTCACTTCAATGCGTGGTGAAGGTCCCTTGCGTCGTCTCCATATATTTCTTTCCTCCATAGTCATACTATGTGCTAATGGAGGAAGTGAAGTGTTGCCATCTGTCTGCGAAATGCGTAATCACATTCTTTATGTGATAAGTTAGTTTTGAATTTGTGAAATGTGCAGTTTATGAGGCGGAGATTAAGGACCGTCCCGTCATTCTCCTCGATGGCTGCGGAAAACAGCTGTCAGGACTGCCGTACGTGGGGGCGTGTGGCATTGTTGGCCGCGAGATCCCGAAGGATTGTTGGCCTACAGCTTCATGTGAAATCCCAGCCGCGGAACATCCGAACTTACTTCACATGAACAAAGCAAATCTTTGCCAGAGTCGGAGGTCAGTTTTTAAGGCCCGTAAAAATTCCAGCCGAGATCGGGATTCCAACTGGACACATTTAGTTACCCACTCACAAGCCTTAACCAACTGAGCCACCAGGCCAATCTCGTAAGTTGAAATACCACGACGTAAGATAAGACGCGGTCTTACATGTGTCACTCGGCAGCCAGACTTTCGATATTTTCCTCAAACAGAGCCATATCATTAAAAAAAAAACAATTTCGGCTATTATTACACAATTGTCAACTGACTGGTCAATAACCAAAGCAACTTAAACAACATTTTGAGTTTTTTGTTTGGATCTTTCAATTTATTGAAGTGAATAATTTGATGATACCATACATATTTATTTGATTTATAACCCGTATTGCTTATCGTTAAAATGTTATTGAAAAATTCAATTTAAATTAATTTAAATTATTATTATTACATAATTAAAAAAGGCCGCTTGCTACTCAGCAGGAATTTGAGGTATGCATCTCTTGTATCGAATGCAAAAACCTTCTCTTGTGCTCAAAATCAGCGAGCATATTATTTTCTGAAGTCTACGTCACTCGAATTCTTGTGCAAACACGAATCATTCCTATGTTTTAGATCTAGAAATAGCTTCGTAAGTTATTACAAACTTGAAGCCTTGCTCGCCGATATCAATTAGAACTTTATGCAAACTCACTCCTTGAGCAACGAGGTAAACCCTTGTGTCTGCGATTTGTATAACTCATGTTTTTTAAGATAAATAAATCTTTGTTTGTAAAATGTTTAGTTTATAAGCTGGAAATTGGGTACCGTGACTGCGGAAAACCAATTTAAAAACCGCACCAGGACGGCCGGTCCTCGACCCGTGCCCTTGAACCTTCCCGACCCAGTATGGTGGTGCATTCTCACCTGCGGGTCTTTAGGTAATTAAATATAGAAAACCGAAGAAACACATCTCTTTCTGGTAACACCGAGTTTAGAAATAAATTTTAAATATCGGAATCAAAGTTTCATATTGTGTGTTTCATCAGAACTTAATTTATTAATTATACAGATTGAATACTACTTCTCTTTCCACCCTCTCTGGAAGCTGTGTATCTGGTGAGACCGATGCAACACTAACACATTCTGACACTTTATCCACTACAGTTATTCGGGTTTACTGCCTTCTGTTTCGGTTACAGTTGTTCAAAATATGAACTTAAAAACTAGATTACAATTTGTTATCCGTCCTGTAGAGCCGTTTGACTTATTTTTGACAGGACACCTGATCCACTGTGCAGTTAACAACGTAACGACAGATCATAAATCTTGCTTTAGTTCGTTCTTTCTTTTGTTATTCAATCCAAAATTGCAACTTTAATACAATTTAATGCTCTAATTAGGACCCACTGGAGTTGTGATAATCCTCGGCACTTTATACAGGTGATTCAAAATAACGTGGACAAAATGACATGGTAGATCAGTTATACAATAAGAATAAAATATCGCATAGGAACAGAGGGTCGCAACTGCGATCCGGAGCCGCTACAGGGCGTCTAAAATAATACTGACACAAAGAGAAGAAACAAAATATTACAGATCATTTTATTAATAATTACTCGCTCACATGCGACTAATGCAAGCCAAATGTTGAGCCTACAGCTGATGCTCAAAGTTTTTGCCAGATGCATCGAGACAATCCCGGCATCTCTGTTGCATGGAACGGCGCACCTTCTCAAATATACCAGGTGTATCTCGAACACATCCTGCTGCCGCAACGATTCTTCCTAACAAGTCTTCCGGCGTTTCAACAGGTGTTTCATAGACAAGTCCTTTTAAAAATCCCCACGAGAAAAATTCCAAGGGAGACGGGTCTGGTGGTCGTGGTGGCCATGCCTCTCGTGGCTCTAGCGCCCTCTACAGGAGTTTGCGACCCTCTGTTCCTATGCGATTTTTTATTCTTATTGTATGGCAGATCTATCATGTCATTCTGTCCACGTTTTTTTGAATGACCCTGTTAAAGAGCGGGCCCGCGAGGTAGTTTAGGAAGATTAAGTGTGAGAGCCAGGACAATGACCCGCGGCTTACAACTAACCGCTGACAACACGGAGCAGCGTGTCCTACCTGCTCGTGTGGAGAGACGACCAGAGGGACTGAACACGACACACGACGACACAGGGGATATAAATACTCGGCCCCGGTCACAATTAACCAGCTGGCCCTAGGACTCGTCCTGAATTCTCTACACCACCCGTCTCAAGTCGGCCCGTGACAGGTTGTATTAAAACTAATATTACGTGACGCATATGCGGGACGTGCAGGATTCGTTAACTTGTTAGCGAAGGGAACATTCGAAGGTAAGAACTGCAGAGGAACACATAGATTAGAATATATGAAGCAGATTGTTGAGAACGTGGTTTGTAAGAGGTATGTTGAGACGAAAAGGTTAGCACAAAAAAAAAAAAAGTTACGTCAAACTTTTACGTTATCAGCTCTTTACGTTCACTGCACCGTCAGACAAGAAATGGCTTCCCGCACATGAAATCTGCATGAAATAACATTGAGGCGCAGTGATAGCTGTTTTTCTGGTCTGAAGTTTCGCCTTGTGACGATGTATATAGAAGACTTCGTGCCCAGTATGGAGAAGAAGTATGTATGATTAGGTAGACAAGTTCAAGTAGGGACGCCGTGAAAAAGCAGAACGGCCCTCGGACTCAAATGGCTTATAACATTGAGGCTACGGGTGAAGTAATTCTGTCGAATATATGACCGGCAGTGGGCAATGTGGCAACTGATTTGTTAATCGCCTGTGGCTCTTGTTACGAAATAATCCACGTCAGACTCGAGTTTCGAAAACTTTCTGAGGTTGGTATAGAAACAATTAAGGCAATAGCATGAACAGAAGTGTGTAGACATCTTGAAACAAAATCTCGAACGATTCTAGAAAGAAAAGAAAGTATTAAAAAAGACTTATGGGGATGAAGGTTTGTATTGAGAGACTAGGGAAGAACAAAAAAAGTAAGTACACGAAACTGGTTAGCATTTGAGTACCAGAATAATGGTCAACTACAATTACACCGCCTGCCACCGTAAACTTGAAACTACTTGCTGCGATCAAGTCGTAAAAGCCACTAATTATCGAGTTCTGCGGAGCACTCGTCCGACAACCGTGCAGCTATAAACAATAAATACCATAAAAATTTCGTAAACAGTCTGTTTATGAGTTGCGCGAAACATCTCCCTAGCCACCTCCAAATGATAAAAACTTCTTCCACTGGGGCTCCAGCCAGGTAACTACAAGAAGCACGCCGGACACTTAGTGAGCTTCATGGCTCACATTAATTACTTGAACATCGTCTCAAATCGTATTTTCACCAGCCAACTGGCACGTAAATGACCTGTTACATGTGCCGAAGTTTCCAGGTTGAACCTCTGCGAAAAGTTTTTCACATCTTTCACAACTGTAGCCGAGTCACTAAACGAAAAGCACAACTCTCTAAACTGTAACGAAAATTTTTGCGAACAGTGAGATGGGATAGTTATGGGTGGTCCTATCTCTCCAGTTGTAACTAATTTGTTTATGAAAAAATCTGAATGCAAAGCAATTTCAACAGTTAAAAGCAAGCCGTCAGTTTGGTACAGATATGTAGACGATACTTTTAACCACATGGAAAGGCCGAGTTGCGTGTTTTCTTAGAGCGCATCAACAATGTGCATACGAAGAAGTTATATACTAAGGAATTATAAAGAAATCGTCAACTGGCTTTTTTTTAAATTTGTCGATTAAAAAAATCAGGAAATTAACACACATCGCTTATAGGAAACCTGAGCATACGAATCTTTATTCAAATGTTGCTTCCCATTACCATTCTTCTCAGAAAAGTGCTTTGATCAAGTCCTTATTTTGTAGAACTGAGGTGATAGCAATATAACTGAAAAAAATTTCAGTTGGACTCTATAATAATAGTATGGTAGCACGCGCTCTCAAGCGCAAAAAAAAACAGAAACAGATGAACAAATATTGTTACCAAGATAAAGAAAAAATGAGGAAGGCCTATCTACCGCTTTAAATGGAGTCACCGAAAGGATGAGTAAAGTGCTGGCCAAAGCTAACCAGTTTTCAGCATGAATAATATGATTAGCAGCAGTTTAATATAAGCAAAGGATCGCAGTGCGCTGTTACAAGCTAGTGGGATATATAGCGCTCTCCGAGAATGTGGCAAAGGGTATATCCGTGAGACATCTCAACCTGTTGCCGATAGATTAAAAGAACATTTTCTCCGCACAAGACCCGAGCAGATCACCAAATCAGCAATGGCGGAGCACAATTTAGGTGGAAGACATCAGATGCAGTGGGAGAAAACCAAAATTCCAGAACAAGCAAAGGGCTTTATAGAACGTAAAATTGGAGAATATATTGACATTGCTCCAAAAAAATTTTTTAACAACGATGGGGGTTATCGACTGGGTCAGATGTGAAAATGTGCGTTTATGGATAAACGCGATGCCCAAATAATACATGGTCGCTTTACTTTAGAGGCCAAAACTCGTCCATAGTATCTTTTGAGTAGAATATACTCTCTGCTGAAAAACAATGTTATTAATTCAGGTACTCCTACAAATCACAAAGGAAATATAAGCTTTTTATAGCTTGTTCAGAAGCACAGAAGATGATTTCAGACAGGGCTTGGAACATGGGTTATAAAAGAAAAAGACTGCAAAAAACCCGAAAAGTAATTACATCTGTATAACTGTCTAATCTCTTCAACTGGCATGAACTATCGATGAAGTGGATTCTAAAGAGAACCATTTTCCACCGACATAGTAAATACGTTTTATGTTTAATCACTATTATTTGAGTATTTTTTTGAAAATTTGTCCTACTAAGCACAAGTTTTCTTTATACTTTACGTAACAACCAATACTTCGTAGAGTTCTCAACTTCGAGTTTCGAGCTTCCTTATTAACAATTATAGGTACGGTTTTTTTTTCTGTTCATTTATGGAAACTGGCTAGAAAATTCATCCGACGCGACGGGACTCCGACTGTCAAACACAGGGTCAGAAAAGTTATTTTAGAAACGGGCAGAAAATAAGAAAAATTGGATTCGGCGTACGTGGTTGCAAACTGGAATAGGTATTTATATATATTTTTCTTCTGCTCACAAAGCAAAAACATTGTTTTATTGGGAAGTGATATTTCTCATGCATAATATTTATACATATTATTGCTGCTACTTAAAAAAAAACAATTTTAATTAACTTATTAGTTCAAATTTTCAGCATACTTTAATGTGAAGAATGATATCTGCGTGTTGTACTCATCTGATAGTCTCTTCCCTGTCTATAGTGACATACTGAACATCTGAAGTTGAAAATCTTCGAGACATATTGTTTAAAGTGTGACTTACTTCACACTAATTTGAATATATTAATATGGACATTTTTAAATAACTTAAAATTAAAAATTGTAAATCGATACAGTAATTGGGAGAGGAATTTCACATTCCAATTATATATACAAGTATGTAAAGCGATAATTAGATGACTTGGGAAATTTTCACTGTAGAGTTAGCTCAATCGCAATTCAAATCAATAATAATAAGTTACAGCTGCAATTTCGGCTACGTAAAATTTATACCGTTATGCTAGAGTCGTGAAAAACACTTCAGTAACAGCGTCTATGCTTAATAATTCGGGAAAACAGACCGTTTGAAAAATGTCTCATTGCAAGGAAAAAAAAGACAATTAAAAGGGTGGATCGAAAAGTGTTTTTCAGCCAGAGATCATAACCAACGAAACACTAAATTTCGACAAATTGTGGTCTTTATGCTTAACAAATCCGTTTCTTACGATAATCGATTTTATGCTTACTTACGTCCTCTTCATGGATAGGCCAAAAGCTTGTTCCAACCTCGAGCTTCTGACCATCACTTCATGAGTCTACAAATATCCCTTCTTCTGTTGAATGGTACCACAGGACAAACTTCGGAAACTTGTCATTATCTGCCCTTAAGACGTGGTCCTTCCAGTTTTTTCCTTTAGGGGGAAAATTCTTTCAATCAGAGAGGAAACATTCAGTAGTTGCCTTGTTACTTCTTCTTTCAGCATTACTTCTTCTTTCAGGGAACTTCATTTCGGATACTGAATTTTACTTTAGTATTGTATTTTATTAACGCACCTTCCACTTCCATACATCAGAGTCGGTATTGCCATTGTTTTATAAAATTCGAGTCTCCTCTTTGGCTTTACCTTTCAGTGTTCGTCGAGTTGTTCCACACATGCATTGAAAACGGTGAAGTTTTTTCTTCACTTCGTTATCTTCAATAAAAGATCATTCACAACCGAGGTAGGTAAAGCTTGGGATTGTTCTATTGGTTGTTTGTCGGTCACTATAATCTTTTTTTTAACTATAACGTAGTTTGAAGTGTTGGGTTATCTGAAACAAAGCCCGAAAACATTTGTAATTACCCTCGCAGTAGCCAGATGTTTTCCTTACCGATGATTCAAGATCACATCAGAAACGATGTTTTTTTCTGAATGTTATCGCGTTATAATTGAAAAAATAAATATCGTAGGTCTCCTTAGCTCCCCGACATGTATCTCTTTCGAGTAAGGTGATACAGTTTAAGATGTACTGTGGAGTCGCAGCTGTTACTGGAGTCACGCGCTATTAATTACTGAGGCATTTCGTGTAGCACAGACCAGATTGCACGCTCATTCGGCTGGTAAGACGTATAAGAGCAACCTCTTAAAGGTCGATTTGTTTTAACGATTACTGCCGTTCCGCGAGAAATTTACGATCTATTCCGTTCTTAATAGCTGTAGTGCGACATTCGGGATGTAATCTCTTACAGTACAGATTACGAAACCTGCAGTAAGCTCACACACTGGGTCAGGAAGAGGTAAGGCATCTCCTCAGCACAGTAGTTTGGTCTTAACAGACAATGATCCCAATTGCACCGAAGGTGATCAGATGTTCGATTCCAGTTATTGATTTATTACGCTTTCGCACTTATATACAGAACTAACATATCTGTGCAAATGTCAACAGAAAAATTTGAAAGACTTTTCATGTCTTTTTAATTTATTTTTATTTCTTTCAGCACTAATCGAGAATAATTCTTTTTTTTTTTACATTTCAAAAGTGAAAGGAATGCGTTGAGTATGTCAGCAAATGACATGATGAAGGAGTTGGGTTAAAGAGAGTGTTTGGTACGTTCAAGTCTTATAGTCGCGATAATGCAAAGATCGATATTAGTAGAATGATTAGGAGCAGTACATAGAAGGGAAGAGATGGCCGTAATCATAAGGTGGCAGTTGTACTCAGACTACAGAGAGTAGGAAAATTTTTGTTGGTAAGAGATTCAGGGATTGGGAAATTTTTCGTTTGTTGTTAAGGGGTCTTGAAATGGAATTAATTACCGAAGAAAATAATGGACAGTTTACCAAAAAAACTGAAGGAGTGTAAATTTGGAATTCGTAAAGGCTCTTACGAATTCGAAATTTACACTCCTTCAGTTGACAGTGATGCGTCCATAGGATAGGGACATTAAACTCGTCATTACTAGTCATGAATTTATGTCCAGATTAAACTTTAACAGCATTCTGTATTCGTAAAACATCTTAGGCGATTCTCTGCAGCTAATTCCAGCGTCACTGCTTGTGTCCGATCGGTCTGGTAGTTTTCCATTTACTATCTAATCTCTTAGCTTCGACTCCACTCCAACACCGTTTTTGTCCATCTCTTAAATATAATAATTATGAAACATAATTTAATTTTTTTGTACAACACATCAGGTGCAGCACACTACAAAGAGCAACTCGTAGGCCAAATAAACAAAATGAAAAGGCACTTCATTGAGAATTAAGAATAGATTCTTTTTTTATTTTCAATTTCTTTAACGGCGAATTATAAGTTTTTTTCTGCATTCTTTGTGTTCGCACCATCGGGATATGCAATGCTGTGTTTGATGCACGATATACTGTCGACTGAAGCATTATGTCCAGACCCACGATAAACCGGAGCCAGGCAGTCCAGCCTAGTGCTGACTCGACTCTGCTTTGTCTGTTGCAGGCTGCCTTCCAGGCTGTGAGATGGCTGTTCTGGTCAGCCGCCTCCGTTGCCACTGGGACCGAAGATAACAACAACAGGTAACTTCCTGCATATCTTAAAACTTCTATCGGACTAAAATCCCCAAGACACTGTAAATGATACTCTGAAGGAACTAAACAATTGCTACTGATCAAATAAATTACTAATAAATGTCGAATACACAAATTTATCACAAAAAGAACTAAGAACAGTTAATGATACATGTTGGAAAAATTCTTACAGTTACAGAAATGCAGGTGCGGATCCAGGGGGTGGGAGGGCTAGGGGGCTCAAGCCCCCCCCCCCAAAAGTATCTAGGTCCACCTCCGACATTGTAATAGACTTTTTTTTTTTTTTAGCTCTACGGATTTGAGGCCCGACTAGGCTATAAAGACTACCCCATGGCCGACTCAAGCCCTTTGAGCCAAAATTCACTCAAGCCAAGCCCCCCCCCCCAAACCAAAGTTTGCTCAACCCCCCCCCCCCAAATCAAAATCCTGGATCCGCTCCTGCAGAAATGTGTTTAAATATATACACACTATGTCACCGAATGCGTTTGTGTAGCGATAATAAACTGAACAATTAAGTGCTAATAGTTTATTCAAAGATACACCGACTTGCCGACAGAAAAACTGAAACACCATAAGACATGGTCGAATGTCAATGTTACTTCGTACACTACGAGATCACCATCGAAGGGTAGGTAAATGATTACAGTTGCAATTTTCTGTGACTAACGGTCACCAGAGTACACTAGAGTTTTTCGTGTTTACTGTTGTTGGCAAGCCTGGTAGGCTGTTTAAGTTGAGGAGGGAGGGGGGGGGGCGAGGGCGTGAATAGCATCAGATGTTGAGTGATCATTGTGCAGGACACGGGGTGCCGCGTACTTGGGTGAGAGAGTGTTATCAACACCTAACATACACTAATCAGCCTGAACATTATGACTGCCTGCCTACTATCGATATAAACCCGTCCAGGTGATAGCACCGTCACCTGAAGAGGAATAACTGCTAGTCAGACACGCGCACGGTGCATGTAGTATCAGTGAGCGTGCTATCTGTGTTTAGAATGGAGAAGGCGCGCGAACTATTTGAGTTTGACCGAGGGCAGACTGTGATGGCCCGGAGGCTCGGCACGAGCATTTCGGAAACTGCACGACTTGATGGGTGTTCGAGAAGTGCTGTGGTGAGTGTCTTCAACAAGTGGCGAAACTACGTCTAAACGTCAAGGGGTAAACTACGTGGCTCGGTCTAGGGGGAGGAAGGGTTGGCTGTAAAGCTACGCTGGACCACGTGGGGGAAGGGGGGGGGTGCGGGTTTCGAGCCATGCCACGTAGCTTTTCGTCCATATTATTTGTGAAAGCTAAAATAAGGCACAGAACACACAACAGCATCTGAATATTTATTTACGTCAATTATCTCTCTCCTTGTGTAATTTATGATATTCTGACAACAGAAAACAGTAAAAATCAATAGGGGAAAAAGCTATGTGCTACTTGGAGGAGGGATTGGGAGGGAGGGGAGGGGTGTTCACAGGAGGCCAAAACAAAGCTACGTGGTTTATGGACGCTCCCTTACAGATGTCGGACGTTGTAGGCTGGGCAGACTGGTAAAACAGGACAGGCGGCGAACTGAGGCGGACTAACATCAGACTGTAATGCTGATCAGTGTCTGAACACACAGCGCACCGAACACTCCTAACGATGGGCCTTCGCAGCCGACGACCCATGTATGTGCCAATGTCAACACCACGACATCTGCAACTACAACTGCAATGGGCACGCGACCATCGTCACTGGACGTTGGCGCAGTGGTAGAACGTTGCATGGCATGATGAATTCCGATACCTTCGTCATTATGCCGATGGGAGGGTGCGAATCCGTCGTTTTCCATGGGAACAGCCTCTTGACATATGTACTGTGGGACGGAGACTAGCTAGCGGCGGCTCTATTATGCTCTGGGGAACATTCGTGTTGGCATCCATGGGTCCAGTGGAACTCGTGCAAGGCACCATGACGGCCAATAAGTATCTTACACTGATTGAAGACCACGTACCCCTTTCATGACGACCATGTTTCCCAACGGCAGTGGCATTTTTCAACAAGATAATGCACCATGTCACAAGGCCAGGAGTGTGATGGAGTGGTTCGAGGAACACAGTGGCTTGTTGCAATTGATATGCTGGCCCCCAAACTCGCCAGATCTGAGCCCGATCGAACACATCTGGGATGTGATTGAACGTGGCGTCAGATCTCATCGCCCTCTCCCCCACCCTTCCCTGAATTTACGGGAATTAGGTGACTTGTGTATGTAGATGTGATGCCAACTCCCTCTAGCGATCTACCAAGGCCTCATTGCTTCCATGCAAGACGCGTCGCCGCTGTTATCCGTGCGAAAGGCGGACATACCGGCTATTAGTTATGTGGTCATAAAGTTCTGGCTGATCAGTGTAGTTTGAAAGAGGCCTAAATGGAGAACCACAATGAGACCCTTTAGATTTGTGACGTATTCGGATGTAGCACTGTCCAATGTTTTACTACATGGGAACGTCGTGACATCCATTGTATTCCCGGTGAATCAAGATCTTGCCATCATGAAACCCTGTGATGTATTTACTCGTTTTCTGCAATTTGCATTAATTCTGAAATGCTCCGAAACTTTTAGCCCGTTCTCATAAACAGAATAACAGAAAACATCAGATCCTACACGGTTCGCCGGTAGATACCGGCAGCGATTATTTCTGTTATTAACGACAATTTTAATGGCGTTAAATCAATGTATCTGGAACGCAGTGATCACGCTGTCCGACTTCGAATCGAGGGGCTGAACTACCAAAGCATCCTATTGTAAAGATTGTGTCCAAAGGTGTTCTGGTGTTCTATTAACATACAAACTGGGCAACTTGTAGTCGAACTTCCTCCGATTATGGTTCCGTAATCTAATGACCTTCACACATCAGAGAGCAGTTCCCAGGCACCAAAAGAAATAGCTGATAAATTTTCAGGCTAGATAGCGAACTCTGCCTCACAGTTCTTCTACTCCGCGCCTCGTTCAGCTTCAGTCAAATTCATTATAGGTACATCTGGATTCAATACACTCTGATTTAAGAATTTTTTCAGTAAATAATGATGATTTAATCTCAGAATAACTTTTGTTTGCTTTGTTCGCAGCTTGCGAACTATATTAGAAGTAACTAACTATAGTATTTATCGTTGAAATTATAGATATTGACGATACTGGAAACAAATTTCAAGATCGTAGGCAACAGCGTTTCCGAGATAAATGTGGTAGCAAAGATCGTCTAAAATTCATACTTCTGATGGCCGTTCACGTCTTTATTTTCCAGTAAAAAAAAAAAAAAGTAGTTCGGTAATTTACCAAATGAGCTCTAGTCATGCCGATCCCATACACTGCAGTAGAAAAAAAAAAAAAAAAAAAAAAAAACTAATTTAGACCGCGTTTGTTTTTATTGGATCGCCTTAGATTATAAATTTACAAACATTTTAATTCCATTTTCGTTTTTGAATCTACGAAATAGATTAAATGTACAAATTTCAAGTCTTCAGTTTATTCCGTTTAGGAGCTAGAAGCTTGTGATACATGGACAGACAGAACGGAACTCTAATAAAGCGACAGATTTGCACGAGGTAACTGTGTGTGTTACAGCTAAAGGAAGAGAGCAAATTGCAACTACCAAAAATATAATGAAGTGGGAGAAGAAAGTCATTAATTTGGCCCAGTACTGTCATAGCAAAGGTATTTCTAGTTTCAGCTGTCCTTTAAAGGTGTCTATTATTTCACCGTTACGAACGAGACATAACTTAATTAAAACAAAGCCGCGATCTCCTTTACATTGATCTGTCTGGTTCGCAATGAGTTAATTTTCTACTACTTCTTGCTAGTCATACGGGAGCATACAGGTAGTAACCCGAAATTTTCATCCTCATTCGTCTTATTACCAGCTGTTGGTGTAAACCCGCTACCGTATTTTGCTATTGGTCACGGGTCTATGATATAAGTCAAAGGTCATGATCTGCTTAATTCGAGTACTAACTTAAATTTTTTCATCAAATTTAGTGTTATAAAAAAATCCAATTTTACTTTTTACAGCCTTACCCTCAAGTCTGATGTCCAATGCACATGCAAAGATGGCCGAGCAGCGTAACAGTAGAGACTGGAAAATGGCAACAACGGGAAGGACTCGTAAAGAACAATTTTATTCCACGTTTTTTCCGCCGAATGTTTTATGTTTTTAACTAAATGGACGTATTTAATTTAAAATGAAAACCTACAAAATGCAAACTTAATGAAAGTATTCTGGTAATTTGTTTCGCTTTATCTCCCTGGTCACTGCTAGTCCACCAAAGAAGGTGGAATACGTGACGTCAAAGTGTACAGTACTATAGATTTAGAACAGAATCGAAGGTCTTAATCAGAGCCAGCCGATTTACGAATCTGCCCTGGATTTTACCAATAGGATACACTCTGCAAGTTTTGAAGGATGTCTGTTTAGTCTGGAGGAAGTTAAAGCACTTAAAGACAGACATCACCCACATTATATACGAGGACGACTCAAGTAAATACTTAAAATATGCTTCAATTAACATTTGTTATATGCGAGTGGTAGAAAGTTGTATCACATTTCAACATAATTTCCCCCACGCTCAATGAAATCGCTTATAGTGAATGAATTCCTTTAGAAAAAACGGATCGGGGTGAGTGAGCGGTAACGCTCTGGTCTCGCATTCGGGAGAACGCGGGTTCGAATCATCGTCCGGGTATCTAGATTTGGATTTTCCACGGTTTACCGAATGACTCCAAGCGAGTGCAGGGATGGTTCCTTCAAAATTCCATGGCCCAATTCCTTCATGTCCCTTGTCGCCATTACTTTCCAGGCTTTAATGACCTCAATGTGGACGAGCCGTAACCAAAAAAATGTATGTTCTCTTCGGTTGTGTTAGAATGTCTGTTTAGTAAGAAGTGAGTTACCCTGCTTAAAGATAAACACCGTCGTCATTATATAAGAAATACGATGTTGACTCAAATAAAAAAAAATATTTTTTAATTATAATTGTGTGCAAGTGGTAGAAAGTTGTATCACTTTTAAAAATAATTTCTCCCTCACTCAATGTAATCTCTTGCACACTGCATGAAATCCTTTATGAAAAGATTCTTTTGGCAGGTTACGCAACCAAGTGGCCTACCTCTTCATCAGGATGGAACACCTTTCCAAACGTAAGGAAATCACTTGGGTGCACAAGATGACGAAGACGCTTAAAACACAAGTCTGCGACTGTCGAAACTGTTTTACGCGCAGTGCGGAGCCTTGCACTTGATGTTGCAAAATGACACCTATAGTTTGCAATCCATATAACTTTGAGTTGACTACAGGCCGAAGATGTTTTTAGGCGATTAGACAGTAGTCACCAAGATGACAGAGGTTCATCATAATCTTCCCTGCCAGTGGTTGTGTTTGAAGCTCATTCGGTTTTAGAGGAACAATGACTACATTTCTTGGTCGATCTCGTGGAAAAAGTGAAACCAGATTTAATTCACAGTTACGATCCTTGCATGGAAATAATCAACTTCTCGTTCAAAACACCACAGAAATTCTTCACAACCATCGAATGTCGCTCTTTCAGTTGTGGTTCCCACGTGGAACATATCATGCACAATGTAGTGTACTGGAACATGAGCAATGTTTAAACCTGCTGCAGTTTCATTCAGTGTGATTCTGCGGGTTTCCTTCACTACGGCTTCAACTGCTGCGACGTCCTCTGGAGTCTCAACTCTATGAGTATTCCACTGAAGTCGTACCATTTGAAAACTTACTGCTCCGTTCGTAGGTTTGCTACTGTGACGAACATGCATCACAATACAGAAACAGCATCATTCGATAAGTTTCAATACACTTCACATTTTCGGTATGTAAAAGACGAATGCAAATCTCAAGTGAGGCAGCCACCTTTGTAATACAGCTGTGATGGTGATCTTGCATCCATGCTGCCACCTACAGGCCATACAGAACGCAGTTTGCAACGCGCTTACCAACTTACACAATTATGGCAAAAAATTTCGATTTTTTTCCCTTTAAATTACAGATCTAAGATTTTCATTTGATTCATCCTCATATATTCTCGTGAACTATTTTTTTCCACAAAAAATGCCTTACAGAAAATATTGTTCCTCTTTTATATATGTATATAAAAGAGGAGTAATCAGAAACTATGGTTACAAAGCCGTGTAACCGTGCGTGGTGGTGTAACGGACAGCGTTCTGGCCTCGCATTCGGGAGGACGGCGGTTCGAATCCCCGTTCGGGCATCCAGATTTGGGTTTTCCATAGTTTCCCAAATCACTCCAGGTAAATGCCGGGATGCTTCCCCAAAAAAAGGCCATGGCCGAATTCCTTCCCATTCGTTGGCCCCCATCCTTTCCCGTCTCTAAAGACCTCGCTGTTGAGAGATGTAAATCAGTTAAAAAAAATATTTCATGCAACCAATGCAGCCAGCTGATAGTACATGAATTAGGTTATTTTTCGGCATGGTCTCTGTCGGTTTAGGCACTTGTCGCTTCGTGGAATGAATTTGAATATTCCCTCCTGGAAGGAATCCTGTCCTTGCGTGTTAGCCATTTTGTCGTGAAATTTTTCACCTCCTCGTCTGAAGCGAATCGTCAACCTCCTATGTGCTCCATCAAGTAAGGATGGAGCGAGGTCCGGTCTGTAGGAAGCAGCGAAACCGCTTCAACAGCGACTGCCAACTTCCGACATCATTGTGCGGCATTCTGAAAAGACATTAGTCTCTCTGTAGACCTCTACCAGCTACCGGTTATATGTTTCGCCACAGTAATCGAATAACTGAGTGGAATTCTTCGCCAGACCAGTTTACTAAGTGAGCCGTCATCAGCGCTGTAGGTGGCGGGTGGCTGAAACTATGCACGGTTGTCAACCGTTTGTCTTAAGCTGCGTTCCCACGAAGGCTCTTAACGGAGGGCTCCCGGGACGGGACTGATACCCAACAACACGGGGCGGCCTCTGCTAGCGGGGACGAGACGCAGCTACCCACTCTATGTCGGTAAACATCATAGGCGGGTGTAGTGATGCGCTGTTGCCATCGGTTTACAGCAGAGGTGCGCACCACTTCTGTTGCTGTAAAGTGCTCTGTGCCAAACGATATTAGGCAACGTGGTGAGGAGGTGGTGGCGGGGTAGCGAGGGCTAACCTGTGGCGCGCGCTCATCCCTACACTTCAGCGTGCGGCCTGCGTTACAAGACGTCGTGGGAATGCAGCTTTAGAATTACCGCACACTACTAATTTCTCTATAACGGATAATGCTCGAGGAATATCGGCCTTGTAACCTCAGTTTCTGATCACTCGTAATATATATCACAATCATATTTATATCTCATTTAAATTGTGTGAGAGAATACTGTAGTAAAACAACTACTTCTGTATAATTATATTTGGAACAAAAATGATTTTACTAATTACATATTGTTACATCACGTTCCTTTATCGAAAAAGCAGTGATTTCAACTGCTGTTAATCATGTGATAACGGCAATACATGTCGCAGATATCGCCTTCTCTGCAGATAACCATCTCCGCTCAAAACAATGTCATGCGGAGCAGTATAGCAGCGCATTGCAGGGGAACAACATTCAACTCATTTACCCCCACGCTTGTGCCGACTGTTTATACGGCACATCTTTAAGATACTTGCTGCTTGCTCTGTAGAGGGGCAGTGGTGGGAAAGCGGCAAATTGCCATTTGGCCTCTCCAGCGTTTCAGCCAACTCCAAGCTATTTGGTATTGTTCACAAACTACCAAGAGGTGTTTGGTGTGAGTATTGCGGATTTTGATTACATGCGGTTGACACAATATTTAAATTGAACCCTGCCGCAGGTGCCACTCTTGCAGTTGGCACACTGCTCGGGACCAGCGATAAGATGGCGACAGTAAACTCATGTTTGACAACGCGTGGACTATGCACAGAATTTCGCGTAGATTGGTATCTGTATTATACCACTTACATTATACTCTTCGTTAACCCTTGCATTCGCTCCCTAACCATTGCCCCTGAAATTAATCGTCCGTAACACCATTTTCTATTTTTAGGTGAATTTTTCCTATGGTAGCGCAGCTGAAGACTAGTTTCTGCGTATTGATCCCCTCGAGCGTTCGTCCTGGTATTCGGGAAGTTAGGATTCGATCTCCGGTCTGGCCGAATAGATTTCGGATTGTAATGGCTTCCCGAAATCACTCCAAGGCGAATGGAGAGGTTGTTCCTTCAAATGCTGACAGCCAAGTTCCTTCCCGTTCCTTGCCCGAAGACCACTCCTCGCTCTAATGATCTCGACGTCGACCAGCCAAGAAAAAAAAAGTCTCGGATTTCTGACAGTTTTCAGAACGAAAGATACAGAAATGTGAAACACATAAGAGCAACAACAAGTGGAGAGAGGTTGATAACATAAAGCATTGACGTAGTGGTATAGAAGCGTGCTAGGACAGAGAAAAGTAATTACCGTATTTCGTTTCGAGTTGAACCAAGTGGACATTGGACAGACCATATCGGCTGCTCTCCCATTCTGCAATTGCGATGTGTATAAATCGCCTACTGCTACTGATACCAGCAATTTGTTGACACTTTATTGACAGAATTACACTCGCCCAACATGTTCCTTCCACTTAACATTACACACATTATAACGATTATGTTTTGTGTTAAGGTATTCGGATGTATTTCAAATTCTTTAACGAATCAGGAGCTTGATATTTGATTTTAAAAATAATTTAATAATATCAATGTGTTTGACGTACTGTATGTGAAAACGAAATTCTAATAAATTTAAAAAAAAAAAAAATAGAAGAAGAACAAAAACAAACAAAAAACCACACACACATACAAAACATAGGAAACGGAAATAGGTGTTATTGAGTCAGTTTAGTCTTCTGTAAGCACTGGTAAAAATGAAATGTGTTAAGAGGCCGCTGCCTGGTCGATGGTTGTGTGCTACATTCTGTGTGCCTGTATAGCAATCGCCAGTCAGCGCAGCTCAAGCTGACCTCTGATGCACAAAGCCTATTGTTGCGCGGCCTTCACAGGCTCCAGTTGAACGCCCAGCTCTTCCCGAACAACTCACACAGCCGTCTCGCATTTTCAACTTTCTCCCTTTGTGCAAAAGAAAGTATCGTCAGCCTGCGTACATCTGTTTCGGCTCTTCAGCAAGCGGCATAACTGTGAATTTCTGTAAACGTACCGTCGGCATCTTTCGCTGTGAATCATTACTGAGAATGTGCCGATCGATCTTCGAAATAGTCAGCCAGATGTATATCTTGCTACCCGATAGATATGTCGGGCACAATGGCAACGAGACGAAACGAAAAGCTAATGATTTAATTGGGCTTTCACGAATGTTTGTTACTTAGATCGCTGTGCCCGTCAAATCGTTGGTTCCAGGTTCAAATATAGGGCCTTTTGTTGCGACCACCTGGAAAATCGGTTCTCGCTACTGTGCAGTCAAGAGCAACCTGCGATACAGCAGGGAAAAGTTTGGTAAAAAAAAATGTTTTTAACTTTTGTCCGATTTTTAATAAATTTTTTAAAGTCATTTATTTTCTTTTCATAGTCTCCAGTGAATCTCAATTTAAAACTTCTTTAGTATTGCAGAATCTTTTGCATATGGAACCTATGATTCTCTTTTCTTCACAATTAACGTCTAATATATTTTATTCATCGTGAAAAGATAAGGTGAAAAGTTTTCATCTACATAAAAGCACACACAACGAAAGAATTATTATTTCAGTTGTGTGCACCTTCCTGTTCTGGGGTGTTTACCCCTCCATGGGAGTATTCCTGGGAGATGACTTGGGGTGGATTCCCGTTACCTTCCCCATTGTAACAGTGTGTATTAGAATTATTGTAAGTGTCTTTTGGGTTGATGAGAGATGTAAGATGGGGGGAGTAAAATCCGGTGCCGGCAGATTCAGGGTTACTCTTCCGAAAGACACCATTGTTGGCGGCGAAGCTTAGCGTCCCCATAAACAGCGTCCTATGCTCTCACCCCATACGCACTGCATACAGGATTTTGATTAGGACTTGTGTAACCAAGCATCAAGCAAATAATTACGCTTGATTGCACGACAGTTGATCCAGCTTGGTCCAGTCACTGGCGCTTAAGACGTTGCTGAGGAATAAGCGCAGGTTGAAGATTATCACTTCCAGTGCTGCTAACTCTCGTCGCGTTTGGTGCATTCGTTCACGGAGCAATGCCTGAGAGCTCCTCTTCAGGATGCGGTGGGCTGTCGGCGTCTGCTTGATCATGACAAAAGCTGGGAGGACGTCTTCATCACGGCACCACAAAGCTTCAAGCAATTGGTTTGGAATAGTCCGGGCGCTTTGGGGGTGACTTTCTCTGTAACCACTGCTTGGATCTGGCCTGCAGACATCCTGTCTGCCAGCAACGGCCACCCCACAATATGGCGGTCTTCACGTCCTGGTATCTATCTGTATGGACCTGTGCCTGCTCTAGGAGTACTAGAGCCTTCTTTCGTCCACTGTGTCACAAGTCTGTGCTGACATTGCACTACAGCCAATCCTTGTGAAGCTTTCACGATATGATGCACCCATTTGAAACTTGTCAATTACCCGACTTCTCTCTGTTAGACATTTGGCTGTAGAGGGTCTCCACTCTTCACCTTGGTATACACGGTCACCAAGAACTTGTGTCTATGTTACACTACACCGTTCACCACTTATACGCTAAACATCGTAGCAATTTTGCATAGTAAATAGCCCCGTAATTCTGATCCTATTACATTCAATTTTTAATCATTTAATACTTTCCATATGGATATACTTGTAGCTAAAGTCCATACGTTTATCACAACTCAGTGTGGGTGTTGCACTTTTTATTTCCGAAAGTGTAGAGCCTCTGAGTTGTAATGGTGTTGTTTATTAAGCAAGTTTTGTTTTATTTTGGGATTTTGACGGGATACCTACAGGCGGGAGGCGATGGCGGTGAGAAAGGAATTCTACCATGGCCATTTATCGGAACAATTCCTTGCATTTGCGTGGAGCGATTTCGGAAAACCACGAAAAACCGAAATCTGGATTCCCGGACGGGGGTTTGAATCCCTTCCAATTGCAGGTACAAACTTATAGCTTTTTTCATTTTAACTATCAAAATTACGAAAAACTGGTTGCATGATGAGCGTTTTAAGTAGAAAGATTGAATAATTTTGTCCGATGTTGTGCTTATCGGGTAGTTTGAAGGTAACAATAAAAGTCACGGCTCGAATGACCTCTATGCCGACGAGGCGTAAAGCCATAACAAATAAATAAAAAAACTAACCTATTCCACTACCCACAGGTTGGTCGACTCTTCCCGAAGGAGACGTACCAAGGTATTGTGTCAGAGGCAGGAAGGCAAATTCCTTTCCTCAGAGGCCGACAATTTAACGTGGAATCAGAGCCACTGAACACGGGATTTGAGCCCGCGACCGGAGAGAGAAACTTTCGCAAGTAACCTCCTTAACTGCTGAGCTACCAGACTGCCTTGTTTTTAAGTATACGTGTGCTAAGTACTATCAAAATCTGATTAAAAACTGAGTTTTTATGAACAACGTTGACAGAAATTAAGGCGAGAGGAGAGGGTTTAGGTTTTCGTAATCTACGAGTATTTGTTTTAAAGTTTACGTATGCTTAAAGTTCCATCAAAGTAGGATAAAAACTGTTTTCCAAAAAGCGTCCAACGCGAAAATCACACGCACAGCAGGTATTAACATGTCGGTGACGCGAATCCATAGAGTTACCCCCGGTTTTCAGCTCGCCTGTAGAAGTTTTCATTTAAAAAATCGGCCAACGCACCTAAAAAAGTTTTCACTTCGAAAACTAAAAATCTAACCTTGTCTAAAACCAAAGGTTGGTCGAATCTTTTCGAAGGAGATGAACAGTATCAAGCAATTGTCAGAGGCAGGAAAGCCAATTCCTTTCCTCGGGGGCCATGGGCGCCGGGAGGTGGGTGCACTAGCACTCCCCTGATATGAAAGAAAATACACAAAAAGATTAAGAAATAAAAAATTATTATTAAATTCACTGTTTGAATAGTAACTTAAGACGCCTAGGTTGTTTTCCAAATTTGTTCAACACCTTGTCAGTAAATTCCGCATCCTTAGTTAATAAGTGTTATTGTATTGTATTGTATAATGTATATAAAAAGAGACAGATGCACCCCCCTTAAAGTAATCCTGCCGGCGCCCTTGTCAGGGGCTTACAGTTTAACGTGGAATCAGAACCACGGAACGTCCCGGCGTAGCTCATATAATCAAATACAACTCCTAAAAATTCCTGCTCGCCACGGGATTTAAACCCGCGACCGGAGAGAGAAACTTTCGGAAGTGCTGAGCTACCTTGTTTTGAGTATATGTGTGCTTAGTACTATCATCAAAATCGGTTTAAAAACTACGAGTTTGTATGAACAACGTTGACAGAAATTAAAGTGAGAGGAGAGGGTTAAGGATTTTGTGAATTAAACGTTAACAGTATGTTTCTATTTGATTTAAAGTATACATATGCCAAGTTCCATCAAAATTGGATAAAAAAATGTCCTCCAAAATACGTTTAACGAGCACATCACGCGGTGACGCGAATTCATAGATTTACCCTCAGCCAACAGCTCGCCTATAGAAGTTTTCGCTTCAACAAATAAATAAATAAAAACAGTCTTGTAATCGTAGGTTTTCCCGGCGAATATGCTGCATGAAGATCTCTTGAACATGCGGCCGGATCAATTGATCCACCTTCAGGTTGCGTCTGCAGTGAACAGACTGAAGACCACTGATCGATGCATGGGAGCGTACCACCCCCACCACCGCTATCGTAGTGCCGCGACGGCAGTGGAGGGGATGGGTCGAAGGGTATAAATACCGCCCTGGGGGTCCGGCACGGCAGTCGCGTCCTGGACAGCACTCCTCACGCCGGTCAGCAGACGCAACCTGAAGATGATGGCACGTTACGCTGTCTAAAATTCGTTGAGAAACTATTAATTGATCCGGGCGCGGGATCTTCAAGCAGAAGCAGCCTGGAGTTATCCCGTGACTGAACTGTGTTGCAGGAGATGGCGGTGAAGCGGCTGATGCTGGAGCTGCAGCCGTGGCAGCTGTACGTGATGCTGTCGGGCACGCTGCTGCTGCTGATCATGCAGCTGGTGCTGGCCCACGTCACCCACGCACTCACCCTGCTCGTAGACGCCTACCACATGCTCTGCAACCTCATCTCGCTCGCCGGCTGCGTCGTCACCATCAAGGTTTATACCGCCTCGGCAAGCTTAACCCAAGTCCAACATGATTTATACGTCCAGCTGTTATTTGATTGAAATACAATTTTTATGTATAATTATTACTAGTAGAATACTATTCCACCAGATTCTAACTATGGCTGCAAGTATTTTTAACTAAATAAAAAATAAAAAAATTTGTTCACTTTTTTAAAAATAAATTATAATTCATTATCAAAGCGAGTGGCATGTAAAGAACATATAAAGTTTGGGTTGCATATGTAAGAGTTAGCGCTCTGTACCGTCCATCAGATGCTAACTCTCACGCGTTTTTACGAATCTTTAACAGCTGGCAACCCTTACTTGCAGGCACCTTCACATAGCCAAAAAAGTTTTATGTTTTTTACATTTTTTTAAATAAATTATAATTCATTTCCATGAAAGGCAAGTGAACGAAATAAAAAAATTTTTTTTTTAAAAAAAAATACTTTTTTTTAAAAAAAATGCTTTTTTTAAAAAAAAATTACTCGCGGCCATATATGGCTAGGAAATTTAGCAGAATCTTAGTCTGCTACTACCAATTAGAGATAAAAATTGCATTTCAATCAAATAAGAGATGGACGTAGAAATCATGCAGCCGGATCTTAGGCTATAATGATTCACGTTTTTTTACATTTTTATTATTTTTACCACAGTAAAAAAGATCAGATGATCCGTGCGAAAACTTCCCGAATAAAATACATTGAATAGCGAGGTTGATGGTTTGTACTAGGCTGAAAGATAAACCGGCTCATTAGTAGCAATATCTATCTGATCCTGTAGCCCTCTACTTTGACGTAAACACCTGATATCACTTCCCGGAAACAGGTTTGTCGACGCAGTATAACTAAGCTGAACAAAACTGACACAGTATAGCGATATTTCTGTGATATGAGATGCTTCTGTCAAGTAGTAATGGGATCATAGACCGCGAGAAAATTTTGCGAGTAAAATGTTTACACGGAAATTGTATTGCAAAGAACAAATGTTTCCTTATCAGAAAGAAATATTCTAAAGCTCCTTCCTGTAGAAAACTAACACTTTCCCAATATCTCTGAGTTTCTACTTTCTAGCGGTAACGCGATCAATCCTTATGGACGCCAGCGAAGACTAGCGGCACGACTCTATCTCATTAGCGTGACTTGATAGTTTATACTTTTGTTCTTTAAGGGCTGAAATCCGAAAAATTCCTTTCTTAATTTATGGTCATACTAAAGCGTAGACCTTAATCTTTAAAATGATTCCTCATTTATTGATTTCGGTAATTTATGAAGGAAGATAAGTGGCTAGTCATAAAAAAACACCGTTTTAGAAATGATAATACTTCTGCGCTTTACATATCGAATTCCAACAAAAAATTTCTTAATTTATGATGTTTCTAACGGGGAGACCTTAATCTTTAATTTTTCGATTTCGGTTAGGAGTGAAGGAGATTGCATTCAGGAGGATGCTGGTTCGAATCCCCGTCCGGGCATCCAGATTTTGGTTTTCCATGGTTTCCCCAAATCACTCCAGCTGAATGCCGGGAAGCTTCCTTCAAAAGGCCAAGGCCGAATTCCTTTCCGTTCCTTGTGTCCAGTCCTATCCCGCCTCTTGATAATTTTCGTGATTATGACGAAATACTCGTTAATTTTGTCATGGTGGTTAATGTGATACCATGCTGCACTCAGATGGTACAACCACCTGAGGTTGAAGTTTCGGACGTAGTGTGCCGGCTGTCTTCATTTCGGACCTTAGAAGGTATCCCGTAATCGTCTGATATGGTCCAAATGTTTCAAATCAATCAACTCTTGAAATACATAACACATTTTATTCACGAACATTTGGCAGGATTTACCTTGCCCCAAAAGTTGGTAAATAACTGGGAAATGAAAAGGTGGAACCACTCAATTACTTTTCGAAACGGGTGCCAGTGTAGGGTGAATCTGGCATGTTATGCAGATACCCGTAATAGAATCCCGATTATTAAGGTTGAAGATTATCGTTAAAATAATTAGTAACAAAAACTGAAAAATCTGGTGAAATGTTAAAAACTTTAAGTGGCCATATCGGTTATTCGCTTGGTACAGATACATCAGTATAGAAGTGGCTCTGAGTCATACTCTCTTACTAAAATCAGTTTCGGTTGTCCTAATGATAGTATCGTGAGTTCCGCCTCCGTCATTTGCTCAACTTGACGAAGCTAACGGGTGAGTAAGAACTAACAGTTTAATGAGCAATCCGTTACATGCAGCGTGTTCCCCTAATTCACATATACAAACCAAACTTTACAGTACAGGGTCCGTGAAAATTGGCAGAGATCGTGAAATTATTTTGAACCGTTATATCTTTGGTCTAGTGCAAAAGAACTTATTTTCTGCCTGAGTGTTAACAATATATATAAAGAGCGAAACTAAATTACTTTTCAACGTAACTTCCTTTGACAAGAGCAAATAGAAATAATATAAAATATTTTTACAACAGGTCTTTCCTTAAAGACGATGGCAGTGTTGTGACTGTCTTAGTTTTCACTCTAAAATATTATTTATCAGTGCACGTTTAGCGGCAGTTTAGTGTGTGGTATCACACTTTCTTTACAGGCGCGGACCATAAATAAATGCTTTTACAGAGACTTCAAGATTCAAACATCGACAACGTCACCGCAACTGAGATCCACCTGCTGTTTACTGTAATTTATTTGTACATTTTAATAATTTATGCTTATGCATCTTTATAATTTATTGAAGTTTTTAAAGTTTATATCCGTTTCGTTGCATCTCTGTAAGTGAATGTGCTACCTACTGACGAACAGGATATTTTCATTCATAGCTAATAAGTTCTATTATTTTTAAGAGATTTTTTGAGCGAGAGTGGGGCTTAGCATAATTTTTCTTCAGCGATATGTTCAGTCTACCCAAATTTAATGAACTATTTTTACTTTCGTCAGAACAGGAATTGCAAATTCCACACGTTTTTTATATGTTGCAACTATGAGTTAAATTAACACAATTTCGTACGAAGGAATAGGCTCAACAGACTGCAAAGGAAATTGTGTGAATCACACAGGAATAAGGTAAAGAAAGAGGATACAAGCAGAAATTGTAGTCAAAATACAAATACGAAAGCTCTTCGTAAACTGAACAATCATTAAACGTGGTCATAAGAAATTCGTTTGATTCGTCAGACGTTCTGAATTCAAAGGAAGGAAATCATAATATGGATACAGCTTAAAAATATTTTTTTTTGTCTCTTGATAGTATTAGAGGATGTACTCTTGTAGACCTATACTGTATCCATTGACAAAGGCGTCAAATTTTTCTATATCGCGTTCAGTTAACAGAGGTGGCTCAGGGTCAGTCTGCTCTAACCCCACTCCGCTGGCCATACCCCTCCATGTGGAGGGGAAATTTACCACTTGCCTATTGGACACAGCTGTCAGCTCGGAAAGGCGAGGAGTGGGGCGAGGGAAAGTTGATCCTGAGCCGCCAATTCAGAGTGAATAGGATATAGTGGAAAATTAAAGATATATCTAAATCCAACCATTACTCCGTGTTGATTTCGATCAAATGCGAGTATATACTAAAACATGTCAGCTCTCAACCACTGTATACCACGAAATGAGAATTAATATTAGACAAAGCGTAACCAAGTTTTTGAGGCTTAAGGTACTAACAGCTAAAAGCAATTTAAAAAATCCAAATACAAACACTGGTTTAGAAGTGGACTGCAGAATATTTGTTTCCGTACCAATGTCAACACAATTAAATGCGAAAGACAAATCTGAAATATTTTTCGTGATGGTTAACGATATTGCACAAGAGTCATTATCAATCTCCAAAAATTACTTCACCTTACTCTGCAATTTCTTGAAATTGAGACCAGGGTTATTTAAAGCCCAAACCTGGAAGAATGCAAATTGTATGTCACCAGTGTTTTACAGACATTTTACGAGTTTTCAGCTGATAAAATAACTTTGTTTCACTTCAGAGTTCCGTACGTTCTGACTGAAAAAATTGAACCCATGGATTCGTTCATTGTTCCGTCAGTCTGTGTAACGCAATTGTAATTTCTGAGTCCTTCAACTTTGAAATTTATAATTGTGTACTGCTTTAATTCTTATTAACCTTGAAATATAGTTTCTGAAAATCTTATGGGGTGAAAATAATAACGGGGTTTAGTGAGGGCTGAAGAAAATTTTTCTTTTACCTAATTTTCATAGGCATATATATATATATTATTCGACGGAGAATTTCCTGAATCTGGTAATAAATGCGCGTGAAAAATACTTTATTTAATTTCCAAAATTTTTCAGTCTCATAATTTCTTTCACTGATTTTTGTATTTGATTTACGTTTAACATTTGTACGATAATTTCGTAAACATATAATGAACTCCGTTTAAAAATAATTTCATTCTGCGTACGGAAACTCAGTACTTGAGACTAATGCTTATTGCGTATTGTTTCCCTGTAATTCTTGTAAATGTTTACGCTCCGCGTGTCACATACGAATAAGACGACACAGGATCGAGACCACGTGGTCTCCACGAGCACACTTATCCCATCAGAGCGACCGCAGTTATCCCATCAGCTGCTCTTCCTGCGAGCCAATCAGCGTCCCCGCTCCGACAAAGCGGAGCATTCAGGGGGCAGAGGCTGTATGTGGTTTTAAAATGAGGGATTCAGCAGCTTTACGAATAACCTCCCGTAGCTGCAGCTTATACAATACATGGGTGTGTGGGCTACTAATTGTAAACAACTCTCATATTCCTCAAATGTGTTTCAGTGTAAATTATGGTTAGGAATTTTTTGCATAACATTTGATGTAAATTTACTTAAAGTTTAGTATCATCCGGTTACTTGTCATACAGAAACAGCACATCATATTGTTTAGGAGTGGCACAATACACGTACGTCGGGTTGGTGTTATGCTAATCCACCATTACAAACTTTTACAGATAACTATTTATAGTGAGCGGTCTGTTGGCTCAGTGGTTAAGGTATCTGACTGGAGATCGAATCCATGTCTCGGGACCACTGACTCCGCTTGCTGTGTAATCTGAACGCTTCCATGTCAGACAGTAGGTACCCCTATATTCGGTGGCGTTAAGAGGGTTAGGTTAAGGCGGTTTCGATAGGCGTGGAATGCGTAGCCAATAAAAACTAATAAATACTTGCTGTGATGTATGAATATTCTATAATTTTAATACACACACATCCGAAAGCAACCAAGCAGAAGGTTATTTTTTTCTCTTTCTTTCTCTATCGTTCTGACTTTACGGTTCGTCGACGATACGATCATTACAGGTGGATCAGCATGGTGGAAGTAACGGAAAGAAAATCTGACATGCCTGCATGAAATAAACATAGCAGCCTTTATAAAATCAATATCTGTATGGCCTGGTCCTTGCGGACTACTATACCTACATACACTGTACGTTAGGACGCGTCCATAAACTACGTAGCTCTATTTCACCCTCTTTTGACACCCCCCCCCCCCCCCCCACTTTTTCGACATGTAGGCTGATGTGACTTTTCCCTTGAAATCCCTCTCCCCCAAACTCCGTCTGGAATGTATACTTTTCTCCTGTTAATTACAGAACACATTTAGTGATTCTTTTCTCTTACCACACCATCGTTAAAATTATTTCATATATAAAGAACACTACCAATATTTGCTATTATACTTTTCTATAGATATATATATTCTGATTGTAATTATCATTTCAACCCCTCCTGCAAATGGTCAGTTATTGGAAAAACCTTTTTCTCAGGTGCAGTCAGAGATCCTTTTCTTCTTAAGAAGTTAATAACAAAAGATTCTCCTAATCTCAATCATCATTGTTTATTAATTGATAAAATGTAAAAAACTATACATGTCGCATAAATAACACAAACAACAATTACAATGTTTTTTTTGTTTGCTTCAGGTTTGTCGCCTTTATACATTACAAGGGAATAATTCTTTATTCTGCTTAAAAGATTACCGTTGTTCGTTGAGGCCGTTTTGCATATTGAAAAGTCGTGGGGAAAATATTTCCGATAAGCCTCGTAAAATTTGTTGTGCAACGCCATTTCACACAACACTTTAAACTTGAAATAAAACCTCAGCGAGCACTACAATTAAAGCTGCGACGAAATTCACTCGAGATAATCAAAATTATAATTATTTTACCAACGAGCGGTGTGGTAACATACGGGCGATCCGAAACGATGCAGCTTTGTTTCAAAAAGTCAAAACAATACGCACTGTCATTGGCGGAGAAAATCCCGTGTGACTTTATAAACATATTTTAGTCTAACTACCTCGTGCCTAATGTTTTTCGGCGCACAAGGCGCTGTCGGATGTCGGCTAGTCAGGCCCGCATTTAGTTAGGCCTTGTGGGCCCCTAGGCTATACATGTGGTGCGGGTCCCCGTGTCGGCAGTAGACCCTCTGACCGGGAGCTTAAATTCGAAATACAACAAACAAAAAAAAATATATGGGCAACCTTTTTTTTCTTTTTTAGCTCTACTACTTGTGGTGCGGGCCCCCCTTTGTGGTGCGGGCCCCCCTTTGTGGTGCGGGGCCCCCCCTTTGTGGTGCGGGGCCCCCAGGCTACAGTCTATGTAGCCTATGCTTAAATGCGACCCTGCGGCTGTTTAAATGCGCCGAACACTATGATTTCAAGTCACAAATATGCTAGGCACTGTCAGTATTAGTATGTAGGGTATCTGAAATGCGGAGATAATTGACGGAAATAAATATCCAGATGCTGTTGTGTATTCTGTCCCCTGTTTTAACTGAGACATATAATGAATGAAAAGCTACGTAGCTTAGCTCGAACACACCTCCAACACGTAGCCAACCGCCCTCTTTACAGTCACGTAGTTTATGGACGCTCCCTTAGTGTTAGTAGTAGCCTAAGAGTACCTGTATTTGTGTGATTTGTTCTTGTTTGTGGCAGCACGAGAGAGTGGAGCGGGAGGATGAAGATGGTGGCAGTTGCTGTGGGGAAACACCGGGAGCTCCTGCGCACGCGGTAAGCGGGCTGACCCGCAACACACGCCGAGCGATCTGCTACTTCACGCTCGGCGCGGCTGCTTAGCTGGCTTGTATCACTCACTAGCACTACTGTAGACCACCCATCACTCAAGCAGCTGAGATTACACCAAACGTCCAGTCATAGAGAAAAGCCATACAAGTCGCAACTTTCACTCAAGACGTTTCACCAGCACGTGTTTTGCCTCTGACCGATTGTGAATTAGATAACAGAGACAAATCTCAATGATTCTCATTAGTAACCGAGCGGGGCGGTGTAACGGTTAGCGTTCTGGCCTCGCATTCGGGAGGACGGTGGTTCGAATCCCCGTCCGGGCATCCAGATTTGGGTTTTCCATGGTTTCCCCAAATCACTCCAGGCAAATGCCGGGATGCTTCCTTCAAAAGGCCATGGCCGAATTCCTTCCCATTCCTTGCCCCCATCCTTGCCCCCATCCTTGCCCCCCCATCCTTTCCCGTCTCTAAAAGACCTCGATGTTAAAAAGAGACGTAAATCAGTAAAAAAAAAAAAAAGATTCTCATTAGTCGAACGGTGGATGCTAGAACTGGCGGTGTTTTTAGATACCAATACTTCCAGAATTACCACCTAACTCACTCCCAGCAGAAAAGTGATGCTGGATGAGTTGGGCGATAGTTGATCTATGAGCGCTATGAAGATAAACCGAAAGTTCACAGCCGTTGTAACGACAGTTCACAAACAAATAAAAGCGACACAGCTCTTGTTGGACTTCATATCAAGACCTACTAACAAGACTGATACTAGGTTTTAGCGAAAGGAGATTTATTTTGTTGTATCTGTGGCATTAGAAAAAGAGAGACTTTTAGCTGATAGTTCAGAGTGTCTCTTACGATAAACTCCGAACGATGGTGCAAGTTTTTTTTAATCAAACTTAAAAAAACTCAAATTATTAGACTAATACGCTAAAACATATCTGAAATAATCCACCACCATCCTTGCTGCAACTGGTTTTTCCAAACGTTTACGACATTTCTAATATTAGAAAGCGCCCAGTAATTTATCGCGTGCTTTCTTAAAATAACACCCTGAGCATCATAGTAAGCTAAAATTATTACAGTTACGGCGAAATTGTGGCGATGTCAATCTTAGAATTAACTATGCAGCAAGTCAAGCATGAAACCCCGCATCAAAATTATAGCATTGTCATTAAAGCTTCGTTATAACCTTGAAACACGGAAAATCGAAGCAAAATAAGATTTCCTCCACTTTTTAGGCACCTAATGGCAGAGACGTTCGGTGTAATTTCTATCACTGCTATTATTTATGATGAAGCCATATCGTCAATGACTGTGGAACCAACTTTTTACATCAAAATAAGAAATAGTACTCTCCTTTACTATTAAAAAAATCCGTTCAGATTTTTAGTAATTGCATTACTAATCACAAAAAATACAATATCATCCAAACGGTAAGTATGTGCAACGCATTTGCACTTAGATTAGAAGCTAATTGTTTGGTCGAATACTATTAACTAATTTTTACATTACTTGGGATACTTAAACTGTACTTATTCTTCTTTCTGTAGTAACTTCATATCAATGTTCGAAAATTACTCACTTGCATGAAATTTGCAACTCGGTGTTTGTGTATTATAGTGAGAGAATACTTTGTGTTACAGTAATTGCATGCAATAGAGTCCTTTGACACAAATAACCGGTGGTAAAAAAGGTGAGTTTTTTTAATCATTTTATGAAACAACCGTTCATAAAGAAACCCAAGATGAATAATTTTCGAAAATATGCTTCTTTCTAATTTGTTTCGAATGTTAGTACTTATTCTCATTGCTCACTGGATTTTTTTTAGAATTAATCTTTGATTTCTCTAAACCACTGACAAACCTCAGTTTACTCTTGATCTGCTTGTGCAAACAATACACAACAAACCCACAATTGTGGCCGTATACTTTAAAGTTCGTGGGATGTTTCTGTAATAATTTAAGACCTTGGTTTAAGCCTTGCATGTGTTACCTCGACACATAAGCTATTAGTGTTTGTTTTTCGTTTGGAAACACTACTTTGTTGAAGGTTAGCATAAGTTTTTTAAAGTAGCAATGATGTGGTCATGAATAGGCTACGCCTTGCATTTTGTCGATTTTCAAAGCTATTTCTGGGCTAAAGAAAAATTAACTACTCCGGAATATTTTGCTTGGGTTTCATTTTAAGAAAAAATAGGCAGCGGTGGTGGCCCACATTTAATTTTAATTTAATTACAATGGAGCGCATGCTCAGGTGGAAATTTCACTACACACCTTTTCCCCCCTTTCTTGCACCCTCCTACATTTGCCCTCTACAAATTTCAACTTTAAATTCTTTCAACGTTTTTGGTAAATTATTCGTCATTTCTTTTGATAAATTATTCATCATTTCTTTTGGTAACTTATTGCAATCCCTGACTCCCATACCTAAAAAAGAGAATCTTCCTACATCCTTTTGCTGAAATTGAGTGCCAACATGTAGTAATGACCATGTTGAAGAGTTTTTTTTTTTGAAATGTTATCAGAAATAGCATTGGACGAACAGTTAGTTGTTTCAAGGGGGATTATTTTGACCTGAACGATCCTTCAAGGCTTTGTAAAATCCTGCTCAATTCTTAAATCGACAATATTATTTTCGTCTGTCGGCCAAAGAATTGCCAAATTTGACAAACTTTGGCCGGTCAACCATTGTGTGACATTTTCACTCTACATTCGAGGTTTAAAAATTGGATTTGATGGATAACATCTGCTTCAACAGAAATCGGAAGGTGATCTTCAGTATTTATTTATTTGTTTGATTGAGAGATTATTAGAAGTGCTATTCGCGTCTGAAAATCCTGCATGAAACTTCTTTGATAACGAAAATACTCTTGAAATTATTTAGCTTGACGAGATTGTTTAGTTCAAACAAACAGAACTATGCTGCCGTGCAAAGTACCGTCACAATGTTGACTCATTCATATGGCAAAAAAAATATATATCCGACTAGTTTCTATCCATCTCAAACGAATAATTGGATGGAGTAATTGCGGGTAATACATGGAAGAGGGAAAGGATCATGACCATAAATTAGCGCTTGATTTTATATGTAAGAATATGGAAAAAGTTTCGTTTCTAGGTAACGCAGTTGGTGATTAAAATAAGTAATCTAGGGAGAAATTTACTTCAAACAGTGAAAGAATTTCGTGCATATGGTCATTCGTATTAAGTCTAACAGTGCCAAAGTAGCAGTTATGTCAAAGACAAAAGGCGCTAATAACGTATGCATCTACCTAGTACAGTATAACAAGCAGCATCAAAAGAGGAGGAATTGAATTTCAGGATAGCCACGGCCCCACGGGGTAGTCTATTGGGACCAGTGCTATTCATCATTCTAATGACTGATTGTGCCGGTGGTATACAGTCAGAATTTAGATTGTTTGCAGATGATATAATCATGCTGAAACACGGCACAATTATAAGCCAATGTGATCATGTAAAAATGTAAGTAATCTTATATGTGTATATATCATAGTTTTCATATGTAAAATTGTAATACAGAACAAATTTAATTAACAGTCAGAACCGCTGAAGATGCTTCAGAGATTGAAGTGAAACACGTTCGGAATATAAAAACAACATATTCAATTGAATTGGCGTGAAAATTATTCATAAAAAATTGATCCTATCGCAATTGAGGAATGGCTCACAATATCCAGATAAAATCATATTATAATAGGATCAAAGCGGTATACGACTATGAACAGCTGCAGTGTGATGTGTATAGAATATCTAGCTGGTTTGGACATCATGAAATGAAGATAAATGCCTAGAAGAGTCAGCTTATTAGGTACACAGATAAACTAAAAACTATTTATGATTATAGTGTGGGGACAGAATAGATTGTTGAAGACTTGATGTGTAAATATCTTGGCATAACGTTTGATAATAAACTCAACTGGGCATAAAACATTGGGCAGGTGGTAGGAAAGTTACAAAATCCTTCATCTACTCGAAAGAATGATAAAATGATGTGCCAGAAGTTAAGGAATTTGGTTACAAAGCTTTGGTCAGACCATTGCTTGAATATGGGGGTGTAGTTTGGCACTCACATTTTGGGTTTCAAATACAAGAGTTGTATGATGTGCAAAGGATAGCAGCTAGATTTGTTTGTGGAAATTTCCCCAGGACTCGCTGAGCAACTGATACGATAAAGAAGCTGGATTGGGAGTCACTGGAAGAAAGAAGGCAGTAAAGAGAGTTCCGGGTATGTACGAGGCATATGTTGTCGATGGGGGTTGGAAAAATATTGGCCGAAGAATTATGAGTACTGCATGGAAGGGAATAGATGACCACGGGCACAAGCTGGCACTCAATTTTATGCATAAGGGAGTAGGAAAAATTTCTTTTGTGGGTAAGGGTGTCGGTGATTGGAATAAGTTACCAAGAGGTAATAAATAATTTCCAAAAATGTTTAAGGAATTTAAAATTAAAATTCGTTAATTGCATAAGTAGATGCGAGAAGGGATTTAGAACTGAAAGAATATAAGATGATGATAAAAAGTACTAGGAAAAGTATAGTTAAATGAGCAGGGAGCATGCGCTCTATGACTAGCTCTGTGACTGTAGATCGTGGAGTCGTCGGAGCAGGAAGAGCAGCGCCGCCACAAGGCGCAGCCCGCAGGCGCCGAGTGCTGAAGAACACGTTCGGGTGGGCGCGAGTCGACGTGCTGGTCACCCTGGTGGTGTGCGTGCTGCTGGCTTCCTTCTGCTTCTCGCTGCTCGTCGAGGCTCTGCAGACGCTCGTCCACATCGGACACCAGGACGAGATCCACCACGCGCTGCTCGTGCTCATCATGGGCGCCGCAGGGCTGCTGCTCAACGGACTCTGCTACCTGCTCATCGGAGGTCAGTACATACCTCTCTGCTTTTCACTTCTTCCGATCATTTCGTTTGCCGTCTCCTTCTCTCTTCCTCGTCTATTAACATCTCTTTTATCGCTTCTTTCAGCAAATACTATCTTATTATAAACTGACCAGCCAAAACATTTATAACCACCTGCTTATTAATGTGTTGGTCCCTGTTAGGTTACCAGAGTTGTCTGGCACCAGATGTCTATGCACAGGTCAAGCAATTCCCTTAAATTACAGTGGTATGTGGTCGCGGCGTCTGGGAACGAGCATCTCGGAAACGGTGAGGCTGGTCGGCTGTTCCCGTGCTACTGTAGTCAGCATCTATGCAGGCTGGTGAAACCACGACTGGGCGACGAGGTGGTGGACGCAGGCCCGCCGTAAGCGGGCGTGCAAGGCGTGCACCGCACGCGGGCGGCACATCGAGGGGGGCGGCAAAACGAGTGAACAACAGTCGCCGCCCCGCGATAGTTGCCACTTCATTGCAGCGTAATGTAGCGGGCGAACCTTATTACTTTTTTTTTTTTTAGCTCAACAGCTGCTTCGGGCGGCCGGCGCCACGAGATGGTAACAATGGGGGTGGCAATCTCACAGTTTTTTGACCCGGTTCGGAAATTCCCTAGATCCACCACTGGCTGTAGTTAGATAGGGGGCGGCATAATCGGTATTGCACGCTCAAACAGCTAGCGGCGGGCCTGGGTGGACGCCCACACCTCTTCATAGAACATGGAGGTCGGAGGCTTGCTTTTAATTTTGAATCATACCAGAGATACATCATCATTGCAACAAACCCCAAATGCTCGGCGGTGAATAATAGGATTTATTTTAACAATAACATTGCACGCTAATCTCGCAACAATTCCGGAACGCTTTGAATATTTTTTGTTGGAATTTTTACGTGACGACACAACTGTATGTTACCTTTCTGACATAAATGCATCTATTTAAGCGGTATTTCTTTTAATGCGCAAGTAATTTTCAGTTTTTAAGCTTTTTATCGGTGTACAAGTAATGTCCAGCTTCAGTTTTTAAGTCTTTTTTTGGTTATGTTTCAAATGTTTATATTACTCTTGCTATCAAAAAAATTGTGAAACATTCGGAAAAAAAAATAATGTTTTGGTGGATTTTAGAAAAAGAATATGCGGCGCTACCAAGAGCAACTAATATCTAAAGAAAATGCTCACAATAACAAAACATATTCCAAAGCCGAACCTAAGAACCCTAACTTTACTGATACTCGCATTAAAAAGCGTACTACATTATCTCAAAGAAATTATGGTGCAAATTATATTTAAAGTAAATGATATGCGACTTAATCGCAATATCCTCAGGGTTTCTATGAGTAATTTGCAGCGACTTTTTTTTCCTATTTCAGCTAATGCGGGAACACTTTTGTTTATTTGGAGAGTTTTTATTGTTGTGGTTGTAGATTGAAGTACTACACACTATTTATAAACCATATTTCCAACAACTTATACACAAATTCAGAGAAACAAACCAAACGTTACTTACGTAGAGTGAGCGCCTGCTCCTGCTGGTACGTGACGTCACGAGTGTCGTTGGCCCGCGCCAGGCAGCAAAGGAGCGTTTTGGTGGGCTTTCAAATACATTAAATTTTAACGTTGAATTTTACGTAAAATAAGCACTTTTGTCAAAAAAATAAATAGTGCCCGGTAAATAACGTGTATCAATAAACTATTTAAAACCATTTTCAAAAAATAGTCAAATAGCCAATTCCCTTAAATTACGGTTTGGTGGTATGTGGTCGTGGTGCCTGGGAACGAGCATCCCCGAAACGGCGAGGCTGGTCGGCTGTTCCCGTGCTACTGTAGTCAGCATCTATGCAGGACGGTGAAACCACGACTGGGTGACGAGGTAGTCGATGTCCACGCCTCTCCACAGAACGTGAGGTGGAGGTTGGAGGCTTGCCCGCCCTGTAAAGTGGGATAGGCGGCGATCTATGTCAGATCTGATAGCAGAGTACAATGCTGGTGCAGGCACAAGTATTTCGGAGCACACTCTGCTGTCAGATCTGCCACATATCGCCACCTACTCCGCTTTACAGACCTCCACGTTCTGTGATGAGGCGTGGACGTCCACCACCTTGTTGCCTAGTCGTGGTTTCACCGTCCTTCAACCACTCTGCATAGATGCTCACTACAGTAGCACACGCACAGCATACCAGCCTTGCTGTTTCCGAGATGCTCCTTCCCAGGCACCACGACCACATATGACCGAACCGTAATTTAAGGGAATTGCTTGACCTTTGCATAGACATCTGGTGCCAGACAACTCCAGAAACCTAACAAGGACTTGACTTTTTGAATCCATACTACGCCAAACCGCTGCTGTAGGCTACTGTGTTCCAAAGATGGACCAATACACTAATAAGCAGGTGGTCATAATGTTTCGGCTCATCAGTGTAATACACTGGTGTGCAAAACTTAAGGACGAGATAGATAAAGTAACAAAACATATTAACTACTCGGTGGAAATGAATAAAAGTGTGCAACAAGTCTCCCACAAGTGCACATGAAACTGGACGTTACATGGTGTGTGTCAGTACAACTATAATGCCATATGTCTCTGGGCCCGCAACACGAGGCAGTTGAAGAAATGTGACCGGATAGTATGTGTCAGTGAGCTGTTATGATGCACTATGGTGCTGTTCTTGATTGCAACATGGCTTGGAGACAACATTAGCATGGCTTCACATAGGGAAAAATTATTGTGATGCCAAAAGATGGACGTAGTGTGACGAGAATAACACAGCAGCTTGGTATTGCTCACAACTTTGTTTTACTTGCACAGGGAGCATTACGAAACATAAGCACTGCTGTCCGAGGGAGAAGAGGTGGTCAAGTAAGGTCGATTACAGCAGCAAGGTACTCACATCAAACAATGAGTGCAGTTGTAATCACATTTAAAAGGACTGTAAGGCAGGAAATCTCTCACTCCACAGAGGCATAGCGAGTATTGGGCTTGGTCTCTTTGCCCGACATTGTGTTCTGTTGACACCCGTGCATCGGTGGCACCAGTTGTGATGGTGCCAAGAGCATCAGGACTGGACCGCCGAGAAGTGTGCTTTTAAGATGAAAGCAGAGTCAGTCCAAGTAGTGACTCCAGACATAACTTCATTTAGCGAGAGGTGGGAACACAGAATGTAGTTAGGAACATTGTCGAACGTGATCATTTTGGTGGCCCAAGTGTTAAGGTGTGGGAAGGCATAATGTTGCACAGGATTTCCAGATCTTTGAACACAGAACACCATGCTGATGAAAGAATGGAATGTACAACCACAAGAACTCCTCTCCAAACTTGTTTCCAGCATGAGTGCATGTTACAGAGCATGCATCACTGTCTGTGGTGATCACACACAGTTTTAAGAACCATGTCCCTCCTTTTTATAATGTGCAGGGGACTATAATGAATAATTAGTCACAGCGACATCAGAGTAACTTACTGTCTCTGTATAAAAGTGTCATTTCTGTTTGTCCCGTCACATATTTCTTTCAGTTGTCTATGGTACTGTAGCAATTATGTCTATGAATTGTTCAAGTTTCAATGAGTTATGTTACAGTGACAGGATGTGAAAGTTACACTTGAATTCAGCTGAAAGAGAATGCGAAAATTTTCTTTTGTTGGAAGGGGTGTCAGGGACTGGAATAAATTACCAAAGGAAATAATAAACAGTTCACCAAAAACACTGGGAGAGTTTAGAGATGCAATTCGTAAAGGGCATAGGTAGGTAGGTGGTGGAAAATCATGACACGGAAAGTTTGGGAAGTTGAAACTGTAGGGACATTGCCGCTGGAGTGTGTATTCTCCATCGCATTTGAAATTAAATTAAATTGAATTGAATGATGGATGGAATTGATATCTGGTGAGATGTCTGCCACATTACTGACAGAAGTGACAAAGAATTGGAGTGACACTTTAAACTTGAGATGTATAGCCACAAAATTACTCTTCAACCAATTCTGTTAGTTGTAAAAATAAAAGAATACAATCAGATAAAAAGATAGTAGGGTGCTACCAGAAAACCAATCCCAACAACTGGTCCCAAATGGATGTAGTACAGAGTACCTAACACACACTGAAGAGAGGCACTTGCAGTGGAAGAGATAGCAAACTAAATTCATTGCGGCCAATGTGGTAGATGTGAATGAGCTTTAGTCAGCTCGACAGACAGAGCAAAGTGGAGGTGGAAGAACATGATACTACATAAGCGCACAGGCAGCCAGGACCACGAACAGGTTTTAGGATAGTGGCAGAATATGCCATCCAAATCTATTCTCTCTACAATATCATCAAGGCAACGAAACCACCAAGACACGTTCACACACTACACTTCATGCAGTCTGCTCACAGACTATAATAGCAACATAGAAGTAAGAAGATGGCCATCCTGCTCGATCATGTAAATATGTTTTCTTTATGTTTATTTATTACTAGTCTCACCGCATTACTTAGGTGTCAGTGCTTTACACGTGATCAGCTGATCTGAGCACCGGTAGTGGTAAAACATTTCATCACATGGAACTTGGTCTATCAATTTAAAAGTTTAGTTATTAATTTGTGTAGTTTCAATATGTTCTCTTCTACAGTCCAGCATAGCTCTTTCCTTCCCTATAAACCTCTAGCTATCCTCAGCTCTATATATCCTCCCAATAGCTACTTCACAGCTGGTTTCAGTTTCTACCACCTAGTGCACTGCTGGTAGGGAATATACTGCCTAGAATTTTAATGAAATCTTTTTCTTTTTCAAAGTTTTGTTTAACCACGTTATAATGCTGCTGATGTGGTCAGAGTTGCTTTCGCATATGTAATCAACAGTTACACCAGATAAGCAATTTTTAGTTATTATTAATTTAAATTATTTTTTTCCCCCTATTGCAGGCTACACCTTCCACCAAGCAAGCTTTCTGCATGTGACGGCGAGTGGTGACGTGGTTCTGGACAATGTCGGGCAGGCGCACAGCTGGCCCATCAGACAAGGGCCTCGTGAGATGGCTAGGGACACACTTGGTATGTATTACTCATTGTGATCTGGTGATATGGGGACAGGAAATTTTTGATGTCTAGAGAAAAACTGCAAGAAAAATTATTCACAGGAAATTTAATCGAGGTCTAATTGCTAAAGAAATTAAATGCATTATTAAAATTAAAACATTTTGTTGTAATAGACTTCATGTGAGAGTGGACATTCTCATTTACTATCATCAATTATATGATGATCTGACTGAGTGTTAGCTAAATTACCTCGTTTGCAAAACTTAGTATACTTGAGACAAAGTGGAGTGGAGACAAAAACAAAGATCATCACTCCTTTTACATATGTTTAGTGAAGCTACATGCTATTTATCCTAGTGTCCCCATCAGAGAGTGAAGAAAGGGGGATGACACCAAGTTAACTTTTACACTGCACAGTGCTTTTACTGTCTGGAACTGCTGGCTGCCATTAGAATTGTGATCAATCATAGTAACGGAATTACGTGAAATCGGACTGTGGTTATCCCTATTCTTGACTTACATAGGCTTTGGAAGGGCTGCAAGCTAGTCTCTGTATGGATATATGAGAATACTTCCACTGATTTGTTTTCTGTTGCCTGAAGCGAATTTATTACTCATATGAAAATTTATGCCCTGATTCCTAGTAAAAATTAATGCCCTTTTGTATCATTTGATGTACCCTCGAATTAGACAATTTAGATGGTGATTGTAGAATCGAATTAAATTTACAACGATAAGGAAAAATAGGGAAAGTAGACCCATAAATCCACACAGACGAAGGCAGAAGGGCCGCAGTGAACAAATAAACACTATTACAATTAACAGTATTTCTCTTTTACAATTTTTTTCCACTGTCACCAAGAACCTTGGTTGGACTAAGCAAGTGTGAGTGTTTACATACATACATTATCCATACTCATAGTTACATTTTATCTAAAAATCCCCATAATGTTTTCACAATGGTTCACAGTACTGTCCATATGATAGACATTTCACAGATGGCATAAAAATATAAACATGGATTATTTTATTTGTTTACTGCTATTTTGTTTGCCTCTGTGTTAATGGAATTGTGTATTCTGATGAAACTTGACAAGTCACCTTTCCACCTTACACAGGGTTTCTGCTTATATTTACAGGCAGTATTCTGGTTATAATCTGTGCTGTCACTGTCTGCTTCACTGACGCATATGTGGCCAAATTTGTAGACCCAGTCTTGTCTATAATATCTGCTATTTCACTTCTGGTACTCAGTTATCCTTACAGTAAGTACTTACATGGCATTCAAAATGAAATTTGTGGAATTCCACATAACTGTAATGTATAATATAATATGCTTATTTCCAGTGAAAGAGTCTGGATTGATCCTTTTGCAGACAATACCAGATACAATCAACATTGAGTCATTCAGAGTAGAGCTCATCAAAGAGTTTCCAGATATCATTAATGTACATGATCTCCACGTTTGGAGACTGACGCCAAACAAAGTGTACTGCACAGTTCACATCATATTTCTTAACCCAAAGGTAAGTAATTGCAAAAGTCAGTTAAACTGATAGTCAATTTTAAATGATAATTACATCAAGTGCTTATCATTCTTGACAAAAATTGGAGAATGTTTCAGTGGAGAGTTGCAGATCAAAAATAAATTTCATTACTCAGTATTATTTTCCTCAAGATCAATAAATTTGGCCCTTATCCCATCACTAGATTTTTTTCCTCAAAAGGCCTTCAAATTAACCAACTAGAGTTACTGTCAGAATAATATTTGATAACAAATTTTCTGACGTTTTGATAAACGAAAGTTGAAGACAAAGAAAATCTAATGAATTAAATGGATATTCTACAATGCCATAAAAATCCTGAGTTTACATGATCGCCAAGCTTGATGTACATGTGTTTATGACCTTTTTCCATCACGAAGGTATATAAAACATTTTTGGTTAGCTTCGTATTTAATTTTCAGATAGTGATCATGAGTGATATATCCGAACCAAGGATAATTATTAATTATTCACTGAATACTGAAACTATATAGTTTAAAATATCTCCTGACAGTATAAAAAGCAAATTTTTGTGGTAACTTACAGAATGATTGACATATTAATCCTTTATGTATATTCACCATTCTGATAAAATCATGAACCGCACCCCGAATTAGCCAATTTAAGTGAACTTTTCATGTATTTGGAATGAACTACCATTGACCATTAACAACGAAGGTCTAACTGTGGACAAATCTTTCTAACTTTACTTAATCACTTTCCATGCAAGTTATGATATGTTAACAGAATGTGATGGTTCAAAACCTTAATTTCCTGGTTTTTTTATGATACAGCAAAATAATAATGTCAAAAATTGAAGCAATTTATGGATATTGGAAACTAAGACACTGCAGTTGGGAACTGAAAATTAGATTGGATAGGGAAAAATAACCTGTCATTTACCACAGATGAAGGCAGGAGGGCGAGATGAACATGTAAAAAACACAAAAACAAACAAATTACACAATATTACGGTAAGAAACCTTAATCATGTGAGAGGTGAGACATATGCCAGGAGGAAACGTGTGATCACATCCCAACCTGCCACATGAATGAAACATAGGTGGAAAACATGGGGTAGTGGTGGATGGGCTAGGGGTGGGGGAAGGAAGTGGAACAGTGATAAATGTAGAACAAAATAATCCCTGTGATGACTAGTGAAAAGAAGTTTAAATTTATTTTTATCTGTTACAGAGATATGTTTATATGTATGTAAATGAAAAATATATATGTAACTGACTATAAAATTGTAAGATAGTAAGTGACAGGTTTAGCATAGGCTAGGGGTGTGTCTGGTGTCTAGGATATGTTGGTAGGCTAGTTCCCATCTGTGGAGTTCTGAAGAGTTGGTGGTGTTCGAAAAAACTCTAACAGCTCTAACCATGAAAAACGTGTTGAAATTGTTAGAATCGTGTGAGTTGGCATGAATTGCCACTGGATGGTCTGGGTTGGAAGTATAAGCTTTTTGCCCAAGGTCATTCATCCTGTAGGATAGTTGTTGAGTGGTGAGACCAATGTAGAAAGCAGTGCAATGGAGACAGGAGAGTTGATAAATAAGGTTAGCAGTAGCACACGTAGCATTTCAATTATAGGAAAGGATTCTCCTTTGGCAGGATTAGAGCAAGTGGCAGTGTCACGGTGCATGCTGCATGTTTTACAGCAGGGTCTATTACAAGGGAAAGATCCCTGTGCAGGTCTAGGAGAGTCAAACAGTAAATACTTGTAGACCAGTATGTTATTCAGGTTGGGTGGTCTGCTGAAGTAAGTGCAGAGAGCAGTGGGAAAGATTTTGGGAAGGAGGAGATGCATTTCGGGGAAGGACCTTTGGAAGTCATGCCCACGGCGGAGAATCTGGTTGACGGATTCCAAGCCAGGAAAGAACTGGGTGACGAGTGTTGGTCCATGGTCAGTTTTAGGAGGAGGAAAATGAGGATTGTGGGAGATGGCTCGGGAGATTTGTTTTTCCACAAGATCGTGGGGGTATAGGCAGGAAATGAGGGCTTGAGATAGTTTTGGGAGTAACTGGAAATTGATTTATGATCAGAAAAGATACGTCTGCCATGGATTGCAAGGCTGTAAGGGAACAAACATTTGGTGTGGAAAGGGTGACAACCGTTAGTGTGTATGTATTATTGTAAATTAGTAGGTTTGATGTGTACAGAGTTGTGGAGGGTGATATCCACGTCAAGGAAGGTAACACAGGTGTTTTTCTCAATTATTTAGTAAAGAAACTAGAAACATTTTATAAATAAAATATATATGCTTAAATGTTCAGATTAAAAGATTAATGACAGAAATCGAGACAGCAAATAAATTCTCATCAAATAAGGCATTGTAATGGAGTACTTATTACTCCTGTCAACACGCTGCCAAGCCCCGACTTTGAAAATTTACTGCTCGGCAGTTTCATGCAGAATTTAAAAATAAATGGTGTCATTGTCTGAACTAATGGTACAACAATGGATCAATAGGCTTAATAATGCAGTGCACAATGTATTTTCAAATTATATGGTGATAAACATAATGATACTAGTTTGTACTGTCAGGGAGGAAAGGGCTAACAGACTGTCAACCTACTGCACTGTTTCATAGGGGGACTTTTTATGTCTACCCCTTATTCATATATTCAGTCTTTATGTGTGAAAACAACTTCTTTTCTTCCAGGACTATACCAGAAAATCACAGAAAATTTTAGACTTTTTCCTGGAACAGGGAATAACTCAAGTTACAGTTCAACCAGAATTTTTTAAGGTAAGAAAAATAAAATACAATCTTTCTTTCTTTCTTTATGCTTTCAAGTGAACTTGTAAAAAAAAAATTAAAAAAATTGATAAGATTTTTCTACAATTTCCAAGCGAATTTTACACTGACTGTAGACATTATCACTCACAGATGATGATACAATTAATAAGTGTATAATTGCAAATTTAAATTGTTTGTCAGGGTTGTCTGTTTACTGGGATGTTTTATTTTTATTAGTTTAATTGCGATGGAGCACAAACTCCGGTGGCAATTCACTTAGTCATTTAATTACCCTTTTTTCTTCTATTTTTAATTATCTTATATAATTTGAGTGTTTAATTCATCCCCATTTGCTTTTGCAAATGTAAATTTATAATTTTCAATTCCTTGAGTGTTTTAACAAAGTGATAAATAATAACTTTATTTTAGCCTTTAGGTGTTAAGTTTACATGACTGCATAAATGCTAAATACTGATTATTCATTTTAAAAAGTAAGGAAAGAGTTTTAGCATAAAAATTTTAAAAAAGGTTTAAAATTTTATGTAAAGAATGTTACCGTAGATAAGTCGTGGTTGGTTTACATATCATTAAAAGCATACTTAATCAAAGCTTTCTAGATTCAACACTCAGCATTAACGAAAAATGTTTGCATATAGCAAATTGGTATGTGTGGTTGCAACTAAGGACTCGGTGGGAAGCATGTGGGAGCATGGTTGTTCAAACATTTTATTACAAGAATCATGGTCAACGATTAAACTTATACAGAATATCACAAATAATATAATATAATACAATATAATACATAAGAAAGCTTTGATCTTGCAGATTATGATCTTAATAAATCCTGTACCAATACAAATATATGTTAAAGTGATGACAACCTTGTGAAGCCATGAAAATATACCTAATCACAATATCTCCACTTGTATAAAACATGCAAACAGAAAATCCTTACGTGCTTGGAAATGTAATATAACAGGGCAGGCTCTTACCAATTTACCATCATATAACAAATTTACAGCTAGTACAAAACACAAATCTGTACACAGGAGGCAAAATACAGCAATTATTTTAAACAAACAGGAATCAGTTTACCTTAGCGTCCTTCAGTTTAACCTTAAGAATCAAGTTCTTACCAAAAGGTTCTGACACACTATAGTGTGTACACGCTGGCGCATAAGTCGTTAACACCCACACACACTGATAAGGTAACAGGAACGATTAGCACCACATATCGGGGAATTTTGTCCATTCCCGTAACAAAATTATTAAGCACAATTAACAAGAATGCAGTAAGCGATGCACTTTGTAGTTGGGATCATCAGGTACACTACCTCAAATACCCGACAGTGCTAGAAAATGGCAATTTATCACCTCGAAGCCACCGCCAGCCCCGCCCGCTGCCATGCTCCCCAATCGGCGGAAAACCGCTCACGAACATAGAGCGCAGCGGAGGAATTCCCTCGATTAATGCGAGTGAGGAACGGTCTCGGTCAGGTCAAAAATCCACATCATGCGGTACTTCCAGGCTGCCGGGTCAAATTACAAGTCCTCGCTTATACCAGCAGACCTCTAACGTCGCAGTGAATTAGGGAAAATATTAGGCCCAACGAACCAATCTGCCGCTGCCGACCGACTGACTTCCCGGTTTCGTGTCCCCGAAAATCAACTCCATCAGCCGGTAGAGGGCACCACCAGAGCCACAGCACGCTCTCATGGGCGAAACTAGCACGCGGGCTCTGCAGGAACCAGCATCAGAAGACAATCGAGGGCGGGGAAAATAAACAATGCGAGCCGAGCACGGCTCACAAATAGATTCAAATTTAATAGTATTAAGGTCTTGAACAGGAAATCACGGAATTGAATGGGCTTGTTTACCTGACCTAGTCTGCATCTTTATATATAAAGATGAATGTATGTTTGTTTGTTCTTCATACAAATCCACAGTTTTCATCCGATCTCGATGAAACTTTGCACACTTATCCTTTGAAACAAGGAGAAAAATACTGTCTACATTTGGTTGAAAAATTATCTGTATAAATAACACATGTTGTCTCATAACTTCGAAATACAGCGATAGACAGACACATTGGATGTGGACGTCTCCAGACCGTGTTTCCGTGTAGTGAACTGGCAGCTCAGTGGCTAAAGAGCTTGCTTACGAACGTCGTGATCTCCGGTTCAAATCTCCGTTGAGGCTAAGATTTTTAAAAAAATTTTCATCGTAAGAGTCAGGCCTGGGCCGTAGGTTATTCAGATTGAATGTTAAACTGTAGATATTAGAAAGTTAGGGGTGCAATGCGAGGCAAATCGTAGGTAGTCTTGCAATTTTGTAGGTGTACACTTTTTTACGTTATAATGATCCCTCAGGTGTTGTGTGAGTGAGAACCACAGTAATACTAATATAAATACGGAAGTAAGTCTCTGTCTTTTTGTTACGTTTTGACGACTAAATGGCTATATCGTTGTGATGGAATTTTGTAAGGGAACCTGTATGAAGGGCACAGGATATTTTTTCCAGTATGATTAACAGTTGTAGTCACGAAATTTTGAGATCTTATCGAATAGTGACAGAAATATGTTGGAAATTGATTCTCTTCAAGAGGCAGGTTCGACGGTAGAATGATATAGTGATAGCTTCCCTGTCATATTATGCCGAGTTGATATTGTTTGGGACCAATCCTTCGTTACCTACAACTTTCTATATTTAATTCTGGCAAAAAAATTCTTAATCCATGCGTACGAAGTCGCGGGTTCGAGGCTAGTTTGATTATAATTAACATCTTTAGTGGTGTTAAAGGTCATTGTTGCTGATGTTCAATGCCAGGTTCTTTTCTGGATCGATCATCCCCTTTGTATTGAAAAAAAAAACTAATGGTTCTCTTGGATAACTAAACTATGAAATAAAAAGATCAAAGAGTTTGTGTTTAGTGTTGAATTATTAACTCAACATGTGATGCTATAGTCACCATCATTTACAAGATGAAAGAAATTAAGTTTAATTTTTTTTAAAACAAACAAATCTTCGAATATAAGTTGTTCTTAAGTACTTGAATTCACATGAACCATAAGCTTGTCAAAACCATTTAGGGATAGATTTAATCCAGAGAACAGATACAGAAAAGCAGTTTTACTCATTATTCCCAGAAGTAATATACACTATAGTTTGATTCCAAGGCTGCCTATGTAGACGTTAGAAATTTTAGTTAAAGTAGTTTTTCAGTTCCAACAGTTTTTCTTGCATTCATTTTCACTGTTAAAATATCATTCTAAAGTGTATTTATTATATCCAGAAAAATTTAGTTTAGAAGATACTGCAATGTTCTTAAACCATACGGTCAGAGGGGGTTGAATCTAAAATCTCAAATAACTAATGAATGCAAAAAGTTATAGCAATTCAGTTTTACCAGTTGTAGTTATCATCCTTTAGAATATTTTGAACATAAAATCAAGTAATTAGGCATAGTATAATTAGGACTTTCAATTAAAATAAAAATTTAAAATAGAGACGGTAGATATCAGAAATTAATTTCAGTAGATAGGCTAAATCAAGAGAGTTAAAAATATATATTTTTTTTGTAGAAAGCTTAAGGCGTCAGTAAGATTTTTTGATTATTGGAAAGTGTGCCAAGACTCATGATGTATGAGAATTTAGAATTAATTCAATAGAAGCTTTTTGAGGATTAAATCTGGCTAAAACAGACAGAATAGAATACTAGGAAGACTGTATGTTAATTATGATTTAAGTTATTGAGTACATTTAAGAGATATTAATGTTCAAAAGTTTTTGTTGATGGCACAAAATTTACTGATTCAATAAGTAGACATCCGGGCTGGTGCTCATTCTTTCGGCAGTTTTCATAATGGTCAGCTTGTGTCGCTGGTGGAGCGAGTAGCTCCACATGGTTGGTAGTCATAGTATATTCGAAAAATGCTGTAGTTATACTTTCATCTTGGTAAGGGGGCCAGATTAGAGCTTGTATTCTCTCGTGAGTGCTTTTTACCTGCAAATCTTCTGTGGAACTGTTGTCTGGTTGCCTTATCCAAAAATCTGGTACTGAAATTGTGAAGGAGAACTTTTGGAAGAATATAAATCTTATTTGACTTTAAAATTGTGCACAGTGAAGTTATTTCAATACCACCTTTCATGTTTGAGGTGTAACAAGTGTGTGGCGACCGGATCGTTTAAATATTGTGTGTACCAGAGGCTACGGTCATGAGCATTGTTTAAAGTTCAGACCCTGGTGTTGCTTATCCCCCAGTAAACACTTGGGCTTTTACAACCAGACAACCATAGCAAGCTTAGTTTTCTTCACACAACACAGCAAAACTAGTAGATTCAATTTCTCTTCCAAAAAAAAAAAAAACAACCCCAAAAACTGCAAGTAAACCTCTAGAGAAATCTATAAAAAGTCTTTCTCCATATTGTAAAACTACTTTCAAGAATTACTAATGCATGTTATCCAAAGTTTGTCCCAATCCACAAAACAAACTACCATGGACTAGTCTCAACAATATTTTTGGGCAAATTTCCAAGCTTCAAAAAGTTTGGAAAGGCTTCACTAGGTGTGTGCCACTTTCTCGCTACACATGTCAAAGTACAATGACTTTCCACTTACCACCCCCAAACAGTGAATGATTTCAAAATTTTTTCTTCCAACCTCCTGAAACCATGCTAATGATATAGAATAGCTTCTCAAGCTTGTTATTATCTCATCAAAAAATGTATTTAATAATTTGATATTTATTCTTTCTACATAATCTGAACTGGCCAATTTTCTTTCTTCCCTCAAAAATATTACTGGGCACTTACTTTACTTCTCTTTCTCACAATGACTCTTTTTGGTATTTATCTTTATTCCATGTTGACATTCCCAGATAGATATCTTAGCCAGTTTCTCATGCAGTTGTTCACATTACTTTTTCATATAGATCTTATTATATACCATTGTGTTATCTGCAAACGGTATAACCTTTCACTGTAAACTATCACCACGACCATCGGTTAAAAAAATCCAAATGCATTACTCTACTTCATCAGCACAATCACTGTTTTGAAATTAATTTGTTTATAAATTTATTATGCAAATGCTAGTATACCGAATTTTGAAAAGTCTCAAACTTTTGGTTATCGACCTACACCTCTCGCCGGATTAAAATATTAGGATTTTAAAGTACTTACTTTTTTTAATCTTTATTTTTGCTTATTCTTCAATGCCTTCTGTTAAAAAATTGGAAAGTTTATAATTAAATATCCATTTATCTCATTTCTACTGTTTCTCTTAACAGATGGACTATAGCAATGCAAATGGCATTGCATCACTACCCAGTGTGGAAGATAAACACTGTTTAGTGCAGTGTCGAGAGCTGGGCTGTGTTGACAGACACTGCTGCCAACAGTCTAGCCCTACTTCAATCACAGTGGTGAGTCGAAATAGTGTGATTAAAATTGATATTTCTTATGAAATGTTCAAGGCACTTGAGAAATTTTAAAGCTCCCATTTAAAAACAGTAGCCAAATGAAGAAGCAATACCCTTGTGTCACAGGTAGGATGGCCAGTTCCTATCCTCTGGGACCTACAGTTAAATGTGGAATTCAAATCTCAGACTGTCCCAGCATCAGGGCTGGCGCTAGGAATTTCGGGCCTGGGGTAAAATGGACGAGCTTTTTTTTTTTTTTTTTTTTTTTGGCTCTACGAACAATGGGCGGATTCGTGGCTTCATGGCCTAAGGTCCCCTACAGTCGGTCAGTCGGTGATCGGGGGTCCCCCATCAGCCGGCGGGCCCGGGTACTTTTGACCCGCTTACCCCCTCCCCTAACGCCGGCCCTGCCCGGCATAGCTCACATGTTCAAACACAACTCTTAAAAATTCTAGGTTCCACTGTGATTTAAACCTGGAACTGGACCCTAACCTTTTAAAAGCAAATGCCTAAACCCCACTGAGCTACCAGATCACTCTAAAAACTTAAGTTAGAGCTTCATAAAGTATTACAGTTAATATTAATTGACGATTAATATATTAAGTTGAGAGAATTCTGAAGATATTACTACATGAGAATAACAAATAAGTTTTTCAAGAAAAAAATCATAAATACAATTGGAGTCCAAGGTATTTGAAACCCATAACTGACAGTGCCATTCTCAATGAGAAACTAGCGTTTCAAAACACAGATACTAGTCTTGAGCGGAAGTTGCATAAAGTGATCATTTCTTGGTTATATCAAAATTAATTTTATAATGTTGGCTGAAGAAAACCTGAAAGTGTGACTGTCCTTAGATCAAGGAGGTACAATGAGCCTAGGTTCAAATCCTAGGCCCCGCATGTCAGCCTTCCGGATAGCGGTTTTTAATAGGTTTTCCGCAATCAAGGCAAATACTGGGATCGTCCACGAAATCAGCCTTGTAAACTAAACAATTCTTAAACAAAATGCACTTATTTTATAAAACACAAGTTACATGCTTTTCAGACAGATGGCAACACGTCCACTCCCCCATCAGAACTATGATCAAGTCAGTAATAGATGAAGCCTTGCTATGAAATAGGAACGGACTCTGAAAGAGGATCTGCCAGATGCTCTATGAAAGTTTCAACTTTCAGATGATGAGGATGATGACAATGCATAATTTAGGTGTAAGAAAAGTAATTAGAGTCTCATAAGGAAGAAATAATGTATAAAATTTATATACTACAGGAAGATAGCATTAGTCACTTGCACAAACAAAGGTTTACAAACTACCTGCCTCAGTGGAAGATGACATTGATGTAGAATGGGATAGTATTAAAATGTGCATTCATAAAATGGCATCAGAAATTTTAGGGCAGTCACAAATGAAAAATGGGCTCACACGTTGGAATGAAGGAATATCTGAGACAAAAGAGGAGTTATTACTGTGGGAGACTTTAATAAACTTCCTAAAAGTATAAAATGGTTTGTAGATAATTTAATTTAATTGCAATGGAGCACAGGCTCCGGTGGCAATTTCCCTACACCCCCCTATCCTGCACCCACCTACATTTGCCCTCTACAAATTTTATCTTTAAATTCTTTCAATGTTTTTGGTAAATTATTCATAATTTCTCTTGGTAACTCATTCCAATCCCTGACACCCTTATCTAAAAAAGAGAATCTTCCCACATCCTTGTACCTGAAATAGAGTGCCAGCTTGTGGTCATATATTTAAAGAAAAACTGAGAGATTATCTTATTCACAACTTCTATTCCATTCAAGAATTTGTACAAAATAATTATATCTAATGTGACTTCAGCAAAATTCAGTTGCAAACATTAATGTTTAATTTTATTTTATTTTGTTTTTGTAACATGCAATCATTTTTTTTACTATGACTGTTATTCATATTGTATGCACACTATTAACCATGACATGCTTTACATCCCAGAGGTCCTTTCTCAGCAGGTATCTATGGAAAAAGATTAATGAATAAATAAAGGAAATGAAACGTGTATATTTGTTAAGCTTGTAACACAGAACTGAAAAGCCAAGGGTAAAACACCATGAAAATTTCAATAAAAACCAAGATGACGAGAAATGAACGATAAAAAGGCAGTTTATTTTTTAAGCTGAGACTATTGCATTTACAGAATAGGTGCTGGTTAGAAGGGAAAATGCCAAGTATTTGGAAGAGAACTAATATAATTTTACTTGTCAAAAAGGATAGTAGAAACAATACAGCCAGTGAGCTGGATTAGAGACAGGTTATAATATATACTAGACTTAAGATAATCATTTAAGTTAGTGGCAGAACATGTTTTTCTCAATGGGAGCTCATGCACTTGTAGAATCTTCAGTATTAAACAAATAATAGAGAAAAGGTGGGAATTTAACTGTATAACACACATTTGTGTATTTTGAGAAAGGGAATGTAAGTACTGTTGGCTATTCACAGGATGGATTTATATCCTCAACACTGAACTAGAAGCATTTATGACAGCACAGAAATTATAATCAGAGATCCAAAAATCAGTACAGATGATATTGCTACCAATCTTGGAGCAAAGCAGTTTTTATCCAATGCTTGTTAATATATGTATAACAATCTCTTAGGAGAACAGATGGATGAAAGTAAACCAATAAAGCTGAGTAGGAACATGACAATGAATACTCTTGTATTCACAGATTATCTTATTGAAGAGAAGGATTAACTGCAGAATATTCTACACAAATTCAATAAAATATACTTCAGTTACCACTTACAAATTTCCAATCAAAAGATGGCAGTATTTGTATTCAAGAGCAAATACCCAATCAGAGTAAAAATCTTATTCGATATGTGACATTTGTGATTTCCATGTCATAATCATAGGTTATAAGCTCCATAAGTACCAAGCAATGTGTGTGAATGTAAGATGTACACTTCAGGGCAAAGCAAACAAAGAAACCCAAAAACATTATTTTGTTATCATATCTAAAAAGAAGTATAATAATGATAGTAATGATAATCATGCAAACAAATTCATAGGAGTAAAAACTACAAAATAAATTAAATTTTTTATCATATTATTTATTTAATAATATATTTTAATTGCATACAAAAATTCACTATTATCATTTAAATTTATTATTATTGAGTATTAATTGCATAACGCAAACACTGTAATGCTATTTACATTTTTGGAAATGAACTGATTCAACAATATTTCAAAATTTCATCAGTGAGTTTACTATATGCATGTAATATCGCTATGTTATTTAGTTCACCTTGGAACACTGTCGATTTTAGGCAATTCTTGAGCTGGCATAAGACTTAAAAATTCTTTTGTTCAAATAGGAGGACCCATTAATCATGACAAATATTAAACAAAGTGCACAAACTCTGGTATGAGTCCTCTAGTCCATTTGTAAAAAATCTACAATCCCCCTTAAATTTTTTGCCCGCTCATCGCCTTTTCAAAAACTGCAAACGCATGTCTCTATTACTTAACAATATTTCTTGGTTAAAGTCATCATTATACAAACTGATAATTTTTTCAACATTTGTGGGCTGTCCCAAAGCAAATTGTTCTAACAATTTGAAGAACAAGATGGAATCACTGTCTTTCTCTCTATGCACGTTACATTTCCACTCAAATTCCAGGCAGGTAAAATGTTCATCCAGAATTTTCCTGCATACCCATATTATCTGCCAATCATGGATAAGAAAACTCTTTCTTTTAGGTTTAGGCCACGCTTGCTCCAAATATCCACAGTTTCTACATCTTTAGCTACTTAACTATGGCCAATTTTGGCTTCTTATCGTGGATCAACTACATGACCTTTTTTACTTGCTGTTATTAAAACTTCCAACTGAACTTTTCTTAAAAACTTATCTGAATATTCTAGCAAGAAATCACTCAAGTTGTTCAATTTATCTGTTATAATTTCTGGGAAAAAATTTCATTTCAGGTTAACCAGCAGGCCGAAAATATTTGTTCAAGAAGCAGCATCTCGGCAGATAAATTGCAAGAAACATGTGTCAATCATAGCTCAACTACAGAAAGTTTTATAAATAGTTTTGATAAACAGAGAAAAAAAGAGAGAAAGCAGTCCAGTGGCAGCATTGCAGTGAGCAGCAAGCCCGAGGTGAATAGTGGCGAGAGCGCACAGTGCTGCGAAGTGACTGGTGATAAAACTGTTGAGGGAAGTACAGAACTGTATGAAGTGAATGGTGAGGACAATGTCAGGACCCATGACGTGACTCGTGAGAAAAGTACAGGAGTTTGTGAGGTGACTGGTGTGGACAGTGCAGACTCATGTGAGGCAACTGGTGACATAGAAACCTACAATACCACTTCCAAAGTTATTGTTCAAGACAATGAAGGAATGTTAGAATTACATTCCAAGGAAGAGGGCTTAATTTGTGAACGTCTGTGAGTAACATTTTTAAAGTAAATGCTTGCAATATATATGCTGAGAGTCTAGTCCTAAACATGCACTGTTCCCCACCATAAAAGTGAAGATGGTGGTTAAACATTGCCAGCATTGTAGTTCCTGTAATTTTATACATTATTTTTCACTTTTTTCAATTTCTATTAATTCTGAGAAACACTTCAAAATGGTTATATAATTGAAAGCGCTATTCATAGTTTTTTATGTCGGTTTTTAGTCATCATTTCTGTACAATATAAAATTTTATTTTGTGGCTAGAGAATGAGTCGTGTGATAAAACTGCAAAGACAGAAATGAATTGTACTTCCTATTCCCATGCCATTTCATCACAGCAGGTCATTATGAAGTAGTTTCCCCTGCCATCAGTTACATATATCTAGTTGACTGAGTGTCAATGTAAAAGTGTCAAAACCAAATAATAACAAAAAGGAATGTGACATTCAAAATATTCAATAATGAAAATATACATCTACCAACACCGACATGTTACAGCAAGATTTTCTGGTACAAAACTGTTAGCAGTGGTATCATCTTTGTGTGGTGCTACATAGATTTATTGCTCAACCCTTGTAGATTTAGCTTTGTAGATCAAGCTTTAGAATCCTTGTGTCTAAATGTGAAGAAGAATGAATAATATTTTGCTAAACTGAATTAGATATTATTAAAATGGATTTGTTACCACAATAAAATATTTTGTCATAATGATTAAAGTAACAGACACACATTTTATAACTCTTTGTCATAGACTGTACCATCAAATACTTTTTTCATATTCTAACAAATGAACATGAAAATCATGAGGAGGATGGAGAAAGATTTCGACATCACATACCACAGCAGACAACACGACGACATTTCTAATTGTTACAGAAGTTTTTGAAATTGTTTCAACTTGAATAAATGTTAATAATAATAACTTGACTGATAGTTTCTGTCTTGGAAATTATCTTTACACTCCTACAAAGAAGACATACGAGGCATGTTTTTTAAGTAAGTACCGTTTTTAAATTAAAAAAAGACGTGCAAATATATCTCAATAATTTTATTTTTGCATGAAAGCCTGTACCTTACCCTACTTTTCTACATAATTCCCTTCAATATTGACGCACTTGTCATAACGTAGTACCAGTTTTTGAAAACCCTCTTCTTAGAAGTCTGCCACCTGACTTGTTAACCACTGCATCACAACTGTTTTGGCTTCGTTATCGTCTTCAAGACGCTGACCGCCTAGGTGATTATTCAAGTGCAGGAACAGATGGTAGTCAGTGGGCGCCATATCAGGGCTGTACGGAGGATGATCTAGAGTTTTCCATTGAAAAGATGTGATGAGATCTTTGGTCTGATTAGCCACATGTTGATGGGCATTGTCATGCAGCAAAACGATGCCCTTGCTCGACTTGCCATGTCTTTTGTTCTGGTTTGAATGGCGCAGATTATTCAATGTCTCACAATAAGCTACTGCATTAATTGACTCATTACGATGCAGAAATTCCACAAACAATACTCCTTTTCTGTAACAAAAAACTGTGCACATGGTTTTCCGGGCAGAAATCGTTTGCTTGAACTTCAATTTTTTGGGTGAATCTGAATGCCGCCAGTCCATGGACTGTTGCTTTGATTCAGGTGTGATGTAGACCACCCATGTCTCATCGCCCGTAACAATTTGGCTTAAGAAATCATCACCATCGTTGTGGTACCGCTCAAGGAAAGTCAATGCACTGCCTAAACGTTTGGTTTTGTGCACATCCGTTAACATTTTCGGTACCCAACGTGAACACAATTTTCGGTAATTCAAGTGCTCGGTCTCAATGCCATACAAAACACTACGAGAAACATTAGGAAAGTCATCATACAAGGAGGAAATCGTAAAGCGTCCACTTTCTGCACCAAACTTTCATTAACGACCGACAGAAGGACGCCCATTCCGTTGTTCATCATGCACATTTGTGTGGCCATCTTTAAATGCTCTCACCCACTTTCTCACCATTCCATCACTCATAATGTTTTGTCCGTAAACTGAACAGATCTCACGATGAATATCGATCGGTTTTTGGCCTTTAGCACAAAGAAATCTTATAACAGCCTGTACTTCACAATCGGCGGGACTCACGATTATCGGAGGCATCTTAAACACTCAGTGAACAACGTAAACAAGGAAGAATTAGACTGTAATGGCGTCAGTGCGTAGGCAAGAGATGCAGGTACCCAGTGTGAATGCGTGGAACGCTGACCGTAGCGCTGAAGCCACGGTGCGACAAAACGGTACTTACTTAAAAAATACACCTCGTACATAATCCACAGTACTATCTGAAAGTACATTTTGATTAGTGCTACTATCACTATTCTCAGTATTAGCAATTTTATTCAGAATTTGTCTGGAGTCAACATGATTTTATCCTTCAAACAGTCTCCAGCATTCACTTCATTTAGGTTTCCCTTAGTATGTAAAAACCCAAAAGTTTTATAACTTAAGAACTGTCTGTGCACATTTTGTCTCCCCCCCCCCCTTTCCCCCTCCTCTCAGGTATGGTGATGTTGGCTTAATTCTCTAACCTAAACACAAGTTGCCATATGATCATATCTATCACTTGTTTATGGAACATCAAGCACTGTTAGAAGATGAAAAAAATTAAGTAATTTTATAGTGAATGGCAAACAAATGTTTGTAAGTTGAAATTTTAAACTGAAAATATATTTTATAAGTAGCTAAAAATAAATTGGTATGCCATAATACTAAGTAAATATCTGAAACTTAACTGTCCATATACAACTATTCCAGAAAACATCTTTTCACAATAATTACTTTTGTATCTCTGTTTTAATTTTGTGTAATATTTTTAATTTCTTATGTTTGCTGAATCAAAATTAAATTAACATCAATAGTGATCTAATGATAAGATCTTATGAACTTCTGTTATAACACTTCAAAAATCTTTAGTCATGTATTTTCAGATGGCAATATAAATTAAATTAAAAAATTATCCTCCCTAATGTAAAACAAAGTCCAATGGATGAGTGCCACAAAACTATTACTCTTCCCAGACACACAGATAGCCTGGCACTCCAAGGAAATGTCACAGAATCCATTCCATTTGGCTGTTATTTTATGATCATTTCAGTTGAAGCTGGTTAAAGGAGATCATATGTAGAAATTAAATCTACATCTGCTACTACAGGGAAATTGGTAAATCACATATTGTACTTATTAATACCAAAGTTAAAACTGTTATTGAAAAAAGATGTATTTTCCTAATACTAATAAAGAAAAGGGCAATTTAACTGGAAATTTTTTGCCATTGACAAAAACAAAAGAAACTAAATAGTTTGAGTTTAGAGTTCTTGTTAATGTAACACACAAATCATACTGCCTGAAGTGGATTTTCAATAGATCAAGTAAGAATTAAAATTCAACTAAATAGGCCTTCTATTCTTGAAAAGACATACCCTTTAAAAAAATATATCATAGCTATGGAATGATTAATCTAGCATAGCATGTGCTATCAAACTGCTAAGGATTAATTTACTGTGTAAATTTTATATTTTGTTATTGTCTCAATTAAATTTTAAATTTTGTATCAATCTCTAAATGAATATTCACACTGTGAAGCTTATATCAATCTTGTCTTTCTTTGTGTTGGTAAAATTCTGATTTTTTTTTCCAATGGGAAATTTAACTAACCACAGTACATACAGATACAGTGACTTTTTTCCCTTCAGTTTGCTGTATGCTTTTATAAACACATCACTTATATCATCATCATCTTACAAAAAGAGTGACATATTTATTGTTTGTACGAGTTGTTTAATAATATATGCTAATTGCCAAAGATATATGATGAAAGATACTTATATTTTGTAAATTACCAATATGTTAAATGTTTGTATAAAAGAGAACATTTTATGTTAAATTTTATGACTGATGGTGAAAATATTACCTCAAATATAATATCTATGAAAGAGTGAAGCTTTACAGTGCATCATTTGAGTTAACTGCATGATTGTAAAAAAAGTATATTTTAAATGTTGTACTGTTGAGTAATGCCAAAAATTTTAATGTAAGCACAAATATTTCAAAATATTCTTACAGTAAAATAAATAATTTTCTAGAAACAGTAACTAAAGTCTTTTGATATTTCTCACTCTTATTTCTTAAAATGGTTATAAAGCTCAGGTTTTCAAAGATGAAGTGTCACCATATTTCAGGTTTATAAATCAGCTGAACTTGAAAAATTTTGCCATTGAGTTGCTAAATACATAGAGAATGAAAATATTCAAAATATACCCACTTTGTTGTTTCACAGCTGCACTAAATAGTATACAATAAAGTTAGCTGTGGTAAACAGCATTGCCAAAAATACATTATTGCACGAATAGATCATATATCCTCAAAAGATTCATATATACTCAAGGGATTCAAATATACTCAAGAGAGTCAACAACTCTTCTTGACAAATATACTATACCACTCTAACATGTTTATTTCAAGTAGATTCTTTTTGGTGAAGACAAAGAGAAGCTTATATATATAACAGGGGTAATTGCCACTGGAGCATTAGCTCCATCACAATTAAATTAATAATAATAAACTGCAGTTTTATAAAGGATAAAAGTTTGATGGTGCACAGAAGAAGAAAAAACAAAGAAAAAAATTAACACTGGTATCAGAATATGTAAGAAGAGAAGTGCGAATGATTCTTATCAGAAATTAAAATTAGTGAATGATTAAACATATTCTGATTACCAGAAATTTATGATTATAACCTTGCAACTTTTATTTGACCTGAACCAACAATTTAAATATCACTCTGAACTGACAACCAGTTTCTTAGAGGAACTATCTTACTGTGGGACAGTCATATTTTGAAGCTTCCTAAATGAGATATGATGGATTTTTTTCAAGGTTTTATAATAGTTATTATTATTAATTCAATTGTGACGGAGCTAATGCTCCAGTGGCAATTCCCCTAATCATCTAATTATCCCATTTTATATTATTTATTAAATTTTCTTTCACAGTTGTAGTGTTAAATTCCTCCCCCATTCACTTTTCTGATCTACAAATTTTAATTTTAAATTCCTTAAGGGTTTTTGGTAAATTATTCATAACTTCACTTGATAATTTGTTACAATCCCTGACACCCTTACCAAAAAAAGAATTCTCATTCCTTTATGCACGAAATTCAGTGCCATGATTGCCTTTTCCCTTCCAAGCACCATTCCTTGGTCTTTGACCAATATCCCTCCAAGCCCCATCACCAACATATTCCCTGTACATTCCCAGCACTCTTCACCTTCCTTCTTCCATCCAATGACTCCCAATCCTGCTCCTTTATTGTATCAGTTACCGACTGGGTCCTCCGATAATTTGCACAAACAAATCTAGCTGCTCTTCTTGCACACCTTCCAACTCCTGTATTTGATAACCAAAATGTGGGTCCCAAACTACACCACCAAATTTTTAACCAAAGGTCTGACCAAAGTTTTTTAGCCCAATTCCCTACCTTCCCTGGTACATCCTCTCATCACCTTCTCCAGCAAATGAAGAACTTTATAAACCATCAGCCCAATGTGTTATGCCCAGTTGAATTTATCAAATGACATCAAGCTTTCAACAAATAATTCTAGTCCCACCCTATAGTCATAATTAACCTTCAGTTTTTTTATCTGTATACTTAATAAGCTAACTCTTCTTCATTCCATCCTGACCTACCCATTTAGATATTCTGTCTAGGTCACTCTGCAGCTGTTAAGTCTTCATCTGTTTTGATCCTATTGTATACCATTATATCATCTGCAAAAAACCTAAATTTTGTCCGCAAGCCATCAACACAGTCATTCATTAGAATAATGAACAGCAACAGTCCCAATACACTACCCTGTGGCACTCCCATATTTACTTCAACCTCTTTTGATAATGTACTTCCTAACACTTTTATTTCTGGCTTCTAAGAATTCCTTTACCCAGCAAATAACTTTATAATACAATCCAATCGATTTCAATTTATTAAAAACCATTTTATGCCTCACTCCATTAAATGCCTTAGAAAGATCTAGTGCCACACAGTAAACTTGACCTCCCTTGTCAATTTTATCTGAAATATCTTGCATATAGTCCATCAGCTGAGATTCACATGAATATCCTTGCCTAAGGCCATGTTGTTGATCTGAAAACCAGTTTCTTTCCTCAGACATTTCTGATATAGTTGCACATCAATCTCTCCATCATTTTGCCTATAACTGATGTCAAACTAATTGGTTTGTAATTTTCAAACCTATTTGTAACCCCTCTTAGGAACCGGTACTATCGCTCTTTTCTAATGCTCTGGTAAGCAGCAAGACTCCAAACTCATTTTAAACAAAATTTCAAGGTAAGGTATAATACCGAGTGTTACAGAAAAATGTATACACACTTCAGGAGAAGAAAAAACATATGGAAACGTTTTCATACAAAATGTTTATTAGCCTGAAAGTAAGATTATAAGTCTGTTTGAAGTTTCCAATACACTTTTTGGGGTAAATGTTTACGTTAAGTGTTCAAAGTGATGGCCTTCTGCATCAATGCATTTCTGAACACGGGTTGCGACTGATTCGGTAACTACCGCTAAAGTTTCCAGTGGGATATCTGCGCACACTGTTCTAATCTCATCCCAAAGTTCGTTCAGGTTATCTGGTTTTCTTCTGTACACCTGGTCTTTCACTGATCCCCATAAGTAAAAGTCCAACGGTGTTAGATCTGGAGAACGCGCAGGAAACTCGATTGGACCCCTACGTCCTATCCAATTCTCTGGAAAATGTAGATCAAGGTATGCTCTTACATCCCTATGGTAGTGCGCAGGGGCGCCATCTTGTTGATAATAAATCCTCTCATTACCGTACAGTTCATGAATGGCAGGTAAAATTGAATCGTTAAGCATTGTCAGATAAAGTTCACTGGTTAAAGTACCTTCATAACGGAAAGGACCAATGAGTCCCCTATGAGTCAATCCGCACCACACATTTACACCAGGCAAATTCACAGCCGTTTCCACTGTGATGTGGGGATTATTGTCAGCCCAGTACACACAATTGTGTCTGTTGACAGTTCCATTGAGCTTGAACTGTGCTTCATCTGACCAAACCACATTCCCCACAAATCCCGGAACATTGTTAACCATGTCCCGAAACCATTCACAAACCTACGATCTGAGTCGTCGTCATTTAACTGTTGCACCAGTCTGGGAATGTACACTTTAAACTTGCCTTTCTTCAGAATGCATAGCACGCTGACATGACTTACACCACTCTCACGCGCACATTGCCTTGTAGATTTTTGTGGCGACTGCTGAAAGCGTTCCAGCACTGCAGCCAAGGACTCGTCACTCGTAGCTGTGCGAGGTTGCCCTGATCGGCCTTTGTGTACATCACACACTGTTCCATGCAGCTCGAATTTGTCACGTATATGGGTAATTGTTAACCGTGTAGGTGGATCTGTACCAAACTCACGTCTCCACTGTCTCTGGACAGCAGCCACATTCTCAAATTTCCAGTACCACTTCAACAATTGCTTACGCTCTTCAAAGTTCAACCGTACTTCCGCCATGTTGATATCAGTTAAGCACCGCTGCCCGCGTCACGGCCCTAGCTTGCTGCCACCTATTGAGCAAACATCACACTACGTTTGTACCAAATTTCATCCTCTCAAGCGTGAAAACGAACTCTCTATGACCTTTAAAAGTGTGTATACATTTTTTTGTAACACTCGGTATTGTATCCCACAATCTTTAATAAATCTGTAGTAATATTATCTACACCAGCCCCCCCCCTTTTTTAGTTTTCCCCTGTTCCTTCATAATGTCCTGAAAATCTATTTCAAATTTTGTCGTTTCTTCATTTATTTTTCTCTACCACTTGTGTAAAACCTCCTTCCCTTACTAAGGTATTTGCAAATCTCTGCTCCCTTGTGTTATGTATCTTATTTCAAACACAGTTGACACGTGATAAATTTAAATCCTCTCCGATAATAACCATTCCATCTCAACTATGAACTGTGAATTTAGTTTCTCTCCAAAAATCTCATCTCCATCATTCATTTTTCCACTATGATAAGCAGCTAATACCCTGATTTTTTTCTTTTTTATCACCCCAAAAATCTATCCCTAGTAACTCATGGTCATGATCTAGAAACATTGGATAATATAGTAATCTTTGTTAACTAGTATGAATGATGTTGCCAACAGATTCCAACAAATGTAGTGGTTGTAGCAGCAATTATGTCATTACAAGTTGTACTACACCACAAGTGGAAATTTACGCAAAATTGTCTATCAATCAAAGAGAATTCTCTGAAGAGTGATCCAGATGCCAAGGAACGCCCAATCTGCTCCCTTTTGCGGAGAACGAGCTACTTATAACTATGGTAACCAGTAATAATTCAGCTACAGGCCCAGATAATATATACATAATTTGATTCTAGTGAATTTACCTGCAGAAGTGAAAATGTATTTTTTTTAATAAATATTGAAGTCGTCAAATAAAAATACCATCAACAAAGTCTACACCAATAGTACCTATTTTGAAACTAGAAGAGTCTCCAACAAAATGGATCTATTTGTCTTCCATCAGGCCGCCACAAAATGTTGGGACATATGATAGAAATAAAACTAGTATGGCACTTATAACATTTTAAACTCTTCCCAAATTTTCAGAGAAGTAACAAAACTGATGAAACATTGTACCATCTACACTGTCTGAGCAAAAGTATTCAGACACCCCTACGTGAAGTGGAATTGCACACACCAGGATAAAAGAAAGTGGGGGTTAGTATGTAGTTAGTAACAGCAGAATGGATCTCAGCAACTTTGAATGTGGCCCAGTTTTTTTGTCATCTGAGTAACAAATACATTGGGGATATTTCAGCCCTTGCCAAAGTCAACTGTTGGCAATATGATTGTGAACTGTAAACATGAAGGAACTACCACAACTAAACCAAGACCAGGCAGACCTCATTTAATGATGGTAGCTTCTATACTTCTACATATGATCCGTCTTTTAAAGCACATTTTTATGAATTTCAGTGCTAATAAATCTAAAACCTTCCCTTTTCACAAATACGATACATTAACTTTATTGAAGTGTGTCATTTAAAGTGCATTTTACTGCCATTGTACTGTTTGGTATAGTGATTTAATGATATTTTCCTTCAGTGCTGAATGGCTAGCACATGCTTTTCAAAAATGAAAAACAATTTCACAGGCTCATAAAAATTTATTTCTAAATACAATACTTCTCAGTTACAAACACATGCATAGTGTCCTTAAAAACTTACAGTAAGTATACAACAGTGGGTCAGTAAATTCTTTTAAATATGAGAGAACACATTAGATACAATCAGTACACACCCCTAAACAGTTTGTCACAATGCAAGTTTCTTCCTCACAATGGGTTGTTTTTCCAAACGTAGGCCTTAAAATAAAATTCAGCATATAACTTAAAATATAAAGTGAAACACTATCAATCTTACTTCAACACATTGACCCTAGGAACATACATCTTCATAGTACTACATAACACAACTTCTTCACTTATATAGCTCAACAATGTGCCAGAGACCAGAAAGTTATATAAAAGCTTAAGATAGTTTTCGGCACAATGGAGCATTAATTTGGCAATGCACAAAATGTCACAGGACGGACATTCTATACCACGAGTCATTACCAAAAGAATTTTCATCAAGTAAATACCAGATGCTTCACAAAATAAGAAATTATGGAAAATGACCGATTTCTTCAGAGTGATCGAGTGTAATTTCTAACATTTGAAGCACATTTTGTTTAACATATCGATTCTCAAATATAAATTTAAATACTCTGGATCATTTTTGAATAGGTTATCAATATACACACTTTTAAAATATTAAGTTGCACACCACCCTATAAATTTACAGCTGTTATGTGATGGAAAACAGAGGTGAAGGGGAGGGGAAATAACAGTAGTAACCTGTCTCCAACAACAAAATTCTTGTCACAAGTCACAACTGTGAAGTCATATGTGCGTAGTCTCAAAGATTAAATACAGATTACTGTCAAACACTAAATGATATAGAGCAACTTTGGTACCTCCAGGCCACATTAAGAAATTGGTCATTGAAGGTCCTAAGTACCAAAAATTAATAAACTGGACAATTATCAACATTTACCAAATTTTCTTGCACATTAACTGTTACACAGTTAAACAATACTTCTTGAACAAGTAAGCTAACAATAGTTCATCACTAATATTACCCGAACACTCTTCAGCCTAAGAACAGTTGTTCACTCCTTTAACAGCTCCATACAATTTGCTTTTAAATTACACCTAAAATCAAACGCGGGACATGGAATTTACAAGTTATTGTTCCTTGCTATGACAATATAAATAGGAGAATTTATTATATTATAAAACTAGTACTTTGAGTACAATAAAAAAACTGTTAACAGCCTGTCCACTGTCTACCTATTAGCTGCAACTGCTAAGTGGGAATCAGAGATGAATTTAAAATCCAATTTTTACAAAATTATTTTTAAAGAATGTGTAATGTGTAGTACAATTTTTTAAAAAGAGTAAGAACTTTAATGTATTCCTTACTTCTATTTTAAATAAAACACAAAGAAAAATATTTTCTGAATCTAACCAAATACTGAACATTTATTTGTTATAATTCATCACAAATTCATTTGAGTGTGTTTGGCTCGCCATATCATACTGTAGTAACTGCAATTTATTATTGTTGCAAACAGGATTTTAAAAAAAAATTATGAGTAAATCAGCCAGACTTAAAATGCTGGTTGATTGGTGTAGAAAAGGCCTTTGTATTAGGAATTCCTACAAAGCCAAAACTGTTCTTACAGACATTTAAACAGAATGTGCTACTGTTCCTCACATACTTCCATAGATTTGTTACACAACTTTATGTACCAAAAAAAGCTAATTAGCACCAATAATTTTCTAATTGAAATTAAAAAAGTTTCTTCCTTTTACTAACAAGCAAGCAGGCCTAAACTGATGTTTACATCGGGTCAAAGTATTTGTCTAGCAATATATTCAATTAACCTCCACATAAAGAGGTTTCAACAATGTTTTATACAAATTCTTAAAATTCTGTTTACAGTTCTTATGAAATTTTTCACAAAATGCATCTTTGTTTCAGTCAACCCACACTGTTCATTTCACAGATAATTAGCATTTAATGGACATCTAGGAAAATAATGCCATAAAGACACATTGTAGTCTGGCAGTATGTGTCCTGTTATACATGATACAGCTGAAATGTTATATAGTTCATACTAGAAAGGCAAATAGGATATACAGTAGAAAAGGCTGGATATGTAGTTGCAGAAAAAGACATTCATGAATATAGCAGAATATACGTGGAAGTACAAACATGCGTATATCCTAGTGCATTCAGTCATACTGTAGCATAAAAACACTCCATTTGTGTAGTTACATGAAAATTTGGCAACACTGCATATAATAAAACAAAAGCACAGTCTTTTATTGTCAATAAAGAAAACTCTTCCGATCAACACACACAACAATTATTCTTTCACATCAGTAGATAAAACAACACAAAGTAGTACCAAAATGAAAACAATAATATAAAACCTTCCATTATACTCTCTTCAGAGGTAGAAGGGAACCACTAAATTTAGAATACTTAAGTAATAACAATCAGTACTTCCTTTATTATTATTATTATTTCTTTTTTTTAGAATATCACGCATGCATTTCTTGCATATAAAGCAACACTGTACTGACTAATAATCACTGAAACCACAGCTTTAACAGACTGACAAATTGAAGTCAACATTTCCTACAGGTAATGTCTTAAAAATTTTTCACCATTTATAACAGTCAATGTACCAAATTAACTTCACGAAGCTTACATAGCTTAGGAGAGAGAACATGCACATTCAATAAAAATTCAGTAGCTTAGGTGTGGTACTAACCAAGAATACTTAAAAAAAAACTAATTTTAGTATTGAATATGAAAAGAGTAGTACATTTTTTGTTTTGCTAAGCAACCAATGAATGAAGATTCTGAAATTGATAAGCGACTTATAAACAGTGTGAACTTTGAATAATAATAAAAAAAACTATACAGCAGACATATGAAACAATTTGTAGTCTTTAATAATATTTATGAAAAGGGAAAACAACTTCATTAAAAATATATTTTTCTCCTTCGTTCTGACACCTTTCTTCTATACTAGAATAACATTGACTACTGCACACACTTTGTGATGTAACAAAAAAAAAAATTTATGCATTGGGATTTTTCTGTTATATGTTGTCAATTATAAACTACTTCATTAGACAATATTGTGCATGAAGTATGTCTAAGACAAAAACAAAGATGAGATCAATTCTGACCAGCTTTAAAAGTTTATAACACAACAACTTAGCCACTATTCTTGTTAATGCTACGAGAGACATTATTACTAGAAGCATCTGGAGAATAGTTACACCCTGTAGCCTTTGTGCTACACTATTTCATGGCTGGCTAACCATTTAAACAGTATTTTTTTTTTTCTCATTCAATCTACAACTACTCAATCAACTTGTTCATACTACTTTTAAGCTACAATCCACCTTCCGCTGAGTGGTGATTGATTTCATACAGCCACTTTCCACCGAAATATTTTCAAATTAAATATAACAATAATGTGGGTGTTTCTCAAAGTAACTGTACAGCAATTTAAATGTTTAGGTGATAACTGATGTCCTGTCACTGTAAAAAGTGGAGCATGAACAAATAAGTTAAAATGTAGTCTATTTTTGTTATCTCAAAAATACAGCTGGTAGGAAATTCTCCTCTGATGTAATGCAGAAAATCCACTAAATAAACTATTAAGAAGATGTAACTAACATACAAACAAATAATTCATTTTCAGCATCACAAATCAGTCTAGCAAAATCTTACAGTTAAAGTAAGAAATCAGTATTGCCTTTTTAAAAATTTCTGTTGATTACAAATGAAAAAAAAAAAATTCTTTACGATTTCTTCTAGAAGAAACTGTTCACTAGTGAGATGCATATTAACAGTCAAATCGATTAAGTACAGTACATTTGCTCTATCATACACAAGCTCCCCTATTTATAAACACACAAATTTCATAACTTTACACACTTTAATCTAGCTGAGAATGTGATCATTTTCTAATATTTCTAACAAAATAATACTATAACGGCATCCTGAAAATATTTCCAACAGCAATAACTCTGTCCATATTTCAAGTACATCACAAGAGACATGCCCCCATTTTCATTAATTTAAACATATTTGTGCGCAAAAAGGTTGATGTAAGTAACATCTGTCATTCACATGGACAGTTCTGACAGCCAAGGATGTTGGAATGAACATTTTTTGACTCTATAGGTCCTGTGGGAGTACCTAAAAGGTATAAACAACGAGACTAGTATTAACAGGAACAGGCACACTTAAGCTGTACAAGGTTCCTGGCTTGCTGTCAACCATCCACTACATCCATTTCAAACAAAAATGAGCACTGCAACTTGTTAAGTGGTTGCATAATATTAAGTGCTAACCACCAGGCCAAGATCAAATGAACTATGGAAGCTTCCAATTCTACATAAAACTGTAGTTTAAATTAATAACACCAGATTTTAAAATTGGATGTTAACAAACAATTCGCATTTTCATTGGACTGAAAATTTAATAATCTGTCACTTGGCAAACAAAGATATGCTTAGTGACTTAGGTGTTTTGACCAACGTAATATTACTGGCAATATGATTTTACAATTAATGATGTAAGGATGCTTTTCTAAAAACTTCTCAGTGTTTTAAGTATTCATGAAAGTTTCAGATACTTGTGCAATAAATATCAAATATTTCACGCAACTTTTAAACCACTTGGAACCGGCAGTTTTCTTTTTACTGCATTATACTTGGGCAATACTGTAGAAATGGTCTGCATCATTAGATAATCATTCACCCATTTGTTTTATCAACATGACAATCAAAGGTATCTCCAACTATTGGAACAACTACAATATTTGATATATTTATTGGGCCAGTTATGATGCTGAGAATTGTGAAAAGTATTCAATCATTAATGGTGACTGTTGTCAGTCTCCAGTTATACCCAACATAGTCTCAACTTTGACACAACTGTGGCATTACTCCTTAACATAGTATAAAATTCAGGTATCTTCAATAACAAAAATTTTACCTTTTCTGACAAATTTATATTTTGCAACTGTGTGTGTGTGTGAGAGAGAGAGAGAGAGAGAGAGAGAGAGAGAGAGCTTTGCCCAAGTACAATGACCGATCGGTTTCTTAATATCTTAGACTTTCTAGCACATATCTTGTATAACAACCATTATTTCTCAAGCATATCTTTTTCCTTATTTGCAGTCATTCTCATTTGGCCAACTTAAATCTAAAAAACAAAAGATATGGGGAAACATGGAATAATTTTCTTTACAAATACTGTAATCGATTCTAGTCACGTTTCACGAACTCTCACAGTTTACCATTTGACTTTATTTACAAGTTTGGGGACAATAAAAAACCGTATAACACCTTGAATCAGAGTATAAAGCTAGAAAATAAGAAGGAAGACGAGATCTGTGGAGATATCTATCTTTTATCTTTCTTAGGGCATCTGGCAGGCAAGTTAACCACAAAATTTACAGCATCAGCCAGAGGAAACTACTGCCCCATGACTAACAAACACAAATAGCAAAGTAACTATCTGTTGTAGATAAATTAAAAATACTTTTTTCACTTTGCTCTTTTTCTGGTTTCTCTTGTTTTAGTATCAAAAGGAAGTACTTATGTTCACACTTTCATGGTTTAAAAACACTTTTGTCAAGGAAGTCTGCCACTGCATTGATGATTTATAAATTTTACATTTCACTTTCAATATCTCCAACAAACAGAAGTCTCCTATGCTCATCTTTTCAATTCAAAAGAAAACAATTCATAGTAGTTTCACCTACAACCAACAACTGAGTGGCCTTTGGGAATACGTATTGGCACTGTACATTATTTGGCAGCACGGCAAAGGCGGACCCAGTCGGAACCGTAGGTGGCGTGGCAGAAGATGCAGTCGGCCCGCGTCGGTCAGTCGGCCTGAACACCCTGAGACACAGCGCAAAGTTGCTCTCGCAGTGAACGGAATGAAGGACGCTCCTCGGGGGCATGGCTCCAACATTTGCGCATTACCTGAAATAGAAATCACAGAAAGACATTATTCCTACAGCTATATCAAATCAATTAATAGTTACACGTTGTAAAAGTCAGTCAGCAATGAAGGATAGAGGACTAACTGAGGAACAGATAGACATATGAAACAGCATCAACTGCCTACAACACTAGTGTTAAAATATCACTTTATCCTTAAAGTGATACATAGGGAAACAACAAAAACCAAAAAATTCAATGTGTTTTTTTGTGTTTGTTACGTGTGTTCATGCCATACAGTCATCATCTAAGGTAAGCAGTGATAGGGGAAAATCAACATAGCAGTTTATTTCCCCCACTGACCAATGATCTGTCTCTAGTTACCTGCCAGCCACTATCATGCAGCTCACTCTATTGTCGAAGAAGGAATAAATACCCAAAAATTTCAATGTGTGTGTATGTGTCTGTCTATGTTTTGGCACCACTGTAATATTCAACTTGGTATTTGGTTATATAGATGTTAAATTTCTTTGCAAGTTCAACAACTGCACAAAACATTTGTATTTTTCTTTCCCATTTTTAAGAATACTAAACCTGTTTTAAGATTAACTCAACAGAACTTCCTAGGACAAAGATTCAAATGTAAATATATCTATACTACAGGGTGTGATGTGTGGTGTCAGTTAAAAAGTAATAATAATGATATTATTATTTATAATGATATACTAGCATATTCCCTTATCTCTTCTTGCATCTACTGGTCTCATCAGCAGTGCAGGATTAAAATCACATGGATTTTTCCCCCGCAACTGCACACTATTGCTGTTACCATTATTTCACATCAACCACAGCCAGTAGACAGCTTGCCACCAATGGTGTTCTTTCATTATAACAAAATCAGTGCTTGTATCTTAACATTTAACTTCTTCTAAATGAGGATTATGATCTTATAGATTTCTAAGAAGATATATTGAAATCATTCTCTTTTCTGATTAGCATTTACCTACAGCAACAATTGCCACATTTACCAAGTCCGATAATCCTACCAGGTAAGGAGTTTAATAAGGAAACAGAACCATGGAGTATCACAGCATACTTCACATTAACAGGCTAAAATATTTCCAGAGGTGTAGGTCAGTTTTAAGGCCTGCAAAAATTCCAATCTTTGAAACCCAAGTCAAATGCCTTAACCAACAGAGCAACCAGACTGCTTAATTTAGTGATGAAAATAGGAGTGATCACTTCCTAATTGCTTAGAATGGATTCAAATGAAACAAAATGTGCTTGACAGAAAAATGTTATCAATTACTTAGTGTCTCAAAAAGCTAACTTAGCACACAATGCAAAGGTTGGTTAGATACTCTTGGAGGAGGCACACTAAACCACTGTGTCAGAAGTAGGAGGACCAGTTTCTTTCCTCTAGGACCAACAGTTTAATGTGGAATCCAAACCGCAGTACATCCTGGTGTAGCTCATATGATCAAACATAACTCTCAAAAATTCCGTTCCCCATGTGGCATAACGAGTTTCTTGGAGAAATTATAAAAGACTGAAGGTTACTCTGGGATAAATTCTTAGTCATGGTAACGACAAGAGTAACAAGAGAGAGCAAGCGAGAGCGAAGTTAGTGTGCGTTTAAGTTGATAATAGTTTCGGAGAGCAAAGGACCTTGTATTATTCGGATACCTATTAATGAAATGCAACTGGAACACGTGTCAATGAATCATATGAAAGTTTATTATTATTCAAATATGAGAAGTTAATAAGTTCGAACATCAAAGTTTCTTCACAAGTCTTAAACGGTTACTGTATCCCAGCCGACACCAAAACAAGATCATATAAAAAATACAACACGGTGATCATGCAGTTGATGTCGCAATAACAAATAGTATACAACTCATCATAGCAACTAGCGACTAACCAAAGCTCTTTGGGAAAAAAGAACATTTAACAGAAACGGGACAACAAATCTACGGCAGCACCCAGGACTGGTATACGAACTTTGAAAGTGAGTGTCATAACGACTAAGCTACCAGATCACTCATTTAGTGCTTTATACATCACTAAAAAAAAAGAGTAGTTTTATGTAGCATGTGAAAACTTCTCAAATGTCTGACTACTTAAATGTGATTTAAAAAAAACAGCATTTGTTGCAAACCAAAATCAATCTAGAGAAAGGATCTTTAATGGAACAAAATAATGATTGAAATTCTAGTATTCTGCCTGATAAAAAAAAAAAAAGCGAAGCACCCAGAAGGGAAAAAGCAAACTAAATAAAACCTCACAGGTTGAGAAGGTATGTGATGTTATTTCAGTGATTACAAAATCGAATCAAATGTATAAAGAACCTGACAGTATGATGGAGCAACTCCTCTGGACTGCATGCATATACTGATTTAGATGGGAAGTGTGTCAAAGTTGTTGTACCCTCTCATGAGGCAAGCTGTCTGGTTCACTACTGTTGTAACTGGTCCTAGCTATCCTGGATACTGGCATTGTGACGGAGGTGCCACACATGATCTATCCGAGACAAATCTGGGGATCTTGCTGGCCTCAACATCATGCAGGCAGTTGATATAGAGATGTGATGTGTGTGGACGAGTATTGTTTTATTGAAAATGGCATCATGATAGTGTCACTGAGGGCTAACACATGAGTACGTGGGCTGTCCATGACATACAGTTGTACCATAAGAGTTTCCTCAATCATTTTCAGCCTTGTCCTGAAGACATACCCTATGACTTCCATGATACCAGAACTAACACCTCAGTGCTTCTCCAAAACATTGGAAGAAAGGAACCTCTCTCCAGGTCACTTCCATACTCACCAACAATGGTCATCCGAGGTATTATAGAACCACGATTCACTGGATTGCAGATGAATGGTGTTGCAGTGAAGTAATGGCATCGCATTGCGTTCAGCGATGAACAGTGGATCTGCACCAACTTGGATTACCATCACTGCTGAGTATGGCGGCGACCTGATAGTCCCCATTCTTCCAATGTTTTGGGGAAGCATGATGATGCATGGTGTCATGGTGAGGGGAGCCATTGGGAATGACTTCAGGCAGGTAACAGCTGGTAGCGACTGAGGGAACACTGATGGCACAACAGTATGTCACTGACATCCTATGTGTTAGCTCTCATGTGACAGCATCATGGTGCCATTTTAAATAGAACAATGCTCGTCCAGACATGGCAAGTGTCTCTATGAACTGTGTATATATGATGTTGAGGTACAAACATGGCAAGGAAGAGTCCCAGATATGCAAATAGAACATGTGTGGCACCAGCCAAGGTCGGCACTAGGATTCTCGGGCCCCAGGTAAGCATTATTAGCAGTGACGTAAACAGTTGGGGCCTGTTGCAAATTCATCATTTATTTAGCTCTACCACTGCCTGGGCCGTCATCCCCCTCCCCCTCAGCTGGCGGGTCCAGGGTACATTCGCCTCGCTTACCCCCCAATACTGGCCCTGACGCCAGCACGAATGTCAACCCTATCCCAGTGCCAGTATATCAAGGATCAAATATAACAGCTGTGGGTCAGCATGCCTCAGGAGATGATAAAATGGCGTTATAACAACCCTCCCAACTGAATCATTGCATGCACCCACGCCAAAGGGAGTTTAATGTGACACCCACAATTCTGTGAATTGCAGAGTATATATGTCGATATATGTAGATGAAGTTCTTTGTAAATTTTACTAAATTTAGTAATCACTGAATTGACCCCACATACCCTCTCTATCTGTGAAGTTTCATTTCGTTCCTCCTCCCCATCTGGGTGCTTCACTTTTTTCACCAAGTAGTGTAAGAAAATTACAATTTTTCACTATTTATAATAACTGGCATTTTCTTTAGATGATACCATACTTGGTGTATGTAAAAAAAAAGTTTAAGTGATATTTTACATAAAGCCAATAAAATACTGCCATTACAACAGAAGACCAATCCAAAGCATAGCTAACTCAGAAGTTTGAAGTAAAAAGATTAATATAGTCTAATCAGGTGACTAGCCGAGTGTGCAGGAGGTTTTCACACGATATTTCAGTGATTGGAATCTCTGGGTCCATCTTCTGGTGAAATGCTGGATGCGTCGGAAGGCAGTGATCTTTATAGCCTCAGAGGTGGCCGAATGCATGCGAGGTAGACATGCGCAAGCTGATTGGCTGATTCAGTCAACGTCTAAGCGGTAGAGTGGGGATATTGCCGGTAGGTGCCAGGTGCGGGCTCAGTTGTTTTGCGCCCACTGTGTTGCACATATCTCGCCACGCTGGTGATGTACTGCATCAATGACTTCGTTTAGTTGGTATCCAGAGTCCCAGCTGACAAGAATGGGTGTGATGTGAATTTCAACTGCTTCAACTGTTCCAGAAGTTTCTGGTGTGCTCCAATATCGTGGTGTTTTCAATGTCGAAGCTGTGGCCTCGTTCAAGGCTGTGTTCCACCACCACATTTTCTGACTCTGACCCGGACATCACTGGTTTATGCACCGTACCGTCTGACCTGTGTATGCCGGAACACAATCCAATCGTCGTACTTCCTGTATGATGGAGAATACTACGAACAGGTTGATGGAGTGGCCATGGGCAGTCCTTTGTCACCAGCGATCACAAATTTCTTCATGGAATACTTTGAAGATAATGTTTTAGCAAGCACTCCCATGAAGCCCAGCACCTTTTACCGTTACGTGGACAACATCTTTGTCGTTTGACCACAAGGTAGGGATAGCCTGCGAGGTTTTCTCCATCACCTGAACAACATCAACAAGAACATCAAGTTCACGATGGAGGTGGACGAAAAAGGCCAGCTTCCTTTCTTATATATTCATATAGAAAGGAAAACAGATGGGACACTTGGACACTATGTGTACAGGAAACCAGACTTGCAACTGAATGCACACAGTCATCACCACCCAGCACAACACAAGACAGTGCCCGCCACGCTAGAGCACAGGGTGCTAGCGATATGTGATGCTGACAGCCTACCGGCGGATGTCAATCTAATGCTGCAGACCTTCAGATGCATCGGGTACTCAGAACATCAGATAAGATTGGCATTGTGGGAACCGAGACGCAGGCTTAATAACACCAAGAGCAAGCCACAGGATCGCCTAGCCCAGCGTTTCCCAATTAGTGGTACGCGTACCCCCAGGGGTACGTGAGATTGCTTCAAGGGGTACGCGCACTAATCTCTTCACTAAGGTAATCACTCCGATAGTTAAAAAAAGAATTAGGAAAACAGTAATCGCCAAAAATATATATTAAGACAAACTGTGTGTGTGAATTATATTTCTGTAATGTTGTTGTGCGCAGCATTCGATTGGGATAAACTCAATTATTTATCATTTCAGCTATAATGGGGGTACGCGATAGTGAGCTCTTTCTTGATGTGGTACTCGAGAAAAACTAATTGGGAACCACTGGCCTAGCCTACTGGTGCTATAACATGAAGGATTGGTAGAGTTCTGGCTAAAAATGGGATTAAGACCATCTTCTTGCCACCACAGAAACTGAAGAACATCTTATGCTCCCCCAAGGGTGATCTTGTTCTTCGAACACCGGGAGTTTATAGCATTCCTTGTGAATGGGGAAAAAGATACAGACAGTATGGTGCATAAATTGGCGATGTATGGAACACTCCCAATATGTATGTCTGGCACAAAGTGAGAAATCTGGGGTGGTGGAACACAACTTTGAACAACTTCTACTTTGAAAACACCAGGATATTGGTGCATACCAGAAACATCTGGGACAGTATTCTAACTGAAGCAGTTGAAAAAAAATCTTGTCAACCAGAACTCTGGGTTCCAACTAAGTGAAACTTGGATGCCATTCACTGAAGCATTATGTAGCCAGCATGGCGAGGTATGCGCAGCACGTCAGGTGTAAACCAACGGAGCCCACACCTGGCACCTACAGACACTATCCCCATTCCGCCACCCAGGTGTCAACCCAGTCAGTTAATCAATCAGCTGCATGCACGTCTACCTTGCACGCATTCAGCCACCTCTGAGACTATAAAGATCCCAGCCTTCCGCCACATCTGGCTCTTCACCACAAGAAGGCAACAGAGATATTGTGTGAAAACACCCTGCTCACTGAGCTAGTCACCAGAGAAGACTATATTAATTCTCAATGCTGAGAGAAACTTCGATCTCAAGTAAAAACATATTTCAAAGTAAGCACATTTTTAAAATATTATGAATGACAGTCACTAAGCAACTGTGGTAAAATATAACTTCTATGGTCCCAAATTGGTCAAGATTATAACACAAGCTAAACATGCAGCTATACTTAGGCTAATGTATTCACCAAATTTAGAGTTTCAGCATGATTTGAACCAATTTTTAACACGTTTAATAACAAAGAAACCAAAACATTCCAGATACGGAATTTCAGCCAAAGCACAAAAAAAACAATAATTTTAATATTGAAAAACTAGAAAGTGATAGCTAATTTAGAAATTTCAAAAGGAATACTGGAAGTTATAAATGTGTGAGCCTACCACTTATTACAAAACAGTTATAAATCATTATTGAAATAAAAACCAACTAAGCCTGCCAAATATGGCAGAGAAGTAACAAAACTGCAAGAGAAAAGTGAGAAGAGAATGTGAGCCCTCATTTGTTATGGAAATTTTGAACATTACCAACTAACAATAGATCACTATGGCCAAATATATGCCTCAAATTCTCATCCCATTCTAAACTAATGAGCTTCAAGGCCATTAAAACTATCAAACGCCTCATTTATTAAAACTATGGCCTACTATACCTGATAGACTTCCTTGTAGCAAGCCTTGGGCCTTTCTAGCACAATACCTCTCTGCACTCTCTCCACAACTTCGGTATTCTTGAGACGACCATAAGGCATCTTCCCACAAGTAAATACTTCCCACATCAGCACACCTACAGAGAACAACACAGTAGAGATATAAGGATCAAGATCCAAAATTTTGCAGTTCAGTACAAAAAGAAAAGAAGAAAAAAATGTATAACTTACTCGCTCACTCACTCATTCATTGTATAAAATGATAATAGAGGACTGCAGCATCCCACCTATAGGTACCAACCCCTTATGCATCTGTCTGTTTAGTCACCAGAGAAGTAATTAGATTGATAATAGCGGATAAAATCATAATAAGTGGTAGAACCCAAGCATGCCAAAGAACAGGGGATCAAATAATGGGTATAAATTGAAAAAGTAAAAATAAAATGATATTGATTAAAGAGAAAAATATATGACTATATAAATATAATAACAAATGGATAAATGAAATGGAGGTGTTTCAGTAAAGCCAGAAGGATTTTGGAGAAATTCTGTTGAACTTCACAATGTCCCACAACCACCATCATCTCACCATCCCTTCCATTGACTACTACAGGTGCAGTGCATTGCAATTTTCAGTTAATCTTGCATGACTAAAGCGAGACCCAGAATACTGCGTGTGTGTTTTTTTTTTACCATATTTTGTGCTATCTGAACACCTATTTTAACCTTTCTTATCCCTCTTGAAATTTATCCTGGCAGACGTCGCCCATGTTTCTTCTAATCCTGGCAGGTTGTGCTAGATATAACCAGTCTGCCAATTGGTTGGTTTTGATGTTAAAATAAACTAGGATTGGTAAATGCCATAGCATTTTTAATCCACTCCGCAATTTCTATATTACCTCAGCAATCACAACCACGCACTCTCACAGTGCGACTTTTTTCTCTCTCCTTTGGCCGTGCCCGCAGACCAAAAAATTATTGTAACTTAATACTGCCCAATTACATTACAATATGAACAGTTTGTGGAAATCATGAGCAAGTACTTGTATTCAAATTATTACATTTTCAATTGATTTACTAAGAGTTAACAATTACAAAAACTTACTATACACTTGAAGTCGTAGCGTATATGTTACACTATATCTTCAGCAAAGATGATAGGTTTTCTTTTCCTACACTTGTAAATATAATTAAACTGGAATAGAAAACAATGTTCAGACATTCACATAACAGGCTTCACATTGGACACCCTAAACAGATTTGCCACGTGTACCATTAACACTTGAAACTGTGAAGCCAACGAAATATGTGTGTTTTTTTTTCCGCTTTTAGTTTTGGTGAGATGCTTCATATGTAGGTAAAAACACACACACACACAATATATATATTTTCCCTATCCTAATTTAATTCCTTTTCGCTACTTAGTGCCTTTGATTTCATTGTTTACTATATATATATATATGTGGTTTTTCTCCTGTCCCAATGTCTAGTATATATATATTTTAGACATTGGGATGGGAGAGGGGCCACCGCTTGCCGGGGATGAGGGCTCCAGCGGCGTCGGAGCACGAGGGGACGCACAGGCACAGGCATGGTACAGGTTTTCGAGCTTGGCTCTTCATCGGGTTGTGGGATGGGGTGGCTGCCGCGCGGAGGCTTGCGGCCGGCTGAGGAGACCACACGCTCCCTCTCCACCCCGACCAGCCGACCATGTGCACCCCGTGTGGTCTCCTCAGTTGGCTGCTAGCTTCCGCGTGGCAGCTACCTCATCATACAACCTGATGAAGAGCTAAGCTCGAAAATTTGTATTATGTTTGTGTTTGTGTGTTTTTTCGTGTTTTGACGCCGCTGGAGCCCTCATCTTTGGTAAGCGGTGGTTTTTCTCCTATCCCAATATCTATATATATATATATATATATATATAAACTAAGGAAGGATAGGGAAATATGACCCAACACTTACCACAGATGAAGGCGGCTGGGATGACGAACAAAAAAACAAACACAAGAGAAGTGCAATATTTCGGCCTACAGCAGCCTTAAACGTGCAGAAGGTGAAGCACCAGGCGGCGTTACATGTGTACACATAGAGGCGGCCTACTGGTGATTCACCAGTCGGATCTTTCTGTGAGGCAATCTCCGGCTGCACCCACCTCTCATAATGTTCTCTTGTTGAGGAAGGGTTTTTCCCGAAAATTTCTTTATTATTTGTGTTTGTGTCTTTTCTGTGTGTTCGCGCCCCACATCCATCTTCTAAAGGTAAGTGGTTGCTCATTTCCCTATCTTAATTTGATTCCTTTCCACTAATTAGCGTCTTTTTTTTCATTGTTATTTTATATATATATATATATAAATTGGATAAAGGAAACAAAGAAACTGCCGCGAGGCACTGAAAATAAGATAGGATAGGGAAAATAAACAGTTACCCGTCACTTACCACAGATGAAGGCAGGAGGGCGAGACACGTAAAAACACAAAAACAAAAGAATTACACAATATTTCGACTTTTTAGTCTTCCTCATGTAGGAGGCGAGACATATGGCAGGGGGAAAGATGTGGTCACATCCGAGCCTGCCACATGAATGGTAAGTGACGGGTAACTGTTTATTTTCCCTATCCTATCTTATATATAAATTGAACATTGGATAGGATAAAAAACCACCGCTTACCAAAGAAGGGGATTCCAGCGGCGTTGGTACACGAAAAAAACACGAACACACAAAGAATAAAATTTTCGAGCTGGGCTCTTCCTCAGTAGAAGTGAGATGGCTGCTGCCAGCAGCGCTTGCGTGCAGCCATCTCACTTCTACTGAGGAAGAGCCCAGCTCGAAAATTTTATTCTTTGTGTGTTCGTGTTTTTTTCGTGTACCAACGCCGCTGGAATCCCCTTCTTTGGTAAGCGGTGGTTTTTTATCCTATCCTAATGTTCAATATATCCGCTTTTAGCGCCTTTGTTTCCTAACAATCTATATATATATATATTTTTTCGAAGGAACACAATAAATTCATTATTTTAACAAAATATGTCAGCAGTTATGATAATAGTGACAGTGAAAATGCTGCTAGGTAATGAAAATAAGGAAGAATTCCATAAGTAAATCCATTATTTTGCTGCAGATGAAGACAGGAGGGCTACAATTTATACAAATAAACTCAATATTTCAGAATGAAACGTAATAGAACTTACAGTAGAGGTGAGACATGTAATAAAGGCATCAGATGTGTAGAAATGCATCACTGAAATTGGGGATGAACAAGGTGAGCACAGTAGGAATGGATTTGATGAGCAGTGGGAATGAAAGTGGGGGGGGGGGGCGAGAGAAGGAGACAATAAATTATTACAAGAAAGTATAAGCTCTGGAAAAGGCCATACGAAGTACAAAAAATATTAAAGGAAAATGAAAAATACTAATATGTAAACAAATAAATATATAATAAAAATAAGTTTATTTGTGGGAATTTATAGGATGTTAAGGCCTAGGGGTACCTGGAATCAAGGACATGCTGATAGGCTATTTCCTATCCATGGAGTCATAACAGTTGTTTTACAATGTGAGCTGTTAGAGCTTTTGTTTAAACAATACCACCTTCTAAACTCTGTAGATAGGATCAATATATCCTTGACACCCGGCATCCCCATGGCCTTAACCTCTGGTAAGACCACTCCAACATTAATTTATACTATTATTATTATTATTATCTGCAATTGGACCCTGTCAGATCACGCAAAGCCTTAACAATTCAGTTTTCTGAGTTTCCATATAGCTTTAATTTTTTCTCCTTGGATTCTCTTCCTTTCTTCAGTCCACTTCGTCCCCGGTCTCTTAATGACTTCATTCTCTGGCAGTACTTCCCACTTGTTAATTTTTTCTCTGTATGTTTGTCTATCTACGATTTCTGATGAGTTTATGTGGGCTTTTTCCATGTCTTTTTTGATCTCCTGGACTCAGGGCATAGTTTTTAGCTGTTCTATATACGTCACAATTTTATGAATCAGTCTTGTTGCTGGAAGTCTGTGGATATGTCCATAAAATCTTAATCTTCGTTTCCTGATGTCTGCCGCAAGGTTTGACAGTGTTTCTGTTGTCTTTCGAGATTTAAGTCTATATCCGTCATCTGTTTTTTCTGGGCCAAGAATCTTTCTTATAATTTTGAGTTCTTTCAAAATGCTTTCTAGGTCACCTTTCCTGTTTAAAGTTTCGCTGGCATAAAGGGCTTCAGGTTTGATGACTGTGTTGTCATGTCTGACTTTTGTATATATGGACAAACATTTTTTATTATATATGTTGTAGGTTCTACCGTAGGTTCTTCTAAGTTTTGCATGCGAACTATCTGTGCTATTTTCTCTCCTCCTGTGGGTTCGATGATTTCTCCCAGATACTTGAAATATGAGACTCTCTCAATTTGTCCATATTTTGTGACCAGATTTTGAGTGTGGAGTTTTGAACAGATGAATTTGGTTTTTTGGAACGATATTTGTAAGCCTACTCTTTCAGCGCATTCTTTGAGAGTTTCTATCTGCTTGATTGCTATGGTTTCATCACCTGCTAGTATGGCTAAATCATCTGCGAAGACTAGGCAGCAAATTTTTCTTATGTCATCCGAGTTGTATAGGTTTCCAATAGTTCTGCTGTTTAAGTTCTTTCTCCCATTCTAGGACACAATGATGAAATGAACAACTTCACCAAAAAAAGTTTCAGAATCAACTACTATTTAAACCCATTTTACATTCCTTCCCTTTTAAGGAAGTTTGATTATTCACAAATACAAAGAAAGAGATAATCTTGACAACGTAAATTATAAATTATTTTCACTAACATCACTAGTGAGGAAAAAAAAAAAAAGTATATCACTGACCGTAAGCCCAGACATCAGACTTGGAGGAAAACCTGGTGTAGTTGAGGACTTCTGGTGGAGCCCACTTGATTGGGAATTTTGTGCCGCCAGAGCTCGTGTATTGGTCATCCAGCACATACCTGCGAGTGGTCATAACTTAGATTGTATCAATGTTCTTAGAATAATGTAAAATAAAAGAAAAAAGATTTTCTTTATAAAACAAAAATATTTTTACAAGCTGTGCTATACAGATCTATCTACTCTTCTCAATATTCTTAAAATACTTGGTTTATTTTTTTATTTGTGTCAATAAGATACAATGAAAAAAGAAACAAAATGAACAGTGGCAGTTCTAAATATTTCAGGTTATTATTTAAAAAATAATTAAATAATTTGGCAATATTTGATGATGCGGCCATTGTCTAGTATCAAGTTTAGTTATGTACAGGTAAAGGTCACAGAAAATAACTTTACAAATGTTTTTCAGTCTAGTATTTGCCACATTCATACAAGGTTTTATGATGCTCATAAGAACTGGTTCCCACTAATTAAAATAAGGATGGGGAAAATAACCCATCCTTACCACAGATGAAGGTACGAACTAATACTGAATAAGTTCTGTTTTAGCATGATTTATATTCTTTCTGTGAATTTTGCGTCATCACCTACTCTGTTTTCCAGAAAAATCTGCGTGGTCTATATATATTCTCAATAAGTACAACTGACCAAGCTTAATTGGGACAGTGCTGAGATGAGTACTTCATCATTTGTTTACTGTAATGTGCTCTTTGGAAATGAAGTCAGATGTAAAGTTGTATGTATGTTTTTCTGATGTGTAACCATGAAATAAATTAAAGTAAAAAGTTATCACTGGCATCATTATTTGAGAAGCTACCTGTCCTTGAGAAGTTTAAGGAGTTAAGTAACATACTTTACTGAAAGTATAAATCATTTAGCAACCAGACAATTCCACAAATTTTAAAAAATTCACAAGATTGTTAAAAGGCACAATATATGAAAATATATTACTGTTCCAGATACCATAGATTAACAACCCACAGAACCCTTGTAATGGTACTCAGAATAATTATGCTATAGACAGGTTAATATTTGATGAATTGCAAATTAGCCTGTTTGCCCTGTGAGTTTCACTCCCCACTAGTTTTTTTATTTAATAACCTTCCTAGCACAAATGGCAGGTAACTTTAAATACTGTAGCTATTATTCACAGTTTAAATTGACTTTTCACTAAAGCAGAAAAAAAAATTTGAAAATTATATAATCAAACTTCTTCTGAAGATTTATTGAGACAAAAAACTAACAGAGAGATTATGATCAGTGTTATTACAAATGAGATCAGTCAGCTTGATTGTTGTAACCTTTTATACAAGGTATCGAAATTTCTGGGCACTGATAGAAAGTGATCGAACATTAAACATTATAGCAAACAACAGACACCACTTAAAAACAATCAAAACTTATTCAAAATAAATTTAAAAATAAATACATATATACATATTCACATAAAAGTACAAAATATTTACAAGTTTTTGTTGTAAGACTGACATAAAAAAAAAAAAATGCCAATCATTGAAAACATACATTGAATATGATAGCTTACCAAAATTACCAATTGCATATCCTTTACTGAAGAGCCTGACTTCATAATATTCTGAACACATTAATGAAAATGGAGTCCATTTGGTTTAATTTACAACATTTGTTTACACACTATACAAATCAAAATATGATATATTATAGAAACAGATTTCACAGTAATTTACTTCTTTCTTTATTGACCACAAAATCAATTATTTAAATTGAAGGAAACTAACAGGAACTGTGTCAACCTGCTAAAACCAGTCGCAGTACAGTTACTGTCTTACAATTTTCCCAGTCCTGACCCCCTTTTTCAACAAATTATGTCTAATAATAATTGTAATATGTGTTTTACAGCAGCAGTTACTCAGAATTTAGCTAGTGGGAGTTAGCCTAACCCTACATACAAAGTCTTAGGCACCCACTTGGTCTTCATTTGAGGTAAGAGTTTTGCCCTTTTCTTCTCTCCCACCCTCCCCTTAAACTTTCTCACTGTTTCCTTTCCCCATATGCAGGAACCACAGTTTGCTGTAAGAAGCATTTTTTTCTGCAATTTTCCATCTTTTTTTTTACTATAGTTATATATATTTTTAAACAATTCTTTCAGCTATGCATCTTTCTCCTCCAAAATAAGTTATTATTTCTCTCTGTCTGTTTTGGGTTCCTTACTTTCCATTAATACCTTATTTATTTCCTTTCTTTCATGCATTGTTATCGCTTTCAATTTCTACCACCATTATTTCTAGACAGTTAACTGCTATATAATTGTTCTTTGACACCCAAACAAATACATTCTATTTTCTCCAGCCGAAGAAGGGTTTATACCAGACAATTATACTAGAGTGCCAGGTCCATATTTTCTTTGTTTCAACATTGTTTCTTGTGACAAGAAATAGTTCCTCTCTCTTATTGTATTAAGCTCTTTCAAGTAAAGAGAGAGGTACCATCATGTATCACAGGTGATAGCATAACAGTACAGAAAAAGAGAAAGCACGAATACTTAAACTAAAAATTTCACCCTTAAAGTTTTTGTCAGTGATATGGAGTACACCGGGTTGAAACAAACACTAACATTTGCTGTCTGACTTCTATCTAATGCCTTTAACTTCCATAAGTAATGGTTTAACTTTCCTGATCCTCATTTATATTACTCTGCCTTCAAGATTATTATTTTTAAATCGTCATTTAAAGGGAACTGAATCACTTACCTCGCCAACCCAAAATCTGCTACTTTGACAACATTCTCAGAACCAACTAGGCAGTTCCGAGCAGCTAGGTCACGGTGAATGTAGTTGTGCCGTTCCAAGTATGCCATACCGTTGCACACCTACAAAACGTTTTTTGCTAAAAGTGCTTATTTAAGATATGAAAATATTTTAGTACTTTTAAATATGTGTGAAATAAATGTTATACCTGAAAACCATAAACTTCCAATCATGTTAATTTATGCCTAATGTTTTTAGAAAATTTATACTGACTCAGGATTTGATCAATGTGTCACTGGTCATGCAGAACAAAATTTAGTCAACACAACAGTTAAATAATATCTTTTGTCTTTAGGTCATGTATAAATCAATCAAAATATTAATACTATGCAGGTGATAAGAGAGCAACAACTATTACCCAGAGCATCATAAGAATTAGATAGGATAGGGAAAAAATACGTGTCACTTACCACAGATGAACGCAGGAGGGTGTAAAAAAAAAAAAAAAAAAAAAAAACAGCACAATATTTTGGCATGAGCCTTAATCATGTGAGAGGCGAGACATATGGCAGGTGGGAAGATGTGGTCACATCCCGACATGAATGAAACAAAGGCGGAAACACGGGGTGGAATTGCAGGGTGTGGGGGGATAAGGTTGACCAGCGATAAAAGTGGAACAAAATAATCTTTGTGTAGCATAATTCAAAAAGTTATTGTTATAATTTTATTTAGATCGGTTATAGGCAAAAATAAATGGAGGTAGAAATGTATATATATAAAAAATGTAATTTGAATAAATGAAATAACACAGATAAGTAACTGATTGTAAAGTGAATTGAATGATAGTAAGTGACAGGTTTAGCATAGGTTTAGGCCCGGGGTGTGTCTGGTGTCAAGGATTACACTAAACCTGTCACTTACTATCTTTCATTTCATTTTACAATCAGTTACTTATATATGTATATTTCATTTATTCAAATTATATTTTTATATATATACCTCCATTTATTTTTCACCTATAACCAATCTAAATAAAATTATAAGAATAACTTTTTGAATTATGCTACACAAAGATAATTTTGTTCCACTTTTATTGCTGGCAAACCTTGTACCCCCACCCTGTGTTTCCACCTTTGTTTCATTCATGTGGCGGGTCGGGATGTGACCACCACTTTCCACCTGCCATATGTCTCGTCTCTCACATGATTAAGGCCGAAATATTGTGCTATTTGTTTGTTTTTGAGTTTTTTACGCATTCTTCATGCCCTCCTGCCTTCATGTGGTAAGTGATGGATCTTTTTTCCCTATCCTATCTAATTCTTAGTGACCAAAGGCAGTTTCTTTGTTTCCATTATCCAGAGCATAAGTAAGACAGATACAAAAAATGTGAGTAGAAGAAATCAATTTTTTTTCCCAAAAAGTGATGATGATTTCTGGACTATGTTACTTACCAATATGCTCATTTGGTCCCAGGCTCACATATATTACGTTTAAAATAAGGAAATAAACTGACTGAAACAAATTATCCTGAAACTTCCAAAACAATTCCTGAACAGGTTTTGCAAAAATGTGCAAAAGCAAATTCAGTGGCCAGGTTAAGCTTTGAATCACTATCCTCTGCAAAAGATGCCAAATAAATTAACTATTACATTAATCATCCAGTTTCATACGTTTAGAAATTTGCACCCAACTTACATTTCTGTGATGACAATAGTAATCACTACCTATGATTCAAAATACCATTACAAATCTTCAGGTACATGACCTAAAAGCCACTGTTTACTGTTGCACGAAAACCTTCAGCAATAACGAAATGTGAACTCACCTATTAGAAAGAGTGTGATAAGCCCATGACAAGTTTCATTTTGTCTATTCAGTTCCCCAACAATTAGAAGAAAAAAACATCTGTACATCGGTTCAGCTATTAGTTTATTTATTTATTTTTTGTTTGTCTCTAATATATAAGAGTAGAAACCATGATTCATTGCATTTGAACAAACAGAATATACTCTCAAATAACTGTGTGAGGCGTTTCCTACATATATCTTTTAGACTAACTTCCCAGTTTTCTAACCAAACCTGAAATAGTTTCATAAAAGCTATAGATGTCTGTCACCATAGGCAGGCACAGTTAATCCAAAAGTTAACTTCATTTACCATTAGTCCACTGCTTAAAAAGTAACTTCAATAATCGTTGAAGCATTATACTTTTGCAAATTTGAGGCAGGTTAAAGTAATCCATTAAAGTTTAACCATCTGACACTTTTACTGGTGTTTATGTATTTGTAATAGGTATAACTGTACAATATACCAAGGTGTTATGTTGCGTGATGCAAATATGGATTTCTTTATGAAAACTAAAAATTGGGTTTGTACTTGTAGAAGGTTTTGAATTATTTTTCTATGTCCCAAGACTAGACCCTAATTTTACCTTTTCTTCAAACTGTACATATTTGGATGTATGCTTTCTCTTGTTTAAGGTTATTAAGGTTAGAAATGAGAGCCTTGATTGAAGAAGGTTTAGGTATTCATAGTTTTTGTTCATAAATCAACTGTTCTCCTAATTTTGATTTAAATTCAACATAATAAGTGGCTGAGGATTTTTACTATTCTTGTTCCTATTGCTAGCACTGCTGCTTTCACTAACAGATTCTAGATCTTCTGTTTCCACCATGTAACAAATATCAATTTAAATTATTTCACTAACAAAGAACAAACCAACACAAACTAAAAAGTGGCATTACTTTCCTCACTATACAAAAGTAAGGTAATAAAAATATTAAAATCAATCACCAATCAAATATGAATTTGAAATGAGTGGCGGTTTGCAGACCTAACCTAACCTATCTCCCAAAATCTAAATAGTGTTGTCTAATAGTTTACCAAATTTGAGATACGACAAACTATCATGATACATGTGTGTGAACATGGAGTACATCATAATATGTGATAGACAAGAGGTATATTTAAATCTTACGATGTTTACACACATTAAATTATTGACTGAAATGTTTTTAGATATCCATACTGCTGGCAAATTGTTAATTATTGATACAGAAAAACTATGATATAAATGTAGCTAATACAACAATAATATGCACAGAACACATAACACCGAGGAAAAGGAAACAATTTTTAGGCATTGTAAATAACAAAGGATAGCAAAATTCACCCCTCAATCATCAATGTTGAAGGCTGGAGGGCTGAGACAAGTATACAACACACCAGACAAACACAAACATACAATATTTCGGTTTAAAATCATGTAGGGAGGATCAGACCGTTTGGAAAGAGAGGTGTGCACACCATACAGCACCGACACCTCACATCCCTATCCTCCCTACATGAATAAGGTTTGAAACCAAAATATTATATGTTTGTGTTCCTCTGATGTATTATATACTTGTCACAGATTTCAACTTTAGTGAGTGATGGATTATTTTGAAAACCCTTTTTTTTTGTTTTACATAGAATACATAAAATTACATAAACTAGCAAAATCAGTATGAATAAAGTTATGATATTTACCCAACAACTGCTAAATATTCAATTACAAGCTCTATTAGTTGTCATGCGGTCTGTTATTAACAAGCACAGTAGTTCTAAAAAGATTTTGCTTGTCCACCTCCTCCTCCCAAATAAAAGACCTGTCAACCTACACAAGATACATTAATGTCATACCCACACCAAAGAACTTAACTGGAACCTACAGGAATATAGTTGCAGAAATGTCACAGTAACTTCTCTAGAAAGCATTTGTATGTAGCATTTTGAACACTATAGGTACCACAGCAGTCTCTCTCTGTTTCTGACCTGTATGCACATATCGAGCAGCAGGCCCGTGTTGCCACCCAGTGTAGCTTCATGTCGACGAAGGTAATTGAGCAAGGAGCCGTGTCGCATGTACTCGGTGACGATGTATATTGGACGATGTTTGCTGCAAACTCCGTACAGTTGTACCAAGTTGAGATGTTGCAGTCGTGTCATCACCTTGGCCTCTTCTATGAAGTCGTCCTCAGACATCGTACCCTGCTTCATCATTTTCACCGCCACATCGATAGAGCCACGCCACTTGCCACGGCGCACCACACCGAACTGGCCAGAGCCCAGCTCTTCCAGCAACATCAGTTCCGCAGGATCAATCTCCCACTTGTCTGTGGACAACTCATCATGTGGCAACATGCTGTGTACAAAAACTTACAGTCTAACCCAACTTATTTAGTTATAATCACACAAAATCATTACTAACTATTATTTTATAACAATCTAAACTATTTCCAGAAACTTTAACTCTGCAACTCCATTTCTGCCATTTTTAATGGTAAAACATGCCTATTTACAGACAAATAAGTATTGTGGAGTAGTATTACAACCAGTCTTTGCATTACATCATAAGGACACATTCCTTAAACTGTGAGTTCAATACTTTGAAATACCAATTTAAGCATTAGCTGCAAGGAACAAAGAAAATGGCAAATGATGTCAATTTTTATTCCATTCAATTCATTAATCTTTCTGACATTTTATCACAATAATCATTTTTAATAATCAAGTATGTTAAGTTCTGCAGGTATAACTAATTCACAAATCTTTGTTTCTAAATGAAAGACTTCTTACTTAAGTAATTACACTTGCAGAAAGACATATTTAGAAGTTCACATGCCGTTATATTGACATAGCACCTGTTACATAACGACAATAGGAATGGGAAAGAAAAATGGCCCAATGAAAATGGTTGAGAAATTGAACACAACTACTTATCATAGCTGAAGGCAGGAAAACTTTGTAAACAAAAGTGAAAATAATTTACAATATTCTGATTGGCCCCTTAATGAAGCAAAAGAATAAATGAGACACAAGGCAAAAACAAATAGGTACTTCAGTTTTTGTCACTGTAGCCTTTCTGCTTTCAGTTTTGTAAGTGGTAACATCAAGGCATTAATTTAAATGATAAGCAGATGGCAAGAATTATTAGCAACCAATCACTCATCATGAAAAATTTTACGCCCCATTCAAAAAATGCTTCCTTGAAAGTATGAAGTGGTTTTAAAAGTTTACAAAGGTCTTATATCTTTCTTTAAACAAAATACCTACAATACAAAATCTATAATAATTTAAGTTACTGGAGTAAGATTTCGATAACATAAGAGTTAAGAGAACAATGTGTAATTACCGTGACTGAGTCCCGCAGTAGCTGGCGCGGGTCGATCACAGGGACTGGTTTTAAGGCGAGATGCGAGCCCACCACTGTTGTGGCGGTGGTAGTTCACCAGGTCAGGAATTGAACCACAGCAGTGTTTTTCAGATAGGAAGAATTCCCCACGTGCATTCTGCTTGATGTGGTAGTGCTTCACGTGAGGGTGAGGACTGTAATAACAAACAATTTTTTCAGACTGTAATGCTGCTGCATCACCTAAATAAATGTTATTTGAAGCATTTTTATTCTAACTTTGAAACAAACTGCTGATGAAATGTAAAATGGTGAAAAAAGGCTAAAGGGTAGAAACTATTTTTCCAGCTCAAATAGAACTGGAGAAAAATATGGACAATATCTTCTAGAGAAAAACTGTACTCCAGGCAAAGAACCAATTTTCCTTTTTACTTAGCCAGTCTAAAGCAGCAACTGCACTTTTGGCATTTTTCACTTGAATCCATTGTTTTTCATTGTAATTACATTTATAGGCAGCATAAAAATATTCCCAACTAGTTCAACATGTAACAATAGGAAAGTGAAAGAAAAACATCGAGGTGAAGTGCATGTTAAGGGGACCTGGACGTGAAAATGACTAAAAAAATCAATTTTTTTCCCCCTCTATCTGACAGAAAAATTTCTCCTGTTTCCAAAAATGTATGGTTTATCAACTTTTAAATTGTTAGTTTGGTCCTAAATGCTCTTTGAAGAAATGTCTGCACACTAGCCTAGCCTTCTTTCAGCTCACTGTTGCTGTCATTTTCTCAAAACTACATTTTTAGAACATTAGGTACATATATATTCACAATGGTTTGAGCTATGTTTACCAAATTTCTACCAAGTGAAGAATGGGACAGTCTGTTTGTGTTATGCCTAATACATTGCAGATTTTGTTTTGTTTTTGTCATCATGCATATAATTTTAGTGGTAATTTTGAAACAAAATAATTTGGTGGTTTGATAATTTTTTTTCTATTTCCCCTGACGTATTCCGAACTACAAAAGGAGAGGCATAATGAGTTCCTAGGAATTTTGACTGTAGTCTGACACAGTTTGAACACTAATAGACTGATAATGCACAAGTAAATGGTACCAGAACGGGAATGTGTGTTATAAAACAATCTACTAGATAAGTTGTTGTAATTTTTAAACTACAACAGAAAATTAAATAAATTTCTATATGCAAATTTAGTTAATGTAATTCAGTGTTGGTACAAAATCGCAACTTCCTCCGCATTACAGATCATGAGTAATGTACCTTTAAACGAGGCGTAAAAACGCAGTCTGTTCACATCCAGGTCCCCTTAAACACACATATCAATAAAGTTCCATAGCCAATATTAGACTTGCTGTCTATGGTTGTAACTAGGCAATGGTTGCAGCTAAGCAAACAGCTAAATTTATGAGTGTTTAATAAAATTTTTGCTCAAACTAACATACGTATAAGTGATTATGGAGGTATTTAATTATAGTGATGTGCATAATGCTTCAAGAAACAATGTGAAGAAGTACGGATTGCGACAATCAAATGAATTCAATGAATATGATTAATAACCCCAAATGTGGCAAATGTTTGCATTAATTTGGATAACACCAATTTTGTAATTTTTTAAACAAATGGTGACATTGATCATACAATGTAATCTTCCACGGCCGGTATTAACTTCACTCATAATTTCCGGGCTGAAAGGCCGTGGTCGATAAGTAAAACTTTCCCCTTATGTTTCGTCTCGGAGGCTAAGTGGCAACTGCAATGAAGGCCCTCGGAGGTTGTCTTCCGCAGTTGAAGACGAAACGTAAGGGGAAAGTTTTACTTATCAACCACGGCCTTTCAGCCCAGAAATTATGAGTGAAGAAAATGGTGACATTGTTCAGTCTTCCAGGGTTAGCAGCACTGTACTTGCACACAATAGCTCATGTGCAGTACAAACATGTAATCCACTTAAAGCTTATATAGTGCTTGTAAGTTAATGTTTTGAAGAAGTTAAATGTAACAATAAGGTGAATTGTGGCAATTATGATAGAGAACAAATAATTTAATACAGTGAATAAGTTCAGTAAACTGGCAGTATAATGGCCAACCATATGCAAACAAATATAATAAAAGTAGAGAATCATGAGACAAGTGCATCAGTTAAAAAACCTGTAAGATAAGATTATAGTCTTTTCCACCAATATTCAACTTATATGAAGAGGAAGAAATAAAGGAAGTGAAACAATTATTTGAATGTCGCATAAGAGTCCAAGAAGAAAAAATCAATACGTTACAATCTGCTGATAACTTTGTCTTGTTAGAAGAACGGGCTGAGGATATTGAAAAGTTACTGAATGGCATGAACAAAATACTGAAGGAAGATTTTGGACTAAGTATAAACCAAATCAATACAAAATTGATTAAACGTAGCAGAAATAATACCAATAATAGTAGGTTAAATATAAAAATATAGGATCACATGTGATAAGAGAAGTGAATTCCGCTACTTGGGAAGTAAAATTACAACTGATGGCCAAAGTAGGAATGATGTTACAAGCAGAATAGCACTAGCAAAAAGAGCCTTCACAAAAAATAGAAACGTTTTAATCTTTTAGTTCAAATATTGATCTAGAACTTAAAAAGAACTTTTTAAAACTATGTGGGGAGCACAGCATTTTACGGTAGTAAAGCACTTACTTTAGGAATACCAGAAATAAGGAAAATTGAAGCATTTGAAATGTGGTGCTATAGAAAGATCCTGAAAATTAAGTGGAGAGATAAAGTACAAAATGAATGAGCATTGGATGGGTGAGGAAAGTTTGTGGAAGAAGCTTACAGAAAGAAGAAACAGGATGGTAGGTCATATTTTGAGACATGCAGGGTTGGTTAATTTATTAGTAGAGAGAACAGTCAAAGGTAAGAATTGTAAAGGAAGAGGACCTAGTTTGTAAGGGGTATGTTGATAATGAAGAGGGTAGTGCAAGACAGGAAGGGATGGATGATTGCATCAAATCACTCTAAAGACATAAAAATAGAACAAAATGGATATGTGTATAGCGAAGTAGGGGAAGTTTGTGAAATATTTAACAAACATTTTACGTCAGTAGTAGATAAATTAGGCATAGAAAAGCAATCCCCACATAGTGCTCTAAGGCTTCTTGAGACTGCTTTCCCAAATAGCTTTGTGGAGATGAAATTGCCACCAGTAACAGTCTCAGAAATAAATAAACTCATTAAACAATTAAAACCTAAAAATTCTTCCAGCTATGACAATATTTCAAGTAAATTACTGAAAAGATGTTCAGACTGTATCAGTCATGTACTTGCTCACATTTGTAATGAATCCTTAATACAAGGTGTTTTTCCCGATAGACTAAAATATGCTGTTGTAAAACCATTATTTAAAAAAGGAGAAGTAACATGTGTAGACAACTATCGTCCCATTTCATTACTTTCAACATTCTCAAAGGTTTTTGAAAAAGTCATGTATAGAAAAGTAATAAAACATGTTACACACTATAATATCCTAACTAATTCACAATTTGGGTTCAAAAAAGGATCATCCATAGAAATGGCTATATATTCATTTTTAAATAACACATTTGAGGAACTGAATAGTAAAATGAATCCTGTAGGAATATTTTGTGATCTTGCAAAAGCATTTGACTGTGTAAATCATGAATTACTTTTGAAAAAAATGGAATACTATGGTATTTTTGGGACTGCAGGTAAATGGTTTAAATCATACATTGAAAGCCGAATGCAAAAAGTTTCAATTTTTGATTCTAAAATAAGTAAAGATGCTTCATCAGACTGGGAGAAAATAAAACATGGAATTCCACAAGGCTCTGTCTTAGGTCCCCTCCTCTTTCTGTTATACATCAATGACCTTCCTGGAAATTTATCCGACAAAGTTAAGAGTGTTTTATTTGCAGATGACACTAACCTGACTGTGCGTAAAACACCAAACAGTACTATAGAATTTAATGTAAATGAAGTACTTAGAGTAGTAGCAAATTGGTTTAAGGCAAATTCATTAATTTCTTAACTTTATCCATAACAAAATGGATTAGTGAAAGTCTGCAACTGTTTCAAATTGAGGGTAAACAAATGAAAATCTGCGACACAGTAACTGTGTCGCAGATTTTCATTTGTTTACCCTCAAATTCATTAAAATTAAATTTTGAAAAAACACATTATATTAGGTTTAAAACAAAAAACTATGCACAGCCAGATATATGTATAAACTATAAAAACAACACAATCTTAGAAACAGAGAGTATAAAATTTCTTGGTATTAAAATAGATCAGAAACTCTGTTGGCATGATCATATCACTACACTACTGGCAAAGTTAAGTAGTGCCACCTTTGCAATACGAACACTTTCTCTAACAGCAGATCTAGAATTAATGAAACAGGTATACTACTCATATTTTCATTCAGTAATGTCATATGGCATAATTTTTTGGGGAAACTCTTCACAAAGTAAAAAAGTTTTCATAGCACAGAAAAGAGCTATTAGGTTTCTGTGTAGGGTAAAACCAAGAACTTCTTGCAGACAACTCTTTAAGAAACTCAATATTCTTACAATGTATTCTCAGTATATATATTCTCTCATGAGCTTTGTCATAGAAAATTTTAACCTGTTTACACCTAATTCACAGGTACACAGTTTCAATACAAGAAACAGAAATAACTTGCATAAAACACAAACATCTCTGTCATTAGTACAAAGAGGAGTTAATTATTCTGGGATACATCTGTTTAATAAACTACCTAATCGTATAAAACAGCTTTCAGATAATAAAGATGTATTCAAACAAAAACTTAGAGATTATCTTATTGGCAACTCCTTCTACTCCATTCAAGAATTTGAAGAAAATAATTAATTGTACTCATTATGACGTTTGCAAAACTCAGTTGCAAAAATGTATGTTTATTATTATTTCTTGTATTTGTAAAATATGTATATATATATATTTACTATGATATGACTCATATTATGTGTATATGTATCAACAATGACATGTTTCACATCCCAGAGGTATTTCCTCAGCAGGGATCCATGGAACAAGATTGATAAATAAATAATAAATAAATAAAAACCAGTCAAAAGACTGATTACAGCAAAAAATGTAAACGAAAGATCATGAGATCAGCCATATAATCGGTCAACGATTCAAAGTCAGCCATTGTTGGCACATGCATTTCTATGTATATTTTGTTATTTTAGAAACCTAAGGAAAAGTAAGAACTCGGTAACAGATGTGCAATTAGAAATGAGAAGGCATTGGAAAATCAGAAAAAAGTAAGTGCACTAGATTCAAATTTTCAGGTAAATCTTCAAATATCAATGATGAAAAGCAGTTTTTGCAACCAAGCTATTCAAGGAGAGTTTGCATTATGTAAACATAATTAAGTCATTAAAGTATGCTAATGATTTGTGTTATCTTGGTTGTCCGGGTTGAACCGTGCCAATTTATGAAAACCTAACGTTTCGGCCTTCTGCAGAGGACTGTCATAGCTGGAGTCGCTGTCGTCTATATATAGCTCCCAAAGAGTGCACTAACTGTTTGGAGTGACGTCCCTCAAGTTACCACCGCCAGCGTGGCAGGTCCGATGGGGGCTTGCTTTCCTAATCAAGCATGACCATATTTGGTCAAGTTGTAGTCCGCCGTCTGCGTTCATATTATCTGGTCTCTTTTTAATTTCTAGCGCTTCTCTGATACGCCTGGGCCACCATCTGCTTTCATGAACCAGTACACTAGTGACACTAAATAAAATTGTGTGCCCACTGTCAGCCGAATGTTGTGCTACAGCTGATTTGCACAACATTTGGCAAGGTGAGTGAGTGAGGAAATTATATAGTAGGTGTGTAATTAATCTGAATATACAGGCAATATGCAAGAAAACAATTCAACCAAGAGATTATACATACACTTTAGTGTAGAGGGACAGCGTGTAAAGGCCTTTGGTGGAGGAGTTTCGTACCACAAAGCAGCCTTCTTTGTCCTCCTGTTTCAGCAGGGATTCCGCCCTTTGCCGAGACATGTCACCCACGTACCACCTGTTGCACCAAAACAGTCACTATATTACTGGCTAAATCAAGAATTGATCTGATGCTATACAATAGAACATTATAACTCAATGGAGCAATTACAAAACAACTAACAATTAACAATTAAAATAATCACCACCACATGAAAAATCATTAACCGACATACAAAAAAAGAAAAAACAAACTCAGTGGCATGCAACATTTTTTTTTCTGACTTTATTCCAATAGAAGAACTGCTCTGTTCTGAATTATAATTAAAACAGAATATCTGACTTACTACTCAAAATTCACATTTAGTATGTAGCAAGTCTGTTCCATGGGAAACAAACCTGGGGAAAAAAGGAGAAGTTCTATACCGCTAAACTAAAATGCCATGTCCCTGTTCTTAATATCCAGAAGTTTAGATTTAAACTGTATAGAACTACTCCTCTCTCTCTCTTGCACACAAAGTACAAAAGTTTTATAATTACCATTTTCATTTTATCACTTTCTGATCTTTACTGAGATGAACCAACACAAACAAAAGAGTAAATAAATTTTGGTTTTATATGTAAATATGTTTTAAAAAGGATGATTATTTCCAATGACTGCCATCAGAACAGAGCCTACAGCAGTTACGAGCCTAAAGTTAATCAGTTGGTGAGAGTACTGCCAACAATACCTGTACTGACAGAAGAAATTTTATGAACAAATTATCGATAAATAAATGATTCGTATAGGAGAATAACCATCAACTACCACAGTTGAAGGCAGGACAGTGCCAAACCACAGATAAACAAGGTTTCGGCATTATGCCCCTTCATCAACGATAGTTACTTCTAATGTTGATGTAGGGACATAAAGCTAAAAATTTCAACGTTCAATGTGTCTACTTGCCACTCTGTATTTCGACACCATTCTGCCTTCAGCAGTGATAATTGGTATTTGCCTATCCAGAATCTTTTATTTGTCCCCCTACTGTATTCTAATATTCCAAGTGCCAATTAACATTGAAAAGCATACTTGCAATTTCAAAATTATTAATATTAAACAATATCTTGGCAACAACTTTAATAAACAGTTAAGCCTTTGGCAATTTCAAGACAATTGTTAATTCTTCAATGAGAAAGAATAGTAAGCTGTATGACCCATAAATTGAAAAAAGTTAAGCACAAATGAAATTTACCTATGATAAATATGCCACAGAAAATTTCTGTTGCTATCAAGGACATGGTAGAGGAACTGCAGAGGTGGCACATCATTGACCGTCATACTAATCATATCAATTGCAATAAAAAGTGATATATGACAACAAGCTAGGTTAATTGACTGAAACTAATTTATTCCACAGAATAGGAACATGACAATACCCAAAATGATTAGAATTTCAGAACTGTATATGCACTATGACCATCATTTCCATTGTTATTGTTATTGCCCTTCCTCCACCCGAATCACCAGCTCCAGTTCAAATGCCAGGATTAAAACCATCTTCTATGTGGTAGTATTGTCCATCTTTTATGTGGTGGTAGTGTTGTCCGTGGGTGACTGCGTCATCTGGTACAGTAATACCCTGTTTTATGCGACCGCGTTATGCGCGGTTTCGCTTTAGTGCGAATTTCAAATTTCGCGTTAAAATGCCTCGTATTACGCGAATTGCTTACTTAAGAATATGTATGTGCATAATGTAGTCATTGGCTTCTCTTTGGTCGCGGGAATCCCCACTTTCTCTGACCATTCTGATCGAAGAATTGGGGATACCCCGTCCTATGAATTTGTTCTATGGGGATTCCCTCATTTGTTTCGTTTGTTCCATATGTTTATCTTGGCTGGCAGTCGTGTTTTAACGTTTGGTGGAGATACATAATTTAACGCTACATTAAAAATTCCACCTATGAAGAAAAAAGAGAGTAAACAAGTAAGATGAAGGTGATAAGAAGAATGGAAAATGGAGGCAAAGCAACAATTGTTGGCAGACATTTTGGTCTGTCAGAATCGACGGCGATTTTTAAAAATCGAGAAAAAATTGAAGTTTCCAGTGAAAGTTCAGCACATACCATATAAGTGCAACAAAACTTTTTCGTTAGAGATCTTCTATCCTAGAAAGAATGGAGAAGTTGCTAGCAGTCTGGATCAAAGATTTAAATAAGAAGAACACACTACTGAGTCAAGATCTCATATGCACAAAAGCAAAATCTTTGTATGAGATTTTAAAGACAGAAGAAGGTGAAGGGAGTTCCATTCCAACTTTTGCTGCCAGCAGAGGCTGGTTTCATCGGTTCAAGTAGCGTTCTAATCTTCACAATATCCAGATAACAGGTGAGGCCGCCAGTGCGGACACTCAAGCTGCACCTGAGTTTCCAGACAAGTTTCAAGATTTCGTAGCACGAGCAAAAATTCCTGCTCGTCTCTTCTTCAATGTTCATGAGACCGGGCTTTACTGGGAAAAAAATGCCATTTCGAACATTCATTTCTAAAGAAGAACATCAAGCTAGCGGTTTCAGAGCTGCGAAAGATCAACTAACACTTCTGCTGGGTGGTAATGCCACTGGTGATTTCAAACTGAAACCTTTACTGGTTTACCATTCAGAAACACCCCGTGCAATACGAGGTACAGACAAGACAAGCCTACCAGTCGTGTGGCGGTCCAACAGAAAGGCGTGTTTTTAAAGATTGGTATTCTAATAGTTTTTGTCCATCAGTCAAATCCAACTGTGACAGAAATGGGCTTGAACGTCAAGTTATATTACTCTTAGACAATGCCCCAGGACATCCAACCCTACTTGATACACCGAGAGACTTAATAGTTCCTTCCACCAAACACTACGCCAATATTACAACCTATGGACCAGGGCGCAACAGCAAACTTCAAAGCTTATTACCATCGCCGCACTTCTAGCCAACTAATTCATGAAACTGATGGGGAAGGAAGACAGTCTATGTGAGAGTGGTGGAAGTCATACAACACCATGAAGGCTATTCACAATATAGACGAGTATTGGAACGAAGTTAAAAAGAGTTGTATGAACGGGGTGTGGCGTAATCTTTGGCCAGATGTAGTGGAAGCACCTAGAAGAATTGTCCAAATGCACAGACAAGTGCTTGAAGACATTGCTGCAATGATTGAGGGGTCTAAACTTGAAGATGTTGCGGTAGAAGATCTTGAAGAACTAATAGCAACTCACGACGAACCTCTCAGCAATGAAGATCTGATAGAGTTACAGAATAAGGCCATAAACGATGAGGAAGAACAAGTAGAAGAGAGAGTTTTATCTTCAAGCGAATACAAAAATTTATTCAGGTTTTGACATATTGCAGAGCAGAGATAGTGATGATGACCGTGTGTCAAACAATAAAAAACAGCGTTGGGTGTTATGAATGTATTTTACAAGAACGTAAAAGAAACGCTAGCCAAAAGACAATAGATGTATTTTTCCGTAAAAAAAAAAGGTAATACTGCATAAAGTGTTCTTAGAATTAAAGTGATTGATTCAAATGATTTGTATTTTTTTTTGCATTAACGTTTGACAATGTTCAATCGTAAAACCCCGATATACGCGAATTTCACTTAACGCGATTTTTTGCGGAACGTATCCCTCGCGTAAAGCGGGGTATTACTGTACTTAAAAAAAAAAAAGGGTAGAGCTGGCAAAATACTATTTCTGTGTTTATGATTGTCTTTTGTGGCTGTTGCCCTCCTCCCTTCAACTTTGGTGAGGTAGGTATATTTTACCTTTCCATATAAACTATTTCAAGAATAGGAAAAAATGAGCTGAATGGAAGCTGGAACAAAATAGTTGTCAGTTGCAATCAGAAGTCCACCTGATATACATTTTCTGCTGTTGACAAAAGGTTTAAACCCCAAACTTTCAGCATCTTTCCATGTTCTCTGCAGGTACTTGGAACAGGAAATGGCAGGATGGTTTAGGTGAATCAATACTTGGCAGCTGAGAAAGTTATTTCTTAATATGCCAACAAAACTATATACTGTAAATATATCTTACTCATATTTCTGCAGTCCAAGAAGTTCCTTCTCCTTTACATAGTTGCTTGGTATGTATCCGATGGATCTACAAAATAGGAATAGAACAAGTTTTTAATCTAAATATCTTACACTTAAGCTAAGGCTACTTACAGTTGCATTCTTGATATTGGATATTACTTAATGGCAGATATTCACTAAAAGCAATTTGTAGGGTGCATGAACAACAAGTGGTTAAATTAACAGTTTAACTAAGAGTAGGATTTATAAAATTTAGAATAAAGACAGTAAATTTATATTAATAAGCCAGTTTTTGTTATAGCTACAACTTGAATATGAAGTCCCATAATGTTCATGTGAAATGCAATGCATACGACAGCTTAGTTGGTTACAATTTGCAAAGTTATAGAATATTAAATATTGCTAGTAGTTATCAGATACATTTTCTGGCTAACAGCGTTTATTATACAAGTGGCTCATTTTAAATAAAATTATTACTTAGTACAGAAGCTGATATTCAATTGCTATCTCAGCTGTACTGCACAAAATAAATCCCATTCTGTTCTATCCTTGCAAAGCTTTTGGTGCTTTGTATTTTAACCTTTAGCGAATTACTTCAAAACAAATGCATTGAAGTGTAAAAAGGGGGAAAAATAATCTGAAATCAACAATCTGTTCAGAAAAATTGTTTGTTGAAGTTCGATCCACAAGGTGTGTATACATATAAAGGAAGATAAATATAAAAAAAGGAACCCGTCAGTTTTATACGTATTCTAAGACATTAAATGCTGGTTGACAAAGTAAAGTACTGAATTTATAAAGTTCATTGTAATGGAGTTTATATTATACGAACAAATAATGACTATATCATGTAAAATTTAGGTTGCAATTGAAATCATGAAATGAGGTTCAGTAATACACATGATAGTCATTGCACTAGTACTAACCCGTGTTCATCTTTCACCTTCCACCAATGTTCCTGCGAATCATCTAGCACCTCATATTCAGCACCCTGCAACAGTAAGACCTAATACATAGCACCTTAAATTTCACAAAGCTTTTATAGGTGTAATACCTAAAATCACATTTTTTAACTTTTGGTTTATGTCAAGGAATTACAGCCTATAATATCAAAATACAAAAAGTAAATAAATAGGAATTTTACTTCAAATAAGTTCTAAAACTTAGTTTTCTGCTATGTTAAACTAAGGAGTCAGATGGAAAAAAATTATTCCTGTTGGAATAATAAACACATTTTTAGAAAACTTCCTCAAAAGTATGATGATATTTCTGTATTTTCAAAGTAATTGGAAAACTGTCTGAAATATTCACAGTTTTTATCATTTTTCATAAAATTTTTAGGTATACAGAGGGCGGTTAAATGCAACTGAAGATTTCCACAGCCGAAAAAAAATAATAATTTTCATGCTTTCCGGAGATTGCCACAACCTGGTATTAAATGCAAACATTTTGACCAATTTGCACTTCTAAACAAGACTAACAGTTGTAGATAACACTCTCGGGATTCTAGCCGCGTCAAATAAAAGTCGACTGGCGACGTTTCGAGAGCCGGCACTGCTCCCATTGTCAAGCCCTGCTTAACTAACTAAAACTGCCTAACGGTAGTCTCTTATATAGGGCTACCGGACGGGAGAGGAGAGACTACCGCTAGGCAGTTTTAATTAGTTAAGCAGGGCTCGACAATGCAAGCAGTGCCGGCTCTCGAAACGTCGCCAGTCGACTTTTATTTGACGCGGCTAGAATCCCGAGAGTGTTATCTACAGTGCTGCCGCCGCGAAAACGTTGACAGTTATTAAGACTAACAGTTGTTTAACAGTGTTTGTGAAACACATGCCATCCACACTAAAAGAAGACCAAATCATTTCACCCACAAAATTTGCATTTAATACCAGAGTGCAGCGCCACCCAGGAGGCATGGGAACTATAAAAAAAGCAGGTTAATTTATTGATTTCAAGAAATTATCTGAAATATAAGAGAACAAAGAATCAATTTATTTTATAGTCAATGGATCTGAGCATGCAAACAAAAATAACCTGTTCTCTTTCGTTAGTCTGAATCCATACTTGGCTCTCTGAATCTCCAATTTTGTTTGTAATGGTGCTGTATTTGCCAAGTTGTTAACCTGTTGAGGAACCCAGAAGTCAAATCTTGGTATAACATCTTAGAAGTCAATTCTATGTTCAGTATAGTCTATTGTCGGTAGTTTCTGTTATTCCTGCTATCAGTACTGCCATATCCTCTATTAAAAATTGTATGCATGTCTTGTGTGTGTGAATATTCACCTGGTAGCAGCATCCATTAAAGTGTCTTTGTACAAGCCATATACATTTTGTCATCATCATCATTCTCTAGTCAGTGCATTGTTCAGTATCCTTGGCATCCAAAAGTTAATTGTTTTTGTGGGGATAGATTTTTCTGTTGCTGTATTTAAGATTTGGATTAGGTCAGTTATATTTCTGTGTCATAATCATCAGTGGAGCCTTAAAGAGCTTTGGTTTTGATGTCTCTGTATTTTGTCCACTTTGCATTCCTTATGAGTTTGATGGGTTGAACAAAGAAATACTGTGATGGAGAAAATGGTCACTTAGAATGCTGTCTTCTAGTTTGATGAATTTTATTTCGTCATTTAGACAGCAGCTGTACAAAACATGGACAGTAGTGTCCTATGAATGTCAGTTCTCCTGTTGGTAGCCTGCATACACTTTCAGTAGCCAATAGTTGAAACAATTTTTATCCATTTCCATTATCTTGAGAATCATCTAGGTAGTAGTGCTTTGTGTTAAGGTCACCCATCACAATAAAGGCTCTGAATGTTGATATATTGTAGGAAGTTATTCAGTAAGTCTGTGCCCGTATAATCACTATCAGCACCTCTGTATTGGTAATGAAGGGATATACAGGTACATCATTCCATACACATAAAGCTACACCTCCTCTCCTGTTATGCCTGGATTTTGTGAAGGAGAGGTATCCGTGTAATCTTGCTTCATCATCTGTTTTGGCTACACCTAAGATGTGAACGTTGTGCTTCCAGATACAGTGGGTCAGCAGAATCTTCCAAGATTACCTGTATTTACAAAAACGAGATTATTCTTAAATCTTTTGTCCATTTTAATACTTTGTACAAATTGTATTTTTATATAGCCATGAGTTTAGTTGCAAGCTTTTTCACTATATCCTAACTGCCATGGAAATATTGTGACTGGTTTGCTATATCTTCCTAACAGAGCTGTCTAAAAACTTCTTTGAGAGCCACCATCAATTCCTTTTCCCTCTCTGGAAAGATTAAGAATGATAGCAGGTATCAACCTAATGTTGGGCTTTGTTTTACAACTTCCTTGATGGTCACCAGAACAGGGGTTGGTTTACTTACAATGAGCAGCTACTGTAATAGCATTCAACCTCATAGGGCATTCTGCAGTTGTTCCACAGTGGTTTATCTTCACTTTCGTTGCAGTTGTTAAGATGATGTTTACCTCCAAAGTGAATAAATTTTCTCAACTGACTGAACTTCCCAATTGTGTGGTCATAGGAGTTATATTTAGTATTTTCACCAGGCTGTAGGGCTGGTGATCAGTACTCCTCAGTTTCGTATCTCACATCAAAAATTCTGACGATATTCTGACTACGTGTGAGAATTTGGACCAACTTGGTGTTCTTGAAGAACTCTGGAGGAGAATCTACAAATTTTGAAAAGGGTAAGATCTCCTTCCCCCGCCTGTACTGTCTTCTGTTGTAATATACAAACACAAATCCCTAAGGATGCTCTGAATGTAAGACAGTAGGCAGTGCTTGCTTGTAGGGAGGGCTGTAACCCGATGGTACCTGCTGTTCAGTTCATTTAGTCATTATTTCATAACAACATTATTTTTCCACTGGTTTATCAGTTTACTGAGGTGACGTTCTGGGACTGAGTGATTCTTTGAAAGTTACGTTTATTATTTGTGTGTTTGTGTGTGTGTGTTTTTTTTGGTGAAGCATGCAGCATTCACTCTGCAACTATCACTCTTCTCAACTGGCAGTGCCTGAATGACACTCCCCCTTCCCCCTCCCCACTGGAGAACTGGATTTTGTAACAGGATGTCCACTGCTGATAGGTGGGACGAAGGGCCTAAGAAACCTCCCTACACTATATTGTGGACAGCATTTTGTCTGCCTCTGACCTATTCAGCAAGATTTTTGGGTTATATCTGAGCACACAAACCTCCCCTTTATAAAAAAAGTGGTACTATTATATTTATTACACTCCTATTTAAATTTTTAAATCATAATTTTCAATGATATTAAGTTTCTGTAGATATTTGTTGCCTCCGTCACCCTCTCTAAGTCTTTAACATTTATTCTCCATCGTTCACATGATTGGCTTCGATGAATGAGCACCCACTGGTTTGCCCCATGTTTTGTTACCGTCCTGCCTGATTAAGGATTTTCTGAAATATTGTGAACTGTGTCTTCGTAGTTCCCAATCTTCAATTTATGTAAGTGATGCGTCTGATTAACTTATCCTTTTTTGTATATATTAAATGGAGGTTAAAGCATATCCATAATTAAAACTTATACTCTGCAAGACTTTCATTAATAACTGTACAATCTTTAGAGTACGATTATTATTAATGAACAATTAATCACAAAATGTATGCAAAACATCAGAAAATGCAAAAATATATGACTGACATATTTTGAAAGAAAAAAAAAACTATTTAAAAAAAAATCTTTAAAATTTAAGCTTACTAAACAAAGTAAAGATGAAACATATTTACCTTCTCCAGAGAGATGTCTCCCCCTTCAATGGCTTTGAATGGGTACAGTGCAACTACCACCTTTGGCCGGATCATTAACTTCTCCTGGGAAAGAACGACCAGTTGCTGAGAATTTCACGTGAACAATCAAACGTAATTACTTATCATGAACTTAAATAGTTTATATGTAGATAAACACAAGGAACACAATTTTTTTTTTTTGGGATAAGGGCGAAAATTTGGAAATGTTACATAAGCATACAATTGCTCACAGCAAATAAGACACGATCTAAGCAAATGAAGTTAGATGTGGTTCATTAAAGTCAGACCACCATGAATCTATAGTGATCTTTTCATTCACATAGGAAAGATTGTTTTTAACTGTAATATTGCTTGTGCACCAGTGCCTGTTTTCTTAACATCTAATTATCCTCTAAGCAGATTTTTGCTTTAAATAGTTTTATTATTCGAGATACAGTATTCACCACATGACTCAATAACTTGCTCCGGCCTCTAATGCCCCCCCCCCCCCAAGAAAAACCACTTCGTTATGCTTGATAAATTAATTTATGGCCACAGTCCTTTTAACTTTAGCATACTACTACTGGTAATTCTTTACCCAATATCTATCCATGCTTCAACATCAATGTATGCCTTACATATAACATCTCTCTTTATCTACATATATTCCAATTACTACCGACTCATAATGGTCAGCATGTTTGTTCTGCAGTACTTTCCACATACAAATCTATTTACACTCTTTAGCATCAGATCCAACTCTTATAAAGTACAATACAACATCTGCAAAATCTTTGTTTTTTATGCTTCTGGCTTCGAGATCATTAGAGTGGGAGAGGATGGCGGCATGGAACAGGAAGAAATTCATTCATGGTATTTTCTGAAGGAACCATCCCAGAATTTGCCTGGAGTGTTACTGGTAAATCATGAAAAACCGAAAGGATGAGGATTTTAACCCACGTCCCCAGTAATGCCAAGCCAGGCCACTGGGTATAATATCTGCAAAATACACATTAAGCTTTTCCACTCCTGTACAATAAGCTGTATCACACCTACCCAAAAAACTCCATTTCCAACTCTGACTCTTTGCTAACAATTTTTTTTTTTTAGGGACACCAAGGTCATAAGAGGCAAGAAGTAACTGGGGACAAGGTGCAGAAAGAATTTGGCCATGTCCTCTTTAATTGAACCATCCTGGAATTTGCCTGGAGTGATTTCAGGAAACCACGGAAAACTAAAACCTGCATGGCCGGATGGCATTACTGCTCGCCCACCATCCAGTCTGAGTTTCTTGACGTAGTTGAATTACAAACTTACCATATTGTCTTCTAGAGATCAAATGGTACATAATTATGGCTATTTGCCCTCTCTCCTTTATCAGTCAGTTCTATTATACTACAGTAGCGATCTCCAGACTAAATATTTTTACAAATAGAACATTTTCACCTCTTCCTGTATTTAATACATTTGTAAAAATATTATCTGTAGCTGCCACTTTACATCCAGATCCCCAATGTATCTTCAAAATCTTGTTCTAATTTTGAATATATCATCATTTCTAACTCACATTTCCCATACAATACCTGCATGACAGTTTCTAATTCAATCACCAAACAACTTGCTTCATATTTCCATTATTTTAATATCCTGCGAATCTCTTTCCTGTTCTTGTCACTCATAATCCAAATACCCTTTCTCCCCCTCAGTTACTTCATATATACATTGGAATTTCTAGTCTTATCAGCTAATGCTGTACGCCTGGCCAAAATATTCAGAGAAAATATTGACCTCTCTCCTAGACACTTGTTTCTTTCCTGTGTTCCCTGTTAATCATCTGCTTCTTTGCACTATTTTTCTATCTTCTTCCTAAGCTTTCCAACCTCCTCATATTCCTAATCCTCCTGCAAAGGAAATGCTATTCTTAAATTGGACTTTTACAAACTTAAAAATTACAAAATTGAATCATTTAAATGCAGTTTGTCTTTATCTGACACTAGAGCATTGCTGTCAGTTTTTTAAGAAATCATTACACTGAGACTTATGATGGTTATCTTTGACAAACTTTCATAGAGATGATGATAATTGGAGGAAGAAATGTTTATTCTGAAGCAAAAAATAAAGAAAACTACAGATTGTACATACTATAATAGGGATATGGGAAGACTAAAGACGCTCATAAGAAAAGAATACAAAACAGAAATCAGCAAGGTTAACATGGAATTAATAATAGCAAAGAGGACAGCAAACATTAAGTCCACTATAAACCTTCCTGATCTAAAGCCTTATTGACACAGAAACAAGTCAAGGATGCTTTATGGAAAATGAATTGTAGCAAAGCATCTGTCATGGAAAAACTATCAGTAGTCAAAATAAGAGCAGCAGATGTTGTAGGGAAACCGTGGTTATACAGAGTGCTGAGATTAGTGTGTAAAGAGAAAAAGATTCCAGAAGAATGACAGTGGGGTATCAATCTTCAAGAAGAAGGATAAAAGAAAATGTCATAATTACAAAGGAATCAGTCAATTGTATCTTTCTGCAAAAATATTTGAGATGGTAATAGAGAGTAAGGAGTTTGCTGATGGTGGGAAGAAGTGAACTCTAAAAGAATGTAAAAAAGAGTGAAGAATGATAGGGCTAATCAGGATGTAAAATGGCAAAGTGAATTACTGAAGGTTGTAGAAGAGTTGGAAGTGTGATAGAAGAGAATTGGAGAAACAAGTAAATTTGCAAGAGAAATGGAAAGGGATTATTCACACAGCTTACTTTGTGCCAATACTGACACATATTTCCAAAGTGATGAAAGAAGGGGATATTAGTATAATTTAGCCACCGAGACAAAGTTACAGATGAATAGCACTGGACTACTTGTCTGAACAAGTTGCTTAGTGAGCATTTAAAGAGAAACTGTAAAGAACCCAAAGATTAAGACTCCAGCAGTTTGGGCACATGAGGCAGATGAGTTTTGAGAGAATGTATAATTTGAAATTGGAAATGGTAGAGATCTCAAAGAAGATGGAATAAGGGAATAAAAAAAAAAGACTGTGGAAGACAGAGGAATGAGATTCACATATATGGAAGAGAAGGGACGAGGCAAGAGCAGAAGACACTAGAGAGGACTGTGTTCTGATCAGACTTGTCCAAGGATAATTAAAAATTTCTTCACCACTCACCAGCAAATAATGAAAAAAAAACAAAACTTTTCATTCAAATAAATTGCACAAGGCAGTGTTTGATCTGGAATCTTAACTGCTACAGCGAATTGATGTGAAACAGTAAAGGTCATATGAGCAAAGCATTCAGAGTGTGATCAGGCTGTTGAAATTATTATTAGTTTTCTTTTTTGAAAAAGTGATGATCTGTTAGAATAATACCACTTCAGAAATCAAGTCAGCTTTGTAATAATTATCATGTCAGAAGGCTATAAAGTCAAGAATAATAACAATTATTTTTATTTAATTGTGAATTAGTATAACCCGAAGTGTGAATTTTCCATACACAGCTGCTTTTACAGTTCACTTTTTTAATGTTACATTCTAACACATGTTCACAAATTTTAACACTATATTCTTTCAGTGTTAAGGTAAATTGTTCATAATTTCCCTAGGTAATTTATTTCAGTCATTACTCCCTTGCACATATTTTTTCTACTCTCTTACATCTGCAGGTCATGGCAGGGCTGGATTAAGACAGCCTGGGTCCCATAGCAAATGTAAAGAAGAGGCCCTTGGTTTTCACCGTCCGGAGGAATTGTAGAGCTAGCCCTGACTGGGAGGCTCCAGAGACTCCTAGGAGGTGCAATGCCCCCCAGAAGGCATGAGGCCCAGGGGTGGATCCAGGGGGTGGGGGAGGGCTAGGGAGCTCAAGCCCCCCCAAAGTTTCTAAGTCCACCTCCGAGATTGTAATTTTGGAGACTTTTTTTTTTAGCTCCCCCTCCCAAACCAAAATCCTGGATCCGCCCCTGGTGAGGCCTGTAGCATTTGCTAACTCCTGCTACGTGGTTAATCCGGTACTGGGTCATGGTTATCTCTTCCCTTCCATATACCAATTCTAATTCTACTGCCAACGTTCATCCAAGTTTCATCACAACATTTCTCCATGTATTCCAATTACTCCCAACCCAGTACATTTAAATTACTGATTGTGTTTTATGGGAGTTTCCACAGACAAATGCAGCTGCACTCCATTGCATTCCCTCCACTGCCTCTCCCATCATACCTCCCAATAATTAAGCAATGGTCTGACCAAAGTTTATGATCCATTTCCCTCACCTCCCTAGTACTGCCCTCATCTCTAAAAAACCAAGAATTTTGAAACATCTTACCAATCAACTGCCCAACGTGTCCATCTCAGTTAAGTATTCTACCAAATGTTGTGCCAAGATATTTACCCTTATGTTTTCAACAAGCTATTTCTCTTGCACCCTATAATTAAAAACAACCTTTAGGTTTTTTATCTGTGTGTCTAATAAATTGAAACTTCTTGGGATTTACATACATTACATCTTGACTTATCTAGCTAATTATCCTGTCCAGGTCCACATGCAGCTGTTCAGAGTTCTCTCCTATTTTGATCCTATTATATACCAATATGTCATCTGCAAACAACCTAATATTTGACTTTAAACCATTAACATAATCATTCAGTAGAATAATGAATACCAAAGATTAAAATATACTACCCTGTGGCACTCCCACCTCTTAGGGCCTTATTACATTAGGCCGCTAGGTGGCGCAACCAGTTGCTCATCATTGGGCATTGACTGTTATGGAGCTTATTACACTACAGCAGCCAGTGGCATCACCACAAACTAGCGGCTGACTGGTTGCCGTGCCCCGCAACCACGTCAGCAGCCAAGGGTGGCGGAGGGTCGTGGTGGGTCATTGTATCATACCCAGTCTCACCACCAAACATTCAGTCTACTGTTCATTAGTGACAAGATAACATATCTGATGACAAGCTTACACTTATGTTACTTCTTGTACTTAGGATTGCAGAGATATTGAGTAACTGGTTTAGTGAGACGACTAGGGACAATCATGGATTTAGACAAGGATATTCATGTGAATCTCAGATGGTGGGCTATATGCAAGATATTTCAGATGAATTGGACAAGGGAGGTCAACTTGATAGTGTAGCACTAGATCTTTCTAAGGCATTTGACAGAGTGAGCCATAAAATGGTTTTATATAAACTGAAATCTATTGGATTGGGTGAAAAGGTTATTTGCTGGGTAGAGGAATTCTTAAAAGCCAGAAAGCAAAGAGTTAGAATAGGAAATACGTTATCAAAAGAGGTGGAAGTAAATATGGGAGTGCCACAGGGTACTGTATTGAGACTGTTCCTGTTCATTATTCTAATGAATGACTGTGTTGATGGATTACAGTCAGAATCTAGGTATTTTCTAGATGATATAATGGTATACAATAGGATCAAAGCAGGTGAAGACTGAACAGCTGCATTGTGACCTGGATAGAATATCTAAATGGGTAGGTCAGCATGGAATGACGATAAACGCCAAAAAGAGTTGGCTTATAAGGTACACAGATAAAAAACTAAAGGTTAATTATGATTATAGGGTGGGGCCAGAATTGCTTGTTGAAAGCTTGAAGTATAAATATCTTGGCATAACATTTGATAACAAACTCAATTGGGCAGAGCACATTGGGCAGGTGGTAGAAAAAGGTTACAAAATCCTTCATTTACTGGAGAGGGTAATGAGAGGATGTAACTGAGAAGTTAGGGAGTTGGTCACACCACTGGTTGAATATGGTGGTGTAGTTTGGGACTCACATTTTGGTTATCAAATACAGGAGTTGGAAGGTGTGCAACGAAGAGCAGCTAGATTTTTTTGTGGAAATTATTTCAGGACCCAGTCAGCAATTGATATGATAATGGAGCTGGAAGGGTGAAGAGAATGCTGAAAATGTACAGGGCATATGTTGGTGATGAGGCTTGGAGGGAATTAGGAATAGTGCATGGAAGGGCAAAGGCAACCATGACCACGAGCTTACGTTCGATATCATACATAATAAGGGAGAGGAAAAATTTTATTTTGCTGTTAAGGGTGTCAAGGATTGGAACAAATTACCAAGTGTAGTGATGAATAATTTACTAAAAATGCTTAAGGAATTTAAAATTAATATTTGTAAATCGGAAAAGTAGATGGGGGTGAAATTTAACTATAAAAGAAAATTTATTTATATAGATATATAAAAGGGGCAATTAGATGACTAGGGAAATTGCCACTGGACTGTTAGCTCCATTGCAATTAAATTAATAATTAATTAAAAATAATTAAAATGAAAAAGCGAGGCGAAGGGAGTGAAAGATGCATGTAAATCATATTCTATCGCTAAGGAAATCTATACTCTTTTTGATGAACTGTATTCAGACGATAACAAGTTTTTTAATTACTTAAGAATGTCTAAATCGCCTTACTCTGAATTACTGTCGTTAATAAAGGTTGATATTACCGGGAAAGATAACGAAAATGAAAAATGCTTCTTGCTTTGCCCTTTTGTCTTCCCTACACTTTCCCTCCACTCAGAGTCACCGGTGGCGCGGCTGGTTGTGCTGCCAGGTGGCCTAGTGTAATAAGAGGCTTAGCTTTACACATTTTAAATAGTCCTGTACTCAGTGAGTCAGTTTTTCATGCACTCCAACACCATTTAATACCATTTCATAAGCTATTTTGTCAAATACTTTTGAGAAATCTCGTGTTACATTGTCAACTTGGCCTCTCTCTTCCATTTCATCTGAAACATCTTACACTAACTGAGAATCACATAAATATTCTTTCTTGAACCATGGTCATAATTTAGCAAACAAGTTTATTACCTGAACGAATGTAAGCTTTCTCGGTGTGTCAATTGTATAAAATCTTCTAAGGCTTTCCACCGAGGTAGCGCGTCAATGTAGGGCGACCTTACGAAGCCTGCCTCCGGCTCCATCGTCTGGCGAAGTGTCGGATTCCTGGAAGCGTCCATGCTTTAATGGGTCTTTGTTTGCCTGCCCCACTACCCGGCCGTCCCACCAGTTCCTTCCCTGCCCCACCACATGTGCACTGATTGGCCCCGACGCATGTGACTTACGTCACCTGGCAAACAAAGCCCCTTTAAAGCGTGGACGCTTCCAGGAATCCGACACTTCGCCAGAAGATGGAGCCAGAGGCAGGCTTCGAAACGTCGCCCTACATTGACGCGCTACCTCGGTGGAAAGCCTTAGAAGATTTTATACAAGTTTATTACCTTACAGAAATTGTTGATGTGTTTGCATAATTGCTCCATCAACTTGGCAATGCCAAATGAATCATCCTGTAACTCTCAACCCTATATGTTTTCCCTCATTTATCGACCAGTAGTACTATGATACTTTTCCAGTCCTCTAGTAAACAGCACGCCTCCAAATTCAATATAAATAAAATTCAGATATGATACGATGTTGTATCCTCTTTCTTTAATAAGTCTGTAGTAATATTTTCCCACCACCTACTTTAGCAACATTAGTTAGTTATATTATTCCCAGGATTTGTTTCCCACTTTTCAGTCTGCTCGTTTCTACTTATGCAGAGAAGCTCCTCCTATGATAATCACCTCTCATCCTTGAAAAGTTGCACTTAATGGTCTCATTAAACCAGTTTCTTAATAATTGTACCTTTTCCATTCCTTTGAAAACTTCTCGTTCATCCTTATCCTTCTACTCAGGTTCTAACATTGCCATAAAACTTTCTAGATACATCACACAGCAGTCGCCCAAAACATATTATATTCTCCATTAACTCATATTTAGTTTACCTTTTCACTGCTATTAATTCTTTGTTCCTTAATAACTTGCTGTCTCTTCAGCACTGTCGCCTACCTATAATAGTATGTGGGATCTGTACATTTCTTATTGCAATGTTAACCAGAACAGTAATGACAAAGCTGTACTCACTTTGGCCTTAGCAGAAGGAGTTCCAGGTGCTCCACCAGGCATGATGGGTGTTGAAGGTGCACCTGTTATAAAAACAATAAATTTTAATTTATCAAATGTAACTATGGTATGAATTTATTAGTAATTTATTCAGTTAAATCATTAAACTATTTTAAGTAACGAGATCAATCAGCCACTTAAGCAACTGCCATCTCTCTTATCCTTTCAAAATTAGATGTAATCATCAGATGACTGTGATCTGTACTAAATGCAATTTTGCTAATAAAATGTTAAAACACCAAAACAAATGTTAAACAAAAAGATTATTATAGATGTATGCACAAAAGTGACTTAAATTTAAATGTGGTTAAATAACTTTCGAAAAAATATACATTAATCAAAACCAGCAAGTTGAAATACAGAAGAAATATTTATGATAAGCAGATACAATTTGGAAAAATTAGTAATAATGCATATTTGAACAAATTATTGACTCCAAACCAAAGTTTTATTAATGGATAAACCACATATAAGCTACATTTGCTACTGATCAAAGAAATTCTGTCATGCTAATACAGATTTTAAGAAGAAAAAAACCTTCCTCAGACAGATTCAGAACTATAAATAAAGGGTTTTTATTATTTATTAATACAGAAAATTTCCACTTGTTTAGCTCAAATTCCCAAATACATAATTTTATGACAAGAAAAAAAATTAATTCACACAAAACTGACACCATTAGGGTGTAAACTATACTGGAATACACAGTTAATCAATTAACTTCCTTGAAGTGCAAGGGGTAGTTGTCCTACCAAAATGCCAACCTCACCTGCATGTGATGCACCCTACTTTCAACTAACAACTGTGTGACTCCACTATAAGGAGTCTCCCACTACCATGCCAACGGTTCCCTGGGAGGGTTGATGGGCTGGTAGTGATTTAAGGACTCTCTTGCCCTTGAGATTGGAATCTGCCCTAAATACAGATGAGCCATTTGTGGACAATGGCACAGTAAGTCCACAACAGTGTACCAGGCATGGGAACAGTCAGTTCCTTTTCAGGTATAATGGTGAATGAAGGTTGCAGTGAAACCCTATGATTTTCCTGCATTTGCTTGCCTTTGGAAATAGTTCATGTCACCAAGAAATAGTGTCTCAAGCAAAATGCAACAACACCTTCACCATAAAAAAAAAAAAATCACATACAACTATTGCAGGACTTTGGCAGTCCCTCCCGGCAACGCGTGTCATCACTGGGATAAATTGTATGCTTCCCACATTGAACTGTACAATCTCCTTAGCATCCATAGATGAAGAGGTGCTATACTTGGAAGAAGACAACTGTACTCAATATTTACTATGATGATTATAAGACAATTTATAGGAAATAAATATTTATTTAAACAACAAGTGAAGAAATATCAAAAACCACTACATACATGAATTTTTCACACGTTTTACCCATGTGATGGGGGTAGAGCTAAAAGATAAATCAATTTGCATAATATAATTGGAAAAGAAATCAGTCATGGTCTTCTGCAATTTTGGTAAACCATGGAAAACCAAAATCTGAGTGACAAGATCCATAACGACAGTTTGGAATTCTAAGCAACACAAATATAATATAAATTACATGTTCATAGTTATGAGCCTGGAGGAGAGAGAACAGAAGTTTTATTTCAAATTTGCATTCATATCTTTATTTTCAGTTTCAAAACTGTATGCGATGCTAATATAACAATATTTCTTTCAATGATTACAACTAATGTGTTTGCCAGACTCTAATGACAATGGCAACATTCTGCAGAATGTCTCATTATAGAGGTACGTATTACATGCTAGAATTCAAAACAAAGAAAGTGATGATAGGCTACTTAGTTCCCCCAGCGTCACTTGGGACTGAACTAACACCGCCAAACAATACAGCACCCTGAATTTAAGTAACCAGTCTCATGTCTGACATTGCTGTAAGCATTAAAAGTGATGAACAGCAAAATTCAAAAGCAACATATCAATCAATAACACATTTAACATGTCAGTCACAAAATATATACCTATTTCACACTGAAACTACCACAACGTTCAGGGCCGCATTTAAGCATAGGCTACATAGGCTGTAGCCTAGGGGCCCGCACACAAAGGGGGGCCCGCACTACAAAGAGCGGCCCCTCACCACCCACAAACCTTGCCTGGGCAGGTAGTAGAGCTTAAAAAAGAAAAAAAAAAAGGTCGCCCATAAATTTTTTAGGTCGAATTTAAGAATCCAGCTACTGCCGACGGGGGCCGCACCACATGTATAGCCTAGGGGCCCACAGAGCCTAAATGCGGCCCTGACAACTTTAAACAGTAAACACTTGTTGGAAGTCATATTTTAATCCATGACATCCGACAAATAAACTGTAATCTTTATGTATAAAACCCTAGGTGTGTATAAACTGCATCACCAATTCAGGCCATATTCACAAAAAAATGTTTCTGAGGGGGCACCAAAGGTGTGGTTTAATCATTTATATATATATATATATATATATATATATATACACACACACGAGTACAAAGTTGGCACAAGGCAACCACCTGGTCTCAACTTGAGATAATACCCGGTCATTATTATTACATATGTTTAACCTTTTTTAACCCTCTCTTTCCCACTACCTATATTGAACCACCACTAACCTACAGTGATGTTTACTTCATAAAAATTATTATTTTATTATTTTTTAATTTGTATAATATTTTATATAAATATTATTATTATTTTTTTATTTTCAAATTTAGTTTTAGTTATATTTTACTCTTCCCGACAACTAGAGATTAGTTTGGATATTTATCTATGCTCGGGTATTAGCTCTACTTTTCCGATGTTTGAATTTACCACCACCATTTTCCTGACCGGCTGTCTTTCTGTGAGGCAGTCTCCAGCTGCACCCAACTCTCATAATGTTCTCCCGTCGACGAAGGGTTTATCCCGAAAATTACTTTATTATTTTAGTTTCTCTTTTCTGTGTGTTCGCGCCCCAAATTCATCATCTAAAGATAAGTGGTGGCTCATTTCCCTATCCTAATTTGATTCCTTTCCGCTACTTAGCGTCTTGATTTCATTGTTACTATATATATATTTGGTGCTGGAGTCTGGTACGACTGACTGTGAGAAAGCTATGGCCTCAATAGGTTCAGTGGGTCTTCAAGGATGGTGTGGTTTACTCCCACACAACGGATTTTATATACAAAGATGCGAAGCTTTCTCACTCTAAATGCATACCACGAGTTATGTATTCAACTTTGCGATTCTATAAGGATATTATATCACAGTTCATAAAGAAATCTGTTCGTACACATGCAGGCAGTACCCAGTGGCATAGGCAGGTTAACAAGGACCCTGGTGCAAACAAAATTATTGGGGCCCTCAGGCCAGATGGGCTTTAAAAAAAATAGCTCTACCAAATCGCGTGATGTTTGCTATCAGGGGCTCCCTAAGGTTGGGGGTTCCCCGTGAGCCGACCTTGGTGGCCCCCTGAGCTAAGCTTGTGAGCCCCGGTTCACAGCACCGCCTAGCCCTCCGATAGCTACGTCACTGGCAGCACCATTTCAAATATTGCTTGCAGAGAAGCTACATGTGCCTGTGGGTCATAGATACAAACTTTTCCAGTTAGTGGTAGTTTCAAGGAGAGTTAGACATAAATGATGCTCTGAAACCTAATTAAAGCACTGCTTATAACATAAATCCAGAAGGACGGGAGAAGACCCAAGGAGACGGAAAATGCAGGACTGCTCCTCTGTCTCAATCTATCCAGCCAATATTTCCTTGTTACTTTATCTGTTAATCAAAGCACAAATCTCAAATTCGGCGTAGACAAAGTTGCGGGTATAGTTAGCGTAATATACAACTACGAATATTGAAGCCAACTACAAGAAACGTCAGTTTTCTATACGGGTTGCATTTCTACAGCCACAATTAACGACGACAGGTAAATACTATTATTTCTTGCATAATAACTTATATATATCCAACCGCTCACATCCGAAATGACTTCACTTGATTAGTATATACGGTAAACGCTACCCACCCGACGGCATCTCACTGCGTAAAACGGCACCGTGAATGATCGGCGAGATCAAACAACAGCCCTCGACCAACGTTCAAATGACGCAGTATAATGCGACCTTGTTACGACCGATTTCTTTGTGGTTTGGTTGGTTGATGACTTCGGCCTCTTACTAATCAGTATCATGTGTGAAAGTGAGTTGAATTATGTATGGTACGTTATAGTTTGGAACAAAGAATATTCCTCACGAACATGGGCGCCGGCAGGATAGCTCTACTACTGCCCAGACGGCGACCCGGGATGCCACGGGGGTGCAAGTGCACCCCCTTGCACCCCCCTCCCGGCGCCCATGTCTACGAAATGTATGTGAAGAAAGTCCTTTAACAAATGTCGCAGTAAATTTCGTCGCAAACATCCTAGCGTTTTACTGCCAGCTAAAACAATTTCTGTGTTTAGTTAATAAGTAAGAGAAACGGGGTAATTTTTTTAAACAAAAAGAGACTGCAGATCATTAGCATTCTCACATAGGAGAAAATTGAAGATATTGTCTTTCGTCTATAACAGTCGCCCAGTTCGGACAGCAGGCAGGAGTATATAAGACCAGTTGCACAAAACAATAATTAAAGTAGACCAGAAGCCTAGAGTTAGATTTTGTAAATAGTATTTGCAGGGTGTCCACGATGGTACAGTCGATCCACAACGGACCTTTTTCTCTGATGAGACCTGGTAACGCTAAAAACAGTCGACCCTTTACTTCAATTACCACTGCACGACTTAAAAGTGGGTGTTTGGTGTGCGATCAGTTCTTCGGGAATCATAGGGCCTGTTTTCTTCCGTGAAATCGTTACTTACTTAAGATACGTCGAAAATGTTGTGACACCGTTTTTCCAGGAACTTACCGAAGAAGAAAAATCGTGCGGTTATTTTCAGCAGGATAGGACGAGAACTACACCACTAGAAATTAGCTTGCTGCGCTTAATGTAGTGTTTCATGGCCGTATAATCAGCCGTGGCTTGTAACCCGTCAAATAATTCAATTTAATGATATAATATAATAATGATATTTAATTAAATTGTATTGGAGCGCACGCAATTTCCCTACACACAGATCTTCCCCCTTTTCTGCACCCACCTACTTTTCCCCACTCAAAATTTTAAATTTAAATTCTTTCAACGTTTTTGGTAAATTATTCATCATTTCTCTTGGTAACTTATTCCAATCCCTGACACCCTTACCTAAAAAAGAGAATCTTCCTACACCCTTGTGCCTGAAATAGAGTGCCAGCTTGTGGTCATGGTCTTCTTTTCCCTTCCATGCATTACTTTTAATTCTTACACCAACATCTTTCCATGCCTCATTACCAATATACGACTTGTACACTCCCATGACTCTCTTCAGCTTCCTCCTGTCTTTGCAACGAATCCCATTCCAGCTCTTTTATCATATCTGTTACTGATTGCCTTCTGCGGTAATTTCCAGAAACAAATCTGTCAGCTCTTTTTTGCATCCTCTCCAAGTCCTGTATTTGATATGCAAAATGTGGGTCCCATACTACACTACCATATTCGAGCAAAGTTTTGTAACCAAATTCATTTACTTCTCTCGTACATCCCCTCATCACTCTCTCCAACAAGTGCTGTATGTTGAAACCTTTTCCTACTACCTGACCAATGTGTCCTGTCCAGTTAAGCTTGTTATCAAATGTAATGCCAAGATATTTACATTTCAATTTTCAACAAGCAATTCTTTCCCCACCTTATAATCGTAATCAACCATTAGTTTTTTATTTGTGTATCTAATAAGCTGACTCTTCTTTGCATTTATCTTCATCCCATGTTTACAAACCCAACTAGATATCCTATCCAGACCACCCCGCAGTTGTTTACAGTCCTCTACCGTTTTGATCCTTTTATATAGCATTGTATCATTAGTAAAAAATCTAATTTCTGAAAGTAAAAAATCAAAATTATTCATTAGAATAAGGAATATCAATGGTCTTAATACGCTACCCCGTGGTACTCCCATTTTTACTTCCACTTCTTTTGATACTGCATTTCACAACCTTACTTTCTGTTTTCTACCTTTTAAAAATTCTTCTACCCAGCAAATCGCTTTCTCATCCACTCCAATAGTTTTTACCTTATTTACTATCATTTTATGGCTGACTCTTTGACAGATCTAGTGCTACACTATCAATTTGGCCTCCCTTGTTCATTTCATCTGAAATATCCTGTATATATCCCACCAACTGAGATTCGCATGAATATCCTTGCCTAAAGCCAAGTTGCCTACTTGAAAACCACTTACGCTCCTAACATATATAGTACTTCAGATGTGGTTGCATGTTAATCTCCTCATTAATTTACCTACCACTGATGTTAAACTGGTCAGCCTGTAATTTTCGACTCTATTTCTCACCCCTCCTTTATGTACCGGCACTACTACCGTAGTTAAATTGAATCAAGGAAATCAGCCGTAACCTACATGAAGGCAGCGCTGGTGAGTGTATGAACGCGGAGGTACAGCAGGCCGATCTGTGGTTTTCCGCAGTATTGCAGACGGATGCCTTCACACTTCAAACAAGAACTGCCATCACATAAAACAAAACTAGCATAGTTCAAGGACAGATGGCAACACTTGCGCTTTTCCTTGCGAAAAACTGAAAACTCGATAAAAACAAACCTCGAAAAACCGAAAGCGTATAGCATTTTAGGGCCAAAGGAAAATTAAACCACACCCACGAAATTGTAAAGATTTTTTTTAAATGTGAACTGAAAAACAATTCTGTGGATTAAAAAGTAAAAAAATTCATACCCGAATGAATATGATCATTCGTACTCTTCATTTTATTCACTTTGTTACGCATTGTGTTATCGTTGTTCGGACTCAAAATGTCTCAGCAGCGAAAAAATGGTCGTAAGGTCAGTCTGCCAATTTTCTTTAGCACCGTGTGAATCAATAAACTTGTAACGTAAATTCAATAATCTAAACTGCACGCATGATACAATCCAAAAATCACGCCTTACAATCACAGAATCTTTATGCGTCAAGCAATTCACGAAAACAATATTAACCATTAAAAAAAAAAAAAATTGTTCCCACCGTACGAAAACAATCGGAATTGGAACATCAAAACAGATCTATCTTTCGGACAACTCATTAAATCTAATCAAATTAAATCTGCCTACATTGTCATCACAGCTAACGAATTCTTCGCCAAGTCTCGACAAGAATATTCAGCATGCGGTAGAGCGCTCGAGTGGAACTGCCGTTAGATTGTTCTCCGCATAATATGCAAATGAAATTATCCCGGAACATGATGGTTAAACTGGGACGCGCCCTGTCTCACGCACTTACAAATTAATGGCCTTTACTGAACACGCAACGAAAAATCATTTCCTGGCCAAATCACAGTACATCAGTTCACAAATAAACCCGCTGAACAAAAAAGCAACCTAATTATTTTTACATTTCCAAATAGACAGAAAAATTTGCTTTTAACATTATTAAAATACTTAACCGCTTTATATTTTGTTACTATTAGACATTTTTATCGGGATTTTTTTTATATTAAAAGTAAATTTTTCTTACAACAAATCTAGTCTGCGAGAATCCAAAACGAGGATTTTTTTTCGTGCCATGTGAGGTAATACCGAGCTTGTATCCTAATCTTACTTTGTATAAACTTTACATTCTTGATGTGGATGTCGCATTAGACAGTCGAGAACAAGATTTCTCAATTTTAAGAAATATTCTTACTGACGAAAAGGTGGGAAATGCATAGGACACACATGGTCATAAATGTTCTTGCAAAAAGTGACAGGCAAGAATAACATGATCTCTCTTTTGAACTCAAGAGCACAACATAGCAGCGTACTTACTGCCACAAAAAAAAAAAGTGTATGAAATATAACACGTATTTTCCACTCAGCATTACGAAAACTGGAAAAAAGTGTGGCTTACTGATAGTGCGAAGATTCTTTCAGCCATGCCCTTAATAGAAAGCCGCAGAATTAAATTATTTTTCCATGATGTTACCTGAAAAAGATACCAACAGGAATATCCCTTACTTTTAGTCGTTTTCACCTAACCTAGCAGGAACGTGTATACGCCAAACGATTTACTAGGAAACAATCCAGAAAAATTACAATTCACTATGATTCCCTTCTTCGAAACTAGCTAAAGACAACAGTGAATCCTTCTATCAGACAGGTTTTGCAGAAAAGTAGGATAACAAACTGATGAGTCAACAAACAAGACGAGTTCCGAGGGGCTCGCCGATACCGATGCTGTAGTACCACTATCTACAGGTTACTTGCTGACAGCCCAGGTAAAAAGGATGAGCTCTTGTTGTAACAGCACTAAAAATGTTGTCAAGAACACACTGGTAATGTACCTTCAGTCGTCACGATTCTAAAGTCGAACCAAAACTGCAAGCTATTCCTGCCGATTTCAGGTCTTCTGTAACCTCTTCTTAATCCTTATCTACATTATTTGTATCAAGAGTTACCATCGGATATCTCACGATTTAGCAAGCGGCAGAAGTGAGTTCCTTTACTGTTACCAGATAAGAGTGCTTCCTGTGCCGTCAGTAATGAGGCAAGTTCTGTAAACTTTGATGACTTATTATGTAGCTTAACGTTGTTTAGATAAAGAATTTTTTTAAAAAAAAGTTTCCCATATGTTACTTAAAACTAACAGCATTAACTCTCATAAAAATTCATCTCTGCTAGTTTTCTAGTTTTCTGTAACGTACGGTGCTAGACCGGTCCGCCGATGTAATGTAGTTACGAAGGAGTATATCCTCCGTTGTCAATTTCCCTACACATCCGTCCCCCCCCCCCTTTTTATTGTACCCGCATACTTCGGCCCTTTACGAATTTTTATCTTAAATTCTTTCGGCGTTTTTGGTAAATTATTAATCACTTCCCCGACTCCCGTATACTTGAAAATAAGTGTCAGTTTGTGGATCTTTTTTCTCTTTCATGTACTAGTTTTAATTCTTCCACAAATATCTTCACCCTCATCCTGTCCTCCAGCGAATGCCAATCCAGCTTCTTTTTCAAGTTAGTTACTGATTGTGTCCTGCGGTAATTTCTACAGACAAATCTGGCTGCCTTCCTTTCCACCTCCTCCAACTCTTGTATTTGATACCCAACATATGGGCCCCACTGTAAAATAGTAATGGGCACTTGTATTTTCTGGGTAATAATGCAAGATTGAGCGTTCCGGGTGAACGAAAACGGTCTAATATTTAAGGTAAAATATTCTTCCTATGCACTGGGCTAACTAAAGCATTTTGATTTGGGAGAATTTTATAAGAAAAATTATTCAAGATAATAAAATTGGAAAGTTATGTCAAACACTGAAAAAAGGGAAGAACACAGAAAAGTTCTAATTTCCCGTAGGTAAAGACGGGAAAAAGTAGATAAACAGATTTGCAAGAGAATAATAAGGATGATAAAAATAGATCGGTACACGGAAATGAAGAGAAATAGGATTATTTTATTAAGATAAGAATCGTAACTGTAGTGTTGATTTCGGGGGGGGGGGAGGTATTTTGGGATTTAACAAAATCCATGGAAAGATACGAGGAATATTAATATAAATAGGATTAGGGTTTACGGGATGATTTAAAGGAGAAATTGGAATAACAAAAATTGGTAATAGGAGATTGATAAATTATAACAGGAAAACGAAAGAATATTTCAAGGAACTTTTTAAAAAAATTATTCAGAAAATTCGAGGCTTCAATATATATAAATTTAGGGGATGGTTAAAATGGCAGAGCCAAGCCTCAAACAGGGAAACCATCCATTTTTGAAAGGAAAAATCCGGATAGTCAGGGATTGTTTGGGGTTGCCTATAGAGACCCGGGGAACCATCCCGGCATTCAGCTGGAGTGATCTGGGAAAACCATGGAAAACCCAAATCTAGATGCCCGGACCGGGCTAATGCGAGGCCAGAGCGTTAACCGTTCACCCACCACGCTCGGTGAGACTCTCCAAGCGTTGTGTGCGCAGCTATACCAGAGTGACTGTCGGTTGAGTCAAGCTGGTCGACGCAGGCCGATTCCAGGCTAAGGTATTTGCAGTTAACAATGGAAATTGATTACACTAATGGGTTTTTAAGTAACTAACCGGTTATCAGTGGTTGATAATATTGGTTTGCTGTAGATTTCGGAGACTGTTCTCATATGTGATCAAAATGAACATGCCTAATCTTTTTGAATGACAGACAAGTTAAAAGATTTCGATAAGAACTTTGAAATTCCAAAACCATCTAAAATTTTGCGGAAACATTGAACTTTAATTTTGGAACATCAAGAGACTGACAATTAATGTGAATGAGTCTGTGTAGTGTCTTTGGAGGAAATCTGCAATCTGTGTTTTAGATCGGAGGCCGATAGACGCTAGACTACTCTGTACTGTTCGTACGTAAATATGGGTGATGGAAAAGATACTATTAAACAAACATTAATTGAAATTCTACAAACTTTCATAGATAACCTTACCAGAAATTACACAACCGTCTTGCATACAGAATCATAAAAGCAATCTTTAGAGCATTGAACATTGATAGTTTTTTTACCAGTACAATTATAGTGAGGAAACAGCGACAATTTGGCGAGGTAATAACATCGAAACACTGTGGCATCATATTGAAGTAATGGTCTGACCAAAGTTTTGTAACTCAAAGCTCACGGATTTTCTAGTATCTCCCCTCATCACCCTTTCCAATAATTGTAGAATTTTGAATCCTCTTACTAAAAACAGCCAAATTGAGATTATCATCAAAACATGACAAAATAATTACACCTCAGGTCTTCCAACAAGTAATTCCTTCCCCATCCCATAACAACATTAAATTTGTTTTATTTTTGTACCTAATAAATTAACTCTTCTTGGCATTTATCTTCTTTTAATGCTGACCTAGCTAGATATCCTGTCCAGGTCTTGTAATAGCATTTGCTAATAATCTAACTTCTCACTGTAAACCATTAACACAACCATCCAGCAAGTCACGTTTTGATCCGCTCCAATAGTTTAAACCTCACTTAACAGCATATTATGGCCACGTTGTTAAATGCTTTGGAGAGATCTAGTGCTACACTACAAAATTGGCTTCTCTTTTCAATTTCATATGAAACACTTTGCATACAATGCACAAACTGAGATTCACAAAAACATCCTATCCCAAACCATGGTTACCGATTTGTGTAAACGAGATTTTAAACTCGCAGAAATTTCTGTTGAGGTTGCATATCAATTTCTCCACTAATTTATCTACCACTGATTTCAAACTAATCGGCCTGTAATTTTCAACCCTATTTGTCGCCTCCTCTACGTACCGCCAATACAATCCCACTTCGACTCAAGTTTACTTGTGCCATCCTTCTATTTACTAAACCGTACTCTGAAACACATGTCTTTTTAAAAATGAACCTATTGCTATCTTAAATTTTGGCTCTCTAATATTCACCAGAACTTGATAATTTATTTACATGAGACCCCATAAGTTTATCATCACACTTTATTAAGATGATAGCCAACATGTATGGGATCCCTTGAGCTCGGTTGGTTCTACCACTCGTTTGAAACCTCCTTCACATACAAAGGCATATGTAAATCTCTGTTCCATCGCAGCTGACACATGGTAAATTTAAATCCTCACCAACAATGAGCATTTTAAGCTAACTTCAGGACTCTGAAAATGAATTTAGTATTCAGAGCCATATCATTATTCGTTCCTCCATAGCGGTAAGCAGTCAAGGCCACATTTTTTTTCTTTTTTATCGCCTCAGAAATCAACCCCTAGTAATTGATGGCTATGATCTACTAAGACCAGTGAACTGTAGTAGTTTTTGAATACCCCTCCTCTTATGTTGGTTGTCCGGGTGGAATCGCGTCAATTTATCGAAACCTAACGTTTCAGCCATCGATTCCACCCGTACAACCAAGATAACATCGACAAAGACCGCGGAAGTCTCCGCACTCAATCCTCCTCTGTTTCCGCCTCTAATTTAAAAAATGAACAGTCCCGACCCCCATCATAACTGGAAGAGGGCTCCATCAAATCCTTAGCAAACTCAGAAAATACTCCCTTGTCCCTTCTATTTAGGTGCAGGCCATGCCTAGTGAAACCTCATCTACAAATGGAGACCTCAGGCACACTCCCAAAGTCAGAGCCTCCGTCTCCACATTTAGCCGCCTTAATGTGGGCTTCCTATGGCGCGGCAGTCGCCCAGCGGTCTTGGTACTGGAAGGTCATTAGCGAGCTCGATTTGATGTTTCTTTTAATTTTACGAGATCGGTATAAAGCTAGAAACAACTGATCATTTGGTATATATCTCATTATAAAATAAACAAAAATTAACAACTAGCAACCGAAATCTTGGACCATTAACATGGAGGTTACGCACATGCTCATCGGATTTCAGTGAGAGCCTCATTCACACAATACTTTAACAGCCATGCAGGTGTAGGTTTAACACCTTGACAAGGCAATCATGTTGCAGAACTCATTACAGCTACTTTCTAATTGTATTATATTAAAAATATGAACATATTTTATTAAAAGTTCTCATTCATATTTATATGAATTCATAGTATTAATTTTACGTATTATTTATTAATGTGTACCATGCAAGAAAATAATTATAAAAATTATTAATACCGAGTGTAATATCTATACAGATGAATCAATTAAAGAATATTTTTATAAACGTGCCTATAAACCACAGAATTCTATCTGAGCAAAGTGTAGGTTCTATTTGAATTCTACTTCATCCCTAGCCAAAAATCTATTAGCAGATACAGATGGAAGTAACGGGAATAAAACGAATAGTGGGAACTGTCAGAATATTTTATATTTTGCTATATACGTTAGCAGGGGCGGATCCAGGATTTTGGTTTGGGAGGGGCTTGAGCGGACTTTGGTTGGGGGGGGGGGGGGGCTTGGCTTGAGTGGATTTTGGTTGGGGGGGCTTGCCTTTAGTGGATTTTGGCTTAGGGGGGGGGGGGATTGAGTTGGACAAAAGGTAATATTTATAGTATCCTCTGGCTTGAAATCCGTAGAGTTAAAAAAAGAAGAAAAAAAAGGTCTCCAGAATTACAATGTCGGAGATGGACCTAGATACTTTGGGGGGGGGGGCCTTGAGCCCCCTAGACCCCCCCCCTTGGATTCGCCCCTGTACGTTAGAATCAGTAATACAATAAATTACTAAATGAAGTTTTAATTACAATTAACCATGTAGTATATTGCATTTACACTACACAAAGTAACTTGTATTTTTTTGAAGGCTTCTGTAATAATAAATATATAACAAGTGATGCGAAGGTAATAAACAATATTAATAAAGTATTTAGATTGTATTACACTTTTATTATCTGATCTTCCAAGGAATTTCGCTATTTTTTCTCAAACATTGTCCTTCACAGATTTATCTTGTACATGGGCAAAGAAACTTCATATATACAAGGTAATTTGAACTCTAATTCCTCCAATTTTTCATAACAGCTTTCCGTCTGACATATTTCGACTGTTCCGCTATCGGCAGGCTGAAGCGGCTGTTTTCGAGAACGCGGGTCGCCGCCGCTTCCTAGGAAGCGCTCCCATTGCTTTCCATTGTAGCAGTCATTAGCGGCTGACACTGCATAGGAAGCGAACCTTTACTTTCAGGTTGTCTCTCCACAACAAACCAAACGAAACTAGTTTACACTCAGTGAAATCCACTTGTTCGCCACGATCATCGTTTTAGCGTCAACGTAATTAATTTATGTCCTCATATTAAAACATTCTGATGACGATTAGGGACATGGAACGATTTAGTTCTAGTTGGAACCTATTATTTGTTTCCCAGAACCAAAGCATATTTTACATAAATTTATCACTAAGAAAGAAGGATCAATGTACACAGACGGAAAAAAAAATCCCAACACCAAGAAAAATTATTCTAGAGTAATGAAATTTGGACAATGCATTTGTCAAGTTAACATGTTTAATTGATTAAATTTTCAAGATCACAGGTTAATTTAAGCTCAAGAAAATGCATTTCAAATGTGAAATACTGTTAAATTAATAGCCGGTGTAACCTCCAGAATTTTGAATGCAAGCCTGCAAACGTGAATGCATTGTGTCATACAGGTTTCGAATGTCACTTTGTGGTATGGAGTTCCATGCTTGTTGTACTTGTGCTGTCAATACTGGGACGGTCAGTGCTGGCTGTGGATGATGCTGGAGTTGTCGTCCAATGATATCCCATACGTGTTCAATTGGAGACAGATCTGGTGATCTCGCAGGCCAAGGTAACATGTCGACACTCTGTAGAGCACGTTGCGAGACAACAGCGGTATGAGGGCGAGCGTTATCCTGTTGAAAAACTCCCCCTTGAATGCTGTTCATGAATGGCAGCACTACAGGTTGAATTACCAGACTGACGTACAAATTTGCAGTCAGTGTGTTTGGTATAACCACAAGAGTGCTCCTGCTGTCATAGGAAATTGCTCCCCAGACCATGACTCCAGGTGTAGGTCCAGTGTGTCCCGTAGGCGCAAAGGGAGATGACATTGTTGACCTAGCCGCATATTAACTCAGCCAAGAATGCGGCTATGTCGAATCAAGACTATAATAAGGTAACCCAGCATTCTATGCAAGACACAATGGCCACTATTACCAACAATTTTTGAACCGTGCACGACCCAGTGATTTCTCATTCATTACCAATTGAGTCAATTTATGAGCAAAGCAAGGTTTTCTTCGAACGATTTAATGCCTGTTCTAATATTTTTTTTACTGCAAGAGTTTCATTTTGCTAATTAATAAGTTCATTGATTTTGAAATATCTAAATTTCGTTTATTAGTAAATTGTTGTAAATCCACATTTACTCAACCTCTATTATCCCATAAGTCATGACACGTGTATTTGGCATTTTTATAAATTAAGATCTTTAATCAGTAAGGCGTCCAAAAGTAATCTTACGGTAACCCCTTTTAAAGTTCAATGCAAAGTAAATAAACTCATTGGTGTATAAGAGTTTTTTTAAAATTTGATACGGTTATTTGACGACACATGCCAAAATGATCAAAAGCCTTAAAATAATTTAGCCTCCTCTCCGTTAGAGGTGAAAGAAAGTATTTTTCCTCATCATTTTTACTTTCCCTGTTATTGTTTGGCATATATGCATCTGTAATCTTTGGATGCTGCTTTAGACACAATGTTGATAACTGTAATTTGACAAAGAGCATTTATGAAACAGATTAAGTTACAACAGTCATTGCGAAAAACTGGCGACAGAGACTTTAGATCACGACTTGGTCCACACAGTCTCCTTGAAAGATGAACAAAGCACTGTATTTACTTAATTTGCTAAAAAAAGATAAGTTTTTACTCCAATACTACAAAACTTTCAACAGATCAGAAATAAATCAAAACGTAATGCTCTAAACCAGCTATTCATTCAGCCATCCCTGGCTATTCAGTTGCAGATTACAGGGTCTGTGAAATTCATATTTGACTATTAGGTATAATATAAAGTTTGATTAAAGTCAGCTGCAACACACTACTCAGTGCCCCGACAGTTCTGATGTAGGAACCAGGGGAATAACTCACGAATAAAACTTCATGCTTACCGACAAACGTACACGTTTTTATTAATAACTGTTGGCAGTTAATGGATTTACAAATAATATTAACTTAAAAGTATTTTAATTAAATTCAGCCAGCAGACACACAGTGCCGACCTCCGCGGAGCTGTTGGCGGAAACCCAACTCGCAGCTCGGTTGCAATATCCGGTACACGAGGAAGCGGCTTGCTATTCCACTGCGCACATCCCACGTTTCTTCTAAAAGCAAAACTCCCCTTGCACAATCACGATTATCCCATCAACTATACTCCTCGCAAATGCTTTAACGCGAACAAGACAGAAGCGCTGTACATAAGCGTTCAAAAAAAAAAAAAAAAAAGATCGAACTTCCTTCAAACCAAAACGCACTTCATGTTGTAAAGAATAGGAATCGTAACGATCTTTTCACTAATCAAAAATCGAAAAGACAGCGAATGGAAAGTAGTCGGTGTAAACCACTTGTTTTTATTCATAAAAATTACTGAACAAGGATCAATTTAACAACCACAAAAATGTTCAGGAACTGTATAGAGTTTCTAATAAATAGATTTATTATTTAAAAGCAATATACATGGTTCATGTTACAATGCTGAGAACACAAGACGCGATGTTTTTGCTGATAATTCTGAGAAATAAAAGGTTCATGTCTTTAAAAAAAAAAAGTGACTAACGTAGAAAACAATGTAAACACATATCCACCTATTTTTCTTGTTTTAAAAAAATTAGTGGACTCAAATCGAAAAATCTCCGAAAAAAACTTTTGTAAAAATATAATGCAGTCACTATAACGTCGTTGTGTACAGTGAAAGAACTATGATCTTATTGCTATTAAAAGATAAGTACATAACCAAAATGTACCTAGTGGTTTTCTGAGGAAAAATCCCGCGGATTTCCAACCGAAAATGGAATAATGGAAACAGAAACTCCCTCACGAATTTAAATTTGAGGATGTAATGCTTTAAAGTTTGCAAAGACGCTAAAGCGTTCAATACACTTTTTTGTCAGTTTGTCTATTTACGGTTCATCATGGGGCCGCCCTGCCATGGAGAAACGTGAAGGAACCATCCACAAACAAACCTGGGGTTAAAATCTGAGAAGGGGCTCGAACCCAGGCCTCTTCTGCAGGAGTAACAGGTGTTCAACCATCTCGCTGCGGCAGTCATTTCCAGTACAATCAACGAAATAAAATTCGCCAACTTCCTCGGTTAGATAAAGCAGAATATTTTTGAACCAATTTAGTGGCTTTGCGCTGGATCAGATTGCCTCTTCAAAACGTACGGCTCCAGATAGTAAAACTGTGTTGTTCTGCCTGGCGGTCTCTTCTTTTGTGTCGGTTTTATCTTCCTACAGCTAGCCAAGGATTCCGAGTGCCTCAATCCATCAGCTTTGTGCTGTACTACTCTGTGAAAAACCACTCGCCTGGTGAGCGGAAAACTGCCAACAATTCGAAATCAGAAAAATGTATGGATGCACTTACTGACAGCCAATCACATCTGTGCAAAGCTAGCAACGTGGACAGTGTCTGAAATGAAGCTCGCTGAGTATGACAAACGTAGGCGATTTTTTTCCCTCGACACTACTGAATTTTATCGATTCTTTACATCTCAAATGAAGCCACAAACCAACACACTGCCGAATACATGACACAGGATTTTCATTACATCCGGTAAATTAATTACGTCTTTGGAACACCACTAAATCTGTATTTTTCAGTCATAAATCGGCGCATGGTAAAGGAAGTCTCACTCAATCGTTTATTTTTATTGCAGTTTCTATTATCTTTCAGCATACGCAATTATCTCCGCAATCAACTAATTGAAAAACTGACCACAATTAAATTGATTGTAGATAAGCGTGTTAATATTTTTCTAATTTTTTAATTTGCTGTTGTGACAAATTATCTATATAATACTCACAGAACGCTCATTCTTGCTGTATGTTATTATGGTGGTAGTTTTCATACACTATCCCATTTAAGGATAGCAATCCCGCAGTGTTTTCAATCCCGCGGGATTTTTTGCGGATTTGAAACCAATCCCGCGGGATCCAGCGGGATTTGGTGCCAACAGTTTTTTAACGAATGTATTTTAACGGAGGCAGCCGTCGAAGTATGGTATTTTTACAACACAATTCGACGATACACCCGTGAAGACTTCAATATAACCTTTTTTGCCTTTAGTCGAAATAATAACAAGGAGTTGAAAGGACGCATGCTGTTTCATTCAAAAATAATGTATTGTGGTGATTGACCAAATCATTCCAAGAGGGATTAATCGAAAGCCAGAGCGGCACATGTAAGCAGGTGGCTTTCGTCAAAGAACATGTGTTTCAAATGCATTGAGACGGCGGGAGAGACAACAATAAATCAAAGGATATACAATTACCTTTTGATAGCTGCTAAATAAATATGTATGCCATCGTTAAAATTACGATAACATTAATTTCATATCAACCAATATTCAATTTTTCAGCCGCAGATACAGGAAGTTTTCACAATTACTTTATCTGCAAATACAGAAAATGGGAATAATGAAACGTGAATAAAAAGCTTTTAACTGTGTAGTTCAGATGACGTGTGCGACACATGGAAAATACTTATTATATAGTTAGAAAATCGTACTAAATACGCAACATAAATAATAGAAATGTGTACCAAAACAAACGTAAGTTTTAATTAATACGTAAAATTGGATCTCTTTACTTACGAATGACGAAGATTGACAAGAATAAACGTTTATTCACATGAGTCAAATACCAACTGCAAGGGTAGAGAGAAACAGTGCGATACATCCGATAGAGACCGAGTCACGCAGACTGACACACGTTTTCGCCGCTTTTTGCGGATTGCGGATCCGCTTAATTTTGTGCGGGACCCGCCAGACTGTCTAATGGTGCGGGATCCGCTTTGCTGGATTGCAATCCCTAATCCCATTGCACTACTGCTGGTTTTAGAGAGTTGTTGCTTTTAACGACCAGACAGCAGGCTGTGAGTGAACTCCAAGCTAGGAGCGAGATCACTCGGATTCGAAATCCGACGTCTATCATGCATGGTCTATATCTCGAGGAGTGGTTTGGTCTCGTATTAGACTAGTGTTTGCTAATTTTTATCCTCCGTGTATCTGACGTAAGCGGTGGTGTATGTTTATACAAGGTAGCGTACTCTATTGTTCTGAATTTTGTACATGAAGATTAAAGAAGAGGAAAAATGAAATTTAGTGTCGGTCATTGGGGCCTACTCTTCCGGAGCACACCAAAAGAGCCACCAAGATTTATATCAAAATCTGAAGGAGGAATCACCACCAACACATATGCCCTCTACGCTCGCTGGGAAGATATTTAACCCAGGCGTTTGGTACACGATATGGTGATTGGGAATTTGTACCAGCAGATATCCTACTCCGCTGGCTCTATCTTGAATAGTGAAAATATCTTCCATCGGCGGGACTCGAACCAGCTAACTTCGTGTCGACAGCCAGACACCATCACGACGTGTCAACAACTCGTCCAACAAAACAGATTATTACATCTTACGGATTTTTATTTTTTATGCTTCAGTCTTTATGGCTCACCGACATCGATGAAATTAGAGCGGGCAGAGGATGTGGGCAAGGAACGGGAAGGAATTCCGACTGCTGAAAGAAGTATCCCTGCGGTGGCCTGGAATGATTTAGGGAAACCATGTAATCTGGATAGCCGGACGGGGATTTGAACCTGCATCTTCCTGAATGCCAGGTCCCAGCATTACCGCTCACACACCGGGACCCGTAGTACGAAAAACTAAATATTGATCTGATATAAGGAAATCTCCTTTAAACTCACTGTCCCTCCAATTATACTGTAAACGCAAATTCCTAAACTCTAGGCTCTAAGCGATTTTTTGCTGAAAACGCACTGGTAAGGAAATCGATAAGAGTTACAGGAAAATGTCTACAATCAGCTGTCCTCCACTGCCTGAACCGCAAGCGACAGCAAGAAGTGTTAGCTGTTACAAGGATAGCAGCCGACCCCGGCAGCGTAGGGGTAGCGTGCTTGCTTCGCGTTGCAGGGGTCGCCGGTTCGAGTCCGGCCGAGGGCATGGGTGGTTTTAATTAAGTGTTGTGTTCGTCTTGTGTCGTCCTTACAAAAGAAGGAATACAATCACACTTGGATGAAATCTATACATTGTAAAACGAAAAAAAAACACATTGAGCTGGCTGAATGGCTAACATGGCCGAATGCCATTTAAAAAAAAAAAAAAAAAAAAAGGATAGCACTCATCTGGATTACTGCTTCGTACCTGCAGTGACAAGAGCGTTTCCTCTTAAAATAGACTTCTTTTAGCAATTATTTCAATCAGTAATCTTATCTTATACATACATATTTCACTTTTCAGCCACCACTACCCAGCACAGATCATTGGTGTTTCTATCTGGTAGTAGTATGGAGTTTCCTATCGTGCACAACGTTGGCCGAATGCCGATAGCTGTGGGGGTGTGGGAGAAATGGAGGTTAAAGGTAGTCGATGTAGGGCATTTTCATAGTTCGACCACAGACTTGTGTGACCCTATACTTCTCCTTCCCGCCACAACCACATAGCGCAGACCATTGGTGTTTGTGTGTGGTAGTTCCACGGAGCCTCCCATTGTGCACTATGGTGGTTAGATGTCGATAGCAATAGCGGAGTTGGTGATATGGAGGTTGAAAGTGGTCGACCTGGGGCACTTTCGCATTTCGACCAAAGACGCGTGTGTCCCATGTCTCACTTTTAAGCCAAAAATATCTAGCGCAGATCACTGCTGTTTGTGTGTGGTAGCAGCATACATTCACCGATCGTGCACAACGTTGGCAGAATTTCGGTAACTGTGGGGGTGTGGGGTGGTTGAAAGTGGTCGATAAAGTACATTTTCGTATTTGGACCAAAGACATATTCCACTTTGCTGCCACATCGGTTTAGAGCAGAGGACTGTTGTTTGTGTGTTATAGTAGCATCGGGTCTCCTATCGTGCTTCATGGTAGTTAGATGTCGGTAGCTATGCGGATGCTGGAGATATGGTGGTTGAAAGTGGTCGACGTAGGGCATTTTCCTATATCTACCAGAGACATGTGTGTCCCTATACTTCACTTTGTAGCCGTAAATACCCTGTGCAGATCACTGATGTTTGTTTTTTTTTTATGGCAATCGGCAACGGAGGCCATACAGCCAGCTCAATGTGTATTTTTCCAATGTATGGACGCCACAGGACGGACAAGACATTCACACAGACACACAACACTTAACATCCATGCCCGCGGCCGGATTCGAACCGGCGGCCTTCGGCACGTGGAGCTAGCACTCTAGCCCCTACGCTACCGAGGCCGGCACTGATGTTTGTGTGTGGTATTAGCCTCGAGACTCGCATCGTACACTATGGTGGTTACATGTAGGTAGCTGTCAATCAAAATTCTTTACAAACACGAACAAAGACGTGGGCACCAGCTAGTAACATAATACTTTGTAAATGCACGCTGAGGTGTATAATGAAAGTCAGGCAAAACTTACATGCTTTCCGAAGAGCACGGAATACGAAACAACACGGTACCATCAAAAAAAAAAAGCCCGGACTCTTAAGCACGTTATTGAGGTATTAAAAACCAAACACGAAATTTCTGAGTAAGTAATCTCGATAAAGTCTAAGACAGTGTCTCGAATCGGGAAGACGTCAGAATCAAGGCAAGCAAATGTATGTTTACAGTAATGTCTTAATGGAAGGCTACTCTGTCGGATAAACGAAATAACTAATCCTTTCTTCCATTTTGAAAAGTTTCTTGAATCCACATTTTTCAGCGATTGACGGATGGGTAGGGATTAGAGTGCAAGACGACAACAGCATTAACCCCTGACTAGTGCTGCTTTAAAGATTAGAATTTTATTACAGTTCATTTTTTCTGACTAACAAAATCAGTTACGAGTTTTGTTTTTGAAAATATAACTACAATGATATCACTTCCAAATCACTTTCTCCCCGGTTTTTACCTACATTATGAGGCGCTGTTCCAACACGGCAAACAATCAATTTATTAAAAGACAATGAACTTTTTGTCACCATAACAGTCGTACCGATTGTAACAAAGTTTCTGCGAACAACCAAAATTCTGGAATATCAGTTCAGTAAACGTTCCATCCGGTTGCGAAATCTCTGCTACTGTACAGACTACAATGAACCCTGGCCCGGAAGTTCGTGATCACGTGACGGAAGCAACACGACAGTCGTTCTGGAAACTGCGCCGACCATCGGATGCACTGATACCAAAATAAAAACTGCGATTAGCAAACACTGAATGAGCAATCAGTACCTGACCCACAACATATCTAGTTTAAAACTGAATTGCTATTAGGAAGGTGATTTTCTTTTTTCTAGAAAAAAATATGGCCTTCGTTCCTTTCGACCATTTGGCAGCTCCAATTTATTTTGTATAACTATTGTATCGGGCTCACGTAATTTGGAAAACACAAGGTGAACACTACACTTAACTAAAATCACCCATGCCCTAGGTCTAGCTCCTATACTGCCAGGGCCGGCTTAGCTGGGTGTCGTGTAGACCAGTGTTTCCCAACGTGGGGCCCACGCCCCACAGGGGGGCAATTTGGTTTTTTCAGGGGGGCAATTTAGAAATTGACTTGATACGACTTTACTGCTTTCTCTTCGGTTTATTTAAATGCAATGCTAGATATAGATACAAAATATAGCAAAAAAGCAAATTCTTAAAACAGTGCTGTAAATAATTATTAGGTATAGTTTCGTTTGATGTTAGCAAAATATTTTTTTAAATTAAAAATTAGGCATGGGGGGCAAAAAAATATTAAAAGTGGGACATGAACCAAAAAAGGTTGGGAAACACTGGTGTAGACGGAAACCTCAGTAACGATGACACTGCCTCAGACGCTGTCTGTGGAGGTTACATCAGCGAACGCAGCGCAATGGAAACAGGACAGCGGTAGAGAAATCGGTCAAGGTTTGTTTACCTTTATACGTGTATGAAATGAACTGTTCTTCTGAATACTGACTACGCGCAAAGGAACGGAATGGCAATAATTCGCCGAAATCAAGTCATATCAGCGGTCTGCAGGGCCTGTATATGTATTCTGACAGTACAGACAACGATAACTTTGCTCCTCGGATTCTGCCGTATTCCTCCAGCGCCGCTGCGTTTTAAGTCTTTATCAGCCCGGGTTAACCAAATATGCAAGATATTTCACCACTACGGAAGTTTCTCTCACCGTTCGCATCCGCTAGGAATGTGTACTGCAACTTGTGCTTGCTATTAAATATAACCTCCTTAACGATGGTTTCCCAGTGATCATGCGATTACCTTGAAATTCCAGGTTTTCGATTAATTTACCCATATTGGCTTTGCATTGTTAGTATGAAACATGCCAAGATTAGATTCCATGTCAAATTTTAGGTCCAGCCACGATCGTCTGAATGCGCGGCAAACAGAAAGTCGTCTGTTTCCTGGCATAAAATGAAATACTTATTTACGAAGAAGCCCCTCCAAAGACATGATGGGAGGGTGAAAGGGGAGGGGACGTCGTAACTTCGCGCCAGGGTGGACGATACCCTAGCTCTACACTATACTGTATCTCCTTCGCCGCAACTTATGAGTTAAAACCTTTATTCTCACATCACATACTTAAACACTTTCCTCTGAGACGTGATTATTCGCAATTAGAAGGCGCCCTTTAATTCAGCTCTGCGGCCCACGGGGGAAGAATATTCTTTGTAGGGAGGACGGAAATCTCATACGTGAGATGACGTAAGATTTTTATCGACTACTCCCCCCTCCCCCTTGGAGACATTTTGCCGAACCCGCCTACCCCACGTAATTAATGGGCGCCCCCTTAAAAGTAAACAATTACCTTATTAATAATAAAACTATGGCGGGAGGGGGGGGGGGTTAATTTTTCTTTTGACGGAAGTGGGGCGTGGTACGGAAAACTTTGGTAACTCCTAGCATGTAGGATAGGTAAATCAACATTAGGAATGTTAAGCGTTAAACTAGGATTCCTGATTCCAACTAGAAAACAGAAGGACTTGGCGAGGATTGGTGCAGGTCAGTAACAGTCCCCGGCAATTCCTAAACCTTTTGCAGTTCATTGCTGACGAATCGTGAGGTCAGCTGTATCTGCAAAACAATTGAAGTTGCTCACCGGAAAAACCTGATGTGAACCTGCAAGCTTCAACAAAGTTCTGAATGGCAGTAATTGAAATGTTGTTTCGACTATTCTCAGGAATATAATATCGAAAAATATAGTTCTGGGCCGAAATATGTCGCCAGTTGCCATGTTAAAAGCCTTTATCCACATTAGGAGCGCAATTTGAGCATATGAAGTAAACATGCCGTACAGCCTTCACAAACGATCTTCATCTGCCCGCAGGAATATTTGGTGGACTATCACTAAATACTAACAATTCGTTCCCTGTTAAACACACACTAATTAACAATAACAATAAATACACTGATTTCGCTATTCGGAAGAGAATGTGTACAAATTTTAAAAAATATCTATCCACTTTTTAAATTCTACTTGGCGGAATTAACAAAACGGGGAGGTGACGGGAAGAGAAAAGAACTTAATCTATGAAGGGACTACATGTGATCAAAAAAAAGGGCAGGAACGAAAGATTTAAAAAAATGCAAAAGAACACATAATTGAAAAACGCATATCATCACATTTAAAGGAAGGGGAAGGACGACAACTGAAAATATATAATTGAGATCGAAAACCCTAAACCTCTGGAGGAAGAAAACAGATATCCTTACACCCAATTACAGAACAGTCGTTAGATTGCGTGGTACCGCCGCAGCCTAAGCCTCTAAGGGAGCGTGCGCAAACTACGTGGCTCGGTCCAGGAGAGGGGGAGGGGTTGGCTGGAAAGCTACGCTGGGCTACGTAGGGGGGAAAGGGGGGGGGTTCCGAGTCAGGCCACGTAGCTTTCCTTTCATGACATTTTTCACAGTTAAAATGGGGAACAGAACTCACAACAGCATGTGAATATTTATTTTCCTCAATTAATTATCTCTGTTTGTAATTTACAATAGTCTGACAGGAGAAAACGGTAAAAAATGTCTTCTGGAATTAAAAGGGGGGAAAAAGCTACGTGCTACATGGGCGGGGGGGGGGGGGAGGAGAGGCAAAAGCCACGTAGGGGTACGTGGGGGAGGGGGGAGGGGGTTACACAGGAGGACAAAATGGAGCTACTTGATTTATGCACGCTCCCTAAGGAAACAGATATTCCTACCCTCCCCCCCTTCCACCGCGCTCGCTAATACTTTATCACAAAAAAATTTTGCTGTCATTAAGCAAATATCATTTCGTTTTGGACTTAAATAATTAAAACAGAATAAAGTAGTTTTCAACAAATATACGAATTAAAATACAAAACTACAAGGGTAAGATGAAAAGTTCTCGGCCTGACAGAGATCCTTGTTAAGTTGGAACAAGTGTCGCGAGTTTCAGCTTGATCTGTGAAGCAGTTTCATTCGTATGGCTTTTTAAACATGAATTGTGAGTGACTCTTTGAAATGTGTAAATTGGTATACCGTACCTTCGTAAAAATCTTCGTTCCTCCTTATTTTAAACAGCGAAAAAATGATTGTGTGGCTGAATTGAAACGTGGTACATCTCCTGACGATCATACACTTCAAAGACGACCAAAAACTGCAACCACATCTAGAAGTTACAATATGGTATCGGCGATTAAAGGTGCACGACATAGCTGAGGTCGTACGCTTGTCAGGAAAAAAAAAGAAGAATACTGCCCATAATTAAATATGAGGTTTGTACAAGCTGGGTGCGGCATGGGTTAAATGCTGTCCAAAAACAAATTAGTCATCGATGTTTGGACACTTTTAAAAAGGACCCTACCAATCCTGTGCGCCAATTTGTTACTATGGGTGAGAGGTTGGTCGTCTACTAACCCACAGAAATGAAACAGCAATGAAAACACTGGCTTTGCACTAAAAAAAGACGAAGTCGATTTCATCCGTCCCTGTTCAGTGTTCCCTGGGATTTAAAAGGGATTCTTATTATTGATTACCTTGAAAAGAACAAAACAATAACTGCCGAATTCTACGCAAGTCTTCTGGAACACTGTGTGAAAAAAATTCTTGAGAAAAGGCCTGAGAAACACACTAACCACCACATTTTGTTCCGATGCTTCCACCATTTCTATATCTAAAGAAATTCATGAGTCAAATAAAGAGGCGATATCCGTAAATGGATGTTTTTCAGACCTTTCAGAATCATAATGTAGGGACGAAACCCATTCATTGAAAAAACAAAAAACAAACGCTACACTAGGTGCATCGAACTACATGTGGAGAAATAAATGCCTTTTTCAACTACGAAACACGCTTACACAGCTAAGCCAGAAGTTTCATACTGACCTCGTACAAAACAACAGAAAAAGCACGAAGCAAATTCGCGTCACACAATGCAAACATCTGCTGCCGTGCTGCGAGTTGACTACCTACCTAGAGCTGTAGCGACTGTTCCAGACTGTCACGGGCAAGACAGCTACGAGCGCCGGACAACGGCGTGACGTCACACGACGCTCCCTCAGCTCGCACGTTTAGGATTATCTAACAGCGGACCTGCGGAGATTACGCTGCAAATCGTGCCATATCCCGCTCCTGCCCAAGCAACAAAATATCAGAGGCAAAGCTCCGAGACGACGCGATTAGAATGCTGGTGTCAGAATGGAGCTGTTGAGCAGATACTGAACACGAGGCTTACAAAAAAGTGAGACCAATAACAGAAGGGCGGGTACAATAAGCACAATTAAAGAAAAATACAAGCAGGCAAAATCAATAGGCCTACGCACTCTGTGGTAGACTGAGTTTTTTTTTAACTGCTTTACGTCTCTTAACAGCGAGGTCTTCAGAGACGGGAAAGGATGGGGGGCAAGGAATGGGAAGGAATTCGGCCATGGCCTTCTGAAGGAAGCATCCCGGCATTTGCCTGGAGTGATTTGGGAAACCATGGAAAACCCAAATCTGGATGCCCGGACGGGGATTCGAACCGCCGTCCTCCCGAATGCAAGGCGAAAACGCTAACCGTTACACCACCCTGCTCGGTAGTAGGCTGAGTACCGAGCACTTATTACAATTACTAAACCGAGACTTCGATAAAGCGATATATACGACTAGCTGATGCCCACGACTTCGTTCGTGATTGTAAAGAATTTATATTGACAGCTACCGACATGTAACTACCATAGTGCACGATGGGAGACTCGTGGCTAGTACCACACACAAACATCAGTGATCTGCGCAGGGTATTTATGGCTGCAAAGTGAAATATAGGGACATACATGTCTTTGGTCGAAATATGAAATTGCCCTCCGTCGACCAATTTTAACCACCATATCTTCCACACTCCCATAGCTACCGACATGACACCACCATGGTGCACGGTGGGAGACTTGAGGTTAATACCACACACAATCACCAGTGGACTGCGCTGGGTAATTTTGGCTGTGAAGTGAAATACAGGGACACACATGTATATTTTTTTTATCAGGTCCACCACTATATCTACCAAACCCCCACAGCTACCGACATGCAATAACCACATTGCATGACAGAAGAGTCCAGGCTACTACTACAGACAAGCGCCCGTCGTCTGCGCTAATGGTAGTTCTGGCTGCAGTGTGAAATATAACGACACACATGTCTTTGGTCGAAATACGAAAATATCCTTGATCGACCACCATATCTCCCACAGCTATCGACATTCGGCCAACGTTGTGCACGATCAGTGATTCTATGCTACTACCAAACGCAAACACCGGTGATCTGCACAAGATAGTTTTGGCTGAAGTGATGGACAGTGACTCATACGTCTTTGGTCGAAACATGAAAGTGCCCCAGGTCGACCACTTTCAACCACCATATTTCCCACACACCCATAGCTACCGACGCCTAACCACCATAGTGCACGATGGGAGACTCCATGCTACTACCACACACAAACACCAATGGTCTGTACTACGTAGTTGTGACAGGACAGAGAAGTATAGGGACACACAAGTCTTTGGTCGAAATATGAAAATGCTCTGCACCGACCACTTTTAAACCATCATATCTCCCACACCACCACAGTTATCGGCATTCGGCCAACGCTGTGCACGATAGGAAACTCCATGCTAGTTAGTGGTGCCTGAAAAGTGAAATATAGGAAAACACAAGTCTATTTATATATATAAGATTACATTTGACAACTATGCGATATGCATATAATGACCAGCCCGTATGCGAATGTCTTTCAGCACTGCTGTCAATCTCTTGCTTAGTGCACGTGGTAGCTTCCATCACCATTACACAAAGTCCCCTTATTTCCGGTTGACTCCGATAGGCCCAGGCTTTTTGAGTGTGTAGCTTAAAATGCAGTGTGACCAACAGCAACCAGCAAATAGAACGTTAGTCAACGTTAGGCAACTAATTTCTGACATGAGAAGGAAGAACACTTATAATGTAACGTTTAGAAAAAACTTGGGAAATACAAAAAAAAAAAAAATACTTGAAACTGAAAATGATGGAAATGTTTTACAATAGACAGGAAGCTAAATAGTAACATATGGTTAAATTTGTATTGTTTAGCTATTGCTATTTTAGTATTTTATACTAAGAAAAAATTATTCTGATATTGCTTTCGTAGAAATCAGACTGTAGGTATATATATACAGAAGTAAATAGATATATTGAGTAGAATTTTCCTTTCAAGATTCAACCTATGCAATAATGCAACCGTGAAATTTACTGCAAACTGAGTTCCAGAAAGCGATACAAAGACGGATGCTGTCGCTCGAGGACACTGAAGGTCAAGGGCGGGTGGAGGGGCGGGGGAGGATTCGACACAATACAACGGACGGTGCAGGTAGACGGGGATCTCAATACTTCTCAACGAAACATCGCACAGCAGAACTTAAACGACACGATCGGATATTTATCCCGCGGAGACGTCATCGACCTCTTGACAGCCGCGAGCAACGAGAACTGCACGCCTCTTTGTTTGGAACGGTGATGCACACGTGTTCCATTGTCCTCGCGATGGCTCTGAATGTATATATTGTGTGCGGTCATTACGAATAGCGAGTATTGAACGAAATTAAAGCGACGAATACATGCAGCACAACTTTTCACGATTCGAAACATTAGCAAAGGGAATAAAATGTAAAAAGGCACTGGATATGTACGATCAGAATCATCTACAAACTACCGAAAAAGATGTTACAAAACAAGGTATTATTGGAATATTCTCGTAAAACTGACAATTATTTGATGGAATCACTAGGTTATATTCCGACACCACGGCAGCTTACCAGTGATGGCGCTGAGGTTGGCTGCACCACCGCTATTCCAGAAGGGCCAGCGGCATCCGAACACCCGCATGGCCGACGCACAAAGCTACGGTTTTCGTCGCCGCATAACACGAGAAAACAATGAGCAGAGGGAGAGGGAGCGGCAGGCCCCGGCAGCACACCGCGCCGGCGGCCGACGACTGACGTGAGTCGGTCGCGTCTGGGCGGCTTTGGTCAGCGACCCAGCGGGCGCTGTTGCCAGGTGGCTCGCCCCACACGCCGCATCCCACCACGCTAAGTGCTGTCACGACTAAAATCTCACAATCAAATACTATCTATCATTTGCAAGGACATAGGATACTTCTTTCGCGATAAATAACATATTTTGTCTCGAAATTTCGAAAACTAACCAAATAGTGATAGACAGACGGATGGAATCGGCAACGTTGTATCGGTCACTCAGGCTTTGTTTATCTCGCAATCAGTTTGTCTTGTTACGTTTTCACCACTAAACTTATCTTGATTTTATTTATTTATCTTATGGCCATGCACAAAATCAATAATACAATGTAACATCAATTCATAATTAAAATTCAAAAGTCAACATGGTGCAGCCAATCTAGAGCTTCGTTTGAAATATTAATAAAGTCTATTGGTGATCCCCTGAATGCTCGAAGTGGGCAATCGAAGGTCACGTGCCGGATGGTTTATGTTTCCTCACCACAGTCGCAGTTCGGCGAATCTCTCATTCCCCATGTGCACAGAGCTGAAGCAGATCAGCCATGACCAGACCTAACTCTGTTAAGAGCTGCCCAGGTCTTACCTTGATGAAATTTGACAAATAAATACCATGAATCACCTTTTTTTCGGGATACATAACATATTTTGTGATGAAATTTTGAAAACTAATCTAACGGTGGCAGACAAACGGACAGTGTGTGTAAACTTCTGTATTGTTATATCGGTCGCGCATTCTTCATTTCTCTCGCAATCAGTTTGTGTATGATCTGTTGATAAATTTCATGTACTGATGTGGTCTCGCGCTGCATGCGATGACTATCAATAAAGCCCAGGGCCAGACACTGAAAGTAGCAGAGGTACAATTAGAAAAGACTTGTTATTCCCAAGGGCAGTTTTAACCCCCAAAGGCCTTATGTTTCACCAGAGCAAAACTTGAAACGTTGTGGTCGTATTATCCCGAATTAATGTTTTGCGAGACACCTTTTATGTAACTTAAAGCTTTCTATATCAAAGTCTAGCAATAAAATTCTGAGTCCACGCGTACGAAGTGACGGGTAACAGCTAGTAAGCCATGTGCTGAAGAATTAGCAGTACGTGGAAGGGTGGTTAGAGAGTTGGACCACTGAGGATTATGCTGAACAAATTGTCTACAACAGTGAAAGAATTTAAAGTAAAAATTCGTGTAGTGTAAAACTAGATGTGTAGAAAAATTTCCACTGGGGGATATGCACCGTCGCAATTAAAAATAATGAAATCTTTCTATGCGATGTTGTTGCAGGCCATGTTTCCACAGTTGCTTAATTAATTACAAGTTGAATGAACACGCCAATGCAACTGTTTACTTTATTTATTGCTGCGTCGTACGCGTTTCACCTCTCATCGAGGCATCATCAGCGACGAATCTGTGTTACAGTTTTTATATACAGTTTTATATACATTTTTATCCTATTATTACAAATTGTGAGCATATTTTTTATGGGATATTTTTATAGATAATGGTTACTTACTATTTACATTTTTTAGTAGGGTATGCAGCTGCGCATCTCCGTTTCTTTATACAAAGCTTGGTTTGCCTGTATCGTATTTACACTATTGTGCGTTTTCATCATTCTGGGGCCAGCTGGTTTGTTTATGTCGTGTCTGGTGCGCTTTCGCGTCCTTCGGTTGTCTGTTGTGGCCATTTTGTTTGTATATGTCATGTCTCGTGCCAATAGGGCGAGTTTTGAAGCGTGCGTGTATGTGTGATGGTCTTGTAGGATGTTTTACAAGTATGTATGATGTATATATGTGTGGGGTTTTATTATACAGTTTGTGTTTATTTTGTTTTGTCTGTCAAGTTTGTGTATATTAAATTGAGTAACGTTTTATTTGTGAGGTTTACTTGGTCGTTTAGTACCTGTTTGCTTTCATTTTTTGCTTTTTGAATATATAAGTTTTCCTGTATAGTGTAAATACGATACAGGCAAACCAAGCTTTGTATAAAGAAACGGAGATGCGCAGCTGCATACCCTACTATATCCCATAAAAAATATGCTCACAATTTGTAATAATAGGATAAAAATGTATATAAAACTGTATATAAAAACTGTAACACAGATTCGTCGCTGATGATGCCTCGATGAGAGGTTAAACACGTACGACGCAGCAATAAATAAAGTACACAGTTGCATTGGCGTGTTCATTCAAATAGTAAATCTTTCTATTATTTTATCACATACCAACCGATCTATAACCTCGATTATCTGCATCACATGTTTTGTCTTCCTCCACAATTCTTTCATTCAATCCCCACAATCTTAAAATGCGTTCCATCGTCCTGCTTCCTCTTTTTCAGTTTTTCCTTTCATTTTGCAGATCATTTCCTGAACATTTAGTGATTTACTTCAAATCAATATGGTTTCAGTAGGAAACTCACATGGGGTACCGAAGGCTGCCAATGGTATTTAATTTTTCACCCTACATTTTGTTCTCATTTCTCCTGCATCTTAACCTTTCCACGTCGTCTATTATATTCTATCTATGGCACAAGAGACAAAAATGGATCCTTCGATTTGGATGATCATAGTCTCTCTTTCCAGCGATTAAAACTAGTATATATTTCTGGGTAATTATCACCTTTTCCTTGACCATGAACTCTTTAACATAATTTTTATTCAATCTGATTTCATTATCTCTGTTTATAATCTATTTTTCATTCTATTAACAAAACAACAGCGTAATTTTCTGAGAGGTTTCGTGGTTTAAGCTGAAAGAATAAGTACAAATCAGCAACAAAAGGACAGTGCCGTAATTATTAAATAAATCTTTACTGGAAGCATATGTGCTTATTTTGAACAAAAAGGATGAAAGTCTAAAGAAAACAACGAGAATAACTGTATGAGTTTAAGTCGTGTGTACAGTTAGTGGAGCGCAGAAATACATCGAACTTCCGTACCACATCTTGAACTTAATTAGAAATGAGGTAACATTTCTTGAACATAAAATTTTGGCTCGTCCAATTTCAGAAAGGAATTGACGTGAATATATAACAGCAAAGACAAGTTTGCAGTGTAATAATTTGTATATGTGCTCTTATCTGGCAAATTTTCCTCTAGTAACAAGTTACAAATTTCACCCCGAACTATTCTGTATAAGGTCATCTAGGTGTTGCTTTGGGTTAGCAATTAATCCACATCAGTAAATTATTGTATCCTCAATAAACGAATGAGTTTATATAACAGGTTTACTTCTAAACCATTCAATTAACCACTGTTTTAAGGTGTCCATACATGAAACCTGTGAGCTGCAGCATTTTGTTTCGCAGTGTGTGTTCGGTGAGTCCTTGCACGTTTACGCATTACATCCCGGCGTGACTTCATTCGCTCATTCCTGCAAGTGTGCTCCGCACCACCTGATCCATTATTCGCTTTAAGAGCGGTGACTAATCCATTTAACATCTTTCCCGTACATGACTTCGACATATTCGTCCCAGCACGTGCTTAGCGAAGTAATACGACTAGACTGTGCGCATTACCACACACGTTGCACTGTATGCAATTTGCACTTAAGATGTCTTAACTCTTTTTTTTATTATACACACGTTTTATGGATTAGGGAGATCTTCACACGATGTAAATCGTTGAACATATTTGGATAAAGAGAATTCCAACTGATCTTTAAGCTCTCCAATCCAATGCAAGTACTTACTTTTTAACGTGTGATTTGTGTGTGTGTGTTTTTTTTTATAGAAGACTGAGGAATTAATACGAAAATTGGTAATTAAAAACATGAACGATGCCCTAATGATAGTTTCAGAACGACTGAATACAGATAGGCAGTATAGTGTTCACTGGTTGATAGTTATTAAATGTAACTTTCTCTGATAATAATAATTACGGTGTTATGATAAAACAATATTTTGTTAGATATGTACGATTCATAAAAGTTAAAATTGCGATATCGCTAACTTCGTGCGAATCGCTTAATCCTGCGCCAATTTAATCTGCAAAACAAGTACTTTATAAATGCAGAAATGAAGAATAGTCCTTTTTCTTCCTGGATGTTTGTTTCAGATGCCTACTTCTTAAAACAAGTCCGCCTTCCTAATATCGAGGAGAATTAACGCTATGACCCACAATGGTAGCTTGTCGTATTTCGCAGTTTCATTTGAAATTAAATTGTGAATTCACCTTCTCTCATATTCTGTTTTCCCCCATAGTTACTTCAGTTTGCACAGTATCAAAGATAAACTAAGAAAATAACAGAGTGATACAAATATTCACGGCAATTAGTTTTAATCTATATCTGTTTGCAACTCCAGTAAGATGCATTATATCAAATACGATGTCCGATGTAAACCTTTCAGAGGCAGACAGGCGGTACTTAAGAATTACTGACGATGACAGCATTCGAAGAAGGTTAGTGCAGAAGAAATACATTTAAAAGTTAGTAATTGAACAAAACAAGGTATGTATAGGCGTACTAAGTTAAGGATGATGCTGCAGCATGTATTACTGAGGGGAATGCTGAAACAAAATATGCTGCACATTTCAATATGAAGATGCATTTAGCAGACTTCAACATCTGGTGGTCGGTAAGTGTCCGGATACATCGGTGTAGAACATCAAATATATGTAGAGTTTACACGCAATTTGGATATCAAATTGACTTTCTACAACTGCGAAATTTTTTGTCATATAAAACCAAACTGGATTAATTTCTCCACTAAACTACACTTTTTAAATACCGTGCAGGTAAAAGCAACAAGCTGTCACAAAATCAACTACTTCATATCTCCTAAAATTATTGCAGGTACAGAGAAAACTTCATAAGACAATTCTACGTGATTCTGTGTTGGTTGCAGCTCCCGTTCCGATATACACTCCTACCCCTGACAAACCTGACGGTATTCCTTTGAGACCTTACTAACCTTAATTTTCACGTGACACTAGTCGTACGATGCAATTTACGTTTTGTAACATTGTATGTATAACTTATGTAGCTTCTAAAGGATGTCATGTTTACGACAGCTTGATCGATTAAGGCGTATGCTATTTACATCACATACGCCTCGTCGAAGCTTATCTCCGCCGCTTACGTGTTTATACTGTTGTCACATTGCGATCTGCGTAGAGGGAACAACGTATGTCTAAATAAAGCTTGAGATTAGATAATTTTGAACATTCTACAGCATAAAATATTCCTTTTGCCTTTGCTAAATGAAATTACATCAAAGGCAGTATAATCATATAGGCCTAGGAAAGAGTAACTTGCAAAAGGATCCAAATGAAATCCTAGTTTACAATATTTAGAGACAACATACAGCATATGTAGATATCCAAAGAAGTTTAAAAAATATTGAAGACGGAAAGAGTTAGGAGTAAATAAGTATACGTCAATGATACTCCACGTGCAGCACGGGTTTTGCCATATTGCATTTATTCTATTTTTTCAGAAACAGGATTTCTCAGATTTTTAATTGTACACTCAAAGCATCTCTTGCCACACGCTGAATTGATGACCCTAAAAGCATATAACTGGAAGAAATAAGCATCAGTATTTCTGAGCTCGGATCCTTTCCACTTAAGTCCAGTTTTCTCCCTATTAACCACAATTAATAAGGATAAGGAAAGCGGGGAAACAGGATGAATTATAAGATCAGTATAACTCGTAATCAGTATTGTCACCCGAGTGGTATCTGAACTTCTGCCGGATGTCTTGCATAGTTTTCTATACCCTATCCAATTGGTAAATACATCGCCTCTCTGCCATACAATCCCGGTTGGTAGAAGGACTCTTACATCAAAGAGTCACACCTTACGCAAAGAAAGCGGGAAAATGGTGATAGAAGTCTTAATTATTTGGTAACGTATTAGTGAGTTATTCGTCGCTACGGATTGCGAGAACTCACCACGAGTACGTTACAGAACTCGCAAAAATGATGCAGTCCTCGTTGATAAGTTCAGTAAAACGAATAGTTTTGCTAGTGCATTTTGAGCATCCAGACAGGGGGTTGAAAATATTACATCTCTTCCCACAACCCACCTGATAACCGTCAGCCTGTCTCAACCCACAGTCCAGGATAACAATGCCATAATGCAAAATACAACGCAATAATGTACTCTGAATTTACAGGTATACAGGAAACTAATTTGATATAAGATGACTTCATTATTATTATTTTTGCTTATGGCTTTACGCCTAGTCGACGTCGAGGTCATTAGAGGCGGGAACGGATTGAGGGAGGGGGGCAAGTAACGGGAAGGAATTCGGCCATGGCTTTTTAAATGAAGTATCCGGCAACCGCCTGGAGTGATTTGGAGAAACCATGGAAAACCCAAATCTGGATGTCCGGACGTGAATTCAAACCCGCGTCCTCCCTAATGCGAGGCCATGGCGATACCGCTCACCCAGCACGTTGGGTGGATGAATTAATACCTCGGGTGAGATGTTAATAATTGATAATGTCTGCTGACCAAAGGAGCTACACGTCCTTGCAACATCACGATTCATGAGTGGTGTATCCACGGTCATGCCAGGAATTTTCGTCGAGATCGCGTTGAATATCTAAACAAACAGCAGAATCATCTGACAGTTATCTCCAGTAACGGGTTGAATATGTCTTCCAAGTTAGCTAAGGTAACCCAGTAGATTCAACTAGCATTTTCAGGTATGTATGAGGTAGTGTAACGAACTTGACGAACACTCTAAACATAACAAACGACGAAGTATTACTGCGAAAATGTATATATCTTTTGAAAAAAATCATTGAGATTTCATGTCCTCGAAGCGGTTGTTCTGTGACCTTGAAACCAATTTTCTGAGGTCTGTATGTATGAATTTTTTATTCCTGCTAAATAAATAAACAGATACATACGATCACATCGGTTTATAAAAGTTATGTAGCAAATCAAAGTAGAAATATCAAATATTGTTCAAGCTAAAGCTTTATCTATTGTTTGGTATATATGCCTATTGATCAGAAATTCCGTTATCTGGCATGAAACCCAAGACAACTGATTATGAAAGTGACAAAGTCATTCTTGGGCTCTGGCTGAATCTGTCTGGAGGAAACATGTGCATCGTCATCTTTCTTCCCGCAAATCCACCTTTCCACCACTGTCTGAAGTTTTCATAATACCTTCTCAGCTCTCTACCTCGGTCGTTCTGCATGGCTATTTTCTTCCAGTTTCGGATTACATATTTCCTTGGAAGTCTTTCTTCACTCAACACTTGTTTATACAAGCTGTGCACCGGTATTTATATAATCTGAAGTTCCTCATTTACCCCTTTCCTCACATGCTCATTTCACAACTTGTCCAGTCTTGCTGCTACAAGAGCTTTAAAATACGATTATATCGAAAGTGAATGTCAAACAACCTCTGAAATAGGACGCTCAGTGCATTCGACAAAGTACAAATGAAAACGGCACAGTGAAAATAATATGAATACATAGAAATAGAATAAAATAAAGAAATATCGAAGTCAGCATGAGTAACCGCGCAGACGTAAGTCAATAGGAAATTTTTAAATAAATGTATTGGCTGTAAAAAGAGTCTACGACGTTCGGTTTAGTTACCTTGGTCCTTCCTCCTCCTCCCTTCAGTGTAAAGAAGTCATTACGTAATAAAGCAGATTAATACATTTCAACTAATTAAACTGAAAAGCAAAACGAATATTGGTTTTATGCTTAGAAAATATTTACTATATTCTGCTATAACTTCTGTTCAGAATTTTTTGAAAAAAGTTCACATTTGTGAAAACTTCGCAATAGTTTTTCTATGGTCTGAGACAGCACTAACATAAGGCTACAGGTGGCAATAATGGCAGCGACATGGTATAGTAACGTGGTAGGGTAAAAAAGAAAGTTGAGCGTGCATGGTAATTTTGGTTGGAAATCTCCAATTTCTGTTTGTCCGCCGAGTGAGTCTCGCTACCCTGCCGTGGCTGGACCAACGGTTTAACACGGAATCGCAACCGCTAAGGGTAAACACTCCTGGCCTCAATGATGTTTGAAAACTAAATACAGTTTCCATGGCGACTGCCTTAACTAAGCAGCAGAGTATAGAATCAACCCCCCTAGACCCGTTTTTAGTCTTCACATAAACCTATATCCATCGCTCGGTGATAATTACTCCCACCAGAATTCCTGAACTGCTCTCAGCTTCGGTTTTACGTAATAGATTTTATTTCAGTTACAGTAATAATATTAAACGAAGACAACAGATTTCTCTGGCGGTCTGGTACAACAGCAGTTTTCAGTACGTTGGGATTTTTATCCCCTGATCCGTTATATCCAATATTCCTGTTGACGAAGTTTAGTACTAAACTTCGAACATAAAAAACATGGAAAATTTGTATTTTAATCACTATCTGATCCATTCCTTCATTCATTACTATGCATTCGATAATTCCTGCAACATCAATAAAATTCGTCTCTTAAATGTATTTCTCTCATATTATGTTTAATCTCAATTCCGCTGCTACGGAACAAGACTCAAGGTAAAATCCAGTTGACCACATAAAAGTCATACCTTTCCAACACTCCGAATTTCAAAACATCACAATATTACAATATGAAAACAAGAATATGTGTATAAAACAGTAATTGTAAAATTGTAATGCAAAGTGCAATACTTATCTGTTAACTGACATACAATTTGTCGGTAACTTTCAAACAACTGTCTAGGTATTGGACGACGTTTGTTACAGGTGTTCGGTGGATTAGTCTCGTGAAAGGCACGAATTTTAACAGAGCAGAATTCTGAAAAGTGTTCAGTTACCCTACAAGCCTCGCTCGATATACAGACACCTCGTTTCCTTAAGGCAGTTATTCATGTCATACTTTTGAAGGAGTAGTCTGCGATTGGGTACCCCGCTTATTCGTCAAATTTAACCAGAACCAAGAGCAGTGTATCAGTAAGTCAAGAAGGTATAGATTAAACGCAAGTGACTTGACAAGTACGTTAGCAATTTAATTTTACCCTCGCCAGTTATCCGTCTTGGAGATAGCGACATGCGTCACGTTTGGCTGTAGGCTGGTGAAGCTAACGGTGTACGGGAAATCGTCGAAACGCAATCAAAGGGAGAAAACATCTCTCGAAAGAGCTCTGAATGACTTAAATCGACCATTTAATACGAGTGGCAGTAGTAAATGTCTGCACCATACCGAATTTCCCCAAATTAACAGTATCCACAGAAATTACTTGTACAGGAGTGCAATCAGTACAACTTTTCTATAGTGTAAAATAAGAAACAAGCAAGAATTTAATTCCAACATAAGAATAGCAAATACATTTAACATAAAACAGTTTATATCCTTCCGGTGTATTACTGCAGACATTGTTTTGATAGATATTTCGCAAGACCTTGAAAGTAACGCATACAATGCAAATTATTTATTAGTAATTAAAGTAAATTATTTCATGAAATAAATGTTAAAGGGAAGATCAGTGTAAGAGCCGTACGTTATTATTTATACAACGAGAATTTGTAAGCTTTATACAAATTTATTTCTAGAAAAAAAGGCCCAAAGGCAACAAAAGGATATACGGAACAAAGGCAAAACTAAAGAATCATTCATTGAGAAAACAAGACGAAAAAAGCAGAAAATTAGTATATTAGTTTTCATGCAAGCGTATGACTACGTGCGTAGACGTCAATATGAACAGCGAAAAGGGGAAAAATTAATAAATTAACCAGATTTCTTTTTTATCTAGTTTCCTCGAATATGCTAATGTCAATGACGGAAGGTATAATCAAAACGAGACAGCTCTTGGTTTAGCAATTAAAAAAGGCTCCATAGTTTTAAAAAAATATATATTATTTGCCAACGTAGCTCAATTCATTTATCCCGATTGCAATAGTATTCTCCGGTTATTTTACATTTTTTCAAGAAATTATACCCCTTTTTCATCCCAAACATGAGGTTATAATCATTTCCGTTGATTGATCAACTCTGTGATCTAGCAGACATCATTTGATCAATTTATCATGAGCTTTCCTTTCTAGAAAATACATTTAAAAAAATATAATACCTTTTGTTGACCGCAGATCAAGTACAATTACATAAAGTATAAGTTCAACTGTTTCCGTTGTTTTCATTTAAAAAATACATCACTATCCACATTTAAATTATCAGCACAGTTTTATTTTTCCTAAAAATAATTCAGAAGAATTGAGGCGAACTTTTATAAGGTGGGAATGAATCTCGCTTGGATTTAAATCATATTCATAATGTTATCTCTGCGCGACATAAATTTAAAGGAACGAACATAACACTTTTGTTTCGGACAGGTGCACCGAGTGGTAGAATGACGTATCCGCCTAAAAAAGATCGATCGGTGAATTCGTTAAACTTCGCAGGTGAATAGGTAATCGAAAACAAAGCATTTTGAGATAAGAAAAAAAATGCCACAGCAACGTCACCAATGATCGAAGCCGATAACTTGTCTGAACATCCTCGCTTAGAGTCATTGTTCAATGTTTTTTACCTTTGGTTAAAAATAGACCACGACGTCGATAACCCCTGGACCTTAAAACTCATCAGCCGTCGACAATCCAGGTTGTGTTCCCCGATCAATCAATACACACAATTATCGGTTTTCATATTCCGTTAGCTGCTGGAGCATTCCATTCTCGAATGCTGTTGAACCTTAAAAATCTACGCTACTTAACACTTCTCTGTACATCATTAGCTGCTGCTATTTACCTGATAATAAGCAGAGTTTAATGCAGAAGTTTAATGTGCTTCCCAGTGCGCACTCTAAAAAAGCAGGCTTCACAAAAGCCTCTCGCTTGCAGAACTGCTTTGGCGCTGACGAGTTAAGTATTTCTCGGGACAGTTTAACGTTAGAAGGTATTCAGGCAGCAAATCATTTAGCAAAGACCATAGCCGTGACATATTTTACACGACCGATGTTTCATTAGACTTCAGTTGATGAATATCAACTATTTGTTTCGTTACTGTTACTAAAAAAAACTACAGATTCTATGCACGTCGTCTGTATGAAATGCTAATAATAGTCCTTACACGTATTTTACTCACATAGCGAACACAAAAACATTAATTTTCTTTTAATTGTGAAGTCTCATCTTTTTTATTCCTGCTTTACGCCTCGTCGAGGTCATTAGTGGTGGAAAAGGACTGAGGACAAGGTACGTAAAAGAATTCGGTCATGGTCTTTTAAAGGAACCATCCCAACATTCGGCTGGAGTAATTTCGGGAAACGATGGAAAACTGAAATCTGGTTGACCAGACGGTGAAGTATCATTTGATTTCGTGGTACACCGAGGTCTCCATGCCATTTTACTGGTACTGCAATTGAAATCTTTCTAGCAAACCAAAACCCACCGTTTCTTTCACAAGGATTGCACAACAATCGCCCAACGCAGTAATAGCGACTAGGTACCATTTCTGATCGTCATAGACGACCACTGCAGTAGTTTCCAATAGAATATTATTTACAGAAGGAAGCAAATCGCACTGAATACGCACAGAGAACAGACTAATCAGTGTGAAGATTTTCAATGTTGAGTTTAGTGACAATGAAAGCGCACAATTTGTAGGGGAGGCCTGGTCGCCGTACAGCGAGCGAAACCAGCAATTTACGGCGGACGCAGTAAAAACACTCTCTTCCATTCAATTGTAAGGTGCCTTCGCTGTATTTGCTGACGCACCTAGTTTTACGAGTTTGCTGGGAATTCCGTACAATCAAGTGCCATAAACGAGTGGGGATGCTTTGTTGTTGATCAGTGAAACACGCTTGTGGACAGGTTTTCGATAAATGTTTGGGTAAATCGACTTGGTGAAATTGCCACCTCCAGAGCCAACCACGAACCGTTTGGGTGCTGTGTGTAACCACGGTGCTGTTTATTCCTCTGCATGTCCTTCATCGAGAGATCCCATTTCACTGACATCGTCGGATATTCCGAGCTGGCGATTTATGGCGGAACGGCAGAAGAGATCGGAGAATTCTATGGGGGCATCCATAAATTACGTGAGGTGAAATAAGAGGGGGGGTCCGGCGGAAATCTCAAGTGAGGTCTACATATTGCGCGAAAGTCGATTTTAGGGGGTGTGTGACCCGATTTTGAAGGGTGAGACCTAAAAAGGTTTCCTAAAGTTTCGAGGGCGATTTCTAGGGGGGGGGGGGTTCTCACGGACCAGATCTCAAGAAATCTCACCAGAAAAGGGGGGGGGTCCGGAAATTCGGAAAAAACAACCTCACGTAATTTATGGATGCCCCCTATAACTGGCAGCCGCAGCACAAACATCTAGACGAGATTTCCCACATTTGGCGGCCATACGCCGAGATGTGTGAACTTGCCCGCAACAATCGATGCCCTAAAGCAGTGGTCTTCTAAATTTTTATCACAAGGGCCGAGACCTAGTTGCTCAATCATACCAACATACCGTTTGCAACCCACGGTTAAGTGTCATGGAGATTTCATCGGGCGGAGGCAGTCGATGCGCGTGCAGTGTATTACGTTTTGTTACGACTACTTACGACCATCCTAAATGTATAGTAGTGACACGTATCGGGAAGTAGAGAAGTGCAGTATGTAGCTAGGCTACAGTAGTATGACGTCATCGTGCGGGGGGGGGGGGGGGGCAGCAGATTCACGCCAAAACGTTAATTACGCTTGGTTAGTGGGAGTATGCAACGCCATCTTGTAGCAAGTAGGAGAGCTAGAGCACGTTCTAGAAAAGTTCCACTGCGCGATCGCTTGTCTGCAAGATTCGAGTGCTTTAGAGAGTTTTCTAATATGTTCTACGTACGAAGCTTGGACAAATTCGAGAGACAACCGAGAGTTGGACAATTTCAAAGTTCGAGTTCTGAGGCGAAATACAGAGTGTTTTGTGACTATAGTTTCTCGGCGAAAACACACAGTGTTTAACTGTGAGTGTTGGTATTATTTTGATTAGGAGTAACGCCCCTTTTTCTTGATGTGTATAAATACGGAAAAAGATAAAGACAAGGCAGACACGAAAGATTCTGGTATTGAGTCCGTAGATCAGTACATCTATCTTGGCCAACTGATCAATATGAATGGCGACTTAAAACCTGAGATCTACAGACGGATAAAGCTGGGCTGGAGACTATACGGAAGAGATTCCATAGTTTTTAAATCTAACATGCCTGTACATCTTAAAAAAACAGGTATTTGAACAATGTGTATAACCCGTCCTCACATATGCCTGCCAGACTTGGATCCTAAATAGTCCCACGAAGCAAAAACTGAGAACTGCCCAGCGAAGTATGGAAAGAGCAATGCTAGGATTTACAAGAAGAGAAAGTAAAAGGGCCGTGCACATTCGTTCAATAACAAAAGTAACAGACATCTTAAAAAGAGTCATGACCCAAAAATGGCAATGGGGCGGTCATATTGCTCGCAAAAGAGATGAAAGATGGACTGCTGTAGTGCTGGCTTGGATACCGAGAAACCTGAAAAGAGCAAGAGGAAGACCCCCGGATCGCTGGGATAAGGATATACGACGAGTTACAGGCGTGAACTGGAAGAGGGTGGCTCAAGATCGATCAGACTGGAAAGAACTACAACAAAACTATGTAGAATTAAATTCTAATATATAGCTCATTAGACTTAAAGAGGCTACATCCTGATAAAAGGATCGATATAGCTGCAATAATAATAATAAATACGGAATAGAAACGAAAGAACATTCAAAGACCAATGGCGATATCAATATTTCGTGATCGACTCAAGTAATAAGGCGGAATGTATAATTTGTAATGAAACAATATTGTAATATACTCATATACAGCCGCGTGTATTACATTTCTTTATTGGAGGCCAATATTTATTCTATTTGATGGTTCCATAGGTGTTTTTGCGCATGGAGTATGAATGGGAAGCCAATGCAGTATAATTAGCATGTCGAGATAGCTATATGTGGTTTATGTGGTTATACTTTGTTATATGCACCCACGACGCCGAGGGTGCCCTCTGTGGAGGGATGTGCGCGCATTCGGCAACGCTGTTGGTGGCCGCTGGAGGGAGAATTTGCATCCCGGGACTTACCAGTTACCTGCATTCTGAGGGGGAGGCCTGTCACGTGGAGGAAGAAGGACCCAAAGTGCGCAACGAGTTAAGTGATTTATCTGTACCCTAAGAGAAAGAACTAGTGTTTTGTAATCGGCTGCAGCTATCAAAGGAAAACGATAATGCTCCGAACATTTTGTTTCTGACTTCGTACTGTTCGTATCCATAAGCGCCCTGTAGCCAACGCTACTGGAACTCTGTTCAAACGACTGAGAATAGTCCGGGAAACAGGAATACATTGGGGGGCTCATGCCCGACTTTTGATTTTGGAATATAATTTATTCCTTCTTTTTTGTGGAGTGTAGAGCTCACATTTAATAAACTAGATATTCCTGTCATTCATTCCGTGTATTTTAACAATAAAATTTAATTGCATTTCAATTCAGTATTCTACAATCTCTAATTCATGAAATCACTTGTATGAAAAATAATAAAAATCTTTGTAAGAACGGTAGGTGATACAATATTAAGCCTTAAAGAATACAATATAAAACGTCATTATGACACTGAAGATTCAAAGAATTAGAAAATATGAATTTTTGAAATTCGGGTTGACCTTTTATCACTTGTTGTCCCAACCGAAACCGGGGTTCGAAAAGCAGGTCGTTTGATTCCCCGTCAGTGAACGTTAGATAACGTGGCCGACAGAGAGTTCCTTACAAATCCGCGCAGCAGTCCAAATGCTAACCGATTCACGATACTGATCACAATGGTTTTGAATCACCGGTAACGAGAGTTAGCATGTTTGAATAATTGTGGAGCGTCCAAAGGCTACGCAAACAGAAGTTTGCCGTATGGAAAGGAAATGCTGTATAAAAATTAGCCGGAACACGGAGTCGAAGCGAGAAACTTCCAGATGACTTACTATTCGAACTAGCTGACCTTTAGCCTACCTACCTCCAAATTTCTGTTTCCATTTTTCACTTTTTAGACAAACCATAAAAAATACTCCAGAAAAATGGAGTAAACAAAACGATGATAACACCTAAGAAACTGTTATGGATATCAATTACTCAGAATTGATTCAGGACCATGCAATGTGAACTGGTGCGAACGTCTTGTACATATTGCACGAATCCATACTGAATGGATCGGGGGGGGGGGGGGGGGAGAAGCGGATCAAATATTGAGGCAGTGTCTTCTGCAAGTTGTAAAATTTGATGACGCTTTAACTACAAGTTTCAGCGTTACTACAGTAGAACGCAGGTTCGAATTTCCGTCTGGCCAACCAAATTTCAGTTTCCATTTTTTCGCGAAATCATTCTAGGCGAATGCCGCGATAGTTCCTAAAAAAACGCCACGGCCAGATCCCATTCCTTGCCCCAAATCAACTGACCTCCATGTCGACTAGGTGTAAAAGAGCAAAAAAGGTGTAAGAGGGAAAAAAAAGTGACTGGTGAATAATATTTACAATAGATCTTAGATCGGCAGGACTTACGGTAGTTGGGATAACCTAACCTAGTGGAAAGAAATTAGCAACATAATCAGTGTTATTTAACACTGATAGGGGTTGCAATAAACAGCTTTCAAAATTTATAAAAAAGGACCCACTGGGTTGTGAAGTCAAAGCGAATTCTATATGGAAGCAGCGAATAGGGAATGGAAATTTTTGTCTCTTTTGTTGAGCGCATTGAAAAGAGTTTATTGTTACGTCCGGTAGTCTCGTAACATCCGGACATTGGGAAAGCGTGTCTAGGTTAACATCACACAGCACCCAGTCTGTAAAGCCCTCAGCCGCGATCATTGACACCTCCAGCGAACTACTGAGATTTGATGGCCATGGCTCACACATACAGGCGTAAGTTCGTAACTTATCATCTGTACTAATAAAACGCTAAACTTGGTCACTGTGTAGGCTTGTGACGTCACGTGACCAGCTTCCGTTGTCAAACTAACAACGGCCAGAGATGTTATGCGAGGTTATGCGCGTTATTTAATAATAGTTATATTTAGTTAAGCATCCGCGAAAAAAGGAATTGCCAAAACGCCGAGAGGGAAGTAGATATATCGTTTCAATTAACATATTAAATATTAGTTGCTTTAATTATTTATATTCATTCGATTTAGATGTTTTCGTTAAATTCATTCCATGGAGATGTGTAAGATAAAAGCCGTAATTTTCGATCTGCAATGTGTGTTTTGATTAGATTGTTAATTAGCCTGGGTCAGAGTTACAACCGGCATTTGACGCTGCAGCACAGGGCATGAGTAATTTTTTTTTATTATATATTAAATTGTTTTCATGAGCGCCCTTTTACTGAAAACATCACTTTGTTTGAAAGAAAGTAGCTCCACGTTGATCGCGATCTATGAAGCCTAAATCACAACTAGAACTAATATTACGCGGCATAACGTGAGTTGTTAAGATTTAATTTTAATTTAATTTAATTTAATTTAATTTAATTGCAATGGAGCACAGGCTCCGGTGGCAATTTCCCTACACAGCTATCTTCCCCCTATCCTGCACCCACCTACATTTGCCCTCTACAAATTTTTTCTTTAAATTCCTTCAAAGTTTTCGGTAAATTATTCATCGTTTCTCTTGGTAACTCATTCCAATCCCTGACACCCTTACCTAAAAAAGAGAATCTTCCTACACCCTTGTGCCTGAAATCGAGTGCCAGCTTGTGGTCATGGTCATCTTTTCCCTTCCATGCACTACTTTTCATACCTACTGCAATATCTTTCCATGCCTCATCACCAGTATATGCCCTGTACACTCCCATGACCCTCCTCATCCTCCTCCTGTCTTGCAATGAATCCCATTCCAGCTCCTTTATCATATCCGTCACTGATTGCATTCTGCGATAATTTCCAGAAACAAATCTAGCAGCCCTTCTTTGCACCCTCTCCAACTCCTGTATTTGATACGTAAAATGAGGGTCCCATACTACACTACCATATTCGAGCAATGGTCTGACCAAAGTTTTGTAACCCAATTCCTTGACTTCTCTCGTACATCCCCTCATAACTCTCTCCAACAAGTGCAGAACTCTGAAACCTTTTCCTACCACCTGTCCTATGTGTCCTGCCCAGTTAAGTTTGTTATCAAAAGTAATTCCAAGATATTTGCATTTCAAGTCTTCAGCAAGCAATTCTTTCCCCACCTTATATTCATAATTAACCTTTTGTTTTTTATTTGTGTATCTAATAAGCTGACTCTTCTTTGCATTTATCTTCATTCCATGTTTACTAACCCAATTAGATATCCTGTCCAGATCACCCTGCAACTGTTTACAATCCTCTATCGTTTTGATTCTTTTATACAGCATTATGTCATCTGCAAACAATCTAATTTCAGATAGTAAACAGGCAACACAATTATTCTTTGCCTTTGCTTTCACTGACATCTTATTTCAGCCGTATGTAACTGTGTCAACCGTTCAAACTTTGTAATGTAGATCTGAACCACGAATAACAAAATGTGTAAAAACGCGTGAAAATTTTGGTTCAAGTTAATATCGCGATGCATGATGTCACTAACAAGCGATACAGTGAATGTAGTAATTTGTGTGTGATTGAAGCTGTGAATTTGGGAGCGTCCATAAAACACGTAGCTCGATTTTGGGCTCCTGTGAAACCCCCCCCCCCCCCACACACACACACATAGCTTTTTACCCTTTTGAGTCCAGAAGACATTTCATTTGTACTGTTTTCTTCTGTCAGTCTACTGTAAATTACATAGAGAGATAATTAATCGAGGGAAATAAATATTCACATGCTGTTGTGTTTTCTGTTCCTCATTTTAACTGTAAAAAATGTTATGAAAGGTAAGCTACGTGGGCTGGCTCAGAATCCCCTCCTCCTCCCACGTAGCCCAGCGTAGCCTTCCAGCCAACAACCCCCCCCCCCCTCCCTGGACCAAGCCACGTAGTTTGTGCACGCTCCCTTTCTAGCGGCAATATTAGCGGAGTTTGTGATTAGGCTGCAATGCAGCCTGGACCAGGATGGCAACAAACTATTTTTCTGCAGCGCAAGGCACGAGGAACAACATTTAGCTTTATTTTATAACAATTCTATTTAGCTTAACAACTGCGGAGAAACGATTTTTCGCCAATTTTGACGGGTTTTGAGACTAGTAAATAATAATGAATGTAATCTGCTGTGGGGTAAAATTTGTGTTTCATGTTCCTGGTGACTTGGCGATATTTGGTGTTAGGATACCTATATGGAAATACATCAGTATGCATTATAACACGAATGCGGTTCTTACATACTGTATGTCCAGAAAATCTGCATAGAATAGCCTGGTTAATACTCCATCAGTAGCGGATCCAGGGGGGGGGGGGGATTCAGGGAACCAAATATCTAAACATTAATACTAATGTTTTCTATGTACAACTTTTTTCTGTGAAGTAAGAGGAGGAAATTGATACTACATTTAAGGAGTACTATGACGAATTTAATTTAGTAAAAGTAAAAAATAAGATGCATATACAATATTTAATATTCTCTATGCCCAGCATTGATTTTGTATGTTCTCTGAATTAAAAGGTTGGCATAAGATTTTTATTGACCTCCCTCTCTTTAAATGCGGTTTAGTCGCCCTCCTCCTGTTTCGAGCTCACGTATTTGATGGACCCCCCAAAGTGCTTTACAGGATGCAGGTACCGACATTAGCGTTTAAAAACTAAAATTGTGTACACATTCTAAGCATCTGTGATTAATTTTTTTAATGATACTTTTCCTGTAATTTATGCGTATCAGAATGCACGTTTATGAGATGATTACATGGAATGTAACAAATTGACAAATAAGTAAATATGGAGTTTACTGCTATCGCCAGTGATCTCGCCATCGCTACAGAGAAATGAAATGAACTGAATCACTGTACAGAAATGTCTAGCAAACTGGCAGATATTTTTGTCAGTACAATATTTAACGTCCAATATTTCGGATGATTTTCTCTGCTAAATGACTGAAGCAAGAGGTAGGCAAAAGATACAACTCATCTGATGCAATTAGAAATCCTACCTGGCCTTGCAGACGACGAATGCTGCTGTTGAAGCAAAACATTGCCACAGCAGAAAGCAGCATTAACTTAGCAAATTCGCAGCTTGTTTTGATAGATCCCGGCAATCAATTCCTTTTTTTAATACTAAAGTTATTATGAATATAACTGTTCCACTGATTAACAGACAAAGATCTGAAGGATTTACGATATTATGATTAAATAAAAGAGAGTCTACAACATCATCATAATTCGAATCATATATACTGAATAAAAAAGGTATAACTGTTTTAAAAACGTTAGAATTTTCTACTATAACCAGACGTATGTAAGATAGGAAAGGGTAGGAAGAAAGCGAGATTATTTCGAATTATTTCAGTTTGTTATGAACTACCGTCCACAAATTTCGAATTAACGCAAAATCTCTGGATCTAACACGCATGGGTCGCTTTGATTATAAATACCACGGAGAATGCCAAATAAAGAGCAACTCAGGGATCAGACATCAGTTTAAAGATGATTTGAGATGCAAGTAACGACAATCAATGACTATGCATGACTATGTGGGACAAATTTCGAAAATTCTAAATGTCTGACTGGATCTAATACATAATTTTGAATACTTTTTTCGTATTATCCATATGACAGTTGTTTTGGAATCACGAGCAGAGCTATAAGTATATAGAAAATGCACAAAACTTGCAAAAGAAGGCTATCTTTGATACTAAGTCTTAAATGAACAAATACTAAGCGTGATCTCAGAGGTCTGGAAACCTACTGACAGCTTTTCCCGGCTTAGTGATCCTAATCAGTAGGCATATTGTCGTCACTAGAAGTTCAACTTTTTTTAAATAACACAGGCTTATACAGTAAAAACAAAAACTACTGCCGCCACCCACTGTGGACATTCATCCTCGCAAGAAAAGCTACGAGAATATCCAAAGCGGGAAATTGGCGCGGCTGATTAATGGACAGCAACGGGGCGCGAGTCCAACTACAAAACTGCAGCAAATATCCTCCTCGAGTTCTGTCCACGTAAGAGAGAACGCTGCAACACAAAACCGGCTGAGCAATACCAGCTAAACTCACAAACTCTTCAAGAAAAATGCTCGTTTTCTTTTTCGACAGGAAACGAGACGATTACGCATCATTACGCTCCTGCCATATCCCTTATAACCCTTCCAAACCATAACCCTTTTCGATAGGTGCAATGCACCCTCCGCCACACACTTTTAATGAATCGCGGAGTAGTAATAATAATAATAATAATAATAATAATAAAATTCCAGTCGTCATATGATCTCAGTCGTAAAATTAGCTTCTGTCCGCAGTTCCGCCCGCATTATCGCCGAATAGCAGAAAAACTAAATGTAATTAATGTATGATTCCACTCTGCAGCACCGTGAAAGGTTTCATTTACGTGTAGGCCTACTTTATAAAATCAGAAGAAATAAATAATTAAACTTATGTAAAAATATGTGTAAATTAGCCAAACTATTACAAAACGAAAAAAATTTAACAACAATTTTAACAGGATCTGTTTCAAAGCCGCTACAGAGAGAAAATTCGAAAAGGCATTATTATGAAAACCTGAACATTAATATGGTGAATCTCTGTAACCATAAACTTGTAATATTACAAACCGCGAATATTATCAAAGAAGAAATCAAGCAGAAAAAATTCTTGGGCAGTAACCGAACCTACGACCCTAAGCGAGGAAACACGACGCCTTAATGTCGGAGTTACTGTTTAAATGGCTTTCTACTGGTGTACACTCAGCATGTTAGAATTTTTAGCCCTAGATTTCTCATAAATGAGAACCCAGCAGGATGAAGGGCATTAAGGTGGCGCTACACTAATCCCAAGTCTGCACTAAAGATCTCTACCTGCGAACTTGCAAAAACAAACCAAAGACGGCGGTAAAAAATTTTGAGGTCGAGAACAAATTTTAATTTTTTGCTCCTGTGCCAGGTCACGCAGCGTCATATTTTAAACCTCATCCAATCCCGTCCGGTAATTTTAACGTGATGCTGAGTGTATTATATAACTTGGTTGGCTGCCGCTGTCGGCGTGGTAGCTCCACTAGGCTGAGACGATGACGCCCGACGTGAGCTGATGATATTGTAAGGCGTAAAATAGAAGCTTAACTTTAATTAAGTTTGATTTTGATAGCATTTTTTTTAAAGTTATGTACGTATGGTAAAACTTTATAATTGAAAAAGTGTATTATTTTTATTAATTTTAATTGTTATGGAGCTAACGCTCCAGTGACAATTTCCCCTAATTATCCCTTTTTATTTTAATTTTTTAAATTTCCTTTTATAATTAGAATGTTAAATTCCTGCCCCATTTATTTTTCCGATTTACAAATTTTAATTTTAAATTCATTAAGTATTTTTGGTAAATTATTGATCACTTCACTTAATAATCGTTGCGATTCGATTAAATCCTTCCTATTGTTGACAATTTTGAATCACTACTGTCACGTTGCGTATTTAGGTATTCACACTGCACATCAGACTTTCGGTTATATCAGAGAAGTAATTCACAAGGCAGGTTTTCAGGAGAGACAGAAATACATAAAGGGAAGGAAATGGACCCAGGAACAAAAGGAACAACACTCTCAAAGACTGAAGGAAGTCTGGGCAAGGAAAATTAAATACAAAGAAACATAGCCAAAGTTGATTTATCGTACCCTCCTAATGGGTTATTCTGAAGAAGAAGAAGAAGACGTTAGTTAGTTAGATTAAGGCTTTTAAAAGTAAAAACGTGGTAGATTTTTTAATTGCGTTTTATTTGCCTTCTAAGTTGTGTGCATTTTCACTGAAGTTCGATCATTACATTATTACGTGTATTTCTTCATTACTTTTTTTTTCATATTTCTTTATTGCGATTTTTTACTATTTATCAAAGTAATAGAACTGTTAGTCAATGCCACATATATGCCGATGAATGGAACTATTCTAGACTCGTGACCATACCCAAAACACAGATGTTACGGTGAATGTCCAAAACTGTAGAATGTCGACATTCACATTAGTTGCTTGGTTTTTGTCCGAAACATTTGCTGAATATCTTAATTTCTGACTTAAACCGGCAAATGTTGACATTCATAGTGAGTGTCTAATACAAATATTTCATGTGGTATTTGGTCTTTTCACAACGTGGTACAGGGTGCATTTCAACTTAAAATCGATTTACTTGACTGTCAGGAAGACATGCACCCTGGACCACACTGAGAATCACAGTACACTGCAGTATCTATTGAATATAAATTCGAGTACCGGATAAAAATAAAATATAAGAAAATGTACGCACCAGCAAACCATGCATAAGATTAGATTAACAAACAACAGTGTTCCATAGATACCGCGTGACTTTGATCGCGGCAGAACAATGGACTTCGACCTCCACCAAAGCATGTCTGTGCTTGTCGACATACACCGGTGATAGTCTCAATGTATATGAATAAACCCAAATATGCGGTCTATCACCGACGTATTGACATATGCCAATGAAAGTCAGAAATAAGTTCTATAAGCGAATATTTCGGACATACACCAAGCGACTATGTGAAAGTCGACATTCACCGATGAACGTTAACATTCCTCAATCTTCGGACATACAAGGTAAACTAGCGCTACAATACCTACAAATCACTTTATATACACTTGCCACAGAAGAAGTATTATTATTCGCGTATATAACATATCCCAGCACCTAGATTCTAATCTGGGACCTTATTTTCACTAAATTGTCACAGCAGAAGTAACTAGCATGACACACAACTAAACAAGTTTGAGGAGCAGACGGAAGAAGCCATTGTCTATCCCGGCCTTTAAGAAAGGAGAATCTTGTTACGTGATGTTATCTGTTGTCAGCTACCATTAGGACAGTAGCAACCAGGATGTGTCTGCAACATTCCCAGAACTCGTGCAGATAACCAACTCTGACACCGTCCTCTCTTCCATGAACTTTGGAATATAATTTGAACACGATTTCCAAAATTGTATTTCTAACTGATGTTGTGGATCAATTTAAAGTAACAATACTCGTATATGAAGCTCGACAACCACCCAAGGTCACGATTTTTTCATTATATAAGAATAAGAAGGCCGTCTCCACGCAAACACTTAAGAAACAGGGAATATAAATTCCGAAAATTTTCCCTTAAACCAAGTGTTACATTGGCCGCTGCAGCACTGAATGGCGAATCATCAAAATACCAAAATTTCTGGTAGTGCATCATTCGGAGACTCACCATGATTCAGTGACGCTTAGTAGAGATTTTACGCACTTTCCGGATAGTAAACTGGCATGTAGCTTCTTTCAGTTAGACTGTCGCTATCTGAAACTATCAGCGTTGTATCTACCACTTACAGCACGGAAGATTTTTAAAAATCTAGGTAAAGAAACTAATACTTTTGGAAATTAAATCTTTCCCTCTCATAATGCAACGGCGATTTTTAGAGATGCTTATAACGGTAGCAAATAGTGTTTCTGTATCCTTTTTTTTAACCTGTTTAACGCCTCTTAACAGCGAGGTCTTTGGAGAGTGGACAGGATGGGGGGTGGGGGGGGGGGCAAGGAATGGGAATTCGGACATGGCCTTTTGAAGGAAGCATCCCAGCATTCGCCTGGAGTGATTTGGGGCAACCATGGAAAACCCAAATCTGGATGCCCGGACGAAGATTCGAACCGGCGTTCCCACCGAATGCGAGACCAGAACGCTAACCGTTACACCACCACTATCGGCTAGTTTCTCTCATCACTTCAATTTCAAACATTACACAATATCAGAAAAATAAATATTTCAACTTTATCTTTTAACTTCGTAAATAGTATAAGCGAAATAAAAATGTCCAGCAAAAAAAAAAAAAGATCCAAACGAATCGGAATTTGTCAGTCAAAATTTGTAAAGTAGGTATTTACACCAAGTAGCCATAAAATTAATTCCCGCAGACAAAAATAAAAGGAATAAAATACTTAAACCTAAGACAGTGTAATCAGAGGTTTCAATTAAAAAATTTTTTAAGTAGTGCTACAATTACAGGAGAAAACCTTTCGGTTTTAGGCTCTAATAGGCTGTTTAGAGGGTAATACTTTTTGACTGCGGTACGATTCAACACGTTGCGTTGCGTTATCTGGCACGGCTGAGCGATACAACACGCCGTGAGGAAATATCTCACGCTGACTTAACAGTTCGCCGAACCCTTCTATCCTATCCTGGAATGATTGGCGCAGGCAACAGTGGTGTGGTCTGCAGTTCTATCTAAAAACGGACACGTTTCACACACATTAGCGGTTCGCTGACACATGAAAACAATTCACTCCCTTATCAAATATCGTTCTCTAACAAATTCAGTAACCACAAAGTATTCATCCGCAGTAAAAAAAGGACAATCTGCTCAGGTCTTTATTTCTAGTTTACAACTACATTTACATCGTTCAGTGAAAGCATCGTTAGAATTTCACTTCCTTCTCTCATTGCAAGGATACAAACTCATTCGTTATTCCTAGCCCTCCAATATACTTTATATAACTTCAAGCCTCGTTGTCGTCGATGCCATTACAGGCGGGTACTGGTAGGAATTCCGCCATGACCTTTTTTTGAAGGAATCACACCGGCATTGCACTGGAGTGGTTTCAGTAAATCTGGATAGCCGGACGGGGATGCGAGGCCAGAGCGTTACCGCTCACCCACCACGCCTGGTTTCTCCCATAACTCCTTTCGTTGAAGTTGCACCGTTGTTTTAAATATGCGACAGCAATGAATCGTTCCATTGCATTGATCACAATGATTTCAGCAAGTATCAATCAAAATTCGTCGAACCAGATGAGCCGTGCGGAAATTCCGCGAATAAAATACGATGAATAGTGAGGTTGAATGTTTTGTAATATAATGAAAAGTAGAACCTCACTTTTGTAGCAAATATTTATTTGTTTAGTGTAATAACTACGCATCAATATACTTACAACATATTACGAAACAGAAAAATTTAAAATGCACTGTATGTACGATAAACTGTCACTGACCTTAAAAGGATACAACCAACCTGAACAAAATGCACAAAGCGTGTCAACGTCTCTGTGATATGCACATATCACAGAGACTGTGCGAATAAAATGTTTACATTGGAATTATATAACAGAAAAAATATACGAATAGCTACTTATTGCATAAAAAACAGCTTATTGACATCTTTGTGATTTCTGCTACTGCAATCTAGCGACTTGGATTTGAACTGTCTCATACGCGCGACCTCTTTAAGCATCATCAAATTCGGAAAAACCACTGGATCCCACAGACGATTTGCAGCCTTTCATGCTTCGAAGCCTCATTTTTCGTTATTAACGAGTATTAAGGTAACTTCAGAATTGTACTTCTGGTGTTGGCTCAACATTAATATTTTAAGAAATGATTAAAAGTTAACTACAAAGAACAGAGCTATTACTTTTATTTCAACCAAACCCTTCACGCATTTATTTATTGCTTGTCTAAAATTAATTTTAAAAAAGCAATTTTTTCCCCGCGTTTTCTGTTTAATGGTGACCAGGGTGAATTGAAGAATTTGCAATCCTTAGGGAAAAAAAAGTGAATTTATCAAGTGTTTCAAATATTTAAAATTCAAAGCACACCGAAATTAAGGCATATAAAATTATGGCAAGATCAATTTCTAATTATGGCACAGAAGCAGGGAAAATAAAAGCAAATGACGAGCGACGGTTTCTTAGAAGAACTACGGGACATAAACTGCCATAAAATGTCAGGAATAATAATAATATATTAAAGGCCAATTAAAAATAACTTCAATTGTTGAACATATTGAGGAATAAAACATAATCCGCGGATAGTGCTCCATTACATCCTGAGGGGAAAACGAATGCCTGGAAGACCACCCGGAGATGGAGGGAGACCGTAACACGCAACTAGGCCTAGTACTGGAATATTTTTAGTCTAGTTAGTGAACCAGTTAGGCACCTGAAAATATCTAATACATAAAGCATAAAATTCACTACGATGTTACAGTGATGGATCTGAGCTATATTTGTGGGTAAGTTCCTTCCAGCCACAAAACCAGAGTGTCAGAGTGATAATAGCCGCAACCCGATTAACAGAATACATAAATTATACGGTTCGCACAGATATTTTTACTCCAGACCGACCGGCCGGCCGTATGATTTTATTCTGAGCTACCGAAAATTGCAAAGGCCTAGAGAGACATCATGGTGTAGCAAAAGAAAATAATACAGGCGATAAAGAGGGACTTTTTTTACAGAATAAGACTCAGAAGTTAGATGACAATATTAATCCTAAGCTGTTGATGTAACTTCGCGCAATCTTAGGACCAATTTGCCACGGCAGGTGGAATCTGTGCCTAGCGTAGTTATTCCAACCCGGAACCATGAAGTTACTACGCGAGCGCCTTAACCGCTGATTATCTACAGCGCTCATCCTACTATCTGAACGATAAGTGTGAATTATATTTCAAATGTTTTCTCGGGGCTGATGGGCTTACGCATTTTACGGAAGCTAGCGGTCAAACTCCGCATTTGATGTATTTTAAAATGCGGAGTTTCACTTTACTATAAGCCTTAATGCGAATACTCAGGAAACATGTGATACTGCTGGAAACTGGTGCGTACAGGAACAAGATTCCTTCCAATACTCGGAGCGTCGTGGGTGAACGGTAACGCTCTGGCCTCGCATTCGGGAGGACGCGTGTTCGAATACCCGTTCGGCTATTCAGATTTGGGTTTTATCAAATCACACCAGTCGAATGTCGGAATGGTTTTTCCAGGAGGACATGGCCGAATTCCTTCCCGTTCCCTGACTCCTGTCCATCCCGCCTCTGTTTATCTTGACGTGGACGAGGGGTAGAAGAAGAAGAAGAAAAAGCTACAAAATCGCTTTTCATTACAGTATTAAGATTGAATGGAAACCACTCAGAAACTATTTCAATTTTTGACAGACACAAAACAGTAAAAGATCGCGTAAACAGAGCTCCGTATTTAAAGAGTTTTATGATTTACAAGACACAAAATATAATAACAATATATATATATATATATATATATATTTGGGAGGAAGTAGGAAACTAGTTAAAACAACCAGGTATAATGTCATGTTCCGTATTTTTTTTTTATTCTATGTGTGTATTATAATTTTCTAACACTTTCTTTGAACCCTCTTGTAAAGCTTCGTGTTACCAATTAACCTAACTATTTAAAAATATTCTGTGAAATAGTTCCAAATCTTAATGACTTCTGATGTAACCCAGAAACCTGTGCAAGTCAAATATCGAAATTTCTTAGTTGCCACAATCGTTCTTACCTTCTGCAACCCAATTCAGATATCATTACTCAAAAGGTTATGGCTACTATTACTTTATTTATCTTATTAGGTAACTGCGACATTCTTCTTTCGTAGATTTGAAACCTTCTACCTATAACACCAAAGCAGTTATCGATCACCCTCCATAGTTTATTGAGCCTGTAACTGAAAGTTTGTTTCTCTTCATTTTATCTGATATTCTGGAATAGGCCTCATCTCGAAAGAGGAAAAGCTTCATTCACTGCTATTACATACAGCATTTTATCTCAGTTGTCAACGTGCAAATTCAGTTTTCCTGCAGCCATTACCCCACCTACATTTTTGTGGCTTATTCAGCAAGTGTAAAGGCTAATAAAACCATCAAAAACATTCATTTTTCTGCATTAAAAATAAAGAGAACCGCAATTCGGTAGAACTTTTATAACATGTTTGCCATCTAATTTGCCTAAGAAATGTAGAAAATTCCTTTTTAAATTAAACCCATTGCCTTTTCTGCTTAATTTTGTTCTTCTTGAATGAATATATAAAAATAAGAGCCCTTTCTCTGATGTGTCCATTAACAGTGCAGAAGCGGCTGAATAATCTTCGAGATCCGAAGGCGGTGACAATAAAAGAAATGCGACTCGCTGCGTCCAGATGTGCGTTGCAGCATTTTCGCTCAATGCGATGCGATGCGGCCCGCTGTAGTTGTATGGGTCGCACTGAATTAGTGTGCGGTGGCTAAATGGCCAGAGTGCGCCATTAGACTGCAGAACACTTGTCGGCCCGGCTGGCTGGCTGCTGTCAAAGAGGCTGGCTGCTCAAAGCGACGACCGACCGAGTGCCTCTCCAATTAAAGAAGCCGTCCGCAGTAACGAATGGGTCGACAAGTGCCTTTAACATTTCGACTGAGCTGCTACAGAGGGCCTGTTTAAACAGATCGACACTGTAAGAACGGTGCTATTTAGACGCTGCTTGGACTTTTCAGTTTGCGTCTGGCCTACCACATGATTCTCTTATTTGTTTCGTATTAAAACATCAGAGTATACTGTAACCGCCGAAGTATTTCTCAATTTCCTTGTGTCATAAAGATTCTACAGACATAATCCTGAGTGTACTATCAATTACAAATAGCTGACGTTGACAACGTTCTTTCGAGTTAGCTATCGCGTAGCTGATATAACCGGTCATAATACTGGCGGGACAATGTGATTAGTGCTGTTACGAAACTAATAATTTTTCTAAAAACAGCCACGCAATAAATATCTTAACCTCTCATTCTATTTTTTTTTTATATGGGGTAGGGGCGCAAGAAATTAGAAGGAAAGGAATTCGGCCATGACCTTTCACCCGGGGTGATTTCGGCGACAGTGGAAAACCGAAATCTGGATGGCCGCACGGAGATTCGAAACCGCGTCCTCCCGAATGCTAGGCCACAGCATTACCGCTTACCACCCTACTCGGCGACTTGTATCCTAACGGTCTTCAGAATGTCCGCATCAACTGGACAAGCTAGGAACATTCCCGGTGAAGACTAACATCTCGGCAGCAGCTAGTATTCCTACGAATTCGTCCGCCGACGACCCTCCAATGTTTCAATAAATTATCAAATTCGACACTCTGTTTCGTTGACATGCACTAACAAATGTATAGGCAACATTCATATCTGCACAAGAACGGATTTATGCGCTTGTTCTCTTGGCGTTTTATCTGATTGCGAACAAAAGTTCCGTCTTATTTCTTAGCATAAAAATTATTATAAGACACAAACAACACTTCAGTAATCCTACTTGTCTAATGTTCACTGTAAACATAAAATGTGAGAATAAAAAATATATATATCCTATTGGGAGCAACACCCTCACTAACTGTTATAATGAATATCTAGAGTGGTCACATTCAAAAGCAAAGTTAACCATGAAACTTAGGTTGTGTTCACATGATTGAACAACTGAGATTACACTTAATAACCATCAGCAAACTATGGCACCAGTGACTTCGACCGACTTGCCACAGGAGACAGTTCATAAGTCATTAAGAAATGGTGCGTCTGTTGAAGTGCAATAACTACTCTCCATAAACGAATTCACATACAACTGTCCTCCAAATATTGTCTTTCTTCTAAAAGCACTGTTGTGGCAAGATCTCGGCTCTCCGTCCCGGGGATGGCTGCCATTGTTGCGGTAAATTGTCTGATTCCCATATTGCACTCCACAGTCACATTCGGACCCACAGATGAAGACCAACCTAAGTGATTTCTAGTTTTTGTTCACACTGCATTCTATTACAATACAAATTCTTCCTGCATATACGTACGTTTTTAGTGGGTAATGTGATGCATCACGACAATTGCGACAGCTACTCGTACACGAGAAAAGTCCATAGCCGCTTCGCGAAAACTCGTCGTGCATGGACCGTAGACCGCGCATAGCTGCTTTGCTCCAATAGAAGCCATGCCAAAACTGGCTCGCGAGCCAGATGAACAGGTTTGCCGCGGACGAAAAGGGTGTGCGCGGTAGCCGACCCGAAAATGAACATGAGCGATACCACGTCAGCTGCACGACTTATAACAAGGGAAAATTGAATCTCGAAGAAGACTTTCTTAAGCGCAGAATCTCCTCCAGTGTGATACGAGAGACAGATGGCATTTAAGATGATTGCGAACCTTTATGTGAGGAGACTACTACAGAGGAAGTTAGTCGAAATAAAAAGTAACATTCTACACTCTATTATTACGAACAATTTTCTTTTTGTTCCTCAACGAATAATTACCGAGCATTTTCTCGTCGCGATCAAAGCCTTGGCCATTTTTTCCCCTTATCCTTTGTTTATCATTCACAAATGTATCGTTTATTAATGATTCAAAGAACACGCATTAATCAGAGAAGACATGGGTGTTGTACTACCATTGTAATCCTACATTCTGTATGTCACCCGACTTTGGAACCGGGAGAAATGCCCCCCCCTATGGTCCCGTCCTATGTAACCCATCACCGACCAAAGACTAAGAGGCCGACATCTGGAGGGGGCACTGGCAAAGTCGGGTGGGGCTCCCCGTCCGCTTAGCACTCTTGTTTGCAAGGCTTTCCTCGCAACGTTTGAAGCGCCACCGTCGTGGTCACTTGCGTGAACCTCTACCATGCGTCTCATGCTACTGGCAACGTCCCTTTCCTACGTAAGGGGCCATCCATAAATTACGTCACACCTTGAGGCATACTTATTTAAACGATCATGTGGCATCTGTGGACTATATTTTTCATCATACAAGACCAGTAACCAACATAAGCAATTACATAAGAGGCAACTAGAGGTTTTCCCCATCATGAAGATTCGTCCACAAAGCATTGCCGCTAGACGAAACAGGGAAGTTCTTTGCTTATTAAACGATGACGATGCTTTATGGTTGGATGAAGATGATGATACACATCGAATGTTTCCAACACTATCGAAATCAAGAATGAAGTAACTATTATGCCAATAATAAACAGTATCAAGGAATGGGTTCAAAATCCATGGACACATCACGACTCAATTTTGTGTCATTAATTCGATATTTTATGTTTTTTTTTATTTTTTCTTAAATGTTTGATTAATTGTTGATATGATTTTTTAACTACTAATACATAAATCATTTTGGAAGTGCTGTTTTAATTTATAAATCTAAAATTGCAAAATATGTCACATCACACCAGGGGAAGGGGGGGTCCCACAAATGTGACAACCTGTGACATGGGAGGGGTCCAAACTCATGAAATCACGTAATTTAATTTAATTTAATTGCAATGGAGCACAGGCTCCGGTGGCAATTTCCCTACACACCCATCTTCCACCTATCCTGCACCTACCTACATTTGCCCTCTACAAATTTTATCTTTAAATTCTTTCAAAGTTTTTGGTAAATTATTCATCATTTCAATTTTTGGATTGTTACCTGAGGCGGGCGCGGGCGTGCGCTGGTCGAGCGACTCGCAGGAGCCTGCGACGGAGTGGTGGTGGTCCCAGGCGGTGCACGGCTCGCAGCCCTCGGCCTGCCTGTGGTGCGCCCTGCAGCACGACCAGCGGCGACCAGACCACGCGCCCGGGTGGAACCGCGCGCTCGGAACAGCGCCCACCTCAAGGCACACTCAACGCAAGGGACATCATTAAACAACAGGTATCTTCTTACTGGAAGAAAAAAATAATAGAATCTCTAAACCGCGTATCTATACTAATATTATAAATGCGAAAGTAACTCAGTCTGTTTGCTACGTTTCTTTTGATAAACGGCTACTCCAATCGTGATGAAATTTGACATTAGGATGGACATGGGATACCATATTCTGTATAAATAAGAATATATTGTCATTAAATTATGAAAACTATCTGAACTGTGAAAGTCAAACGCATAATATCTGTAGGTCTTTGTATTACGTAACATTAGAGAACAATGGCAGCATAGCGCAGTGGTAACATGCTCCCTTCTTAGGGATTGTGCACAAACTACGTGGCTCGGTCTAGGGGGAGGGGAGGGGAGAATTGGCTGGAAGGCTACGTTGGGCTACGTGGGGGGAGGGGGGGTTTCGAGCTAGGCCACGTAGCTTTCCGTTCATATTATTTGCCATAGTTAAAATGAGATTCAGGACACAAAACAGCATGTAATTATTTATTTCTGCCATTTAATTATCCCGTATGTAATTTATGATAATCTGACAAGAGAAAACAGTACAAAATGTCTTCTGGAGTCAATCGGGAAAAAGGACTACGTGCTACGTGGGTGGGAGGGGGGGGTTCACAAGAGGCCAAAATGGAGCTACGTGGTTTATGCACGCTCCCTTAACAAAACTCCCTTGAGGCTTCAGGTCCAAATCCCACAGAAAGCAAAAATTTTTATGAATTGTTTTTCATAGTTTGAGCCAAGCCTAGTATTTTGTAGTAAGGATACTTTGTTCTGACAAATCGTTGGCGTTATAATAGTGCGCTAAGAGTTTACTTTATTCAGGGTATACTGGTTCCACAGGCAGTTTTTGAGTGATCTAAACTAATAATATTATATATGCGAAAGTAAATCTCCGTCTTTTTTTTATAATTGGACGACTATATGTGTAGGTAGTATGGTATATCGATAGCGTTTCCGTCGTATTATGCCGACATATCTTAGATAACTTTCAGCTTTGTGTATCCAATCCTAACAATCAAATTCTAAATCCACGCGTACGAAGTCACGGGTAACAGCTAGTTTGTAATATTCTGTCTTAATGGTACGAATGTTACTGGTCTAGCGTTCATATCGACATATCCTAAGCTCGACAGGTTGAAATGATCCCTGCCCGAATGATTACAAACTCATTACTCAATTATAATTAACTTCGAGTGCAGTGTGCATAATTAAAGAATGAGTTAGCTGCCATGCGGAAGTGAGTTATAATCATGTCGTCATAGAGCGAGTCAACACGTCTGTTGCGGACTCCTCAATACCGTACTTTGGCGTATCTTTCCTTGTCTCCTACGCATTTTGTTGATCCCACGAACATTTTTCCTTGAACAATAAAGCGTAAGTAATAAGCGAACGATATTTTCAGTTCTAAAGGACAACGATTTCTACTGGCTGAGGCTCTTAATCCGCGTACCGTCAAAGGCAAGTCACTACGTTCGACCGCATACAGTCGAATTAATAAAATTTAAAATTTGTCGATCATGTTAGAATCAGTAGATTCAAGTTAGTCTTGTGTAGTTCGCGAACGAACTAGTTCGGAAGAGCGCTCCCACAGGCGAACTACGGGAACTAGTTCCCAGATCTCTCACTCCTTAGTTCGTTCGATCCTTTCCCGAAGACCAACTTTTGTTTTAGTTTATTATCTAAAAGGAAACACAGTTCCTTGTGGACACATTTCACTGAAGACACAGATATAAAAATAAAAGAAAAATAAATTGTTCAACATTAATAATTATTGCAGAAGTCACAAACGGAAATTTAACGTGGAATGTGAAAATAAAATACACTTTGATCCCATTAACAATCAAAAGACAACCATCGATAACCACAACTACCATAAACAAGAGAGCGCGTGCAGTAGCGCTAGCAAAGCGAGCGAGCGAGCTGTCTTGGAGGACCTAGTTCGCGAACTAAACAGAGCGCTCCCGGTCGCGAACTATAGAGAGTGGTACCGTTCGCGAACTAAACTGAGCGGTACCGTTCGCGAACTAAACTGAGCGGTACCGTTCGCGAACTAAATTGAGCGCTACCGTTCGCGAACTAGCACCATTCGCCGCTAGGGTTTCCAATATTTTTTCGGTTGATCGTAGGAATTTTTTAAAAAGAATAACCTATAAAAATATGCTACACTTCAAAAATATAATATTTTACAAAAGAGTAAAAAATGATAAAAGATATGTTTTTACTATTTCATTTTTTAAGCCATATTTTTTGCACTTCTTTCATCTTTAATTCTTTTTTGTCTACAGTAAAATTGTCATATGCTTTATCGCTTTCAGTTGTCAAATTAATTTCGAGAAAAAGCTCATTTTTTATTCATGAAATACTTCTCTTACTTTTACCTGGATTTCGTATAATATTGTTATATCAGAGTAAAGTTCGTTCACTTTGATATTCACTTTTTATCGCAAATTTATAACCTCTAATATAGTCTCACAGTCATCAAATGAAACCCTGTGATTTGAATTTAATTTTTGGATTTTGTATAGCCAATTGCTTTCATTAAATTCTAACTATTTACTAAGATACTCCAGAAATTTATCAACGAATACTAGAGCATTATTTTTTTATATTATCACTTTCTGTGGAGAATTTGGTTTCTAAAGGATTTTTCTTGTTTCCTTAACCAAACAAACAGTATCTTTTACATTTTTCTAGCGCTGATTTTAAAGCTGACATAATATAATACTTATCTCAGTCTGTTGGTTAACAGCTTTGTGAAAGTGATGAAAGAAATGACTTGCGAAATTCAAAAATATTTTAACTTTTGTGTCTTCATCAGTTTCATTCGTCGCCAAAAAATTGTGAATATGTGTTGGATTATTCTCCCCTTCACTAATAAAATAATAGCTCAATGATTTCCAATTCACTGGAAATTTACGCACTTTCGTTATTGCTACCACTTTCTCATTCAAGGGTCACTGTTATTTTTATATGTCTAATTATTAGATATCACATTGGAAGTATTAATGTTATTTTTCTTAGTAATATAGGTAATACTATTTCTGTCATATAGTACTTAAGTTGTAGCCAATAGTAGAATTATATTTTGTCCATGATTTCCAAAACTTTATTTATATAAAAAAGCCGATTACTTATAAACGGGTATTTTAATTCATCAAAATAAACGCGTTTATGATATTTTATAAGTAATGTTGTGTTGTTGTTGTTGGGGTTTAAGTGCGCGTCGACGGCAGGATCATTAGCGCCTTTTAAAAGTAATGTTTCTTCCATGAACTAATAAACAAATCCATTAAAAAAATTAATATTCTACGAATGCATGTAAAGTAAATAGTAAAAATAGCACAATTATTCAATTTACCCATTTGTGCAAAGGACAATGAGCACTTTTGTTTATCGGCGCCAACTGTTCATGCTAATGTAATTTGAAAGGGCTATTATTAAGCAATAACTTTTGTTAAGAAGATCATATTAAATTCCATTTAGAAACGACAAAAGAATGATTATGTCCTAATAAAACTGACTTAACAAACAAAATAGCGCGTGCAATAGCGGTAGCAAGGCGAGCGAACGATCTGTTTCTCTGAATTCGAGACGCGAACTAACGAACTAAAAGAGCGAACTAGTTCGCGAGGGAGCTGCGAACTAAACTGAACGCTCCCCTTCGCGAACTATTATGCGCAAGTCTAATTCAAGTACCAGTTAAAAAAACTGACTGACTGAATTTTTATCAGACAAATGAAACTGACAAATACCGTAACTTATTTTCAAAAATTATCAGGATAATGACAGGATTATACTAGCAAGAATTACAATTTAACAAGAAATCTAAGTACATTTCTGGTTGAATGAGTAATAAGGATAACTCTGAGCACACAATAACAGCATCAGATTTAAGGCTAATGATTTTTCCGAATACAAATTTGCGTGATGTGTGGCGTAAACGTCGAGAGTACATCGAATTCCGTCGTCGGACCTTGAACCGGGACCCCTGAGCAAGCAATAATAGCGTCAAAAGTGTGGTTAACGACGATCCAAACACAGCTTTGTGAAATGTACAGCGTAAGCGTGTTGAAATTCAACTGTCAGACATTAAAGCGGCGATAACGTGTTGGTTTTGGGTTACTGATGTTCGATTGCAGCCTTGTGCGCTGCGGAGTATAAATTCTGAAAATTCATTGAAAATACGCAGCAATGATGAGCACGAACTGATAGCGACTTCTGATCTCTAATTCGTCAAGAGCTAGAGAACCTTGATAACTAACTTGCAGGTACTGACCCCTCATAAGATAGGGAATATAAACTACGTGGCAATAGGCATCTACGCACTACTAACGATGGCTGAAGCGGCAATTCACATAAAAATCCATCAATATCCGCATAGCCTTAAGCGTTTCCAGAGCATAATCCATGATCTCGATGGAAAAATGATGTTGATTGCCCTTCTGTAAAAACGGAGGGTTTCCTTGTCAAGTTTTTCTTCTATTACTGATATAGTAAGTAGTTTTCTTCGATTATTGTTTCAACCTTGACGGGATTCCACAGAAAATTTCTTCAGCATCAATAAGAGGGGCCAAACAAAACTCGAGTTTTATTGAGTTCAACATCCAGTTTCTAATCACTCTTTCGCTTCAGATCCTTTATCGTTGGTTGAACTCTCATCCATAGCTAACAATCGAATAACAATCGAAGTAAAAAAAAATATATCAAATTTTATTTTTGCTTACAATATCCAATATTCACATGCTTTTATATGAATGCATCCTCGATCTACTTGTAACACCTTCTTAACCTCCTTGTGAAAATTTTTCTCACGTACAACTGACGATGCAACATGTTTCCTACACGTTCTTTCCGAATAACCACTCCTTCGGCAATTGTATCCTCTTAAATTCGCCATTCGTTTGATGCTGTAACAAGCATTTTTAGAATCCTTCCACTTTCCCATAGAAAACATAGAAAATTAAAATCAGTAAAGATTTTTTTAACTTTTGAAATCAAGGGATAAAATCATTTACGAACTAATAGTTAATTTCGTTTAGTGTTAAACCTGCAATTCTACTTACAGCATGATATTAAATTCTATCCACTTTGCAATTTATAATGTTACTTTTAAAAACAAATGCCTGAAACAGTTGCACTAAAATTGTTTTCGAACCATACACGTTAATTCTGTGCCCAAAAAATTTCACAACACTTTCATAAAATTATGTTGCCACTGGACGTGGAAACAGAAATTCGAAATACGAGAGTAAAAATTTCTCGATCTAGTCCACTGACAATTTGATGTCGTTATAACAAATTTATAGAACGTAGTAAGAAAAAGAAATGAGGGCGGAGAAGGCGACGAGTAGTACTATAGACATTTCGTATGAAATAATAAAAACTACCTTGTGTTAGGAAGAAGGCTGGGTTTTGTGGTGCCGGCGCGGCTGGCTCATTCCGGGGCTGCCCGCAGCAGTTTAATTAGCCAGACAATGGTCTCCAATCCGCTGAGCACACAGCTCAAGACATTGTCCGCAAGGACCGCCATTAAGATCCTCAAACAGAAGACAGACAGGGAGCGCGCCAAACAGCCGCGATACGATTTCACTTCGTACCAAGTGCAGACGAGCCAGACATCCGTATCGAACACAGTAGTTTTGGGTAAGACTTAAATCACAGCGCCGTTTGTAGAATTCCCTTATGCTGATAAGAATTTCATATAGCTGAATTATTATTTAGAATTCATCACCATTTATTTAAAATGTAAAATATATTACAACTTATACACTTCTTGTTTTCCAGAGTTCAGGACCAGGCATTTTAAAGAGTCGTGTTTGATCGTATGACCTATGCCAGGAAGTTCCGTGGTTCGGATTTCACGTTAAACTGTAGGTCCCAAAGGAAGGGAACAAGCCTTCCTACCTCTGACACAATGACTAGGTACGCATCTTTCAGTAGGATATGGAAGGGAGAAGGGCATACTTTCTGAGTAAATAGCTGAAGCTGTAATTAATTATGGGGTCAGGACTTGCCTTTTTTAGGGTAGAGGCAGCTGCTTTGGGGTGATCTAAGGGATACTGACTGTAAATGCGTGATGAGAATAACCACTAATGCTAAAGAAATAGAAAGCTGCTGAAATAATTAAAGACGAGGGTACAACCAATAAGACCAAGATTAATACCTTACATATCAGAAATCCAATAGTAAGAGTGTTACTGGTGAACTGCAAAAGTCGGGCGCCCTACCGGTTGAGTCATGTACTCCCACGAAGTTACGCAAAGAGCACCGAGCAACTATTTTTGCCTGCTGGGCAGATTCTCTGGCCAGGAGCAACCAGCTGTGCCGTCTGAATCACAGAGCGTTAAGGCCAAGGCCAAGTGAACAAGTGGCAAGCGTCACAGACCAACAGACGTCAGCACAACACGTAGAATCTGCTACTCGGAACAACGAATACAAAAATTACGAAACTGATATTAAGTGGCGATGCACATTACAGCAAGTCGCTGATCTGGTGAACGATCAACAATATTAAACGATCGACGCGATGGTACAACGGCTGCGTCGCAGATCTCCGTTTCTGGAGTGAAGGAAAATGTCAGTTTACAGAAATCACTTAACCTAAAACTTTTTACAAATACAGAACAAATGGACAGTATCAAATGAAATCTATACTATTATAAATCTGTAAGCAAGCTGCGTTTGTAGTGAGGCTTGATCTCTAATAACGCAAAAACTACCGCATCAATTTGCATGGTGTTTCCAAATTTTTAAAGCTAATGTTGCTGATCAACATCTGCAGAAGTAGCTAACGACTAATATGTACCATGGGAAGAAGCAAGTCAGTAAAAAACTTCAGAAATGTGAAACTGTAGACCACAGATAATTATACACATTCAGACGGTCACTCCTTTCATAAAGAGACCTGACAAAATTTAGGATTTCCCTTTTTTTTTTTTTTTTTTTTTTTTTTTTTTTTTTTACTTCTGCGATTCATTTTTCTGGACCGCAGTACTTCAAAATAAAAAGAATACGTGAATCAAGTATAATCAGCATTTACTTGAATCGTAACAGGTCTGTTGAATTACGAAAAAGTTGAAAGTTGAAAAAGTTGAAGACATGTATTGTCTCTGGTAGACTGTTATACAGTTTGTCTCTGGAACAAAATTGCTACGTGAACGCTGTACAATACAGCCACAATAAGCCATTACTTAATACGAAATTCAGTTTTTTCTTGAAGAGCGATGTCTGAAAAACAGCTATTATAAATATCAGCAAGTAATAAAACATACTTCTTTCATAATGACTTGTACGGAATTGCACATATTTGGAAGTACTTTATTCGATTAATATGTCTCGTGGCTATAACGTGAAAATATAAAAAGGCATCCGAAAATTCAGGTACATGCGACTCAAATAATTACATAGAAAATACGGATATATTGAAAGAAACTCAAATAAAAAAAAATTTCATATCCTAATGCTACACCGCGTAAATTATAAAGCTAAAAGCATCGTCCCTTTGGCCTATAACAAAGCATATCAGCTGTCATCACTGTCCAGGTTGCATTTCAATCGATTTAGAACTTGCGATAATTTTGCCACTCAGAAATAATTGCTTGAGTTACATGCACATTAGTACATATACTGTACCGTGATCCATTTTGACATTTTTGAATTAATTATATCTGACTGAAATAATGACAATAATGATACGACGATTTGAAACCAAGATTAACTCCAATTCACGTAAATTTCTATTTTAAAGCAGGAATAATTGATGGTGTATCAACATAAAATAAAAACCAATATCCAAACAGCAAAAAATAAATAAATCAGAAAAAATTGAGATGCTGTGATTATTGGTAACGAATTTTTATTTCAAATATAACTAGGCATCCTAAAATTCTATTCTACACCGCGTAAATTTTAAAACTAAACCCGTTATGCCTGATGCTAAACAAAACGAGTCAATTGTCATCTGGTCCAGGCTGTTGTTTCGCCAGGTACTTACATGCGACTGAAATAATTACATAGAAAATACGGCTATATTGAAAGAAACTTAAATTAAAAATGTTTCATATCCTAATGCTACACCGCGTAGATCATAAAGCTGCAGGCATCGTCTCTTACTTGGAGACCATCATACCTGTTCAGAACGGATTTTGATCCCCCGAGTATATGTTGAAGGGTAATTACTCCATATGTCTGTGTTACAATTATTTCTTCAAAATGAGCCCTTGGTATCGAGAAATTAACGCGGAAACATATGTGAATATATTTTAAATACTACAATTTTAGTAGAGTATTTGAAAGCTTCAGCGTGGTGTATGCGGTAAGGTGCTAACTTCCCATTTTGCGAACCCGGGTTCAAATCCCCATACTGTCAAATATTTTTATTTCTTTTTTTATATGCAGTAGTCATTGAGCATTATTTCATTTAAAATTCATTTACGAAATTTTATTATGCGAAATAACTTTTGAAACAAAATATTACAGAATATACAGTCCCAACTTTTTTTTTTAGAAAATCATTATTTCATTGTTTATTGTTTATGTGTTTTGTTTTTAAATGAAACAGGTATATTTCATGTTCATCATTTCTATACTTGTATCTCTACAATTAATATCGTAAAGTAAATATATTACAGCCATTAGGTCGGGTTTTTTTTTCCCCCCTACCACAGTTATACTTATTTCCGTTCAGTGGTGGTAGCATGTAAATGTTTGAAACTAACATAATGTCTGTTATTTCGCATAATAAAAATTCTTAAATGAATTTTAAATGAAATAAAATCAATGCTCAATGAGTACTGCATATAAAAAAAGAAATAAAAATATTTGGCAGTATGGGGATTTGAACCCGGATTCGCAAGGGAAGTTAGCACCTTACCGCGTACACCACGCTGAAGCTCTTAGATAACGTACTAAAATTGTATATTTAAAATGTATTCACATATGTTTCCGCGTTAATTTCTCAATACGAACGGCTCATTTTGAAGAAATAATTGTAACACAAACATATGGAGTAATTACCCTTCAACATATACTCGGGGGATCAAAATCCGTTCTGAACAGGTCTGATGGTTCCCAAGTTAGGCATATAACAAAGCATCATATCAGCTGTCAGGTTCCATTTCAAGCGATTCACAACTTGCGATAATGTTGCCACTCAGAAATAATTGTTTCAGTTACATGCACTTTACTACATAAACTGTACCATGATCACATCTCGACATTTTTGGATTAATTATATCTGACTGAAATAATGACAGTAATGATACGACGATTTGAAATCAAGAGTAGCTCCAATTCACGTAAATTTCTGTTTTAAAGCAGGAATAATTGATGGTGTATCAACATAAAATAAAACCAATATCCAATCAACAAAAAAAGTAAAAAACAACAAAAAATAAATAAATCAGAAAAATTGAGATGCTGTGATTATTCGTAACGAATTTTTATATTTCAGCACACTTCCAAGAGGACTAAGTCGTAGATTACTGCTATATTTACATAAATTTATGGCACCGCGGTTATGTTGCAATCCTCGGTATCCACATTTAAAAATAAACTTTTTTTAGTTAAGTATCATGGAAACAATATTTTTCATTATATCCACAGATACATCCTTAACAAAGCTTATACCTAGCTATATAATCCCAGGCAAAGTTTACATATAAAATCGCCAAAAAAAATTACACATAATGATTATAATATCAGCTTTCTTAACGTTACAACTGTTATATATCCATTTAAATTTTCGGTACCACGGTTAACGTGGAATCCTCCATATCAGCATTTAAAAATATTATGTTTCAGCTGAGTTAAATATTGCTTTCAGAAATAATATTATTTATTACTACCACAGATATTCTATATTGTAACCAAGTTTATGCTCATCTATATACTGGCAGCCAAAGTTCACGCATAGTGATAATTGCAGCTGTGAAAACGTTTTAATTGTTAGTGCTGTGAGTTGGGTAAGTATAAAAGTTTATGATATGCCCTTACGAAAGAGATCTTATCTGTCGGGGTCAAATTCTGCAGATAAAAGATGTCGCCGAAATCGGCTAAATGAGAGTGAAATAGACCGACAACATCGTCTGCAACGTCAAAGAGAACGAGATGAAATAGCTAGAGCAAATGAAAGTAACCTGCACCGAGAAAAGCGATTGACCTAAATCCATAGCTTCTGAAAGCGCACAGAAGAAAGAATGTCGTTTGAACCGTGAAAGCCTTTCTAAACAATGTTTATACTTCGCACAATAATCACAACCACGAATTACTACTGTTAATTTTTCAGGAACCTTTTCTACTATTGAATCAATTCCATCACGTTAAAATATGAATAAAACAACTCTCTGACATCAGTATGAAAACCGAACCTAACGTATTAACCGAAACAAACGAAACTATTCAGAATACATTAACAGTTCATGCCTTTCCACGTTAATGTCTGATAAGAGAATAAAATCGGTAAATAATTTCTACACCTGCCAAGGCACGCGCGCGTGAAGCAGCGGGCAAATGCTAGTTTCATTTATAAGTGACAAATTATAGTATTTACTGTTCATATTAAGATCGCTCTTTCGAAAGACATATTGCTTGTTGAATGATAAATTTAAGGGTACTGTAGTTCGTCTTAGCAATTGTTTTCCACTAGTTGTAGGCAACACAATTTCGGAAGATATCAATTCTGACTAACATTCCGTTGAGGCAAATTTTATCAGCGAACAGACCAACACATGTAAAGTTTGCAAGCAAAATATGTGGCATTGCCTTTTACTTTATACTATAAGTACTTCATACAGACTCATGACAGTAAATTTTATTTCAGCTCTAGGATCGATTGATACCTTGCTGATTCACACCACTGACATCTGTATTACTCCGGCAATGATACAATATAAATCGTGAAAAATGAAACTCGTATTTGCATAGGAAAAATGTTATAGTATCGTTGTTTAAAGCAATGATAGAACAACTGTTTTATAACTGTCTTACTACGATTATTAGGTCTGTGTTATTGTGTACAACAAAAACCGGTTACAGCCATTTCAAAATACTTTATTAAATATATTTTTTGAATATTTTATTCACATCCGGGTTCCCTTCTTAATTTATATTTAATGCAGGAACAAGTAATCTGTTTTTAATTGGGTAGATGGAGATCAGGTTTGATATAGAGCAGTATGCATTCCTAAGATTCTGAGTCTGTAAGATTTTTCTCAGTTCCCCTCTGGAGCCACAGCAGAGAAAATATTCAGAGACGAACAGCAACAAACTGATATGAAAAATCAGACTGCATGTTTCTAGCGACTAAATTCTTCACATTCTTAGCAACAAATAAATTAAAAAAATTAAGATGGAGTTCTACATTATGGAAAAAATTTCCTGAACAAATTCACGTCATTGGTGAAGCACCAGCATAGTTGGAAAATTAGTTTTAAACTGAAAGAAATACATGTGCAGTGACTGCACGTGAACCAAACCATCATAGTTACTGAAGGTACGGACAGAAGTGATCACTGGGACTTGCACGATAGTAAAAAGCAACAATCAAAACAAATAACTATTCTGTATGCGTGATGGACATCCGATATTCGAAAACAGTGATGGGTTTCCAATAAACAGTTTGTCCGTGGTTAAGTAAACCGTAGATATGAGCCCTGTTTTTGAATCACCAAGAAAAAAGTATAGACGGAAACACAAATGCACTGAACTGGATGATATTATTAAAGAAGTAGTGCGCAGGACTGTTTTAGAGTACTACGACAGAGGAGAATAGACAACAGCTATGAAAATACGGTCCGATCTCTGCCGTATTCAGGCTCAGAAAGATACGTTCTTCTGAAAAGACTGGGTTTTAAATTTAGGAAATTCAACGACGGACGAAAATTTTTAATGGAATGCAGTGATATTGCGGTTTCAAGAGCAAAGTTTTTACGAACAATGAACTCATTGCGTACATAGGACGCTAGGTTAATTGTTTACTTAGACGAGACTTACATTAACCAAAATCATATGAACAAATATATTTGGCATGATTCAAGAGGTAACAGAGGTCTTAAAGTTTCTACTGGCCGAGGAAGTCGACTTGTCATAGTACATGCCGGTTCTGCACATAAACGTATCACACCAGGAGCCAAACGTGTTTTGTGGCGGAAAAAGTTCGTCTGTATTGGATTACCATACAGAAATGAACGGTGAAGTTTTTAAGAGGTGGTTTTATGATGTGTGTCGCTCGCTGGAAGAAGAGTGCATTATCGTCACGGACAATGCCAGTTATCATTATATTCAAACAGACAAACCACCATCTTCAAACTGGCGTAAGGGAGATCATATTGAATTGCTACGTAAGAATGGTGTTCAATTGGCAAATGAAATGGGACATCAAAAGTTCGCCTGCCACCCTATCATTGTCAGTATAATCCAATCGAGTTCATTTGGGCACAAGTAAAACGGGATGTCGCTAAGAAGAACACGACCTTCAAACTTGCTGATATCGAGCGTCACGAAGCTTTAGACAGCGTTACTCAAGAAGATTGGGCAAATTGTGTAAGACATTCGGAAAGATTACAAGAAACTGATTATGTTAAACAATGCGCGAGAGACACAGAAATGGATCAGTTGGTCGTACAGCTGGCTGAAAGCAGCTACAGTGATCTTCAGTCCAACGAATCCGAAGATGAATAAGTTACAGAGAGGATAATGGCACACAGCTTTGAAAATAAGCCTGTTTGTTTTTTCAATCATTTCTTTAGTAATTTTATTGAAAGCGGACATTGCGTTACTTTTATTTTTATTAAGGTGACAAGATTTTACAGGAAACCATTTTTATGTGTATTTTGTCATGTAATTCTCCGTTACGATAATAATTCTTCCATGAACCTCAATTTGAAAATTTTGAGAAGGTACGGTAACTACGAGTATCTCGCTCGTCGTAATTGACGGAAGCCGTCGGCAAGTGTTGGACGAGCGCAGAACGATAACATTCGTGCAGATAAAGTATTAAACAAACCAGAAGGATTAGTTTAAAGATGCTGTTGTGTTTTCTAAAATTAATTTCAATATTTTCTCACAACTTTCTCGCTAGAAGTTATTACGTGAACAAACAGAACGGAAGTTAGTCAGCGACAATTTTTTACATTACACAATAAGGACAAACAAGCCATTCGTATAACTTTTTAATTTTTAATAACATTCTTCGCTATATAATGAATATGATATATCTTTTTAATAATATTCTTCGCTATATAATGAACATAATATATTCTGTACTAATTTGTTAACTTTCGGGAAGTCTGATAATTTTTTTTAGCTATTTTTTACCATTTTTTTCCGTTGGTTGAAGTGAAGAAAGTAATTTCATTCGTAAAGTTCATGGGAACTAGTTTTTATTTTATTTTTTTAAATAGCCATGTAAATATTTCGAGTTAAAAAACATATCTCCTTGTTCCACAAATTCAGTATTACTTTTTATAATTTTTCAGCACATATTAGTGAAAGTTGATTTTTCTGAGGATTCGCAACATTGTATGGAGACGCGCTGACCTTCGCAGGTCTATTTTCGTGGCGGCTGCTATAGTGTTTCGGAGCACACTGTTCAGCGCACATTGTTGAACATGGGCTCCGCAACACACGGTCCCGGCGTGTTTGGTCCAATGACATCGTCAATTACGATATCACTGGGCACGATATAATAGAAATTGGATCGTGGATCGATGGAAACCTGTCTCCTGGTCGGATTAATCACGTGTCTGGCAACACCGGGCCTATTGGTCATGTCTTCCAGGCGAACGGCTGTTCGAAACATGCACCGCGCCAAGGACGCAAGCCTTTGGGGACTGCATTATGCTTTGGAGGACATACACCTGAGCTTCCATGGGACTTGTGAACCATCTGCATCCCTTCATGTTTCATGTCTTCCACGACGGCGATAGCATTCTCGAGCAGGATAACTGTCCGTGTCACAAGGCCAGGATAGTGGAGCATGATGGTGAACTCACGTTGATGTATTGGAGACAGTGGCGTAGCTATCGGACAGATCACCAAGTCTGACAGTAATTGTAACAGATAAGTTTCTGTTCAAGCGAAGGTCTAAAGGGCTTTCCGGCACTGAATTACTACTTTATCATTATGAAATTATGCAAATAATCCGATAGAAATAATAAAGAATATTACAATTAACAACTATTCTGGCACATCTGTAGAAAGAAAATGGAAATTACTACATTATTATTTCCAAGGTCACGAAGTGTAACCGTTTTCAATAAATGAGAGATATGCGGAATGAGGAGAAAAGGGAAATAGAGACAGATAAGGAGGTAATTGGGCAGGGCATAGTATAAGACTCGCTGGGGATAAATGAATAAATGCAAGAATTTACATATTTGGTTAACAGCCTCACAGCAGACATTCTCTAGACTTCAGAAGTGTAAATTAGGTGGTCTGTCGTCAGAGATATTGACGATACTGAGTTGACTGCTAAACATGGATCTGAGAAAGAGACTCGCCAAATGTTTAGTATGGAGCGCTTAAGGAAAGATAGTGAATGAATAATAGAAGTAGTGCAAATATAGTTAGGGGCATCCATTAATTACGTGAGGTGTTTTTCCGGAATTCCGGACCCCCCCCCTCCTCTGGTGAGATCTGGTGGGACCCCCCCCCTCTAAATTGACGTGAAATTTTGACGGAGACATCACCCTCCCCCCCACTACCAATCGACATCGTAACTTTTTGAGACCTTTTTTTTTAAAGGTCTCATGCTTCCAAGGGTCCAAATACCCTCTAAAGTTGACTTTCGCGTCATTTGTAAACTTTTTTTTTTTTTTTAGATCTACCATCCTACAAGAATTTCAAAACCTCACGTGAGATTTCCGTTGACCCTCCCCCCCCTACCCCTTGGTGAAGTTTTGCGAGATTTCGCTGGACCCCCCCTCCCCCCTATTTCACCTCACGTCATTAATGGACGCCCCCTTATGGAGAAAAATACAGAATATGAAATGAGATGGTAGAGTGCAGAATCAGGTACTGAGCAGGCAAGTACGAGTCTACCTTCGAGCATATGGCCCCAACCTCTACATATCTCGCAGTCACCAGGCACAAAAATCCAAGCCTGGCCCATGGTCTGCATATGCTGTCGTTCGGTTTCAATCACATTTCTTATAGTTAAGTTAGAATGCAACATACTCTGAATTCAGAACATTTTAAATAAAATTATGTTAATATATGCAAATCGACTTCATTTAAATGTGTTTTTAATACCTGTCGTTTAAATATAGCATACAGCCAAAATTAACTAATCTGATGGTCACTCATGATTTTAATTTCCAGTTTAAAAAAAAAAAAATGTTGCGTAAGGGCTTGGGGGAGACTATATATTAGCTTCTTCCTACCCACTGATAACTTCTCCTTCATGTAGTGTGCCCCGTTTGCACGGTCGAGTCTCTGCCGACTGAATGAGTCCAGTTATAAGGAGTCACATATTTCTTGCTAACGGCCTCCTGAAAGGAGAACGGGAGAGCGAGGAGTGGTTCAGGGCACCCTCTTGCCCTTGGGGTTGAGAACAGCCCCTAAAGGCGGACGAATCAGAAACAATTAAAAGCACGGGGATGCAGAAGACAGCGGGGAACCGCTGCATTAAAGACCCAAAGGGTACCCCTATGCATACAATACTCTCAGATTACATATAACGTGTTTTGGAGATGATGGGTGAGGAGAGAAGGTTGTGGTTGAGTCCTGCAGAAAGAAAACACAGGACGGTGGGTCACATTTTAAGACATAGTTTGTTGGTGGTGGGAACAGTCGAAGGACGGAACTGTAGAAGTAGACAAATATTGCAATATGTGATGCAGATAACTGAAGACTTAGGTTGTAAGGGGTATTTTCAGATGAAGAAGTTAGCTCAAGATAGGAAGAGGTGGAGGATTGCATCGAACCAGTCGAGAGTTTGATGACAGCATAATAATAATAATATTATGTTTTCGAATGTTTTATTCCTGCGTAACATCTCTCTTAGATAGGACATTCAGTTTTTATTCAACGAAATAGTATCATAAGGAAATTCGCAGTGTGAAACTTAATTCGTTTAGGAGGGGACTCACGGCGGGAGCGATAGCGATTGGGCTTCTTTCCCCTTTTGGGAACGAAACAGTAAAAACTGGAAAAGATGAGATAAATATCATACTAAGAGAAGATAAAGGTCGCTAATAGAAGCTGTAGACGTAAGGAAGACGAATGGTGGATGAGGTAAAGCAGCAGTGATTTTGGGACAGGCACCTGAGTTGGCGGAGTGCCGCGGGGCGTGGTCGTCGCAGTTTGCATGGAAAGCAGTCCTCTTTGTGTTAGTCCAACGTGGGCTGGCAACACTTACCACAAAGGCACCGGTGGGGCGACGTGCACACATACCGACAGCATGTGCCCTTTCACCCGGGCCGCTAGGCGCTGCAGTGGCTTATTTCGTTAAGACGCGCACTTTCCAAGTCGTAGGTCGTGAAACAGCTCCTATTTACTCACTCGGAATTCGCAGCATCGTATCAAATCATTATCTTGAAAACCACGTCTTGTAGGCAGCATGAACACATTCGGTCACCAACGGCTATCAGCTATACCGAACTCCGTCTCTTCGGAAAATGGCACTATGCACATTCGGTCTCTAGTTGTACCGAAGTCCGTCTCTTCGGAAAATGGCACTTGCAACTTTTCATATCTAAAACGACCATAATGCAGTGATTCATGACTTCACACGTAAGGTCAGACAAATATAAAGAAAATAAATCCTGAACAGCTTAATTATAACAGCCTCTTTCACCGTTAATTCTTCCATTCGTTCAACCAACAAAAGTAGCTCTGATGCGGTTTGTTCCATGTTTTACACCACAGGTTCTCAATCCTTTTCGTCCTATCGCCTCCTTTTCGAATAAAAAAATTACTCACTGCCCCTTTTCCAGAAAAAAGAATACACAGATTCTCCTTCATGTAATGAGTAATGTAATTCATAGTGCTCCAACTTTATAGCTCGTAACTCTCTTTTTGAAACAGTGATTAGAAAAACAAGGAGCTATCTCTAAAATTACTTTATTAAAATCCTCTTTTATAAAATGCTAATCTGGAGTCTGCGTACGTCGTCCTTAGCTATTGGCTAGAGAACGTCACGTGCCAGCCGTCACTCGCCAATCAACATCCACCATATTACATTCGTTACTTCACGTTGCTTTTTGTTTATATACGACAAATATATGCAGAAACTCATATAAGGAGAATGGTGTTCGGTGTTCAATGTTTATGTTATATTATCTGTATCAGTTATAAGAATTAGGTTAAAACATAACCTACGATTTTTTTTGGCAGAAGATGATAAAGAATGAAGTTTATTAAAATTTCAGAGAAAGTTTACACAAAAGGTATGTAATCACGAAATGTATCAGTCAAATAAATTACAGTTATCGGTTTTTTATATTATACGTTCCGGCATTTACAGTAAAATGCATTTATTTGAATAAATCATAGCCAAATAGTCCGATAATCTAACCACAGTATGGTACTCATATCACGAAAAATATCATTAAAAATGATCGTTATTCGTTTTTCCTTACAAGCTTTTCCAGAATAAATTCCTTCTACCGCCATAGATGATACCCGTCATTATTCATATGAGGGTAATAGAAACTATGATTTTAGAACGCCGGTATTAGTGGAGGTTGTGGTTAAGTTAACCAGAATCGCAACTGACAAATTTTTTAAAAACATAATTCACTCTGAAATCAGTTTTTTAAACTATGTAAACTGCTTTCATAAGCGCTATCTATGTTACTGAAGGTATTAATTCATGCGGATGGAAGTAGCTCTACAGGGTGTTACAAAAAGGTACGGCCAAACTTTCAGGAAACATTCCTCACAAACAAACAAAGAAAATATGTTATGTGGACATGTGTCCGGAAACGCTTACTTTCCATGTTAGAGCTCATTTTATTACTTCTCTTCAAATCACATTAAACATGGAATGGAAACACACAGCAACAGAACGTACCAGTGTGACTTCAAACACTTTGTTACAGGAAATGTTCAAAATGTTCTCCGTTAGCGAGGATACATGTATCCACCCTCCGTCGCATGGAATCCCTGATGCACTGATGCAGCCCTGGAGAATGGCGTATTGTATCACAGCCGTCCACAATACGAGCACGGTCTCTACATTTGGTACCGGGGTTGCGTAGACAAGGGCTTTCAAATTCCCCCATAAATGGAAGTCAGGAGGGTTGAGGACAGGAGAGCGTGGGGGCCATGGAATTGGTCCGCCTCTACCAATCTAAAATGAGCTCTAACATGGAAAGTAAGCGTTTCCGGACACATGTCCACATAACATATTTTCTTTGTTTGTATGTGAGGAATGTTTCCTGAAAGTTTGACCGTACCTTTTTGTAACACCCTGTATATTTATTGTGCTGAATTGTGCCTGGACCAGGAATAAAACTGATATTACATGGTACAGCAAACGATTTTGGGATTCCGAATTTGTTTCTATACTTCCGTCGCCAGTAATTCAGTTGAAGTTATTACTGTATTGCTATGTGAACTGCTGACAAAATATGTAGAACGTCATAAAATTAAGGTTATGAGCAATATGTATTGACAATTCTGTATAATTAACTCAAATAATTATCCGTTATTGATATTATACTTTCCGACATTTAAAGTAAAATGAATTTTTAGAAATAAATCTGGATTACCGGAGATCGCGATTCCGCCAGTAATTGGCGTCATAACACTGCCGTGGTCAAACACAAGACTCCTCTAGAAATACTTTCCGAAGTCCATTTAACTGTGTTATGCTCGTCCAGGCTGTATTACAACCAAATTTCTGCTTGAAAGTAATGGTCCTGGCTGTTTTACAACGGAATTACTGCTTGAAAATAATGTCTTGCGATTGACTACAGCAGTATTACGACGTCATTACCGTATGTTATTTTGGCGGAATCGCGATCTCCAGTAGACCCGATCATTATTAGTTTTTTCCTTACAAGCTTTTCCAGAATAAATTCCTACTACCACCATAGGTGATACCCGTCGTTATTCATATGTGGTTAATAGAAGCTATAAGGATGGAGGATTGCATCAAACCGGTCGAAAGACTGACGACAGCAAAAAAAAAAAAAAAAAACTATGATTTTCGAATGCAATATTAGTGTAGGCTGTGGTTAAGTTGAACAAAATCGCAATTGTCACATTTTGTTACAGCATAATTCACTCTGAAATCTGTTTTACAAACCATTTAAACTGCTTTCATAAGCGCCATGTTACTAAAGGTGTTAATTAATGCGGGTGGAGTAGTTCCATATTTAACGTGCAGAATTGTGCCTGGATATTACCGATATTACATGGATAGCAAATGTTTTTGGGGATTCCGTTAAAAAAAATTCACTGGTTCTATATTTCAGTCGTAATTAATTCAGTAGAAGTTACTACTGTATTGTTATGTGAACTGCAAATGAAATATGTAGAATAAAATCAAGGCCATCAGTATTACGTAATAACAATTCCCTATAATTAACCAACTGCAAAAAAAAAAAAAAAAAAAAAAAACTGCCAGAATATTGAATTCAAACCGTCATTTTGATGGGCTCGAAGCTAGTATATAAATAATATTGGTGTCTTTTTCAAAGATTGTTTAGAAAACACATATTATGAAAAAGTATGATAGATTATAGCGCTGAGCTCAGTGTGATGAGACCAAATTTTCGATATTTGGTGCCTTATTTGTCATCAGCAATCTTAAATCGCCGCGATCCACCACCGAAAATCCACTTCTTTTCCTAGCTAATAAATTGCTGTTTACGCTGATTCCTCTTTTGATCACTGGAATGCAATTAAAAACTTTTTATATGCAGTCCTGGAAGCCGAATGTAAAGCATAGGTTGGCAGCTGGTCCTCATCGACCCCTAAATTCACCTTGAACCAGAAACGCTCTCCTACGGGCGGTACCACTGTCTTAAACAAACGACGTGCAGTAAAAATTTCGTTATACGGCACTTCGAGCACTGTACACGCACACAAAACTCATTAAAATGATTTTTTTTTTTTTAAGTGCAGAGGTGAGCATTTTATCCGTTAACTATGTATTTGCTGCAGTTCATACCTGGGTGCTTTGAATATACGAGGGTGAGTCAAATGAAAACCTTAAATATTTTTTAAAATATTATTTATTGTGCAGAAGTGATACAAAGCTGTATCACTTTTCAACATAATCCCCCCCACGCTCAATGCAAGTCCTCGAGCGCTTACAAAGTGCATAAATTCCTTTAGAAAAAAATTCTTTTGGTAGTCCGCGCAACCACTCATGCACCGCGTGGCGTACCTCTTCATCAGAACGGAACTTCTTTCCTCCCATTGCGTCTTTGAGTGGTACAAACACATGGAAATCACTTGGAGCAAGGTCTGGTGAGTATGGTGGATGAGGAAGACACTCAAATTGCAGGTCTGTGATTGTTGCAACTGTTGTACGGGCAGTGTGGGGCCTTGTATTGTCATGTTGCAAAAGGGCACCTGATGACAGCAATCCACGTCGCTTTGATTTGATTGCAGGCCAAAGATAATTTTTAAGCAATCTGTGTATGATGCACTGGTGACAGTGGTCCCTCTAGGCAAGTAATGCTCTAAAATGACTCCATTTTCGTCCCAAAAGAGAGTCAGCATAACCTTCCCTGCTGATGGTTCTGTTTGAAACTTCTTTGGTTTTGGTGATGAGGAATGGCGCCATTCCTTGCTCGCTCTCTTCGTTTCCGGTTGGTGGAAGTGAACCCAGGTTTCGTCCCCAGTAACGATTCTTGCAAGGAAACCATCACCTTCTCGTTCAAAGCGTAGAAGAAGTTCTTCACAAGCATCAACACGTAGTTCTCTCATTTCAGGAGTCAGCTGCCGTGGCACCCATCTTGCAGATACTTTGTGAAACTGGAGCACACCATGCACAATGTAGTGTGCTGGACCATGACTAATCTTTAAACATGCTGCAATGTCATTCAGTGTCACTCGGCGGTTTTCCATCACTATGGCTTCAACCTCTCCAATGTTCTGTGGAGTCACAACTCGTTGTGCCTGACCTGGACGAGGAGCATCTTCCACTGAAGTTACACCGTTTGCGAACTTCCTACTCCATTCGTAGACTTTCTGCTGCGACAAACATGCATCACCGTACTGAAACTTCATTCTTCGATGAATTTCGATAGGTTTCACACCTTCACTACTCAAAAACCGAATAACAGAACGCTGTTCTTCCCTGGTGCAAGTCTCAAGTGGGGCAGCCATCTTTATACTGATACTGCGACGGTATTCGAGGATCTGCACTATGCTGCCACCTACAGGCCATTCTGCACGCTGCTTGTAGCACGCTTACCAACTTATAGGATAACGGCGCGAAATTTCGATTATTTATTACAAATTTAAGGTTTTCATTTGACTCACCCTCGTAGTGACCGACGTCGGAAAAAAAAAGATAGACGAATAGTAAGTCTGGTATATAACTACAAACGAGTATATCGTCGAAACGTAAATTCCTGTGGTTTTAACGACCCGATGCTACAGCTTGAAGAGGACTTCCTTTCTGTCTCAGTTAACGCGAAATATGAACCAAGGAGCGTTTAACATACACAATGCAAGCATGCCACACATGGGTCACATTAAATACCCGTAAAAATTCCAGCCCACAGTGGAATTAGAAAGAGGGCATTCAGCTTTTAGGGCTGGCGTCTGCTTTAAAAACAGCTACCATAACGGCCTGACCAAAGCGGGAGGGCGACCTTAAAGAAATATAAGACTTCAAATCTGATGTTTGTTGCCGAACGTTCATGTGCATATTCCAGCAGATATGAAATGTTACATATATTTATATCCTTGTGAGTCTTTCCCAACGAACAGCTGATGAAAAGTCTTGACGGGTGTTCTGCCGTATAAGTTCTGCCATGCACGACACCTGCGTCGTTTCCATCAGGGGAAAGTTGTTACTGCGACAACACGTCACCTCGCCTCCGTAGCTGTCGAAACGTGGTATACGGCAGAACACCCGTCAAGAATTTTTATCCTTACCCGCAAAAGAGACTCGCGAAAAGAAGGACGTGTTCAGAATCAAAAACAGAAAAAAGAAACTGTGAAATCGTGGTATGCAGCACAAGAAGTATCATTCAAATGGCCAAGTATGTTTTGAGTTAACCTAATACTAACGCACAGTGCGTAACCCTTGCAGTCCGAACTGAATCTAATAATTTTCATAACCGAGTTGACACACATGTTAAAGTCACCTTACTGTAGAGTCGTAGCCTCTGGCTCTTAGTTAACATTCGAGAAGATCGATCTAATGTCTTCATAGCATGCGCCGAGCGATCTGGTGGCTCAGTGGTTAAGATTGAAAGGTACCCGGTTCGATTCCTTTCCCGGCAGTAATTTTCAAAGGCACTTAACCCGACCTTCACCTCTGGCACGGCTTGCTGAGTAATGTGAATTACGTCAAAACGCTACTGTGGTTCGGGTTTCAAGTTAAACTGTAGGTACAACCGATAAGGTTAAGGCGGCTACGGTAGGGACGGAATGCGCAGTCAATAAAATCCCTGTCCCTAGGTCATTAGGACCACACTAGCCTTGATAGTATGCGCCTAGCTAGGAACTGTTTGATTAGTTCTCGTCGCAAGACTTCATACATGTAAACAACTCCCAGCACGAAATTTTTAACTAGACGTCATTCAACTTGATCATGCTGAAGTCGCCAACCAAGTCAAGTTACCTTTTGATGGTAACTGGAGTGATTCAAAGAAACTATGGAAAAGTGAAATGTGGTTGGTTCGACAGGGAATCGAACCCACCATGGTCGGTCTCTGCTTCCATTCCCTTCACTTCACTTCTTCAAGTGGATTAAGCGCCAACGCAGCCGTATTGGTGCCCGGATTTTCTGGATGCTGCGAATTCTTTCCGTTCCATTAAACTATGTCGGCGGGCAGTGCTTAGCTCCATTATCTATGTACCACGTTTGAAGTAATCATATGGTATTAGTTTATCGGACATTCGGACATTTCTTGGAATTTTCGGGCTAAAAATAAATTTTGAGATATTTAGAGAGGATGATCAAGTCGAAGCATCTGCGATCTCTAGAAGCTTACTGTGGTCTTGATGTTGTTTATAGTCGCGGTGGTACTGCAGCAACTGGTTCGGAACGAGGAGTAGTCGCTTGAGGTGTCGGAGAGCACGCAGCTATAGAGTCCGAGACTAATAACCGACAGACCCTAAAGCTACCCAAGCATTAGTTGTGTGGTAAGAGAATTACGTGACTGACAACGCCAGTGACTCTTCAAACGCTGCAAGGGAAGCATTGCCAACAATCGTTACCGCATTATTCCAATATTGCCTTGGGGGGGGGGGGTCTGAGCCTATCTGATCAGTCCCATAGGGTATCGGCGTAAGGCAGTTGCTTGCTTGAGGTGTCGGGACTTATCGTCCTAGTATCCGAGACAAGCCCTTAATGCTGCTGGTGCCATTACGTGAGATGTACCTGTGCGTAGGGCGGCGAGCCAGTCGAGGCGGTCGTCCTCCCTGGCGGCCAGCAGGTGCAGGCTGTACTGCTGGCCCTGCTCGCCGCCGTACACCACCACCAGCGGCAGCAAGCCCGCCTGCTGCTGCGGCTCGGCCGGAGGCGCGTCCCCGCTGCCGGCGTCGGCTGCCGCCCCCGCGGCCTCCACAGCACACACCGCGCTCAGCTCCACGCGCCCTCGCTCCTTGCGGCTCGGCTTCTGCAACACAATCCACACGCTACACTCTACATCAACTCACACACACCACATTACAATACCCAACGCTTTTACTCCCCATCGACATCGAATTCGGCCATGATATTTTGAAAGAAACTTGGTGCCCTTCGTCAACTGTGATTTCAGGAATCCATAGTAAGCCTGAGTCTGAATGGCCGGACGGGGATTTGAACCCACATCATCCTGAATGCCAAGTCATAGAATTACCGCCCACACCTGTAGAGAGGCCAACGCCTGTCCAAACTGTTCTTAGCGTCAGAACATTGGGTGAAGCTTCAAGCATATAGTTAAAAACTAAACTAAGAGATATAATTTGGAGAAGCTATATTAGCCTATTACAACCAAATTCCAACCTCTTCTTCACCCGGTTGACCACGTTTGCACGGACAAGATTCTGTTGACTGCACGATTCTCGGTATAAGGAGTCCCCCACTGTGCCAACGGTCTTCTCAAAAGAGGGTGGAAGAGCGGAGAGCGTCCAGGTACTTACTCTTCTGTCATTGGGATTGGAAATGGCCAATAAGGTGGATGAATTGGAAATGATGAACGGCATGAGGCTGCAGAAGACAACGACAAGCCAATGCATTTAAGACAAAAACGGTATCCTGAGGATTGCATCAAACCAGTCGAGAGGCTCATAAGGGCAAAAAACTCTTCTAATCACTTGGGAGGAACTAGCTTGTGATCGTGTTGTATGCAGAAAAGTTGTTACGAAGGTGTCCCCTATTTTGAAAAGATCCGTCAGCAAGTTGTGGAAGAGAGAAAATTTCGGGAAGAACATGGATTAACAAAATCGTCTCGCTATTGGAAAGAACTTGTCCGCTGTGTGCGTGTATCTGCAGATCACGGATAATACTATTTATTTATTTTATTTCTGAATTTACAATTAGTCGACGACGGGGGTCCATTAGCACCGGGACAGGAAGGAGGGGGGGCAAGGAACTTGAAAAAATAAGGCCATGGCGTTTTTTAACAAACAAAAAAAAAACATCCCTGCATTCGCTAGGGGTGATTTCGGGAAACCATCGAAACCGAAATCTGAATACGTAAGGGGGTTTGAGAGCGGGGGGTTACCGCACACCCAGCAGCCTCTGTTATCTAGAATTAGTCCAACATAAAAACAGGTAGCTACACATATTGAATGCGACTACACTAGACCGTTTCGTTCATTAATACTGCTCAAAGTTGATCTGAAACTCAAGAAGAGTGACACAAACTACACCCATGCAATATTAGAATCTTTCTTTCTTCTCGTCCAAGTGAGTAAACAGCAATAATATTTAAAGTTTTCCGTTTGATATTTATGTATCCAAAATATTAACCTTTCCTCTGTAGGGGTTCAAAGCCCATAGTTTTGGATCTGTTCTAGTTCGGCACATCATATAATACACTCCGTTTCATGTTAGTGCTATTGTAAAGTATCGACATGTAACTGGTATTTAAACGTTTCCGAAGCAAGTAGGACGCTAACTCGTGAGGTAAACAATTATCCCTAATTGACTTTTGTGTGCTATTTATTACATCAGGAGAAATTTACACAATTTTTAAACTATCATCGAGTTAGCTAAAAAATCTTTCCTCACCTCCTGATAAGTCATACAAATTTCACATACGCTACAGTGGCACCAAACTATATGCAAACCCACGAGCGCTTATGTTAGCTGCAGGGCACTAGAAGTGGATTTAGGGTGATTTTATACAAGCATTCATACGATTCTCATATCGTTAGGCTTCAAATTTTCGTGATAAGTCAATATCTTCACCTCGTGTTCACTTCAGCTACAAAGTTAATGAAGAGTGAAAGTAACCTTGTAGACAAGAAATGCGAAGGAAATTTGTCTCGCTTTTATGATAGAAACATCTCCACCTTCGCTTGAAATATTTGTTGAAATCACGGAACGCCGAACGCTGGATGACTATACCGGGGGTTGAACCCGCAATCTCCCGAAGGCAAGGCCGCAAAACTATTGCGGTGTCGGTCTTTTGATGCAGCCCGTCAACGATAATTTCTGGGAACTTTAATATAGTGGCAGGCCGTTCGCAGATCGGAGTCCGTCTTTCTTGCAGATTTTCCTCTGTTATTGAGCTACTGAAACGAAGTAACTTTGCTTTGAAATATTGTTATTGGTATATTAGAAGTTATATTTGTTTCTTATTTGAATGTATATGGAAGGGCATCACTGCGATATTAACTTTCACAGAAGTGTATATCATATCTGTTATCAAATAGCTCCTGGGCTTATGTGATTCTCTCGCAGGAGACACACTAAGTCTGTATTCCCGAAAGTGGTGGCTGTTATAAACATGAAGTCACAGTGTCGACCTTTTCAGGTCTACCATTCTGGAAGACGTCAGCTTGACCGCTAATTACCGACGAATATACATTAATAAAGTGGTATCTCTCTCTCTCTCTCTCTGAAGAGGTTTAGGATTTACATTAGGTACATTTCGTACGCCACTTTCCCTTGCCTGCGATCCAAGTTCCGATGTTGTAAATTTTTTCCATCACTGGAAATCAAAGCAGCAAACCCCGTAGGATACCCCATGGTGCTATAGCGACCACAGTCAACAGGAAGGGCATCCTTTGTGTGCTCTTATTATTTAGTCCGAATTGAATTCGACGCTGTTTTTTTCCTTAAACATTAAAAAAAAATCATACTGTTCTTTGATCACTAGATACAGTTCTGGTTACATGTGTGCCAATTTGTTATGTTAACTCCATATTATTCGTTAATCACAAGAGTATGTAAATTTAATAACAATTTTAGATATAATAAGCTTTTTCTACGGACTAATGGAAACCTCACAATCTAATATTTCCCGCCTTCTACATATGTGACGGTTATTTAATGTTTCAGTTTATCAACGATATTCTGTTAATAACAAACATTTACATCGCTTTTATGTCACCGTAATGATATTTAGTACAGGCAGAAAAATTGTAATTTTAATTTAATTGACTAAGTGAATCCTGTCAGGTAGAGCGCTTATTGTTGCCATTCTAACCTCTAAAGCGTTGAACTGTGATGTACTGAAGATTTTGATAGTTACTCGAAGAATTTATCAGAGTTAAAATAGAGAAACTAATTTTTAGAAGACGTCATATAACTTGTCGGAAGCAACCGGAGTTTTAATTAAGTAATACAAATTGTGAATGGCAATACTGATCGGAAGATCGCGAAGGGCTGACAGAGTTTCAATTTACCGCGCAAATTGCTACCCTAATGTGATAATTTTGCTATGTATTTATGCAATCACACGGATATGTTGTAATTGAAGACGTTCGCCAAGACAAGAGGGTGAGGAGTCATATGATCGTGCTTGTCCGTGGGACTGAGGCATCATGTGTCGACACGTGCTGTTATTGAAATATGTAAGTACCGCACGAAAAATTTTTGATAACTCCTACCGAGGCCGCATTCTTAAATTTTGAGAACATTTTTTTTTTTTGCTTACGGCTTTACGCCTCATCGACGCCAATGTCATTAGAGATGGGAAAGGATTGGGGCAAGGAACGGAAGGAATTCGGCCGTGGCCTTCTGAAGGAAGCATCAAGGCATTAGCCTGGAATGATTTAGGAAAAACATGGAAAACCCAAATCTGAATGCCCGGACAGGATTTCGAGCCCGCGTCCTCCCGAATGCGATGCCAGAGCTTTACCACTTATCCACCACGCTCGGTAAGAATCAAATATTCCGATTAAAAATAAGATTGAGAAGCAGTTCATTTCCTCTGGGACTTACATTTTAGGGCATGATAAAGAAAACACGGATCGATGACATGTATTTCAGCAGTGTTTACTAAATCTGCGATCTCCTGAGCTACAGAACACTAACAACTGATAGGTTTCGTCACCTGCGTGTTTGTCCTTAAGCAGTACTTTCTACTGTGTGGAAGGACAGCGAGCTATAGCTCATCGTGCGGGCCATTCTTTTCTTTCCACTCACCTCTCAGCAGCACTAAGTGGCCACTCGTCCTCGCTAAGAGCCCTCTCAGCGGGCAGCGGGAGGGGAAGGGGGGGGGGGCATATCTCTGGGGACCCTTGGCGAGGGGCATCCAGAACAGAGTCCGACAACACTGTTCAAATAGCTAGCTGCTGCCTGCCTGGGGTCACACGTGTGTCATTCAGTTCCAGACTTAGCTGAGCCACTACATCACATACTCACGTTTTATACCATAGGGTACCCTGCTAATACCTCGAGCAAAACAAAAAAAAAAGAATATTTCCGCGAAAAACTTCTTTCCCTGAAACCTTATCCTTTTCACACAGATAACTCCATTTAGGAAGAGCGATTACAATGCAGATGCAAGATGTAGCCATTCATATACTAAGTAATAACCACGTTCGAGGAAATTTCATTCTTACATATTCAGATTAAACACTTCAAATTACAAATTACACTGGGTGTTTTCTCGTAAGAACAGAAGCAATAACCGTTTACAAAATGAGCACCCTTCCTTCAGCTTACTCAATCATTTCTTACCGACTTGAATACCGTAAACCGGGGCTATTTTGGGACAGCAGAGGTAACTTTCCGACACCTACGTTATTCAAGTGGTTTAAATTTCCTGTAGCCGATAGCTGCGAAGTGCGAAGTATTATATTATTTGTTATGGTAAATCAAAGTGCTATTTTTTTGCCGATATCTTCTGGCAGTTTTTAGGAATTTCGTTGACAACTTTTATGAAAGGTAGCCATTCTTTATTTAGGCACAACTTTGAAAATGTTCTGTTATGATGGAAAATTTCATATCGCAAAGAAAAATTAGAAGCAGACATGAAAAAACAAGTATTTATAACAAACCATGCATTAGATACCGTTTTACACAAACAATATAACCTAAATTTCGGTAAAGTTTTTTAATGTCGAGACTTACGCGAGGCAGCTTTGGAACTACATCAAAGCAATTGTATTGATAGTTCACCAATAACTTACAAGGCACTTCATATTTTATCTAAATGATGTTTCATAAGCAAGGTGAAAATGTACATTTTTCAGTTCCAAACAAAGTTAATGCAGAGATGTTTAGAGACACATTTTCCCATACAGCCCTTCCCAAATTTTGATTTGATAAAATTAGAAGATCTAACAGTCGGAAAGAGTTCTAAATTTGATTTGAACTGAAGAATTATTAAATCTGGCAAAACTCTAAGGTGGTTAATTATTCTAAAAATAGCAAAAAAAAGAAGAAATTACTGAAAAGAATTTATTAAAATTTTGAATACATCCATTATAGGTCAAGTTAAATACACATTTTCACATATTCACTGATAAATCCTTCATGGAGCACAACATACAAAAGGCGCTGTAGTCACCCAAGTTTGTCAAACAGATAGGCGGAAGAGCGCATCAAAATATTTCTGCGGAGGCCTTTGCCGCTCATGTTCAGACAGAAACACAGTCCACAGAAGCTGTCGTCAGTCTCTCGACTGGTTTGATGCAATCCTATATCCCTTCCTACCTTGCGCTAACTTATTCATCTCAAGATACCTCTTACAACCCACGTCTTCAATTATTGTACCAACGTAGCCCCGGTTTACGGCATACACTGTTATATTACCCCCACGAAAGATATGTGGTTTCGAAATTGAGGACTCTTTTATAATCACTCGATAAATTATCTGATCTTAAAAACAAAATGAGACAGATAAAAGTGTTTTTACTTTGCTTGAAGATTTCTCGGGTGTGCAGCCGGGTCAATTGATCGCAGATGTACGAATTTTCGACGGCGTAACATGCCATCATCTTCAGGTAGCGTCCACTGGTCGGCATGAGGAGCGCAGTCCACGACGCGACTGCTCAGGAGAAAGCGTAAAGATTGGGTTTATCATTGGCGTGCGCCACAGCGAGTCTTCAAATACAGGGCGTTCGCCGGGAAACGCAACCCACTGTTAGCGCTACAAGGAAGAAACTGCTCCCGGCGAGCGAGCGCTCAGTTTCCGGCATTGTTCGACCGTCGGCCGCGGACTATTTCATAATAATTACGCTTCATAAACTTCATAAACTTGTGTGCTAAGCATTTAAATGTGACGTAATTCATTAGCTTACCTTATAAAAGATGCTGGAAGTGTTGACCCTCTTGTGTAATGCACATTTCACATCTTCTGAACATATTTCGAGACACACGCTGCCCTAACTGACTTAATGATTTTTTGGGTGACTGTTCTAGTCGAAAAGCGATATCGTCAATTTTCTCCTCTGTGAGAATACGGTTGACCGACAGTCTCTTTTTGTTAAAAAATGAACCCGTTTCTCTTACTTTTTTAACCAGACGCAGAATTGTTGATTTAGCTGGCAGTAAAGCGCCAGGAAATTCGCGACGAAATTTACTGCGACACTTTTTAAACGACTTCTTCTTCACATATGTATCTTAGAGAAATATTCTTTGTTGCAAACTGTAACGTACCATAATTTTACTCACACTCAAACACGGTACAGATTAATAAGAGTATGAAGCCCCAAACCAGCCAAACCGCAAAGAAACGTTTATTCACAACACTGATTAATAAGAGACTGAAGTCACAAACTATCTACAATGCAAAGAAACCGTTCTTAACAATGTAAGGGTCACTGCACTGCACTGTTGGGGCAGCGGAGGTGTTAAACAGTGCGGTGATTCACGGTGCCGTGTGGCGGAAACTGCTGGCTTGTCTGCCCGAGCAAGTTGCCGACGGCAACAGACTGGGAGGGTAGCGTTTTCCGGCGTACGCCCTGTACTTCGGGAAGCGCACGCAGGCGTAATTTAAACTACAACGTCATCTGGCGAGCCAACACACTGTACACAAATTGCACAGCAGACTTGTATCCTGTATCCGCGCGCGTCAGGACCAGCACAAAACTACTGAACGTGGCGGCATTAACAGTATTTCACAATCGGCGTAAAATAACATGGCACTGTACGGTTATTACTTTCATGTTATGCATTTTTCATTATACGAATAATTAGATATTATTAGTTTTCAAGTTAAATATTTTGCCAAACATCCTCATGTCCAAATGGGATAACCGTGGTGGCCCGGTGGGTGACAGTTACTGCCGAGGACTTGAGAGCGGAGACGGCACTATTGGCAGCTGCCTGCCAACCTCACCGTCAGCTTCCAGTAAGATGCTGCGCCATCCCGGTTATAAGAGGTGAAATGTTCCTCAAGAAAGCAAAAACTAGTCTCAAATTGATAAGTTTTAATAACTTTTAAAGAAACAATAATCAACTCTGAAGTTTTATTTTTATTTTCCGGACGTCTAAGGACTAAAATCCATCCAAGCAACAAAGTACTGGTACTCATTACGAGAAAATTCTGTCCATAATGAAAGAGAAATGTTCGAAACACATCCTTGTTAATTAGATCCCCTGAAGTGGAAACACAGTCGATAATTCTCGCCTGCCGGGTCTGTACTGGGAGTGTGTCAATACATCTAGCAGGAACCAGCTGCCTGACCGACCGTAGCTTCGTGGGTGAGCCGAAGGACGTGGCTTCAAATCCCCATCTTGCCATCCAGATTTCGGTTTTCAATTGTTCCCCAATGGACTCCAAAACGTGTCCTATAGTACGTTGCGAAAAAACTTCAGGACCAAGATAATTTATTTTCATGACTTTGGAAACGGGTAGAAGTTGGCATCTATAAAATGCCACTTTATTGGGTATTCAATGGAGTTAAAAAATTTAACCGGTTACAGTCAAGTCGTATGACAGAATCAAATGTAGGCTTACCATTTCCACCACCAGCGAATATGCTTGCCGATATGTAAAGACTATCAGTTCAACGTTGGCGAAAATGCATCTATATCGTGTTTCCTGTGTCAGTTTTACGAAAAATTACTTTCTGCAACATCAAGCCAATATTTCCTCCTGAATGAATTGTACTTTTCTTGACTAAATAGTCACTTATTCATGTAGATAAAATATTGAGATTTTTAATCACACCGAAAAGTGCTTCCATCTGATATTTCCTGTTCTATATTCTGAGCACGTTTGTTTTCCAGTCTTTCTGCTTACTACGGAAAAGTATTTTATTCGTGGTTTTAGTAATTAAGGAGTGTCATGTGCCATGAAGTACACAGTCTGACAATGATAGTCCAAATTTTACTATATTTACTAGACTTGAGATTATAATAAATGGAAATAATCATATAATTAGCTACTGAATCCTCTTATACCACACGATTTCTATTTTTAAAAAATCCTATTTTGGTGTACCAGTGTTTTGGAAATCATTTCCTGTCAGCGGAGTGACTGCTGCAGACGTCGCTTCCTTTCGTTTACATGCTTAACGCTTATGACAAGTGGTAAGTAATCCCAAGTACGAAATGAATGCCAATTTTAGTGAATTCGCAAACTTCTCAATATCTGTAACATCGCAATAGATAGAGATACGGTGGTAAGAGAGTGCCAGGCTCTAGCGTTGACCATTCACCATTAGCCTCGGTTTCATTTGTTCATGTCGATTTTGCCAGTAGCTTCAGACTTGCAACCCAGCTATTTTATTCAGCAAAATAGACTCATATTTGGTAGTTTGTTTATAACCTGCCCTAGGTAGTATTTTATAAATTAGCATGAAGTTTGTTAGGACAGTGCGTAAACACATAAGAGACAAAAAAACTATGTAAAATCGTGTATTTAGCCGACTCTAACAACGTGATAACAGGTTTTTTCCTTCCTGGCATTACGGCTCGTCGATGTAGATGTTGTTAGAGCCAGAAAAGGATTGGAACAAAGATCTGGAAGAAATCCTGCTTTGGCCTTTTGAAGGAACCAACACGGCTTTCGAATGCGGGCAGCCAAAATCTGGATGCTCGGACGGGGATTTGAACCTGCGTCCTCCCAAATGCCAGATCCGATCGTTACCGTCATCTGTCCGTACATCACGCATGCCGGAAAAACCTTTGATTTTCTGAACTATTAGAAGGTAAGGGTGGTGCTACCTCCCTCTCCCACCCAGTTTCACACCCACAGTGCTGCCAGCCTCTTGGCTTTGAATATCCGTAGATGGCCACTAAAATTTCCGTAGATTGGGTACAAAAATCCGGAGACTCGCTAACTAAAAGATTAAAACAATAATTATTGAAGAGAGAGTCAAAGAATACTTTTTATTCCCAGGTCTTTAAGATTCGAAACACAAAATAATATACTACATTGAAAGTAAGAAACATCTCTGAAAATGTTTTACACATCGTCACTTTCATCGCTGCTGCTGCTATGCCTACTCTTTTTTTGGAGGGGGAGGGGGGAAGGGGGGGTTATACATTATCAATTTTCTTTGTCGACATTAAATTTACCATATCTTCGGTAACAGGAAATGTTAAATACTGCGAACACTTTGCCTCTCGGATATCGGTTAATCCTCCTCGGAAGGCTGAGCGTGTCACTGTGCATAAAGAGTGCGCCGATCGGTCTGTATTACTGCCTTTTAAGATCTATAAAATCTATAGAGCCTTCATGAAAAAGAGAAACCTTTTAGTTTCAAATATTGATCTAGGAATTAGAAAGAACTTTTTAAAACTCTATGTGTGGAGCACAGCACTTTACGGTAGCGAAACATGGACTTTAGGAACACCGGAAAGAAAGAAACTTGAAGCATTTGAAATGTGGTGCTACAGAAGAATGCTGAAAATTAGTTGGGCAGTCAAAGTAAGAAATGAACGAGTTTTGGAAATGATGGGTGAGAAAAGAAGTTTATGGAAGAAGCTTACAGGAAGAAGAGACAGGCTGGTCGGTCATATTCTGAGACATGCTGGATTGGTTAATTTGTTAGTGGAGGGAACAGTGGAAGGTAAGAAGCAGATAATTGAGGACGTGGGTTGTAAGGGGTATGTAGAAATGAAGAGGTTGGCACAGGATAGGAAGGGATGGAGGATTGCATCAAACCAGTCTAAAGACTGACGACAGCAAAAAAAAAAAATCTATAATCAAACAAAATATGAGCTTTATATCAATCGTTCGTTCACACGAGCGGTTGCAAGGAAACGATTAACAACTATTGGCAATTATGTAATGCATTAACACTAAGCTTAACGAAACACCAATATAAGGAAAAATCAACAAATAGTTTAAAAAAAAAAAAAAAAAAAAAAAAAAAAAAAAAAAAAAAAAAAAAAACGAAAATCCGTAGATATTTTAACAAAATCGATAATCCTAACTTTTTATAAAAATCCGTAGAAATGGCAGCACTGTTCGCGGGTACCTATACCACTATGAAAGCAATCGCGTAAAGCGTAGGACACCGACTCAGCCAGCCAAGTTGGTTCGTTATAGAGCGCGTGCTGGAAGGAAGACGGCAGGGCTGTGTAGGGAACAGCGGGCGCGCCTCTCGGCGCTACACGGCAGCCAATAACAGCACTCCACAAACTAAAAGGGGCAACCTCGTCACAGCACTGCTGGCCACTCCAACTTAACCAACCTCATCAAGGGAACCATCTTCCACCCCGGATAGAGCACGGGAAAAAGTGTTTCAAAGTAGTATATTTATCTCTGTGTATGTGCGAAGTATGTGCCTATGTATGAGTATGTGTGTATATCCAGGTGTGTGTATGTCTTTTTTTTTTAAACTGCTTAACGTCTCTTAACAGCGGTCTTTAGAGACGGGAAAGGATGGCAGGCAAGGAATGGGAAGGAATTCGGCGATGGCCTTTTGAAGGAAGCATCCAGGCATTTGCCTGGAGTGATTTGGGAAACCATGGAAAACCCAAATCTGGATGCCCGGACGGGGATTGGAACCGGGCGTGTATGTAAATGTATGTGTATCTGTATGTGAAAGTGTGTATACATGTACGTCTCTTAACAGCGGTCTTTAGAGACGGGAAAGGATGGCGGGCAAGGAATGGGAAGGAATTCGGCGATGGCCTTTTGAAGGAAGCATCCAGGCATTTGCCTGGAGTGATTTGGGGAAACCATGGAAAACCCAAATCTGGATGCCCGGACGGGGATTCGAACCGGGTGTGTATGTAAATGTATGTGTATCTGTACCGACTCTTAGCGAAGATCCGAGCGTACGGTATATCTGATCAGATTTGCGAATGGATACGCGATTTTCTAACTGGTCGGTCACAGTATGTCGTTGTAGACGGGGAAGCCTCTTCTAAACTAGATGTTACTTCGGGCGTTCCTCAAGGAAGTGTAATAGAACCACTTCTTTTCTTAATTTTTATAAACGATCTCGGTGACAACGTTAATTGCAGGATGCGATTTTTTGCTGATGATGCACTTATTTATAGGGAAGTGAGGTGCTCCGACGATTGCTTAGAAATTCAGCGCGATCTGGATGTTATTTCGGAATGGTGCCGTGAATGGCAGCTTACACTTAACTGTAAAAAGTGCAAGGCAATGCACATAAGTAATAAAAAGACCCCGCTTGCTCTGGACAATTCAGTTGTTGACACTGTAGATTCCCTGAAGTATCTAGGCGTAACAGTACAAAGCAACATGAAATGGGACTTGCACATAACTTCCGTTGTAGGAAAAGCTAATTCCAAACTACGATTCATAGGACGTATTTTGAGAAGTTGTAATGCTCATACAAAGGAAATAGCGTACAAAACACTAGTGCGTCCGCATTTGGAATACTGTTGTGGAATTTGGGATCCGTAACGCAAGGGATTGATTGACACATTAGAGAAAGTACAGAGAAGAGCCGCTCGATTCGTGACTGCTAGTTACAGTCCTTACGTAAGTGTCACAGAGCTAATTCGTGGGTTGGGCTGGGATTGTTTGGCGGACAGACGACGTCGTTTTCGTTTGAATTTGCTGGAGAATATGCGAAAATCTTTAAGTTACGAGTGCAACGAAATACTTCTTCCGCCAACCTATTTAGGTCGCAATGACAGGAGGGATAAGATTAGAGAAATAAGATGCCTTACTGATTCATTTATGTATTCCTTCTTTCCTCGATCTGTTCGGGATAGGAAAGCGCAGAATTAGGATTGGTGCTTAGCACCCTCTGCCACCCACAGTATTTGTGATTTGCAGAGTATAGATGTAGATATGAAAGTGTGTATACATGTATTGTGTATGTACAAGAAGGATATAAACACGTATGTATATTATAATAAATAAAAAGACAATTGTTGTTGTAATGTAAAAAGAGCGGTTTAAGTGAAGTAATTGAAATTAAACAAGCTTTATGCATCTACTCTGTTTACGAAATTTTTCAAGCCAACTAAGGTAACACGTAATGAGTGTTAGTTGGCTAACCACGCAGACTGGTGGCCGTCCATCATGCAACGTAAGCTGAAAGCACCGGCCGGCAACCTGTCATACCGGCCGATTGTGGAGTGAGCCAAATTAATATTTCTTTTTGTTCTCTCTTGTACTATTAATGTTTTCTGGGTAAAATCTACGCCTCCCAATTAGGGTAAAATACAGAATTTGTCGTAAGACTTTTTTTTTTTTAATTACGGCTTTACGCCTCGTCGAAGTCGAGGTCATTAGAGGCGGAATGGGATTGGGGACAAGGAACGGGAAGGAATTCGGCCAATGCCTTTTTGCAGGAAGCATCCCGGCATTCACCTGGAGTGATTTGTAGAAACAATGGAAAAGCCAAATCTGGATGACCGGACGGCGATTCGAACCGGTGTCTTCCCGAATGCGAGGCCAGAGTGTTAACCAGAGTGTGGGGAAGATACTCTAAAGTTGATAAACTGAATAATAAGCTTGTTTTGTGAAGACTGTTGGTAGATTTAAGATGTTTTCGTGAATGTTGTGCGGGTTGATTTAACAATGTTTGAATACAGAATAATTTGCACGTTTTGTGAAGACTTTCTCGCGTAGACTGAACGTGGTTCAAGCACATGTTGATATCTGTTTCCAAAACTCTCGAAGAATTTATAGAGAGTAGGTGTTTTCTGAAATAAGAACTTAATGATTCATTTTTATTTATTAAATAAAATAAATAACTTTTATTTTTAAAATTCATGTTACTCAAAGAATAAATAAGCAAAGACAAAACTTAAAATTTTATTGTAAATCACCCCTTTTCATCTAACAGTATTTTTATTACAGTGTGTGGAGATTCTACAACATGCAATATTCGGGAAAGAATCCGATTAGTTAGAACGCACGGTGTGTAAATTATAAAGAATATGATTGTAATTTTAACTACTATTATATAACTAGTAAGTATGTTGTAAATTAGGGAGGTTATAATTAGGCGTCGTCCAGTCAGCAAAATAAAAAATAAATGCCTTTCCCAGGGGGGAGGGGGGGGGGGCGGAGAGCAGTTACAGTTCACATACAAATAAACAAGCTTCGCTAAAGATAAAGGTGAGAGATTGCGAGAACCATAAAAATCTGTGATTTCTTGACTTCGAGTCAGGCACTAAGGTTTTTGACCAAATGACTTGATTACTAGACTGTCTGCAATTGTCGTCTCTGATTAATCGGTAGCATGCTCACCTTTAAAACCTAATTATCAGCACTCATTAGCAACACTTCTTTTTCAGTATCTATCATCTAAGCCAATAATGCCGTAGTCGGCCAACTCATTAGCACTTTCATATGGTAGTCGTTAATGCAAAGGTTGTTGTAGGTCCCAATTCTAAACTAAACAATGAGAGATGATGGCGAAAGATTGTAGGTAAACAAACAGATAAAGGGAACACACAAAGCGAGCAGACGGGGGAGAGAGAGATAGAGATGGAAGTGTCATTAACAAAGTCCAAAGATTTTCCCCGTTGAAGGCGGATTAAAGCGCAACTCTTTTTAATCCACTTGTAGCGTGTACGCTGTGATGAAAGTGCCGCTGTCTGCCTTTGCAGTGGCGCGCACAAAAGGTTTCTTCGCGCGGGCCTTCAACTGAGCGGAAAGGAGAGGAGAGACGCACAAAACAATTTTAACTTGAATGGCCCGCACGGAGTCCCGACTGCACTTGTTACTACCACCATCCAATTACCTACACTCAGGCAGACATCGCTAAACGCTATCCTCGCACAAACGAGCACGCCCGTCATCTTTTTACCTTCCATTCTTCTTGTCTTGATGTGTCCTACGAGCTACAAGAAGCAAAATTCAAAATCTTAACGGTGATATCATCACGCTATTGTCATCTACATGTACCTTTACTCCGCGATTCACAAATTGTGGGTGCCAGAGGATGCTTTGCACCAAAAACTAATCACTACTTTGTGCATTCCAATTCCGAATGCAAGTGAAAAATAAGAATTCATTATACATCAGTGCGGCACCTTATTTTTCTAATCTTATCTCTCCTACTCTCCAAGTAGGTTGGTGGACGAAGTTGTGCCTCAACCAACCTATTCTCCAGAATTGGCTCCGGCAGACTTTTTTCACTTCCCAAAACTGAAAAACATTTAGAAAGGATGTCGTTTCCAGACCATAGAAGAAATTCAAGACAATGCGACGAGAGAATTGCACGCCATCGGAGAAATTGCATTCCAAGAGGAATTCCAAAACTGGAAGAAACGATGGCAACGGTGTCTTTATAGTAAAGGAGAGTAAAAGTTTGTATGATGAGCAATAAAGAAATTACAGCAGAAGTTCGGTCTTTTTTTGAACACACCTCGGAATTCACCGCACTCGTAAATGAAAGTGGGTGTACGCATCAATATGTTCAAATAAAACAAACATCCCAGCCCAACCTAAGAATCAATCCTGTGACGCTTCCGTAAGGACTGTGACAAGCAATCACGAATCGAGAGGCTCTGCTCTGTACTTTCTCTATACTGTCATCATTACGAAGCTGATACAATTGCACAATAGCTCGTAGTCCAAATATGGACGCACGAGAGTTTTGTACGGATTTTCCCATTTGTTTGTGAATTACAATTTTTCGAGATTCGACGTATGAATCGCAGCCTAGAATTAGCTTTACCCAAACCGATTAATGTGTATGTCACATTTAATGTTTCTTTGTACTGTTAGACTTCCTTTATGAACACTCGCAGGACTGGTAACAACCACAGGGAAGTTATTCAACATTGGCCTTCTGAAGGGACCTTGCTGGCATTCAGCTAGACGATTTCGGGAAACTATAAAAAATTTAAAAAATCTGGATGGTCGGAAGGGGATTCGAATCTGTGTCCTCCAAAACGCTAGGTCAGAACGTTACAGCTCACCCACCACTTGCTCCAGAAACTAATATTTTTTCTAGAGACTTGAGTTTTACACTCCAATTTTTGTTTGTATTACCTGATAGATTCAACTCTCATCAATAGGTAGCGGTGATCAAATCGTCACGCGCTCTTCTACTAGATATATGCACGCGTATTCCACCATTTTATTCCATCACAAAATTAAAAAAATAAGAAAAAATACAAAATGGAACCGGGAAAAAGTAATAAGTTAAAAAATCCTGCTATCAGTTTTGCGCATGTTGTCCGCCTTGGCCAGGCTGTTTTGGTTGAATCGAGCACTGCAGAGTAGCATTTCGTGTCGTCACGCGGTACTGCGGCCTGAGCCCATCATTCGATCTGTTACAGTGACCGCCGCACAGGTGTGTTCGGGACACACGTCAGAATGTCAATACCGCCGACTTGCGTGGCAGAGCCGCTGTTTCACCAGTTAACCCCGGTAGGTCAGCGAACTAGTCAGCTCACAGTAACCGCTGGTCAGCTGCACCAACACATAAGGCGGCACGCATTACACACGAAGCATCTGAGTCATAGACTCTAATTTGGGGCAGGAGCGGTGCCGTAATCACCCAACAATGAAAACGTTCCGAAAATAGAAAGTTTCTAACTGACAGTCTCACCAATTTCTGTATGAATTTGACCAGTGACATTCATAGAATAGTTACCTGTAATATGAACATTTTTACGTTAGACAATAGGCAAAGAAGCAATAATTCTACACCAGATCAAGAAGATAAAGATAAAACGTACTGGGCATACTATGAGGGGATATGCCATGTGTAAGATTGTTACAGCAGCATCTCCACCTTATATGCAGCCATCTTTTTTTTTTTCGCGTTATGCTCTCTGAGATTTTTCATTCAAATTAGCGGGATGTTACCAATTTAGAAAGACGCTAATGCTGTGGCGCCGAGTTACTTTATAATAAGTCCGATTCCACGTTCTAAATCACTCTAATTCTCGGGGGACCAACAGAAATTGGAGTCTTTATTATTTTTTGGAATTTACTGCACGTTGATATGGAGGATCTCGCTGAAAAGTTGAGAACTGTGTAAGTGGAGTGTTTTGATAGTAACTACGATGAAATCGGGCTTTCTTAATTACGTATCGATACAATCACCTTATCAGCAATCAGAAAATCTTGGAGAAATAGTTATTTTATTGAGACCTTACACCTCGTCAGTAGCAGGAGAGCATTGGGGACGAGTAACGAGGAGGAATCCGGCCATGGACATTTTGAAGGAACCATCCCGGCATTCGCATGTGGTAATTTCTGAAAAGCATGTAAAACCGAAATCTGGATGGTCGGACGGGGATTTGAGCCCGCGTTCACCCGAGTGCTCGGTGAAAAAGTGAATCTGTTTGGGAAAGGTAGGTAATATTTTTTATTTAGGGCTTTGCAGGTCATCGACGTCAGGACATCGGAGCCGAAAGACGACCGCAGACAAGGAATGCGAAGGAATACTGCCATGGCCTTTTGAAGCAACTATTCTGTCTTCAGCAATTTTGGAAATCTATGTAAAACAGATACCTGGATCGAACCCACGTCCTCCTGAATGTCAGGTCCGACATTAACCACTCACCCACCACTTGAAGTAGAAAGGGCATATATATTATGGATACAGAAACTTACAAGTTCCAAAAGTGGTGCATGAGAACAAATCAGGAAACACTGATTAGTTAGATGTAAACAAAAAGGGTAGTCCACACTGCATAGTGCCGAGCAGAATGAGGGAGAAAAGCAGTGGGGACATTGATACAAAAAAAATTGCTGATGATACTATGATCTGGGGAGAAGAAGAAACGGTGAAGATGAAAAGGTTTAAAAGGGTGGAACACACAGCTAAGACATGGCCTGGTCATTTGGAAAGAGTATTGTGCGATGCTGGTGACTGGGAAGGGAAACACAACGGATATTAAGGTGGATGCAGCAACACTGAATTTTTGGGGAATTTTTTTTTATATTTGCATGTAAGTTTGACGGCTGATGAAAGAATTGGAAATAAGATAACTAGGCCGAGTGTGATGAATGAGCGGTAGCGCACTGGCTTCGCATTCGGGAGGACGCGGATTCGAATCCCCCATCCAACCATCCAGATTTGGGCTTTTCATGGTTTCCCCAAATCACTCCAGGCGAATGGTGGAATGGTTCCTTCAAAAGGCCATGACCGGACTCTTTCCAGTTCCCTGTCTCCAGTCGTTTCCCGCCTCTAATGACCTAGACGTCGACAGGCTCAAAGCCAGCAGTAAGATAAGTAGCAAATTACGACACGGAGGAAATTTCTCCAAGGTATTATAGATGTGTCAAGCGATAAAAGTGTGCCCAGAACGGCAGAAATAGTGATTAAATCTCATTACACTCAATACTGACGTTCGCATCAAAGGCATAAATAATGCTGTAGATCTCAATTAGTTTACCAATAATACAAATGAAATTTCTTAGAAGTGCAATAGGACAAACAGTTTGGCGGAGGAAGAGTTTGATACGTTCGTTTGGATACATCAGGAGGATGGCACGAATTATACTTCAAGGACGCGCAAAAGAATTGCAACGTCTAGGAAAATAATCTAGAGAAAGCGCACGTGCAAGGTAGAGAGAGTGTTTGAAGAGGAGGCAGCTGGGAGGAAATGATAAAATGGGACACGTGGATGGACACCCGGACCCAGCGAACCGCAACGGGAGTGGATACGCAAACAGGTAATAAATAATACGGCCACTAGACTTTAACCAAGGTCCTTACCGCTTCGTCGCGCATCAGAGTACTCACACGGGTATTAAGAAGGCTGTCTCAACTTTTTATTTTCAAGTTCTTCTAATGTTGTAAGATCATTTTAAACTTTCCTCTAATAAGATAACCAGGTATTTAAATAGCCACACAATTACATCACTCTAAGAACATAATCGTCCATTTTTAAATAACTCTTATTATGAATTTCCAATAACCGAACTTTTACCAACAATAATAGCTCCTCTTGCAGCCAGGATTTTATAAATATACTATCTGCTCTCTGGGCCGACAAAGGGTATCTTTACACTGGAATCAACTTTGACCGATTTTTCGCTCAGCTGGACAGCCAACCGAACTCTGCCGACTGAAGTGGTTACTGTGGCCCAGATTACGAAAGATTTTTCTTGAATTCCCAACATATCTCGTTGCAAAATAGACGAAACTTTAGGTGAGAAATCTCTCCTGAGATTTAATAATATGTTTGGTAGAAGAAGAAGTGTACAGTATATATAAAAGTTATTTTTTTCAAGGATGTGGGAGTGTTACCTAGCTTTAGTCTAAACTACTGAAAACTGTACTTTAGAATGAAGCCGGAGACATTTTTATATTTATAGTTTGGACGAAATCCGAACGCCTTTACAAAACTATTCAAACTTCAGAAAATGTATTTCACTGGAAGAAAAGCTAGCTGCGACATTGCGGTAGGTACCTACGTCGATTTTATTTAATACAGGTTCCTTCCATAGTTTTCTGCTAATATTCCTGTTATGATACGATTTTAACGACGTATTCCATACCAAAGTGGTGACCAACTCTCAAGTCCATGACGATTCAAAACGCAGAAGTGGAGCAAAAGCGAGTAGTGAAAGAACGTGTAGCCCAACGTCGCAGGGGTCACAGCAAAACTTATGATGCAATGTAGCGAGATAACCCGTTAGACGGATAGAAACAAAATTATTTGGTCGGTGACGGAAGTCTACAGAGTTTGTCGGAGTTGGGCCGAGTAGGTCGGTCATAATGTAACAACTTTCACCAGAATTCATATAATCGCGTTGGGTTGTATTCGGCAGAGCGAAAAATCTGTAAAAGTCTGTTTCAATGTGAACGTTCCCTAAGCCAATAGTTCTAGCCAACTCGGAGAGATTAAATTATCGTACGGCATAGTTGGCTTGGAGATTTCACAGGATTGTTCGGCCGCCGATTGACAGAGCTTGCACCTCTTGTGGTGGCTACGTAACCTAACTCGGTAGTCCTACCGGCTGTAAGGGACCTTCAGCGTTTTGGCAGGAGAGGAGGGTTAAGGACCTTTGGATCTGCAGTGTAGTTAATCAGGGTGCCGCGGGTTGTCCGTGGACCGGTGATGATGGCACGTGCTGCAATCGATCGCGCTGGGCAGGGCTGGGCCCGGCCGGCGGTTGCCATGGCGACAACTTCCAGCGCCGCCGCCGCCGCCCCCCGCGACGGCAAATTGATCGCGCGGGACGTTAAGGGGAACACTTCAAACAACAACACCAAGCATGGATGGTTCTGTCCCCAACTAGCGCAATCACTGCAATCTCTGCTGCCACATCTAGATAACTACCTCCAGCGGCGACACCGATTCAAACTTGAGACTTCTCCATCCGTGGACTGTAGGCTACCATGCTGTTCTTGTTAACAATATTAAAGTTCATTAATGCTCAAAATCATCCAGATCAACATCCAAGAAATGTTTTATCATTTCGCAGATACCAGTTTTATTTTTAATGGAAATTATTATAATCATCCGATCTCGACACTAGAAGGTATGAGATAGAGAAGAAACGAAGGTCGCTATCTATAATAATATTATAAATGCGAAAGTAACTCTGTCAGTCTGACTGTTACATTTCTTGGGCTAAAGGCTACTCCAATCGTGATGAAATTTGACAAGGAGATGCTATTTGACATTAGGATGGACATGGGATATCATATTCTGTATAGATAAGAACATATCGTCATTAAATTATGAAAACTATTTGAAATGTCAAAGACAAACGCATAATATCTATATGTTTTTGTAATGTGCAACGTTAGATAGCAATGGCAGCGTAGCGTAGTGGTAACGTGCTTGCTTCTTAACTCCCGTGTGGCTTCGGGTTCAAACCCTACTGGGAGCAAAATTTTTTATGAATTGTTTTTCATAGTTTGAGCCAAGCATAGGATTTTGTAGTAAGGATACCATGTTCTGATATATCTTTGGCGATAGAATGTGCCATAAGAATTTACTTTATTCAGGGTAAACTGGTTCCAAAGACAGTTTTTGTGTGATCTAAACTAATAATATTATATATGCGAAAGTAAGGTTTGTTTGTTTGTTTTTTTTGGTTTTTTTTTTTACTATATGTGTATACCGATATACTTTGTATCATTAGGAACGAAATAGGATACTTTTTTCCGATATGAATAAATGAGACAGGTTGGACGGTAGAGTGGTATATCGATAGCGTTCCCGTCATATTATGCCGACATATCTTAGGTAACTTTCAGCTTTGTGTATCCAATTCTAGCAATCAAATTCTAAATCCACGCGTACGAAGTCGCGGGTAAAAGCTAGTCTGTATATATGTTTGTTAATTTATTCGTGACATGTGTAGTTCCTTAAATTAAATACGGTAGCATGTGACAATATCACACTCCACCAATCATCTTATTTTCTATAGTTAATTGAATATATTTATAAAAAATGTAGTTGCTGTATGTATTTTGTTTCATTGTATTGTGAGATTCTAAATTTGGGATAACGTAGGTTAGTAGTTGTAATTAGAATTAAGATCTTTGGTTGTTGGGAGGGCGTAAAAAAGATTAGTGTACTGACTGTCGTAAAGTAAGGTCGTGCGGGACAGAGGTCTGAGTATTATCGGGGCATTATAAGAATATTATGACGCAGTTTTACAGAAAAAGTGAATATTCCCGAACAATGCTTATAATTATTCAGTAACCTTTCATTTGGTCTGATACATTAATTATGTTTTTATTTTCGCAGTTAAATGAGGGGCAGTTAATATGTGATCGTGAAGAATCGGGCCTTTCATCCATAACATGCTGCTATATATTGAAATGCGATAAGTAGCGGCGATTCTTCGCGAGTTGATGTTCTGATTTATCATCACTGTTAATTAACTCTTAAACTCATAAGTGACAATCGTGTAAGTGACCAAGCAAAATTCCTAATACCTTGATGATGGTCATGCCAGCCGTCTCACGTCGCTCGACCAAACTGCCCGATTATTCATTTATTTACTTACGTCCAAATCATAAATGTTACAAAATTAAGCATAAAAATTTTGTGACACGCAAGCATATACAAGAGCTGGGGGGAAATGGTGTGCATCGCAGACTCACTAGAAAATTTTTGCCAGATAAAGGCACATCTTTTAGCTGTGGAGTGAATCTGAGCCACGTCTGCCTTAGAGCATTTCACTTCCAGTATATGACTAAAAAGCAGTTGGGCAACTCATTTCCCGTCGCAGATACGAAAGTAAATCTTATATACTCGTGTATATATATATATATATATATATATAAATAGATGTGTGTTTCCCTATATTTCACTTTTCAGCCACCACTACCTAGAACAGATCACTGGTATTTGTGTGTGGAAGTAGCATGCAGTTTCCTGTCGTGCACAACGTTGATCGAATGCCGATAGCTGTGGGGATGTGCGAGATATGATGGTTAAAAGTGGTCGATAAAGGGCATTTTCATATTTCGACCAAAGACTTGTGTAACCTTATACTTCTCTTTCCTGCCACAACTACATAGGATAGACCATTAGATGTTATTACCACACACAACCATCAATCTCCCATTGGGAACTATGGTGGTTAGATGTCGGTGGCTATGGAGGTGTGGGAGATATGGTGGTTGAAAGTGGTCGACCTGCGCCGCTTTCATATTTCTACCGAAGACGTATGTGTAATGGTGTATCACTTTTCAGCCAAAACTATCTAGCGCAGATCACTGGTGTTTGTGTGTGGTAGTAGCAAGGGTCACCCGTCGATCACAACGTTGACCGAATTTCTGTAACTGTGGGAGTATGGGAGATATGGTGGTTGAAAGTGGCCGATCAAGGATATTTTCGTATTTCGACCAAAGACATGTGTGTCCGTATATTTTACTTTGCTGCCTGTACTACATAGCGCAGATGACTGGCGTTTGTGTGTGGTAATAGCATCGAGTCTCCCATCGTGCACTATTGTGGTTAGATGTCGGTCGCTGTCAATCCAAATTCTTTACAAACACGAACGAAGTCGTGGGTTAAAAGTCGCAGGACGGAAATCCTTAATTAAAAAAATTACTTCGTATAAACACTAACTATTGCTGTGATATGCCTGTGAAACATGGCGATTTAGAGACAAACAAGAGAATTTACTTTTTCTTTTTCTCCTCAGCAGTTGGAGGATGCTTTTTTCTTGAGAAATTTAAGCTATTTGTTTTCATCTTGCCTTTTTCATTGATGGAAGTTTATTTTCGTATTGATTTTGTGTGTGTGCGTGCGCCGGCTAATTCAAGCCTACTCTTCCGATGGACACGAAGAGGAGCAGACGTAATGTGCCCAACCGACGGACGAATCACCCACCAAGTGTGGTATGCTCTTACATAATACGCACTGCTGATAGGGTTGGGATTTAACCCAGAACCTTGGTGCATAATATGGTGATAAACATTTCTTTTACCGCCAGGACTCGAACCAGCTAGCCCCGAGTCAGGCGCCTGGCCACGTCACGGTGCAGCAACCAACTGATCGCAACTTTACTTATGACTTCGTATTTTCAGATATGACGAACAGACTCCCACACGGAGAGATGAAGCTCTGGAAAAACTCGAAATGCACTCGCCGTTGAGGAAATAAAACAGAAAAAAACGCGCAAAAGTGGAACACCGACAGAAAACTAAATCCTGTAAACGCCAACAACAGACTGTAATAAGCCACAACAAAAAGAAGCGCGGAGATATGAAGTTTCTGCTCTAAACTAAACCTCGCATAGCTGCAGGAATGGTATAAATAGGGCATATGAAGTAATCATGCAAATTGCATCTGCGACTTTAATGGAATCGTAACTTTGTTCTTATTGAAATAAAACTCAAAATTAGACGTTAGTCACATTTACATAAAACACATCACACTGAAAGCAAGGAAACAAAACAGACCACAACGGCTGCATATAAGCAAATGAAATACGGGAGCACTAGTGAATTTAATTTTTCAGATTAAATAGCGCACATTCCATTTTGGCGATTGCAAAGAATTTAATAAAACATTCATTCGGGCTAAACGATTCGAAAATTGGAGACAAAAATAGTAGCTGACTTTTTTTTTCACATTATTACTGCATCACTTTGTGAAACTGAAACATTAAATCTATCGACCTATCAGTAAAGTTAAAAAAAAAAAAAAAGTAGTTGAAAATTTACGCAAGTCACAAAACAAAGTTGACGATGCAGAGTACAAAAAAGATTTCTGTATTCTGCTGAAATCTCCTGTTACGCCCCTGCAATGTAATTAAAAAAAGTTGGAAGAAGAACGATAGCAGTCAGATAAAAGCAAGTGATATATACTGAGGTTACCTTAACAGCTAGAACCTATGTGAGTCACGTGTCTTTTATGTCAAAACAGTCATACTACAACAGTGGGCAAGCGTTTTAATTCTGTAACAGTCGTGCAGTAATAGTGCACACGATAAAAAAATATAGTTTACTTAGAGGAATACTATCAAGAGCCGTTGATGTTCACGAATGATAATGCCCCTCCCCCCTCCCCTGGCTATTTAGGGCAGTAAAACTATTACCAATGTTGAAACTCGCTAACCGTAACAAGAAACAGAGCTATAAACACTGATCGTTTGGCGGTTTTAATTGAAGCTTTTCATTCTATTTTTTATTTATTTATGGCTTTACGCCTGGACGTAGGGATGAAAAGGTACGGGGAGCAAAGAACGGAAAGCATTTCGGCCATGGTGTTTTGAAGGAATTTGCTCGATTTCGGAAAAACCATGGAAAACCGAAATCTGGATGGCTGGAAGGGGAATTCTGAATGATTAGCATGAGGGATGCCTTCCAGATTTTCATTCTGCTACTCGCTCCAAAAGACTAAGATTTTTTTTTGCTGTTGTCAGTCTTTAGACTGGTTTGATGCAATCCTCCATCCCTTTCTATCCTGTGCTAACCTTTTCGTTTCTACATACTCCTTACAACCCACGTCCTCATATAACTAAGATAACAGTTCATTTAAGCTTCAAATTCAGTCACCTTTTAAAACAATGCAGTGTTAGGACCAGCGGTTGGTTACGGAAAATAAGCGGGAAATGTATATGGTAAGTGAACAATGATACGTTTCTGAAACGGGAGTGGTGTTGTCGCAGTTCTGCCATGTAGGTGATGGGTCAACAGTTTACCTAGTGCGATGGCCCCTACGCATCCCGCTTACCGCAACACAGCACTCCCTCACAGTGGTATTAACGTTGATTCAGTCTCGAGCGGTCTGCGAGCTCAGTGGTTTGTGGGATTTGGTTTGGATTCCACAACCAAGGCGGAATGAGCGACAAATTGAAACTGACGACAACCTCCCTATATTCTTTCGTCTCTTCTTTTGCACACTCGTATATCTGTTTCCAAGATTGACACTGATACATCCTTCGCCAACACTCCCTTATTAAGTTAAATGATTTTGTTGTGGATGGCACATCTCGGTAGCCTGACTACACTCACAAAACATTCTGTTATGTCGCTACAGGACCGCTTTTAGCGTGGCTACTTCTTTGTCGCCAGCCTGGCGCCTAAGAATCGGCAGATACACAAACCCCCTCGTTATGTCTCTTCCAGTATCGCTATTAGCTGCACTCGGCACCTGCAACAAGCCTCTACCCCTCAAGCTGATTAAAAATTAACATGACTTATATTTAAAACTAAATTTTTACGTATGTATAATCCGCCTCGCGTCATCCACCACTTTGTCGTTTTTGTTTTTTGTTGTTGTAGTTTTTTTTACCTATGGCTTTACGCCTCGTCGACGTCATTAGAGGCGGGGTGGAATTCGGGACAAACAACGGTAAGGAATTCAACCATGGCCTTTTGAAATTAAGTATCCCGGCATTCGCCTGGAGTGATTTGGGGAAAACATGGAAAACCCAAATCTGGATGCCCGGACGGGAATTCGAAGCGGTGTCCTCCCTAATGCGAGGCCAGAGAGCGTTACCGCTCACCCACCACTCTCGGTTTGTTTTTCTTGATCCGCGCTTCAAGTATTAATCTTTAAGCCAGACTGCTTCTCTAGTACCCCGGTTTTTCCTAAACCCAAACTGATCTTCACCTACCATCTTTTCTATTCTTCTGTATATTATCCTGATCCGTAATGTTGAAGCGAGTGATGTAACACATGTGATGCGGTAATTCTTACATTTGTCGACTTGTGCTTTCTTCGCAACTGTGAAGATGATACTATTACTAAAATGGGTTGGAATCTTTCCAGTTAGCTTTGGATTTCACAAGTTCTGCACAATTACACGCACCTTATTTAAATTCAAATCTTTCAAAACTTTATCAAATTCTTTCCTTAAAACAACATCTCTTAAGTCATGTCGACATCTCCTTCTTTCCAGTAAACTGTTGTTTAAATTATTCCCATCATACAGTTTCTTTATGTATTACTTCCATCGATCAGCTCTATCTTCTGATCTTAAAAGAGATTTCACACCATCAGCTCTAATTTTTATGCATCTTTCGTTCATTTCTCCAAAATTCTGTTTGACCTATTTATAAGCCACATCAATTTTACCTACCACCATTTCATTTTCTACTTCTCCGCACTTTTTTTGCCGCTACTTTTCGTTTGCATTTCCTATTTATTTGGTTTCTAAAATGTCTTTACTGCTCTCTTCCTGCTCCATTCGGGGTATTTCTGTACATTCTCCTCTGATTCATCAACTCCAATATGTCTTCTGTGACCCAAGGTTTTCATGTGGCTTTTTCCTAAAGCCTAATGTTTCTTTATTGGCTCTGATTATTTCTCTCTTCAAAGCATTCCATCAATCCTCAGTTGAACTACTTTCAGAGATTTTTTTTTAACCTACGTCTACATCTCTACAAATTTTTTTATGTTAGATTGTTTCAGTTTGTTCACTTCCAGTCTGTTCCACCTGGGTTGCTTCTTTATTCTCTCGAATTTTAGCCTGTATTTCACGACTATCACATTGTGGTAAACTCCTGGTTGTGCTTTACAGTGTAGAATTTGATTCCTTAATCTCTGTTTGACTATGATATAATCTAGATATCTACCTGTATCCCTTGGACGTTTGCAGGTTTATATCCTTCGTGTATGATTCTTAAATAGTGTGTTCGCTTGGATGAGTTTATATATTTTACAAAATTCTAACAACCTGCTTCCACGCGTATTTCTTTATCCTAGGCCAAAACTCCTTACAGTATTTCCATCTTTTCCTTCCCCGCTATAGCATATCAACAATCCACGATCATTACATTTTCCTACCTCTTCACATATTGGATTAATTCTTCAACTTCACCGTATATTTTCTCCTTTTTTTTCATCATCTTCGTGCAACCTTGGCATATAAACTCTTGTACTAACGTGGTTGGAACAGGCTTAGTTTCTAAACTCATCAAAATAATCCAGTCACTAAACTGTTTGAAATAACTCATCCATTTCCGTACTCTCTGGTTCATTATAAATCCAACATCAGTAACTCCAACGAAGGCTTTTGCATTAAGTATTCCGTTTTTCCAACACCCGAAATCCTGTGCATCCTACCACTTAATATCATTTCTCCCAACATCTGACATAAACAGTTCCATATCCTTTTGAGTTTTCTAATCTACCTATTCAGACTTCTAACATTCCACGCTCCGACTAGTAGAATGTCTCTATCCATTCTGATGCCTACTTCCTCAGTACTCCCCACCTAGATATCCGATTGGGGGAATATTTTACCTCCGGAATATTTTACCCAGAAAGAAGTCGTCATTCTATATTTAATTTGAGAGGATTACATGGCTCGGGATACCTTTTGACTCTTTAATGCAGTGGTTTCCCGTTGCCTTCTGCGTCCCCATGCCGTTAATCATTTCTGATTCATCCTCCTTTAGAGCCCGTTACCAATCCCTAGGGCAAGAGGTTGCCCTGAAACATTCCTCGCTCTTCCGCCCTCCTTTCAGGAGGCCGTTGGCAAGTAAGGAGTGACTCCTTATACCGGGAATCATTCAGTCGCCAGAGACGTCTTTTTTTTTATAGTGCTTTACGCCTCGTCGGCGTCGGGGTCATTACAGGCGGGATGGGACTGGTGACAAGGAACAGGAAGAAATTCAGCTATGGCCTTTTGAAGGAAGCATCCCGGTATTCGCCTGGATTAATTTGGGGAAACCATGGAAAACGAAAATCTGGAAGCCGGAACGGGGATTCGAACCGGCGTCCTCCCGAATGCGAGGCCAGAGCGTTAACCGTTCACCCACCACGCTCGGTGGTTGGATGAGGCTAGTACTCGTATAGTCTCTCCGGTAATACTGTCGGGTGAATGTTTACGAGTGGGAAGTGGATTCGAAGCGAGGTTCTTCCGGGGCGCAGCAGACCTGCTCTCCCCAAAGGCCGCCAGGCCGGTGGACACGGGACTGTGTCGAGATCTCATTACCCGAGGACCGCAGAGCAAATTAAAGCGGGCCTCGTCCGATGCCGGCCCTTGAATTAAATATTGAGCTCGTTAATAGGCCGAACAGTATGGACTGAAGGGGAGCGGACACCGTGCCACTCGCAGGGTAACGTAATAAGGGCAGAGTGTTTGATCTGCGCCCGACGATATTGCCTTCGTTGCCTAATTTCTGCTTCTGCATATTCAGTGGCAGTTCTCACATCTTCATGTCAAGCACCCTATTACATTAAAATGATAGTATTATCAGCAAACTGCCTGGATTTAATACCTAAGCAAAAAAAAAGGATAGCCGGAAATCCAATTTTTTTTTTCTCCTTAGCCGATTGCTGACTAAAGGAATATGGCCGTTTTGTGGTCACTCCTAATTAATATTTATTAAGGTAACGAAAAAATGGAACTATTGAAAAAAAGATTTAAAAAGTTAACCGTCAAACCGATGATCATGCGAAGTACAAAAAAAAGTCAATGGTGATGTAACAATTCACTGGATGAAAGATTCTCTATTGTTATGCTACCTTATGTTTCGCTAGTAAATAAAAAGAACATTCAAACAATCAAGATCGTATGGGCAAAAGCCAAATAAAATATTTTATTCAGAAAGCAATATACTAAACAATGTGGAAATAGTGCAAGATATATATTTAAACACGGTCAAAATCAAATCATCGTATGGCTTTGTTGGCCGGGAGATCTCGAAGGACTGTTCGGCCATCAAATGCCTGACTTAGATTCTCTGCACAGTGCGCCTCCCGTCGTGGCTAACTGTTATTATTATTATTATTATTACTCCGCGATTCACTAAAAATGGGTGGAATTAGATTAAACTGGTATATGGGATCTACAGTTAAAAGTGGAATCCGACGCACTTCACAATACACAGCAAACTGTATCTTAGGTGAAGGTCAGGTTAAGGGCCTTTGAAAATCCCAGTCGAGACCAGGATGCGAATCGGGGATCTTTCTTTTTTTTTTTTTGTAACTGCTTTACGTCTCTTTTTAACATCGAGGTCTTTAGAGACGGGAAAGGATGGGGGGCAAGGATGGGGGCAAGGAATGGGAAGGAATTCGGCCATGGCCTTTTGAAGGAAGCATCCCGGCATTTGCCTGGACTGATTTAGGGAAACCATGGAAAACCCAAATCTGGATGCCCGGACGGGGATTCGAACCGCCGTCCCCCCGAATGCGAGGCGAGAACGCTAACCGTTACACCGCCCCGCTCGGTGGGGATCTTTCGATCTCGTCAGACGCCTTAACGACTGAGCTATCAGACCGCTGAAGGTGTCTCCATACGACGAAGTTTAATGTACTTGCTGGTATTTGATCTATTAGATTTTAGTATGCGTATCTCAGTGAGTTTTAGGTACTTTTATTAATTAGCTGTAACAATAATTCAAACAGAACTGCCAATTTTGCGCAATATTGATCACAGGCGTTATTAGCGGCTGTAACAACTGGAGACGGTTCTGGAGTGATAAATTGACGACTAATATGAAAACAACATTCTGCTGATAATTTAGTTCTTACTGAAACAGCATATACCGTAAAAGATGACCTAAAACACAGGCAGAGTTCGAGTCGAGCCTTGAGGGTCTCGAACCCTATTGATCTTCAGAGATATGGATGTTGTCGCAAAAATCAATATTCGCCATACTTCCAGTTTAGATAGGGGACTCCGCTCTATGCCCCTGCCTGCTTTGCTACTTGCTCCGCTATTGCAATTGTTCAATTCAAATTAAATTTATTATAAGTAGTACCTTCCTCACCCCCTAATGATGCTACGCAAACTGTACTAGGTGCACTTGCCTGTTTAGCTTACAACCTACAGTCAAATTTCAAGTTCCTGGGTATTAGTGTTTCTGATGTAGGACAGGTATAACAAAAAAAAAAAAAAGGACTAAAACTAACAACTTTGACACCCTCTCATGTCTTTATTACCCAGTAGAAATAATAATAATAGTAAGTTCCCTATCTTACGAGCTCTAAACAATTAGAGCTCAAATGGTGAAGTAGATATATATATAATTTTTTACCCCTACGCGTTCCTGGACCGTTAATCCGATTACGATGAAACTTTGGTTAGTTGTTGTGCGCGCACCTGAGAAAGATTGTGATAAAAAATAATAAAAAAACCCACTCCTCTCCCTCTTTACCCCCCCCCCCCCCTCAATTTTTGCAATTGATTTTTAAACAAACCCACAGTTTTTATCGAATTTCGATGGAACTTTGCATGCGTATACTTTAAAACAAAGAGAAAACCACTATCTGCATTTCGTTTACAAAAACCCAACCCTTCTCCCCCATCACCTTACTCGTAAAACTATTCAGTTTTTTGCAAATATCTTGAAAGTCGTAGCGAAATCTGCCAAAGTGCACGCAGATGGAGAATGTTTACGAAAATCCGATCAAACGGGATAAAACATCACAACTTTCGAATCAAGTCCCCGAACAACGCCGGGATCTCTGCTAGTTATACATAATTTTAATGGGATATTCGATATTGGGTTAACAAACGTATCATCAATATCTGTAGAACGCTCCTACTTTCGCGAACTTTCTGCACACCTTCTTACTTATTTTCAAAACAAGGTTCAATCTTTTATCGGCTTAGTTTTGATTGGAAGGGGACTGTAGTCATCTGTCTGTGAAACGTGTAATTTGTGGTGTGATAAGTGAATTCTTGTTCGTGAAATGTGTAGTTTATGAGGCAGAGATTGTAAAGCGTCACAGGTTTCAAAACTGGGGTAGGGGAGGGGAGGGGAGGGGGGACACATGTCGAGGGGTGTGTGGAGGTACCTACACCACCCATGTGGGATACCCTAGCTTAACACGTATTATGTCTCCTTAAACGCCTCTTAGACTTTAAAAACTATAACATCACATACTTAGGGAGTTTTCACTGAAACGTCATTATTAGTACTGAGAAATTGCAACTTTGAAAACATATAATATCGGCAGAGCCTGTAACTACTCAATATACTAAGTACTTCAAGAGCAAGCTTTCGAAATAATAAATAATGCTGCTGCCAAATACTATTTTAATCACACATCACACCTAATGCTCCGATTATATTAACTGTTTTTTTTTTGGGGGGGGGGCAGTTATTTGTGTGAAAGAGTGTTTTTTGCTTTGGATATATTAAAAGCAAACCATCGAAACAAACTATATTTACGTTGTGCCCTTTTAATATCCAATCAGGAATAGGGAATCTCGTAAATAGAAATGCAAGTTCATCCATCCCACTCTTTTGTTTTTGCTACGCCTCGTCGACGTCGAAGTCAATAGACGCGGAAAAGAACTGGGTGCAAGGAACGTGGCCTTTTGAAGAAACCATTCCGGCTTTCGCCTGGGTACATTTGAGTAAACCATGGAAAATTCAAACCCGGACGGCGTTCGAATCCGCGTTCTCCCTCCAATAATACGGGATACTTAGGGTGTTTTTTCTGAAACGTCATTATTATCCTGAGAAATTGCAACTTTGAAAACGTATAATATCGGCAGAGCCTGTAACTACTCAACGTAGTACTTCAAGAGCAGGCTTTCGAAATAAAAAATTATGCTGCTGCCAAATACTATTTTAATCAACTGAATAAATCACACCTGACGCTCCGATTATATTATAATTACAAATAAATTTACAAAATGTCTCAGAAACATATTTTTCTGTAAGGAGTGATGGTCGCCAAAATTTCGTGAAAATCCACATTTCATAGTTTGCAGCAGGTCAAGAAAAAGTAATTAAAAACTTACAGGAATGGATTAAGCAACATTCTATGTATAATGTAAACACGACTGCGTCACATGTTTCGACAGAGATGCACGACGGCAGAAGCTTGTCGTACGCGTCTGGAGAGTCGCCAAAGAAACAGACAAAGGCTGCAGTCCTGAGGCAAGTAGGGGGGGGGGGGGGCAAAGTAGAGAGCAGATTGGTTTTTCTATTCGACTTTAGCAACAATCGTTAACACTCAACGTTTTACTTGGTTAGATACAGATTCAAATTATTCTTAAAATAGACGGTTCTGCACTAATTTAACAATCATTGAACAACAATATTAATAAAAAGAGAAAAACTAGGAAATATTAAGATTAACACAAAACAAAGAATTCATCGATTCATGTGACTGGGTTGACTGAACAACAAATATATTCCTGTCCACTGTAAAAAATGTGGTTCCCTGCTGAAGACATACTGCAGGAGTTAAAACTTTCTCTTCAGCTGAACAGCTGCGGTCTGCAGACTTTGTACATAAAAAGTCGTGCTTCATCCAAAATGTCAGCATTAAACTATCAGCAACTCGCTTATTTCTTTGATCCACATTATGACTTCAGTAAGCCTTAGCCTGTAATACTAGCTACCCTTGTCAACAGAAAAAATGTGTAGATTTTCACTAAACCGCTGGAACTGCTATGATCCATTAAGACAAAATTTAAAATTTGACAGGATTAATCGAGAAAAGCAGATCAACATAATCTCTAAAATTGTAAAGACCCGACTGAGTTAGGACTGGAAATCTGGCACCACAAGTAACTACTGCCGACTCGGCTGCAGGGCAGATTTGCCGCAGAAACATACCGTTTCGTGATCTTGATTACCGGATTTACGCTACTGCTCAAACACAAAAGGACGTGACCGTCCTCTGGTGTAGCGGCTATCAAGGTTGAAACGTCAACTGACTTGACAAGACACGAAATGTCTAAATTCCCAGCCAACCTGCGATGTTCTCTCGCAAGAGAGAAGTATCGAAATACTATCCAATATACGGTTTATGTAAGTCTTGTAACTATCAAAAATTATCAGGACGATAGTCGAATAAAAGTCAGCTGTTGTAAGTTTCAACGCAGCTGCTGTATTGATACCCACAAAAGCGGCCACGTGACTTCCACAGTTCCGGAACGAACCATGTGTGTCTACGACGGGGGTGCACCTGATAAAATGTGGGCGGAAACACAAAACAAGGAGCATTTTAACAATGTCAACCGCTGCCTAAAACCACTCACACACATAACTATATTAGGATTCAATTTAAATTTTTCCTACCTGAGCTGATAAATTTGAATTCATACAGTAACACGTAAGAAAAGTCCATCCGATAACTAAAAAGGATATCACAGTTGACAAAACCTCCCACATAATATTACTCAGTTACATAACAACATCCGAATTTCTTCTAGTTTTTCTACTTTTACAGATCGGCTGTGGGCTTATAACGCGGATTCGATCAATAAGAATTAATTCCTTCATGAAGCAAAGCACTTCAATTTTATGTACGGTCATGACGTGCTATAGTAGGTACTCTCCTTTCCAAATAGGACCAATGCTGATAAACAAAACTTTAAATATTAATCAGGAATTATAAAAGACTATGGACAGAAAATTATGGTTACTTAAAAAAAGTGTTATGACGCGCTCTGAAAAATCTGTATCCTCAATCTCAATTATTAGATGTTGTAATGGTCGTAAGAAAGTTGTTTGTAGGAAGGGATGATGAAATATGAAGGTTCATTGTTTGTCGACGGCACTTGTGGTAACTATGGGGTATGCAGTACGTACCGTGCGACGCGGCCCGCCCAGCAGCTGAGTGCAGTCGCTACTGAGCAGTCGGCGCTGGAGCCGAGCCCAGCGCCGCGCATGCGTGATATCCGACACGCGCGACACAATCAAATGATCGCGACCAAGGGAATAGGTTGTTAACAAACACCCAAGACGATAAACCATAAAAACAAAGTAACCTTTTCTGCAACCCAAACATCAAAGTGAAGACTTTCTATTGTATGTTTTAGGACTCGTTGTGGACGAGGTAACTAGAGCAGAGAGATTATCGTGGACAAGGAACGGGAAGGAAATAGGTCGCGGCCTTTATATGGAGACATCTCTGCATTCCGCCAAAGTGATTATGGCACGCCATGGAAAACCGAAATACGAACGCAAAGTGGGGATCGAACAAGGCTGCATCGGAATGTCAGCCTCGAGCGCTATCGTTCACTCACCAGCCTCGGTAAGAAGATGGTAGATGAACACTTTCAAGTCTAATCGATTAAGTAAAGAGCATTAAAAGAACGTCAAAAACACGAAATAATTAGATGCATATGAAATTAAGAGAACTGGAGGTATTATCCACGGCTAAATAGAAATTAATAAAATGTTGCAGTATGAACGTATTACAAAGGAGACTTAGAAGATTTCAAGAAGAACTTTTTTTAATTATGTTTTCCAAGTTTTGTGCAGGCTGGCATCTCAGAATTACGAACAATACTGTCGAATTCGAAACGACTAGGACTCGAAGAGTACTGAAGAAAGGCAAATTGGGTAGAAAGCGTTAGACAGAAAATACTTTAGAGTTTGAAGTCTATTAGCTGGAATCCGTCGCACCCACTGCATGACGCAGGGAACGGCGTTATCGGTCGGAGGACACAAGTCTGTCGGCTGACCTCAGGCAAGTAGTATCATATACAACGGCGGACAATTTTAAATCTATAAAAGTAAATTTTTAAAAAAAATGTGACATTTAAAAAATACAAAAAATGCCAAATTACACTAATACAGTGAAAGCAGAACCAACGAAATGGAGATGGAATTAAAGCTAACCCCCCCCCCAACCACCTTTTTGAAATGTGGAGAGGCGTCCGCTTTCTCGATTGGGGATACTATCCGAGCGAAAGCCACGTGGAGCTAGGAGACCCAACGGCGCAGGGAGGCAGTCACGCCAACAGAACTGCCTCCAATGGACGTGGACTACCCTGACCATATATTTCCAACCTTCAATGGCCTTCCGTCCCAAGTCATTTTTTAAAAAAAACCCTCACCGCCTTCTTTTAGAAAAAAAAAAAATATACTCGCCGATCTCTTTTCTGAAAAAAATAAACTTCAACTCCTTCTTTAGAATAAAAAAAATATACTCGCTGATCTTTTTTCTGGGGGGAGGGGGAGACACCTACAAAGTAACCAATAGTGCTCCAACGTTTCTGGTTCGTAACCCACTGTTTTCAACAGTGATTCTATGGTGCCCCTCTTAGGTGAAGTGTACAATATCATATACAGAAACCAAGAACAGATTTCTAAAATTACTTTATTGAATGATATCAGTGTATTGTTCACTGTTTGATGAACAAATACATATCATTAATTAGAGGGCTGAGTTCGGTGTATTGACACTAATTTTTTCTATATTTAGTGCCTCATTTGTCATCAGCAGTCTTAAATCTTCGCGTTCCAAGTACATAATCAGTTTCTTTTATCTAACAACTTCTTACTTAGGTTCATGGGAAAGCAATTAAAAACTTTTTTGATTGTACCCTTATAGCTGAACATAATACTGGAAAACGGAGGGTGGCAGTTGATCCTCAACTCCCTCTAAATTTCCCTCGGACCAAAAACGCACGCTACGATCTCTTCAACACACACAGGTGGGCGATACCACTGCCCCAGAGGAACACTATCATACTAGTCGATCAACCTGAGCTTTTTATTTATGTATTCGTCCTCTTAGACACGTGTCGTTTTCGTTAAGTTATGTGTAGGGATTTTTTTTTCTGGCTTTAACGCCTTGTCAACGTCGAAGTCATAAGGGGTTTGTCTATGTAAATAAAATGTTCGTCGGTTTAGTACCTAGTATTAGTGTTTTTGAGTTCCTAAATAAAATATTAAGTTATAAACAATATTTGTTGTTTCACAGGCTATTTGACTAAAAAGAAGAAGTGTTCACGTTAACACCTGCGATAGTAGCTTCGACTGCTATCTATCCCCATTTTTTATTAGGGTTCCACTGCTCGTTACTTTCGAAGATAGGATTGGGGGCAAGGAAATGGAAAGAATTCGGCCTTGGCCTTTTGAAGGAAGTACTCCTGAATAGGACACCATTGAATCTGGGAAACCAAGGAAAGCAGAAAGCAGGATGGGGGAACAGGGCCGAACCAACGTCATCCCCAATGATCGGTCGCGTCAGTCTTATATAAAACGCAGATGAAAGACTACGACAAAGGAACAAAAGTAACCATGTTAAAAATTTCTGAAACGATAGTAAAAGTAAAGAAGAATATGTATCTTAAGTAACAAAGACCAGTTAAATCGTCAACTTGGTTACACTGGTGAGAACCACAACGAAGGGCCAAAGAAACTGGTACACCTGCCTAATATCGTGTAGGTCCCCGCCAGCACGCAGATTGCCGCAACACGACGTGGCATGGACTCGACTAATGTCTCAAGTAGTGCTGGAGGGAACTGACATCCTGCAGGGCTGTCCATAAATCCGTAAGAGTACGAGGGGGTGCAGATCTCTTCTGAACAGCACGTTACAAGGCATCCCACATATGCTCAATAATGTTCATGTCTAAGGAGTTTGGTGGCCAGCAGAGGTGTTTAAACTCACAAGAGTGTGGGGTGTCGCAATGTCCTGCTGGAATTGCCCAAGTCCGTCGGAATGCACAATGGACACGAATCGATGTAGGTGATCAACCAGGATGCGTACGTAGGTGTCTCCTAACAGAATCGTGTCTAGACGTATCAGGGGTTCCATGTCACTCCAACTGCACACGTCCCACCCCATTACGCAGCCTCCACCAACTTGAACAGTGCCCTGCTGACATGCAGGGTCAATGTATTCATGAGGTTGTCTCCATACCCGTACGCGTCCATCCGCTCGATACAATTGGAAACGACACTCTTCAGACCGGGCAACATGTTTCCAATCATCAACAGTCCAATGTCGGTGTTGACGGGCCCAGGCGAGGCGTAAAGCTTTGTGTCGTGTGCACTCAGCAAGGGTACACGAGTGGGCCTTCGGCTCCGATAGCCCATATCGATGATGTTTCGTTGAATAGTTCGCACGCTGACACTTGTTGATGGCCCAGCATTGAAATCAGCAACAATTTGCGGAAGGGTTGCACTTCTGTCACGTTGAATGATTCTATTCAGTCGTCGTTGGTCCCATTCTTGCAATCTATTTCCGGCCGCAGCGATGTAGGACAATTGATATTTTACCGGATTCCCGATATTCACGGTGCACTGGTGAAATGATCGTACGGGAAAATTCCCACCTTAACGCTTCCTCGGAGATGCTGTGTCCCATCTCTCGTTCGCCGACCATAAAACCACGTTGAAACTCTCTTAAATCGTGATTAAACCTGCCATTTTAGCAGCAGTAACCGATTTAACGCCTGCGCCAGACACGTGTTGTCTTATATAGGCGTTGTCGACCCCAGCGCCTTACTCTGATTGTTTACATGTCTCTGCATGCCTACACCAGTTTCTTTGGCTCTTCAGTGCAGAAAAGGATGAAATCTTCACAGCATACATCCTACCATCATTCACAACGAATACATGACTATAATCATAAGATAACAGAACTATATGAAACCCACGACGAATGTACAGCATCCGCCAAGTCATCACACTCACTCTGTTACAATTAATAATATTTATAGTAAACTGTAATACATCTACAATTTGCTTCAATCAACATAAAATAATGGAATTTGATTTTACTATTTGAAAACGAAACTAACAAATATAACTGTTTCTTATTCAACGATAAACTTGTAAAGTCACTTACACGCCTCGACAAAGTCTGTCAATTCTCACCTGAAACAAAGGAAAAAGTGAGGTCAATAACTGCTACAAGATTCACAATTTTCTAATGTCCGTGCAAACAATACACATCTTTTCTCGTGAGAAGTCAGAAATACGTTAGCCTAGACTCTGAACCTTGTTCTCTTGCATATATATATATATATATATATATATATATACCAACCGATTTCGCATAACATGTTTTCAACTGTCTGATACAAGCGGTTCAAACAATGTGCACATTGAAACATCTGACTAAGGCGAATCGTAGTCTGACATAAGTAAGTTACAGAGCACAGCATCTGCACAGAAGAATTTCGGCTGTTGTTACAGTTTTTAAACAGATATAAAGTCATTGCCGCTCATTCCACGACAAAGAATTAGAAGGAAATCGTATGTGTATCCAAATAGCATATCATTTCTATAAACTTAATTATTATTATTATTCTCGTATCAAAAACATCAAAATACACAGTTAAATACATTGTGCAAATCAACAACTTTAAAACACACTTAGCCCAGTACTTCGCAACCTCGATCGCATTGTGTGTGGCTTGAAACAGGTCTTCGTTGTTGCAGGATGATGGGCACATAGGGCACTCGAGCATATGATTCATATTTTGGTCTTCACCACATTCGCACTTAATACTGGTAGTATCAGTATAACCCCATCTCATTAGGTTTTCCTTGGACCTGCCCACTCCTGTTCGCAATCGATTTTAGGACCGCCAGACGTTCCAGTCCTCTGCATGACCAGGTGGCAAGCGCTCTTCAACTGTCAGTGGTCCCGAGATGTTGGGAACCCTCATTTTCCATAACTGTACTCTTGCCTTTTCAGGTGACCCAATTAGTTCCCGTGATATAAGCTTAATTAATTTGTTGTTATTGGTAGAAGCTTTTTGCAGATAGATAGAAAAGAAAGTTCCAATCAACGGCATTGCACGGGATTTGTTCCTAATTTCTGCATTGCAATGCGCTGCTACTACTTTATCAAATGCCTGACACAAACCTTCAATTTTTGTACGTTGACGAATCGTGCGCACCTCGGTGTCCGAGGTTGCAGAAAAACCATGGCTGCAATATCTGGCGCTCGGAATAGAATTAGCTAGTTTGAGCTAGGTTAATGAAAATAATTTTCATCATTCAGTGTAGGAGAGATGATGATGCATCATTTCTAATCATCAGAATAAATACTAAAGTAAAGCTCTCAGTAGGGCGTTTAGAGGGAGGGCTTTTACGCTGCGCCATGGGCTATTACTCCCTACGTTGTGGTCCCAGCCAGGAGTTTATCATCAAGGAGAACGTCTATTAATTCTCATCCTCCATAGAAAACGTCCGGATAACGGATATCGCACTTACGTATCATACTGAATGAGCATTGAGCATATACTAACACCAAAATACCAAACTGTAGAGCTTTCATAATATAATAATACGAATTTTCGGTGCTATGTCCAAAGTACACCTTACTTTGGGTTGAACCTTTCATTAACCGTAAACTCTAATCTAAAAATTCATTATCTTATACTAAGGCACATGCTCGTTTAACAATTTTTTTTTTTCAGTATTCTTACGAATCAACACGTACCGTAATCAAGAAAGAAAACACATAAGAAATTTTCACAAAATTCTATTCATCGGAAAGGAAAGTACAGTGTTGTACAATAAGGCGAAAGAAGTTCATAATGTACACAACACTAAAGCCTCCTAGGAACGTTTCTCATTTTCCCTGTACATTCCGATGCCATGGACCTTACCATTTCCCAACATAAAATTATTCAACGTTCCTTTAAACATGCACACCTCAAAAGATGTGGATAAACATGTTTTTTGGTCCATCGCTTCTATTCAAATTCATTGTTTAGCACCAGCACAGCCAGTGCTGCCAGCGTCTTGGCTTTGAAAATCCGTAGATGGACGCTAAAATTTCCGTAGATTGGGTACAAAAATCCGGAGACTCGCTAACTAAAAGACTAAAACAATAATTATTGAAGAGAGAGTCAAACTTTATTTAGAGGTCTTTAAAATTCGAAACACAAAATAATATTCTACACTGAAAGTAAGAAATATCTCTGAACATGTTTTATACATCGTCACTTTCATGGCTGCTGCTGCTGTGCCTACTCCTTTTTTGGGGGGGGGGGGGGGTAGCAGGAAATGTTAAATACTGCGAACACTTCTGACTCTCGGATATCGGTTAATGCTTTGTAAGTTGGGCCAACGAGCGTGTCACCGTGCATAAAGAGTGCGCCGATAGTTCTGTATTACTGCCTTTTAAGATCTATAAAATCCATAATCAAACAAAATATGAGCTTTATATCAATCGTTCGTTCACACGAGCGGTTGCAAGGAAACGATTAAGAATTATTGAGAATTCTGTAATGCATTAAAACTAAATTTAACAAAACACCAATATAAGGAAAAATCAATAAATAGTAAAAAATAGCAAAAATCCGTAGATATTTTAACAAAATCCAAAATATCTAACTTTTTATAAAAATCCGTAGAAATGGCAGCACTGAGCACAGCGGTCTCTGTTTTAACCTATTTCTGGCAAATAAATGAGGATTACAGGAAATAAGCATCCTAAGGTTTGAGTCCGAAACAGAACACACATTACTATGAAATTTTAAGTTGGTATCTATCATGTTAAATGGTTCCTGTAGACGATATCAAGGCGCAAATGATATCATCGAAAATTATAGCTGTAGTAAACCAATCGGATACGGGGGGAACACGAATCACGGATCAACCCCATATAAAACTCCAGACTTTGCCCAAACGCAGATTAATGACAGAAGATGCGCGTAAATGTGCGTTAGTTTCTTAGTTTAATTTTTATGCTGTCTTCGAGGTTAATTCAATCACAGGAAGCGCGCAGTTTTAATATATTGTTTTTGATAATGTGAAGTTTAGGAATATTAGAAAAAAGGAAAGATGGTGCAGTAGAAATTAAGTGGACGAATAAAGTACGAAAATAAAATACTTTTGGAAATGATAGGTGAGGAAATCAGTCTTTGGAAGAGTCTCACAAAAAGAAGATACATAATGGCGAGCCACTTTTTAAGACAACCGGGACTGATTAACTTGCTAGTGGATGGAATAGTCGAGGGAAGGAATTGATAGGAAGAAAAATTAGAATGTGTGAAGCAGATAATTCAGAACGAATGCTGTAATTTTTTTTAACGTGAAGAGATTAACTTATGATAGAATAGGTGGAGGATTGCAAAAAACCGGTCTAGAGAATGATAATAAAGGAGAAAAAATTGGCGAGGCTTCGTCACAAATTTCTAATGATCTGACGCATTTACTTATTGCCTACAAAATGTAATATTAATTACCACAAAAGCAGATTTAAAAATCTGTTTCAGTGCGTATGACGCTGTTAATCTTTTCCCCTTCTGAAACAGTTCGGCAGCAGGCGCCGGGGCGGGCCAAACAGAAGATTATTTTCTGGTAAAACCAATTATCCTGCGTCTATAGTACCGGGGGCTAAAGTCTGATAATGTCTCGAGTGTCCAGGCTAATGACTTTCAGTCAGGAAACAAAATCCTCAGGACCACTTACCGGCCACACCTGTAAATTCTGCTGCGTTCCCAGGATTGTATCCTGAACTAGTCTTCTCGTTCAGGAGATGGAAAACTACAAGTCTGCAGGTGGCAATAGTCTGCACACAAAGCTGCAGTGTTACAGATTAATTTTATACCGCAAAGGTCTATCGAACTAAATGACCGCATCGTGATCTGTAGTTATAATGCAAGTACCGCAACTGCACATAGCAAAGGGTCATATTCGTATGCCGTTATGATACTGATGAGACCAAAGAAAATCGACGTGATGAAAGTCCATGGGCAATAAATACGACAGTAACGAACATTAATAAACAAAAATATTTACGAAACTGTTTTGGTTCATATGTTAGCTAAGAACGAAGATGATAGAAAAATTGGGACCTCACCATTGACGGCGATGCTATAGGGCAATTTATCTCCTTCTCCTACAACTGTAACAAACTTGTAAAACATAAATCTAATTAGTTTCTCTGACACAACTGTCTGAATCAGTTATAAAACTAAATACCGAACTGTTATCACATTCTTTGTAAAAGAGGTTTAAAGTCAAATTGATTCGTGAAAGTTTATGGAGAGTCGTCTCACTTATTATTAGTGAAACCAGACTAGTGAATTCAAATGTGGCAGTAATAGCCTCTATGCGAATATAGGTTAAAGACGTCCCAAAAGCGAAAAAGCAACAGAAATCACTGAACGTATGAAATGGTATTAGAGTGTTAAATAATTATCAAGAAGCCTACAGGTATTTCACAAGAACACCTTAAAAATAATTTCCCGAAAAACAGAGCACGAAAAAGTTTTGCGCAAGGTGGATGCATTCGTTAGAAAAAAAGTTTGTAGTTTTTTTAGTAGATACTGGCTGTTACTCACAACTTTGTACACGTGGACTTCGAATTTTATAGCTAGATTTGGATATAAACAGCTGTGAGTTATGTAAAATGTATCCCACAAAATGACTGCGAGAGAAACAAAGCCTGAGCGGCCAACATAACAACATTACAGAGACTTACATACTGTATCCGTCTGTCACTGTTTGGTTGGTTTTCACACTTTCATGTTATTTATTGCAAAACATTATCCTATGTCCAGCCTAATGATACATAAAATTTAATCAGGACCGGTTTAGCTGTAAAACCTAACATACGTATATTAGTGTAGATGAAACACTTAACAATCTATTTATATGTATGTTGTTACCAGAATCAAAAAGAATAAAAAGTCAAAACAGCGAATGGAAGTTAATTATACAACGAAGAGAAATTATATGGAAATTCGTTTTCATCATCCCGAAAGACTATGTTGTCCGTTTTTGTGATTTTACTAATCACAGTTTCAGAGATCCTATAAAAATTTATTGAGGGATAGTTATATCGGTTACAAGTGACTATTACACTTCCCTAGTACTTGGAGATGTTAAACATTAGCTACTATGGTCAGAATTTAGAGGAGTAGTATCGAAAAGATAAGAGTCATACCCATTTACCGAAGTGGGAGGATGAATGAGCAAGATGAAGCTCTCGGTGAGAAAATGAATGCGTATTCGGAGTTAGGAGGAGATAGTATGATGGTCGCAATAGATGGGAACTTAAATATGAAACGTGTCGACTGGAAAGGAAGTAGAAGGGAGCAGAAATTTGCAAACATCTTAATGAGGGAAAAATGGTTTACAAAAAGATAGAAAAAATAAAAGGGGGCATACCAAACTGGATGTTGCTTTGGATGTAAGTGGGCTTAATAAGCTAATGGCCAAGAAATACAAGGTAGGAAGGCTATATCGTACAATACACGTGCTACGATATTAAGGGAGAATTTCAGAACAAGTATTTGGCGCTATTATAATTACGAGGACTCGGGACCAATTCAAACAGAAAATAAGAATGGCGCGAGAAATGTTTATTCACAAATAAAACGAAAAGCGCGGAACTTATATATTACATAATGAAGGTGAAGAGACCAAAGAGGAGTAGTACGAAGAGAACATAAAAAAAAAATAATGGAGCAACAGGGCAACAGGTAACGCAAGAAACAAACTAGGAATTGACAGCAGCAAAGAGGGATGCTCAGAATGGGTTCATGAAGAATATTATGGCCAGAAATGAACATAAAATAGAGGAATAGACGACATTTAGAAACATTATTGCTAAGGTAAGAAGTTACCAAGTATACGAAAATGAAATAACAAGAAGAAAATGGTTTTATGAGACAGAGATGATAAAAGAAAAACTCATGTACTGTAATTAGAAATGTACAAACTAGGAAATCAGAAACAATTTCGAGGATATTTCAAGGAAGCTAGGTGTGTTAAAAAATGTAAAGGGCTGTATATTTAACGTTACCACAGTGTGGTAAACAACTGATCGGATTTTTTTGTTTTTGCTTTTTTACTTTGATTCTGGAAACTTGCAGCATACCAGAGAACTGGAAATGTGTCAGTCGCTACCAGGCATATGAAGAGCAGAGAATCTAAGTTATTTAGTTTATCCATGATAAATGGAGCGTATGAAAGTCTGAGCTGTTTAGAAAAGAAGAAGGTAGGCAAATAATTACTGTGCAACACAGTTACTTTTGCTAATTTATTTATTAATAGAGAGCGAGTGTGACCCGTTTCGAAAAATTATCCTCATTTTAAAACGCAGTTTTACTACATTCCCAGTGTGTCACCCAAACTGTATTTAATGTAGTGAGGAAGTGCACATGTGACTTTCTTGCTTTGAAGAAACCTTCATAAAATGAAACTCACAGGAAGTTTTGTTAACAACCCACAGAAACTGACATGAGCACTCTTCACGCTGGGAATACAATAAAACTGCGTTTGAAAATGAGAATAATTTCTCGAAACGCGTCACGTTCGCCGTAAAGAAATAAATAAATTAGCAAAAGTAACTGTGTTGCACAATAATTATTTGCCTACGTTCTTATTAGAAAATTTAAGACCTATGATTCTGACATCAGAAGAGGGCAAGCTGATGTTCGGAAAGAAAAGAAAGTGAAATCTCAGTTAATGGACTATGTGCAACATATACCAGATGAAATGGACAATAAACAGTAATTGATATCTAAAATCCATTTGACAGAGTAAGTCGTAATGTAGTGGAGAGTAAAGTTAAAATTGTTGGAGGGAAACAAAATGCAACTTAATGCGTTGGGAAATTCTTAAGATGTCGGAATTAAATAGTTACAGTGGGTAAAGTAGCTGAATGTAAGAACAGGAAACCCACAATAGGAAAAATTCGTATTATCATACAGCGCAGTGGGAAATGCTGATAGAAGGCACAAGGTGAAAATAAATTGACGTATCATTTAACAAAAAGCTCGGATAGACAGAATACAATGGTGAGACAAATTTCAAAGTAAAGCATTTATCAAAGGATGTAATGCGGAAATTGTCAAGGAAAGGAAGGGAACTGAGAGTTGCTTCCATGTGATAGGGTAGTTCTGAAGGCATATTTGGTTCAGATTAGATAGTATTTGTCCTAAGTCAGGTCCAAGATGCCTGAAGCAGTCGTTATTTGCTAGAAACACTTTTGCCCTATTCCTCGTCAGCGCAATGAATATTAACTGATAATTTTAAAAGCAATAAGTCAATCAAAGCCCGAAACGTGGCAAATTTAGTATACAAATAACGCTTGAAATAATAGAAGTGATCATGCCCAGAATGGAGGAACGAAATTTACTCTCAGAAATACTATCAAAGAATCTGCCCCATTTTCTACAAGGAAGGGAGAGGGGAGGGGAGGGGAGGAGAGGAAAGCAAAGGAAAAAGAGAAAAATTATCCATTGTGCCAGTTAGGAGCGGGTAAAAAACGTTATTCTGTAGTATACCCTGTCTAATCTTACATTAATGCAAACCAATCAATTGCGACAACTAGGTTCGCCATATTTCGGTAGAGGCAGTGAAACCTTTCAGAAATGTTCTCGCAGAAAATTGTGAGATTCTTATAGCACTAAATCTAACAGAAAATCAAACTCAATACGCGCGTTAAGGAGTAGTAATTGTATCAGAATGGAAAGTAAAGAGGAACCAGAACCCTGGTCCTCCGTATTCTATTTGATTGCCATCTTGGGCATGCGCACTTGGTAAGCACTGGTTTTCAGAAAACTGATTCACGAGATTTGTATCTGCAACTGAGAAGCGTCGAAACAGAGGTATCGATAATAATCAGAGATCTCGCGTGTCGACAAGAGCTGCCGCCTGCGAGCCGAGCAGTCCGCTACCAGCGACGCACGTCACCGATGCATGTCAGCGTTTCACTTGTTATGCGGAGTAGTGAAAACAGACTTTAATCGCTGCACATATCGACGAATTGAATAGACCACACGTCAGATCCGTGGTATCCAAAGATAAAGGGTAGATGCTTAAAACTGGGGGCTGAGATTAACGCTGTGTTACTGGTGTTAGTAAATTTCGAACAATCCGATACTCTTGGTACTTACTTAAGGTTTTCTATTCGCACTGAATTTGACACAGGGTGCTTGGTACCAATTACGTAATCAAACTCAGCGAAACGAATTAGCAATCGTTAACGACTACCAATTTCTATTCTTATTGTCGTTTCGAAGTGGCAACCTGAACTGACAAAATTCTCTGCAGCCAGAGAAAGCAACAAATAAACGACCAGCTTTCCAAAAACTAGGAGCCTTTTGTGAAACTGTTAATAGTTTCGTTCACATGTTTAATACCAGACTTAGGTGTAATGCCAAACGAATGATAACACTGACAGTTCGATTCCGTCGAAATCCGTCATAGTTGCCGAAATCCTGTATTAGCTGGTTTGCACCGATTACTTATTGCCTTAGCAACACATCCACGCAACGTATTTAAATGAGAGTGTCTGTACTACTGAAGATAGTATGATGATAAAGTAATTTCTTATGCTCTTACCACCTACTTGCCACACATTGCGGCCAGAGCTGCAGTTTTACGGGGTTTCTGAACCGCGGACTCTCATCCGATCAAGTAGAACTCCTAATCCTACCGGGATGTTAACTCCGGACTCTGAATTTTCAAAGCAAGCGCCTTGACCACGCTTCCAGACGGCCTATTAGATATGAAGAACAAATTGGTTTTCCTGTTTTTAACACCTTCCACTTGACTGCTGGTAAAAGGTTGAATGTATTCCTGCATCTGTCACTTCCTGTAAGATACACTGTAGCGAGAATGATTGCAAAGTACTTTCCGAAATTATATATGGGATACAGAAGCAAAGGGGAAAAGCAGAGCACTGAAAGAGACAAAATGACAGGAGAGCATTAAAAAAAATGTTTTTTCCATGGAGCTTAATGTGCTGTGACTGACCGCTATTGCGAGTGACTGCGAACTGATCGACCGGTTTTCAAATACCGAGTACTTTTCATGGAAGCCCGGAAAGTCTGCCTCAGTGTGCTATCAAATGAGTAGTGCTCCAACTTTTTTGGTTCTGAAACAGTGATTCGATAGCGCCCTTCTTAGGTGAAGGGTACAATATCATATGTGTAAAAAGACACTTCTAAAATTACTTTACTAAAAGATATTATCAATATTAGATAATTAGTGTATTGTTTACAGTTTGATTAACAAATAAATACTATGAAAAATATTAATTAGAGGTCTCAGCTTAGGATAATGACACTATTTTTCGCTATTTGGTGCCTTATTTGCCAAAAACAATGCTATTTTGCTACGTTCCTCTGTTGACAATTTGTTTCTTTTCTTAGGGAGCGTGCACAAACTACGTGGCTTGGTCCAGGGTGGGGAGGGCTTGGCTGGAAGGCTACGTTTGGCTACGTGGGGGAAGGGGGAGAGGGGGGGGATTCCAATACAGAGTACGTAGCTTTCCTTTCATAACATTTTTCACAGTTAAAATGAGGAACAGAACACACAACAGGATGTGAATATTTATTTACCTCAATTAATTATCTCCTTATGTAATTTACAATAGTCTGACAGGAGAAGTACAAAATGTCTTCTGGAATTAAAAGGTAAAAAAGCTACGTGCTACTTGGGGGTTGGGGGGGGGGGGGTTGAGGCAAAAGCCAAGTAGGACTACGTGGGGGGGGGGGGGGGAGGGGGGTTTACAGGAGGCCAAAATGGAGCTATGTGGTTTATACACGCTCCCTTACATTTATCCTGATCAACTGCCGATTCTTCACTGTTTAAGAAGCACCAACGAGGATAGAAACATCATACGGGGATTCTACGATAACCGTGGGCCTTAATTTGATGCTGGATTCTTAAGTAATTCGACAAGAAAAACTCGAAAGGGATGAATAAAATTTTTTGCTATTTAATTTAGTTCTCGAGATATCGTATGTCAAAATTAAGGTGGTTAGGTTGAAAATCGGTTTGGAAAAATTTCGTCAACGCCATATTTAATGATGAATTCTTCTGTAACTCGATGAGACAAATTGAAAGTAAAGTAAGAAATTTTTTGATACCTCTCTTAGTTCTCGAGATATTGTATCTATAAGTTGCGGTGGTTAGGTTGACGTGCTACTTGGACCAGAAAAAATTCGCCGAAGTCACTACGAAATACACGGTGAACATGCACAATAGGCGTTTTGTTTTCTTCCTAGCTATGGTGGTTAGGTTAAAATATAGCCTAGAGCAGAAGAAAAAAGTCACCAGACGCACAAGGATCTATTACCTATAACTGATTTTTAAAATTCGATATCTTGAGAACTAAGCGAGATATTAAAAAAATGTATTCCTTACTTTCGATTTGTTTTGTCGAGGCATATAAGAATCAACCATTAAAATTCATCAAATTTCAGTGGTATTCCGATACCCAAGATGTGGGTTCCAAGCTACACCACAACATTCAGGCAATTGTCTGATCAATGTTTATAACCCAATTCCTTCACTTCTCTCCACCCTTCGCAGTAAATGAAGGATTTTGTAACATTTTCCTACCACCTGTCTAAAGTGTCCTGCCTAGTTGAGTTTATCTCCAGATGTTATGCCCAGATATTAACACTTAAAGTCTACAACGTGCAAGTCTGTTCCCACCCTATGATCACAATCAACCTGTAGTCTTTATATTTGAGTACCTAATAAGCTTCATTCTGTGTAGCTGTGGTTTCTACAGTACGTCGGTCAGATGGAGATCTGATAGCGCAGTGCACCCCTCGATCACCACTGCGCCTAAATCTCTCTGCAGACACGCTTCCAAGTTGCTTACCTCACCTCCTGGTAGTGGGGTTTATTTTCAAGATACTCAGGGATACGAAAGCAGTAAAATGTAACTGACAACTATATTTTTTTCAGATAATTTTGGGCAGCACTGCACTTTGATAATGAATTCGTATGTAACTCGATGAAATAACTCGAAAGTGAAGAATATTTTATTTTTTATATCTGACTTAGTTTTCGAGATATCCAACCTCAAAAATCAGTCTAAGTATAGTTCCTTTGTTTTTGGTAACGTTTTTCTTCTAGTCCAGGCCATATTTGAATCTAACCACAACCGCTAGGAAGAAAACAAACATCTTATGTACTCTATATGCTCACCGTGTAATTCCTTGCGTGACTTTAGCGAGTTCTTTTCTGGTCCAGGCTGCATCCTAACCTAACCACCTCAGTTTTGAGATACGATATCTCGGGAACCAAGCAAGATGTCAAAAAATTGTACCCTTTACTTTCGGTATGTATCGTTGAGTTACATAAGAATCCACCATCAAATGTGGCTTTGGTGAAATTTTTCTTCGGTCCAGGCCGCATCTCAATTTTGAAATACGTTATCTCGATAACTAAGCTAGATACCCAGAAAAAAAAATATTCTTTACTTTCGATTTGTTTCATCAAGTTACATAAGAATCTCTTATTAAATTGCGACGTCACGGTTATCGTAGAATTCCAAAATTATGTATCTCAGCTTTCTGTTCAGGTTTCTTTGGATTTCCGCAACAGACTTCAAATGATGGCTTGGTCAAGCTAGAAGTGAACTGACTATGAAAAAAATTATATTGTATTACCAGTAATTTGAATCATTTGGCAATTCATCAGTTTTTCATCCAAACATGCAATGGATTCAGGTAGCTTGAAAATCTTCTAGCTATGCGTTAAAATTCACCTCCTCTATGGCTAACGGTATTTTTGTGTGTGTGTGTGTGTGTGTGTGTGTGTGTGTGTGTGTGTGTGTGTGTGTGTGTGTGTGTGTGTGTGTGTACCCATATCGAGATTCGTAATAGATCTGAATGTTTTCAAATAAATAAACAAAATGCTGCATAAAAAAATAAAAACGGCAACTTATATTAACTCCAACAAGGTCGCAATGCGGATTTTGCCGATCACACGATTAGTCTATTGGATGAACCGAGCGTTGTGCTCCGACCTGGAATTCGGCAGGACGCAGGTTCAAATCCCTATTGGGCCATCCAGATTTAGATTTTCCATGGTTTCTCGAAATAAATACTAGCGAATGCTACGATGGTTTCTTCGAAATACAACGGTCGAATTTCTACGCGCACATTGCCCTCCAAAAAAGGAGATATGATGGGCACAGAACCAGTTCCTATCTGTTTCTTAAAAAATAAAATCAAGATGGAATGTAATATGAGAACGTACACTTAAATGTTGATGATTCAGTTCTGTGGCAGCCAAATTCACTCGCACATTTTTATGATTTCAATATGCCCTCGTGTCGGTGACCTTGGATATTGGAAGTGTCGTTTCTCTTGAAAAGTGATACCTTTTAGATTCAGCGACGCCGTTGAAATCCTTCGCTTCAATTTAGACACAATGCGGTTCCTCTGCTGATATCAAGCGTAACATTCTGGTCTTTGTGAACAAAACTAAAATATCTTTAAAATTATCACTCACGTGGACCGTTTAAACTTGAAGTACTAACAGAATACTGCGTGCGACTCTAGAACAATATAGCAAATTTCGACGCCCGCTGTGACAGCGTATCTACGTAACCACTAATCTTCTTTGTTGACAGGGAGCGTTGCCGCGGAGATGGCCCCCGCATTGTCGATAGGGTATATAAGTCGGCTTCCTACACGGCCTCAGTGTACTCCAGCCTCGGACGGGACAGCGAGCAGACGCGTTGGAACCTCGGCCTAACGAGTCTTCAGCCTGACGCGCGCGTCGCCTCACTGGAGACTTTTGGGGCAGGGATTGCGGCCCGGCTGCGCGTTGTTCCTTCCTCGGCTGGAGCCGTGCGGTGTTTGCGGCTGCAGCGTTTGCGGGCTGCCGCGGGGACTCAGCCGCCACAGGCGCTGCACCGCAGCGACGAGCTGCGCCGCGGCGCCGTGCGGCCGCACGGTTCTCTTCTACAGCGGGACTCAGCCGCGGCATGTCGCCGCACCGCGGCACTTGCCGTGGTCCAGCCGCCGCTTGCCACTGCCCCGCAGAAGCGCTCGCCGCGGATCTGCCGCCGCTAGTCGCCGCACGCGGCGCCCTGCCGCGGCTGCGCCCACTGCAGGAGTGAATGCTGCCGCCGCAGGCAGCTGGGTCCACCGCCGCGGCCGGCAGCCGCGAACACCGCGGAGGCAGGGGCGGGGCTTGGGTCCACTGAGGGGGCGGGTTTGGGGTGGACCCGCACTGAGGAGCATACTGACGTCACGCTGTTTCAGGGAGAGCGCCGGTCGCAGAACCAGGAGCGGTCACCGGCGGCGGCAGCGACGCAGAGCGGTTCGACGGTAGAAGCAGGAGCGGCCTACAGCCTGAATGCTGTTCATTGGCTGCGACAGCGAGGCAAAACTGTTCGACGGTAGAAGCAAGTTTGGCCCCCATCCTAAATGCGGTTCATTGGCGGCTCTCCACATTCATCGAAGACAAATACTGGGGTTTATTCTATTTTCGACCTATAAATGTTGTAAACAAATTTAAACTGAAACTTGTTACTGAATGTCAGAATAAATTTTTGAAAGCTATTTAACGTGTTATTTATTACTAACTTTGGAGAGAAGTGACCAACATAATTTGGCGGTACAGTATTTATCACCTAATCTGGCTATAGCAATCAATATACGTAACTAAATAAAAGTTAGGTGTGTAATAAGGCCATCGACTGTACTCTTATTTCTTTTACTATTATGCTTGTAAGATCGGTTCCTCTCTGGCTGGTGCACTCTGCTGGTCGGCTAGTTACGATGGCCTCACCGTTCGTGCCGTATGTTCAACTGAAAGAGAAGTCGTAGTGGATAAAGTAACCATTCCTCAATTAAAATTCGTTGTATGTGGTCAGTCATAGAAACACACACAATAAGGTGGCTTCCCACAGCCCGTGGTTTTGTGGACCGCGCCGGGACAGCTCGTAGCAATGGAGCCGTCTGCCGCGGCCCGTGGTGGCGTGTGCGACGCGAGCATACCGGCGCGGCAAACCTGTCCTGGCCGTACGCCGAACGACACGAGGCGATTCGTAAGCCATACGTTCCGAGTCGGTACTTCAAAGAGAATTCGAAGTTGCGCTGCACGCTTGTGGACGGGTATTTCCAGTCGCGCTTCCGTCTCTTTCGTTCACACTGCCACGTTGGCACTCGGACTTGTTTAGGCACATTGTGAGCAGTAATTAAATAAAACCACTATATTTTAGTTTAAGTTTTTTTCGTTTTGTTCTGACCATTTTTAATCACAACTTGGAACAGTAGAAAGGTATTTTCTTTTATTAGAGGGTATGGAAGGCGTTCCATATTGTGGAAGGACGATAAACGTTAACATAATGCGATAACAATATAGGATGCTTGGTACGAAATAAGTGCGCTTACTGGAGAATGAATTTTTACATACAGAAAGAAGAAACAGAAGTCTCCGAGGTTCGTGCAGGAGACAGAAAAAAAAAAAATAGTTGTGGGAGCAGGCAACGCTAATTTAGTCCTTAATATTCACTGTTTGAAACAATTTTGTTTTATATAAATGAAAAGAAGGACAACACGTTAAAACTTAATTTAGTTTTATTTCAATGAATTCTATAGCAATATTTCCAATAGATATTAATTAATAATTTTAGTGTTTTTTAGTAATTAAAGGAATTTATTTTCAGGTCGGAATGAAATTTATGTTTTTAAATGATTCGCTTTGGGAAGTCTAAAATTCATAGATGACGCAGCGGATTTTCGAGAAGTATCAACTGTAAGTGTAATTGAACCACTAGCCAATGTTAAATAGTCACAGCGCTCCATACCCACGCTCTAATTTCATTGCACTGCCTACTCGTCAGTACAAACGAATGGACGGATACCTGTCTCATTCGATACCTAAGCGAACTGCGTTCGTACAAAGCAAAGTACTTACGAACCTTACATTCTGCCTCGCTTCGCCTCGGTCCCGTTCGTGCGTTGGCCCCTTCTGATGTGTCCACCTCTTAAGGATTACGTTAGTGACGATTTTCTGAGGGTCTTGTTGTAGGAGAGAGAAACCACGGAACAAGGTAGAGTTGATAACATAAGAGTGGTGAAGTAAACAAAAAAAAAAAGCAAAAAATATATTATCATGACTCGATTATTTTTATTTTGTGCACGATCATCCAGCATACAGTAACATTATTATTCATTTGGTTATTAAACACTAAGAGTCTGGTCAATATGTAGTTAACTTTTAATAGTTCACTTCCATATTCATAAATGTGTTTCCGTTGGATGTCAGATTTATTATGTTATAGTGATACATTGTCTCAGTTCAACACCCGAGTCGGCGAGTGAGGAAATGTTTTAGCTGTGGAAAATGATCAGAACTTTTACTGTACAGATTCTCTTTTTCAGTTCATTTTTTCTTAAATAATAGCGTATGGATGATATCTATTTTAAAAAATTAGCCCACAACCAGGAGTTTGTTTGGATCCGACCGAAGGATGCATACTAAGCCATTGCCAGAGATAGGACGGCCAGTTCCTTTCCTCTGGGACTTCCAGTTAAATGTGGAATTGGAACCACGGAACGTCCTGGCATAGCTCATGTGACCAAAGACATCTCTTAAAACTTTTAAATCGCAAAAGTAGATGGGGATGAATTTAACACTAAAATTACATAAGATAATTTTAAAAAATATTATAAAAATGATATAATTACACAGACGGAAAAAAAAATCCCAACACCAAGAAAAAATTATTGTAGAGTAATGAAATTTGGACAATGCATTTGTCAAGTTAACATGTTTAATTGATTAAATTTTCAAGATCACAGGTTAATTTAAGCTCAAGAAAATGCATTTCAAATGTGAAATACTGTTAAATTAATAGCCGGTGTAACCTCCAGAATTTTGAATGCAAGCCTGCAAACGTGAATGCATTGTGTCATACAGGTTTCGAATGTCACTTTGTGGTATGGAGTTCCATGCTTGTTGTACTTGTGCTGTCAATACTGGGACGGTCAGTGCTGGCTGTGGATGATGCTGGAGTTGTCGTCCAATGATATCCCATACGTGTTCAATTGGAGACAGATCTGGTGATCTCGCAGGCCAAGGTAACATGTCGACACTCTGTAGAGCACGTTGCGAGACAACAGCGGTATGAGGGCGAGCGTTATCCTGTTGAAAAACTCCCCCTTGAATGCTGTTCATGAATGGCAGCACTACAGGTTGAATTACCAGACTGACGTACAAATTTGCAGTCAGTGTGTTTGGTATAACCACAAGAGTGCTCCTGCTGTCATAGGAAATTGCTCCCCAGACCATGACTCCAGGTGTAGGTCCAGTGTGTCTAGGCCGCAGACAGTTTGGTTGCAGGCGTTCCCCTGGCCTCCTTCTGACCAACACTCGGCCATCACTGGCACCAAGGCAGAACCTGCTTTCATCAGAAAACACAACAGATCTCCACTCCGTCCTCCAATGAGCTCTGGCTTGACACCACTGGAGTCGCAAACGGCGATGGCTTGTAGTCAGTGGAATGCACGCTACAGGGCGCCTGGCTCGGAGCTGTCCTTGAAGTAACCGATTTCTAACAGTTCGTTGTGTCACTGTGGTACCAACTGCAGCTCGAATTTCTGTAGTGCTGCCATTCATGAACAGCATTCAAGGGGGAGTTTTTCAACAGGATAACGCTCGCCCTCATACCGCTGTTGTCTCGCAACGTGCTCTACAGAGTGTCGACATGTTACCTTGGCCTGCGAGATCACCAGATCTGTCTCCAATTGAACACGTATGGGATATCATTGGACGACAACTCCAGCATCATCCACAGCCAGCACTGACCGTCCCAGTATTGACAGCACAAGTACAACAAGCATGGAACTCCATACCACAAAGTGACATTCGAAACCTGTATGACACAATGCATTCACGTTTGCAGGCTTGCATTCAAAATTCTGGAGGTTACACCGGCTATTAATTTAACAGTATTTCACATTTGAAATGCATTTTCTTGAGCTTAAATTAACCTGTGATCTTGAAAATTTAATCAATTAAACATGTTAACTTGACAAATGCATTGTCCAAATTTCATTACTCTACAATAATTTTTTCTTGGTGTTGGGATTTTTTTTTCCGTCTGTGTAGATGACTAAAGCAATTGCCACCGGAGCGTGTGCTCCATCACAGTTAAATTAATAATAATAATAATAATGTCCCTGATCACTGAAAATGATTTACTTTGGTAAATCGTCACCTTGTTCCCCCAGTTCGTGTGAACAGTGCACGGTGATTGTAGTAATAATAGGTAACACGTAAACAATTTAAGGGTTGCCAATGTTGCGAAAAATAAACGGGGCCCGATGTTTTTTCGCTGGGTCACTCTTTAGAGAAAACTTATTTAGGGTTCTGTTCGAAAAGAGAAACGGATCCGTCCATGTTGCTGTCGTTCCGTTCTCTGTCAGAGAACACGCTGGAAAGAACAGATTTGCACCCATAACCGGATATCGTATTTCAAATTTTTAAAATTATACTTTATGGGGTTTCCGGGGTGAAGAGTTTATTAAGTTGAATAGGATTTTTTTCATTTATTTTCATCGGAAAATAAAGACACAAGTGACCTCCAAAGTTATCAGTTTTGGACTATTTTTAATACAGGGTCTGTCTCAAAATAGCTTTTATCCGGGAACTTGATAATTCGTCTTCAATGTGGACTATATTCTATATTTACAGGACAAGCTTAAAACACTTATATCTAACTTTGTAAGTCGTGAAAAATAAGCGGACGTTTTAGTTTTACGGCTACTTGGCGTATGTTGATATAATTTTATTTAAAATGCTGTAAATTCAGAGTGGGCTGCATTCTTAGGTACCTGTAATAAATTATACCGCAACTGAACGATGACATAACCAGCATGCGCGGCAACGTGGCGAGGGGTTGGCTGGAAAGCTACGTGGAGGGGTTCGAAGCCAAGCCATGTAGCTTCTTATTCATATTATTTGACAGAGTTAAAATAAGGTACAGAACATATAACAGCATGTGAATATTTATTTCTATCATTTAACTATCTCCGTACGTAATTTACGATAGTCTGACAAGAGAAAACGGTACAAAATATCTTCTGGTATCAACAGGGAAAAAATTATATGCTACTTGGAGGGAGGGGGGGGGGGGTAGAGGCAAAAGGCACGTCTCACTACGTGGGGGGGTGGGGGCCGGTGGGTTCACAGGAGGCCAAAATGGAGCTACGTGTTTTATGGACACTCCCTTAGCAAATAAACTGCCGACCACGCTAAATCCTCTTTTGGCTACATACGATCTAGGAAATACAATTTAAAATTCGTTTGATTTAGCCCTTAATGTCGGATATAATGCTGGAAAGCACGGGGCAACAGTTGGACCAGAAGCGGTCTACTCGAAATCCGGCGGTGGACGGTAACGTCCCGTTGAGAACCACTGATCTAAACTGAGGTAGCGTGGTATGTTTTTCCGACTACCTCTGAACCATATAAACTTCGGTCTAGTGTGTGTTGTGTTAATCTGTGTCAAATTTTTATTTCCAACGAAGGAAACATTAACAAAACGACTACGGTACACGTCGATAGGGGTAAATGAACTCATGCTTTCCTAAATCTCATCTCTATCGGGAATTCAAACGCGTAAAGGATCTGGTAGTGACTGTCGAATGCGATATGATATCTCCTTTAACTGTGTCAGATCCGTGAGACGTCAGTCGATACGATACAACAAACTTTTCCGGTGCCGAGTCGCTTCAGCAACGCAGTAAAACTCTACACCATTTACAACCAACCGAACGTAAAACTGATATTAAACAAAAAGGGATGGGGGAATCGCATCGGGTCGACGTACCTGCGTCCCAGATGTACATTCCGCAGCGACGTTAAAGCTAGAACTGTCGTCCTGGTTTGACTGTCTCGCCCGTTCCTAAACGGGTTCTCGGCGAAATGCTCGTTACTGCAATGCTATTCAGCAACCGCGAAAAACGAAAATCAAAACGACGAGGTAAGAAAAATAAAAAAGGCGATATTGTCTAGCTCTAAGCCCCAATAATCTGCAGTAAATGGTATTCGTAAAATGGTGGGTAGGACATTATGACCGCCTATTGAAGAAGAGCGATAGCCCACATTCACAAACCACTCGTAATAGAAATAGGCTATTATACCTATAAAGTTGAAGTCACGTTGTGGTCTCTCTAAAGTTTGTACTATAACTTCACTTGTAACTGATGTCAGCCTAAACATTATTTATGTGATGCGCTGAAAACAGGGTGAGACAAATTTGTTTCCAGGGGAATGACGTAACTTAAAACTAAGTAAACAAAGATGTAGTCTTTGAGATATCTGCTGTTTTAAATATAAGATATTTATTATCGCCATAACTTTTATTATTGTACGTTTATACAATTAATGTGCAGAAATGTCTTCCATTTCCTTCTTCGGCCACCAAAACTTTCACTTCTATTAAGGTGATGGACTTTTATTTATTTCGTGTCAAAAGCTTTAGTTATCCAAAAATTAAGGCATAATAAACACAAATATTTCTTATTAAGAAAATAAAAGCAAATAGCCACAATCGTTCAAATTACAGAGAACCAAATTCATCAATTAGAAAAGCGTTGTCACCGGCATTAAGGTCTTCCAAAGTGTATGTTGCTGGACGCAATCATATACTTTTTGGTGGTCCCTTTCTTTCTCTTTTTTTTTTTTTTTTTTTTTTTTTTACGACTTTAGGCCTCGTTGATGTCGAGGTCATTAAAGGCGAGATGGGACTGGAAACCAGGAACGGGAAGGAATTCGGCCATGACCTCTAAAAGGAGCCTTCCCGGCATACGCGTGGGGTGATTTGGGGAAACCATGGAAAACCAAAGTCTGGATGCCCTCACGGGGATTCGAACCGCGTCCTCCGGAATGCGAGGCCAGAGCATTAACCGCTCACCCAACAGGCTCGATGTTCCAATCTACTCCAGATCCACATATAGCTGTTAGTTCCTTGAGACAATGCCATTGTTCTCAGCCTGTTTAATGCTTTCAGTGTTTTCCGATTCAAGTAGATACTTCGGAGCCAAATTCTGTCACCGCTGATTCAGTCAGGCAACTTTCGGCGGTGCATCCGTCCTCGTCATCGGGATTTAAGTCTTGGTCTGAAGAGCTGATATCCAAATAATGGACGAGCCGCATCGGGATTAACCCTACCCCACTCCAGTTTTGCAGCACATATCTTGATCGATGTTATCACGAAATGCAAAAGGAGACGGATGGAGTTTCTATTAAGGACATCAAAATACAATGGAACGCGGAGGCGGCAACATAGTAAGTAGGCGATAATATCTGCAAAAATTGGTTTTGATGATATTTCGGAACAAATTTTGTCGACCAACATTAATGAATTTCCGCAATGAGAAATTTGGTTGAAAATTTTAAGTAATCGAACTTACTCTAATTCTGCGTGGTTTCATATCTGTGGGGGGAGCCTTCGTATGTAGAGGGCAGTCACCTCCCAGCGCGGGATCGATGGACTCGGCTCGAGAGACTTCCTCCCCCGCACTCGAGTCTCGCGAGTCTGCCGCGCCTCAAACAACACACGCCCGGCAACACTTCCTTTCCTCCTCAGCCTTACGAGAGGAGAGGTCTTCGGAATCGGAGAACGATCAGTGAGGACACTTCCGGTATCTCACACTAATCCCCTTCGCCCTGATGGATCTTCGTTTGCGAGAAATTACAACTCAAAACCGCGATAATTTAAACTGTTGGTCTATACTTTAGAGAAGCTGTACACCTCAAGGTGGCCAAATAACCGTGTAGTTTAATCACTGTGATACTACACCGAAGCTCATGCGTTCGAAATCAGCTTGGTGAAAATATTATTATTTTCTGCGTGCATTTCTTTATACTACTATTTGCTCTGTTTTAGCATTACAGATTCATTTTTGATAAAATTCATCGATATAATAGTTTGTTATTCTTTAAAAGATTAACAAGTTTTTTTTTTAAATTATTTGGTGAAAGATGATATTCCACAACCACAAATTTTTCTTATTATTGAAGTGAGGAAGCATATTTCATTCACATTCGTAAATTCTCGATTTCTTTTTCGTTAAAATGGAACTGTAAAAGACATACATTATTAATATAAGTAAATGGTTCCAATATATCGAAGAAATATCAGAAATTTACATATGAAAATAAAATATGCTTCTCCACATCAAGAATTTGTGGCTGTGTAAGGATATCTTTCCTCAGATGTTCATGAAGTGGAAACAATTTATGTTTTAAATTTTTTATTGCGCCTATCATCATTAAACTTTATAATCTTTCAAAGAAAAACAAACTATAATTCCGGTGAATTTTCTTGAAAATGAATCTGTAATCCTTTGCTACGTCAAATAGTAGCGAAAAGAAATGCACGTAGAAAATATAATTTTCGCCAAGCGGGAATCGAACCCACGACCTTCCGTGTACTATCATCTATTAAACCAAATGACTATTTGACCACCTTGAAGGATATGGCTTCTCTGTAGGTATGGACCTTCTTCGCGGTTTTTAAGTTGTAATTTCTCGCAAACGAAGGCCCACCGGTCGAAGCCACCAGATATTAGGGCGAGATACCGGAAGTGTTATACTATAAACCCACACTGATCGTTCTCCGATTCCGATTTCCACACCGAAGACCTCTCCTTGTAGTATACGCAGACGGTTTTCCTCATTCAATGTTTTGTGTCCATCTCTAACCCCGCTATCCTTCCTTCAATCCGCTTTAGATTTTTTCTCTTCGGTGCATAACAAGGAGACGATATCTCTTCTCTTCAAGCATTTCCATCACTGTGACGCAGCCGTGTATATACAGCCCAGGTGAAAGCGTATTTACTAAGCTGAAATTACCTAAGTTTGCTCTATCCGGAGGGCACACAATCCACAAAATCACCCGGTTGCAAAGCATTTTCAAGTGTGCGGACATACAGTATATCTACGCGACAGTTAAAGCCAATGAATGATACCTGTATCACCTCCCGCAAAAATGGTTTGTGACATTGTACCAAAGCTAGTTCTTGGACTGACGAGCCAACAAAACCACAGTTTACTACATTTCATACGGGACGAAAAGTATTTAAAGGACAGTATTAGCACCTATTTCTCATGAACAAGAGGAAGCACTAAATTACCAGTTTCTGCTTATCTTAACCCCGACTTTAAGTCGTTCATGGACATAACTGCTTGAATTTGTATCTAGGAAAATGGTTTAATAGGCAGAAGCGAGGCAGTATGCATAGTTGCGACAGTGATGACGGCATAAATCTTCTTGGTATTTTCAAACTCTCGGTATCTTTCTAGTAGCTGAAGGGTATTCACCGACCTTGCTTGTAGTGGCTTCCAGTCAGAATCACTGAGACTGACTCAGGTATAACCGATAAGCCATAGCGCATCGGAAAGAACAGGTGTTTTCATCTGGTGGTATTTCAAGACTCACCACTTAAAGTTGTTAACTATCGCGAATAGGAAAAGAAAATAACCAATCCAATAGAACATAAAACCAAACAAACGCAAAGTAGATTATTGTTCGGGCAGCAAGAGTTGTCACTGTTAGCTATTAGATATTGAAATTTCTCTAGACCCTACCCCATTTTTTTTTCTTTTCAGAAAACTGTTTCAAAGAAAGAGAATCCGCGTGAACTATAATTTGAATGATCAGACAATTGTCTGCATGGTTGAACAGGTATAAAAATTCAAATTTTACCATGGAAGAAGTGTAATTATCTGGTAGCGTCAATGTGAATTTTTGAGGAATGTGTATTACTTTGTTCCATCTGCCTATATATTCTTTACATACGACGTAGAAATCACAGACAGTAACGATTAAATAAAGAAGCATGACACGAATCAGTGATATGCCATCCTATGGAATCCTAGTAAATAATAATAATAAGAAGAAGAAGAAGGAGAATAACAACAGTGATAATAAAATACTAAGATACGTCTTTATGAAACAATACTCAAACCAGTAGTTTTGTATGCAGCCGAAATCTCGTTCCTGAATGCTGATAAAGGACTCATTGGAGAATTGAAGGAAAAATAGTAAAAAATTATTAGAGGAATTCTGGGTTCCATCTTCAAGAATGGCGTCCATCAAAAGAAGTCTACAGCAAAACAGATAAAACCACGGAAACAATTCGCAAAAGACAGTAATGATTCTATGGTTACCTCAAACGAATGGAGAAAATCATACTAAAAAAATCTTTGATGCAAAACCGCAATGCCCTCGTTTGTAAATATCAAAGTAAACCTTCATTTGTTAGAATTAAAACCCGAAGATATTTTTGATAGAGACCTCTTTCGCGATAAACCGAGACGAGCGATCCAAAGGAAGACGCTGTACTCCTTGAACAGAAGTGCGCAAACAGGCACGCTCAAAAGGAGTGAAAGACTTCTGGGCCGGCAATTGCAAGAAGGTTTAACATGGTCCTGGTTGGTCTCAACCTTACATACATACAAACTAAAATAACAGATATGATCACTTACAATTTCGCTTTATCTTATTGTTATTCCGACAAGTTGGCGCGGTAAACGGTTAGATTCGTGAGAAGCCGCAGCTACTGTAGTAGTTCGCTCATAATTCCAGTGTTCGTAAGATTATTAACTTTTGTTTTACTAATTGGGAATTGAAATGAACTCCAGTAAGACAAAGCAGAAGTTCTTTTAGCATACTGACATTCATGCCTCGGAAAATAATTCTTTAACGACCTAGCATAACCATTAAAAAAAGAAACACAATGAAAAAATTCTGTACGTGTGCTGTGTGTGTACTTTTCTGATAGTAGCTAACACTTGGACTAGCAGGACGACAAAGTCTTGTATCGGTCAGGATTACAAGCGGTTCCATTTAAGGAAAAACAGCTCCGATTTCTGACCTGCGCCTAATATCATTTGCCATTGGCTTCATCGAGTAATCTTAGTCTTTATAGAACTGCGAACCACTCACTTGTACACAATATTTTATCAGAAGCGGAATAGTTAATCAGCTACACGGAAGATGCCATATTGCAGTGAAGTTAGTTTCCTTTTTTGGCTTTACACCTCGTCGACGTCGAAGTCATTAGAGGTGGGGACAAGTAACAGGACGGAATTCGGCCATGGCTTTTAAATGAATCACCCTGGCAGTCGCCTGGAGTGATCTGGGGAAACCATGTAAACCCCAAATCTGAATGGCTGGACGGGGATTCGAATCCGCGTCCTCCGGAATACAAGGCCAGAGCATTACCGCTCAACCACCACGCTCGGACGTTAGAACATTATTACTGAAATTAATATGATGAAAAATTTGTGACGTTTCATTTTTTACTACAAAGTGACTCCTACAGAAAACCATGGGCACTGGTCGAAACGCCGGGAGGAAGGAGGTGTGTTTAGACGCGAAGTTATTGACTACACAGAGTGCATTCTGATGGTGGAGAGCACTTCTTGTAGAGTGCGTTGCGTGCCGTGTGCGTGACCGCATTGCGGCGCCGTGTGTCTGCCGATTGATTGCAAACGAGGACGGGCGGGGGCGGTGTATAGGACGGCGCGGGGGCGGTGCGTGCGAGGGAGGCGGCTATCGAGCGGCGGCGAGCCGGCTACACGCGGCGCAAAGTACACACGAGATGGACGCAATTTCACGATCGCAGCGAGCTACAACAGAGGGAGAAGCCTTATTAACATCCTTCACCTGCTCTACGCACATCTACAGTGGCAGATCCAGTATTTTGGTTTGGGAGCGGAGGGGGGAGCTTGACTCGAGTGAGGGTAGGCTTTAGAAACTCCTCGGATAATGTGAACCGAAACAGAAAATGGAGGGGGAGGTGAGGGTCGACGACAGAAATCTTATGTCAACATTTTATTTCGATTGCCGCCCTTAAAAGAACAGAAAAAAAGTCTTCAAAATTAAGATGTCGGGGGTGGACCTAGATGCTTTTGGGGGGGGGGGGCTTGAGCTCCTTAGGACCTCTTCCTCCTGGATTCGCCACTGCACATCAAGACAACTGACTTAACACATTCTAATTCGAGCCGTACAAAACGACGTCTTTTTCGTAAGCTCGCAAAATAAATGGGGTCATGAATCAATTCTTTGGTCGCTATCTTGCCAGTGACACGGATTCAGTGCTGATGGTGCGCTAGGAGCGCCACGCAACAGTAGTGATTTAAATCTGATCCTGCCCTCTCAAATGGTAAGGCTCTCTTAAAGAACGCTCCGCGTTGCAGACACTCCAGAAGGTGTTAACTCCCTCACAGCAACTTCCAGGAGTGATTTCCCGTTGTATTTCCCCGGATGTTAATGCTATTGCCTGCCTAGACGACTGTAATAATGATTGTTCGTTAAGAGTAGCGTCCTGGTAATGTTGCCCATGAGAAAAGAAGGGAAAGGGTTAAATCCGTTGCCGGCACATTCACGCCTGCTCTTCCGAAAGACACCAAGTTTTATACCCCAATTACACAGATGAATCACAATAAGAGTGGTGCGATATGGCATCACTCCAAGCGCAGTGCGGGGCTCAGTACAGGCGCTTAGGTTTAATATCTTGATTAAACACTGCATGCCCTGACCCCACCTCTCTCTACCCAGCTGGCCAAGTGCTGAATGACGAAATTTCTTCCATCACCGAATCTAGAAACAGTTTTTTTTTCAAAAAAAAATATGGCTTTACACGTCGTGGACGTCGAGGTCATTAGAGCGGAACGGGACTGGAGACAACGAACGAAAATGAATTAGGCCACGGCCTTTTTGAAGTAAACATCGCGGCATTCGCCTGGAGTGATTTGGGAAAACCATGGAAAACCCAAACCTGGATGCCCGGACAGGGAATCGAACCGGCGTCCTCCCGAATGCGTAGCCAGATCGTTAACTAGTCACCTACCACGCTCGATCTAGAAACAGCTATCTTCGAGTAGAACGGCAGATACCGCCACGATGCAAGTTTGCAGAGAAAAAGCTATTTTAAACCCAATAAATCTTTTCAAGTGTTGGAAATTTCTCAATGGGACAGAGACTGCAGGACTAGGCAAGCCGGGTCTTAGAAATGAATGTTAAAAGTGGACCATATCACACGATATACAGATTGAAGTGCCAAAGTCATGGGATATCTTCTAAAATTGCGTGGGACCTATTTTGCCGGTGCAGTGCAGCAGCCAGAAGTGGAATTGATTAAACAAGTCGTTGGAACACCCCTGAACAAATATTCGGCCAAGCTTGCTCTAGAGTCTTCTATAATTGCTAAAGCGTTGCCAGTGCAGGATATTGTGTACGAACTACCCTTTCGATCATGTCCCAGATATGTTCGTTTGAATTCATGTCTGGCGATGTAGATGGTCAAATCCTTCGCTGGAATTATCCTTAATGTTACTCAAACCAATCCTTAACGATCTTGGCCTTATGACATGGCGCACTGTAGTCTTGGAAAAGTTCATCGTTGTTTGGAAAAAAGGAGATCATGAATGGCTGTAAATGGTATGCAAGTGTCTGGACATAACTATTTCCAGTCAATGATCGGTTCAGTTTGACCAGAGGTCCCAGTCTATGCCGTGGGAATACAGTCCATACAGCAGAAAGCCATCACTACCTAGCACAGTGCCCTCCTTACACTCTGGGTCGATGGCTTCCTTAGGTCTGTGCTACACTCGAACCTTTCTGTCAGCTTTTACCAGCTGGAATCATAACTGATCTGACCATGCAACCTTTTTACAGTCTTGTAAAGTACAACCGATATGTTTATGATTCACGAATACGCCCTTCAGCCGATGGCGTTTTGTTAGCAGAGGCAATTTGCTGCATATCCCATCAACGCCAAATTCCGCTGCACTGTCCGCGTCTTTCGTGCGTCCCACATTGAGTGTTGCTAATCTGTGATGCACTGTTTCCCATTTATCAACAAAGACACCTCGACGCAGACGTCGCTGGACTCGGTGATAAAGCAGACGTCTCCGTCGTCTGGCACTGCGTTGTTCATGGCGGGAGGTAATAGCGGAAATTACATATCCGTGGCACACTCTTAACACTGTGGATCGAGGAATGTTGAATTAACGAATAGAATGACCCATGCGTCTAGCGCTAACTACTCCCCCTCGTTCAAAGTCTTCCAACTAATGACTTGCAGCCACAAAATCTTTCACACGACTCACGAGAGTCCAAATGAAAGCCCCGACACATTTACAAGTTTCTTCCGCGGTGATACCGCAAGCTGGATATTTATATATTTCTACCCCACGACTTTTGGCACCTCGACGTCGACGAGGCGTAAGCCATAAAAAAAAAAAAAAAAGGATTCTTCTGATCTGTTGACTAGCTACATCTCACCACAATTTTTTGTGAATTTTGTTTCCACGTAACATTACAACGATCTACTTCGCGCGCTGATTAGATTCTTGGTAGTTTCGGTTTTATGAATCTACTGATAATACAGGCACTGGTTTCTAACAATGGGTGTATAATACTATATTACTCAATACTGCAGTTGTGTGATATCAGCGTTGACAAACACTTTTATGAACAAAAAATATACGTGCAATATCTGTAGCAAATTAATATCTATAAGCCACCAGGAAATCTTAGAAACTTAATTCATAAATTATCACTTGTAACCTCCTTTATTATCAGGATAGTGCAAAGATGAAAGCAGCCTGAGAACTGAAAAAACCACTGTTAATGAAGAATAAATATTTTCCGTCGGCCATTCAAGTACTGAAGGATACCCCACAACTTCCTTTACCAGAAATTGCTGCTCCTGCTAGACACATGAGCGCTACAAACCAGCTTGGACAATACTCTCTAATATTACTCGTTCACGAAGGGCTCTATTAACTACTAGGTAGTAAACTACCATTTGCTGCGTCATAATTCAGCAATCAACAGCAAACTTTTAGTAACATTTATCTCAAAATGCCATCGAGAAAATTGATCGGTCAAATGCCTCCGAATTAATCAATTAAATAGAGAGCAGATATAGCGATAACACGGTAATATGTTTATGCCAGAGTAGTAAAACTAAAGGGACGTCCATTAATTACGTGAGGATTGGGGGGAGGGTAGTCGAGGGAAATCTTAAGTCAACTTTTATTTCAGATTGCCACCCTTCAAACAACAGCAGAGCTTTTTTTTTCTTTTTTTAAAAAAGAAAAGAATAAAATTAAAAAAATATCTCCAAAATTATGAAGGCGATCTATCAAGGGGGGGGGGGGGCGAGGCCCACCAGAAAGGGGAGGGAGTCCAGATTTACGAAAAAAACACCTCACGTAATTAATGGACGCCCCCTGCCTTAGTTGAATCCTCCTGAAGGCGGCATACTAAGCCACCACGTCAGAGGTAGGATGGCCAGTTCTTTTCCTCTGGGACTTACAGTTTAATGTGGAACCACGGAACGACCGGGCGTAGCTTATACGGCCAAACACAACTCTTAAAAAAATCCTTCTCCCACCCGGATTTGAACCCGGGACCGGAGCTGCGAACTTTTAAAAGCAAGCGCCTTACCCACTTTTTATTTTACTTTTTCCTTAGCTACCAGACCGCTCACCAGAGGAGTAACCGCAATAAATGACGTAAAATAAAATTGTTGATTAAGCAAAAACGATTGTCGTGAAAGCAGTAACCATTGTGTACATTTGTCCTGTAATATAAAGGTGATAAATGTCAAAGGTAATAACGATTGGAACAAGCAACTGATAAGCAAACAAATATCCAACTTGATGGGATGCCGAATAAGAAAGTGTGCAGAGGAAATGTCTTGTAAAATGTTATAATTTCGAAGATTTTATTTAAATATGCTGAAGAAAGCACTTTTTTGAAAATTATTCTTTTTCTGAACTCTGCACTACTTTTTAAGATTTGTACGAAGTTATAAATTCGTCCGACAGCGCGCCTGGCCGTATTGGAGAGAAAGGACTTTAAACTCAATCAACGAACTGACATGCCAGCTCCAGGCGGAGGATCCAAAATCTGGCTGCCATTACGGCGACGTGTCAATGAGCTGCCAACAGATTATTATTTTGACGTGGATTCGTATTACAGTTCGCTTCCCTAGGCACTGTAACTCCGAATCCAGCATCTCCCACTAAACCACTCGACAGCCGAAGAATTTCTTACAACGAGCGGGTTTGTTTCTCACAGTCTCGAAACTTGCGCGCCGCGTAAAACGTCTGAATCGGTGAAGCTAAGTTCGTTGTGGTCTTACAAAGACCACACCGATTGAGATGAATTATTGTTATTTCTAGTAGGTCTGTGGCACCTTACCTTACATCCGAAGCAGTTCCTTCTAAAGAGGCACCGTTCGCGAGAAAATCAATAAATTCATAATCAGGGAAGCTGCAGTGAATAGAAATGCTCCGTTAGCTGTAATTACGATCTATCTGGGAGATCTTCCTCGATATCTTTTACTCTAAATACCTGCTTAAAAACGGTAATTATTCAGATGACGCCGTAAATGGGTGTGGTTGTTAGTAACAATGACCTTTGCCTATAAATCAACGAAAGTGCTTTTATAAATTCTCTGAAGATTAGCAGTTTGAGGTCCTGTAAAATCACGTTCCAGGAAATTAACAAATCGCACGTTTCAAACGACATGGAAATCGTAACCTATATGGGTTCAAAATTTCCAATGCACGTTATGACAGCAAAAATAAAGAATCTCGGCAGTAAAGTCGTTGCAAAAAAAAAGGCATAATCGGTCACAAAAAGGATCGCTCCTCTTTCCCTCTATTTAACCATTTCGAGTGATTGCGCCAAGAAAAGTAAAAACAGACGTATTAATTAACGTTTAAGTTTTACAACTAGAAGAGGAACAAAAGGCAATCGCTCACACCGCGGGCGAAGCTGCGCTCAGACACTTGAAAGCAAGTTGATATTTTATTTGTGGTTTTTGTTCTGTATCCGCATTTAAAAATCCCATTTTTTTCTGTAGTTAATTGTTAAAAATTATATATTACACACCCCATATAATAGCCTTTCTTTATGACCTCAGATATAATTCTAACCAAAGCCTATATTTACTGACGATAACAGATGACAGCGTGTGGATTTTTTTATGTACAATTACCTCTACATACTAACATGAATAATTTTTCACGTAACTTTACGAAAAATTACTAACTTAATTCATATATTTCATAAATTATATTACGTTAAAATATAAATAAAATATTAGTATGAAAAGGTAACTAAAAGAAAGAAAAGTTCTTAAACGACATTTACATTTTTCCTTCTCCACGATACTATTCGGTAGTAGGGAAAATAAAAAGAAGCATTACCACGCCAACGTCCACGCACCACAAGCAAAAGGAAAATGCTATTAGGTAAATAAATGTATTGGTCCAGACCTTAAGCCAGGGAGATGAGCTATGTTATCACATTTTTCTTCCGTCCACTATGGGCGGAGACATAGTAAGAGAAAAATGAGGCAAAATTTAACCATTTTTACTCAGATTTTTTTTTTTATTAAATTAGATTTGTTTTCACTTCAATACTCGAGAAAATGATCTATGGGCACGCGACAATTTACAGCCCCTACAGATACAAGACCGCGTCGTATGAGTGAACGGTTAACATTCGTGCTTAGTATTTGCAGGGACGCCGGATGGATCGGACGATCCCTGAAATTCCTACAGGCGAATGGCGGGATGGTTCCTTCTAAAGGCCACGGTCCAATTCCTTCGCGTTCCTTGCCCCCGTCCTTTCCCGTCTCTAATGACCTCTACATCTACGGCCGTACAGCCATAAGGGTGGGGGGGGGGGAGAGGTAGGATAGAAAGCTAGGCAGTACTACGTGGGGAGGGGGGGGGGTGGTTCTGAGCCAAGTCACATAGCTTTCCAGTGATGATATCTGTCACAGTTAAAATAAAGTACAAAACACACAACAGCATGTGGATTATCTCCAGATATAATTTAGATATTCTGTTTACTAACAGTGCTGCGCAAGCGTGTTTGAAGTCATAGCGTTGGGCTGCACGCAGCTGGTGCATTTGCAATAGACTTGATACATCTAGACTCAAATTCGCTTACAGATATCACCCGGAATTTACCAAGGCAGTGGCAGTTAAATATATAGCTGTTTTGATTAGGATCGCGCGTGTGTGACCACACCGCTCATTGATAAAATAATTCTAATTTTGTTCTGTCAAATGAATTTCAATGCAACTTTGTTTATAGTGCTCACTGAAGTATTATTTAAAGTTCAAAGTGTGGCGTGAAGTGGCGCTGTATAATAATCTTTACGAGGCTTATCGAAAATGTTTTTCTGAAGATTTTTCATTTTCCAGTGAGTTATAGAAACATTTCCTGATAATGTAGAAAGAAAGGAGACAGAACTGCAGCAAAAGAAAACAAAAAAATTCATCGCCTCTTAGTTTTTACACAATACCTAGTTTGTTATAGTTTATCAATTAATTAAAAATGACGAATCAGATAAGCAGAATGTTTTTAGTAAGACCTCAAGATGAAAAGTATCCCTGACTGTACCTGAAAAAGAGTTTTTTTCCAAATAATTTATCATTTGCAGGAGTGACTAGTGTCAATATTTCATTCAGAATATTTATTATTATTGAAAAGTTGATAAATCAAATATCAGTTCTGTTCATTACATACACAATAATTTTAATGACAGTCTGTCAAGAGATAACATAGAGAATGTCTTCTGGAATAAATAAGGGAAAAAAGCTATGTGCCACACGGGAGAGAGAGAGAGAGAGAGAGAGAGAGAGAGAGAATTGTCGAAGCTAAGGTCACGTCAGGATACGTGGGGAAGAGGGCGATTCAAAGGAGGCCAAAATTGAGCCACGTAGTTTATGGACCCTCCCTAAGCAAACAATTATCCAGCAGGAAAGCCTAGGTGCTGTTGTTCCTAATCATCAGGTTGTGTACCAAAATTCTGGATTAAATGTAAACATCTGGATAATAGGTCGGAGTATCCCTGCATATAATAGCATCAACGTCATTCACGATGGAAAAGGAGAGGAAAAAGAATACTAGTTAAATTTCCCTGGGAAGTTGCTAACACGGACACGAGTATGGCACTTTTTTTACCGTACATTACGAAGAGCTACATCCACCACACTTTTTAAGAATTCAAAATTTCAATGGAGTTAATGGACTCAGCACCAATGAAATCTTAATATGGAAGGTACGGATGATGTTAATGCTACAAAGTCAGAAGCAAGCAGTGCAGTTTTAAACCTTCTTCTCAAGTAGAACTGGACTGAACAGAGAGACGGCGACGGCGACATGATGATCGATAATTAAGTCTATGAACATTAAGAAACACTGTCTTAGAAGAAATCATCATTGTTAGTGTTCTGCTCTAAGACAGGTTTTCGTTTGGTAGCTCTCCGTGCTCTACTGTCGTGACGCCTTTTTGATTTCCGTGCTATATCTGTGGGCCTCATTACTGAACAATGACATGCACTCATTCGGAAACCATCTAAGAATCTCAGTCTTGACCACAAATTATTCTAGTAATTTTTTTTTTATTTTTTATTTTTTTTTAACTGCTTAACGTCTCCTATAACAACTAGGTCTTTAGAGACGGGAAAGGATGGCGGGGCAATGAATGGGAAGGAATTCGGCCATGGCCTTTTGAAGGAAGCATCCAGGCATTCACCTGGAGTGATTTGGGGAAACCACGGAAAACCCAAATCTGGATGCCCGGGCGGGGATTCGAACCGCCGTCCTCCCGAATGCGAGGCCAGAACGCTAGCTGTTACACCACCACGCTCAGTTCTAGTAATGGTAAAAAAATTTGCCAGATGCCATAAGAAACATGATAGTAGTACGCAGATAGCGACGATCATGAATTACTGTGGAATTTTGTTTCATAGTGAGTTACAGTCCACATAGAAAATTTTTCTTACCTCGTAATCCTAATTGGCAGAATAACTGGATTCTGTAGCAGATGAAGTTAAATCCACGGATATCGCTATATTACGCGTCGCGTGTGCCAAGATACTAAATACTTATATATATTCTCGAAGGCTTCGTCTATGTTCCTTCCCATGGTTTTGGCCTTGGGACAGATATTGTGAGATTTTTTAGCAACAAACCACTTCCTTTTTTTCTGTCCGGCATCAAGTTGCAACACAGCCATCACTATCTTTTGGAAACCAGTGGGAGAGAACAACAATTCTGAAGATTCTTACGCTTGACAACATTATAATTACATACTCATTCTATTTTTTCATATGAAATTTGTAGCCCTGTTTTGGCGGCAATTTGATGTTACTGTTCCAATGCATCTTGTGCTTCCTGCCTATTGTTGCTGAGTATGGCCAGGTCATGTGGCATTAGTGAGTATTTGTTGTATCAGAGCCCTTATCTATGCCATATTATTTCATTATGTCAAAGAGCGTATGTCTGTCTAAGGAGTCATATGCCTTCTTGAAATTCACAAATGTTGCTACGGTATTGTTTGTTTGTTTTATCTTCAGGAGTGTTCTCAGATTCCAAATTTGATCTTCCTTTTCTAAAGCCTGCCTGGTATTCACCTATTTGGGGATCTACGTGAGGTTCTAGCCTGTTGAGTAGTGCTTTGGAGAGGATTTTATAAATGACTGGCAGCAGTGAGATACCTATATAACTGCTGGGATCCATCTTGTCACCCTTTTTATGTATGGGAGGATTAGTGCACATTTCTATCCTTGTCGAATGTTCTCTGAGACTCAAAAATCTGTGATAATTTTATGAATTTTCTTTTTGAGATATTCATCTCCAAGCTTCCAGAACTCGGTAATAATGCCATCTGTTCCTGGTGCTCTGTTGTTTTTCAGTTGTTTTACGATCTTCCTTATCTCTTCGAGTGTGTATAGAGTCCGGATTTGGTGCATTTTCAGTTAGGGTTAATTTTCCTGTCGGTTTCTCACAGTTGAGGAGATTTTCAAAGCATCATGCCAGAATTTTGCAGTTTGCTTTGGTATTGATTTAAAGGGACCCATCTGGCTTTTTGAAACAAAGTTTGGAGATTGGTAAACTGCAATATTTTCTCTGAAAGTTCTATAACAGTTTCTTGTATTATTTCTTTTGAAGTCTTCCTCAATCTCTTGTATCCTTTTTCTGTTGTTGTTCTTTACAGTTGAATTTAGTCTATGCCCGAATCCTTCGTTCAATAGCCTCATCACTCTTCATGTTCCACCATCTATGTCTGCATTTTCTAGGAGGTTGTCTCCAACACATTGCCTTTTGAACTGCTTTTGTGAGGTCTTCCAATTATCTGTTGCATTTTGATTAATTTCTTTGATGATTTGATGGTTTTTTTTCCATATATATATATATATATATATATATGAAATAAGAGGTGCTAAATAGTGAAAGGGAAATTAGGATGGTTAAATGAACAACCACTGACATTAAATGACACAAACAACACAGAAATTTGCAAGTCTTAGAGGACATTATGAAGGGTGGTTGCTCTAGGAGACTTGGACACCTTTGGTTTTACGTGTTGGCACCCCAAAACCTCATCTAAAGCAAATAGTGGTTCATTTCCCTTTCCTAATGTATTATTGATGTCATGGGAGAACGCACTGACAACTACTGGGTGTTTTGGATATTGGGTGAATACCGTATGTCGCTGGACATCCATTCCTATGACTACTGGCCTAGCGGTTAAACCTATGTAGGAAGTTGAGACGCCAATAATTTTAATTTTTGTTTCAGAGTCAATCCAAAAAGCAGCATCTTCTTTGAACTCATAAGGTGGGAGCTTCTTTACTAGTACAAACTGAGATCAGGCAACCACCTAGTCTGAATAGCCAACCATTGCTTTAGCTTTTCTATCTCTCCTTTCCTCAAATAACACAAATAACCTTAGGTGACGTTTAAAGTCTTGAAAAAAAATAATTAAAAAAAAATACAAAGTTTTGATTTTTGATGTTGGCACCATAATGATGATAGCTGACGGTTTAGTTGATATGAGTTTTTAAGTTTACAAGTGGTTTATAGTGACTAATTGCGTAAACAAATTGTTTATCTGCATTAGAAACAAGTAAAACGTGGAGAAAAGTGGCTACAATTAACATGGTGAGGCAAATATTAATTACAAAAACCCCTATTTATTTATGATGTAAGTGTATACTTCATATTTTATAATGTTTAATACAAAATATATCTTTATTTTTTCTGTAATTAAATAAAATTTCTATTGATAAATAAATTATGACTTTGAGGTTAGGTTCAACTTACAAAGAAACCACAAGAGGTTGTGGATGCCAATAGTTCTCGGATATCAGGGTAGTGAACTAGGAACATATGGAGCAGTGCTAAAGGGCATCTCTCAAACATTCTCAAGAAAATCGACATCAAAGAACTCAAAGTTTTCCTTCATTCTTATTCTACTGCAGTGAAGGTGACAGCCCAACAGCTGAATAATTGGAGTTGAAACTTCATGTTGCATTTTTTCCTGACGGATGTTTTTTCCGCATGTGCATGACTTGTTTTCAGGACCTCATTTAAGTTATTAAAAATATTTCCTTAGTAAGAAAAGAATTGGAAGTGAACAACTGGTATTTTTTAAACAATCTGAAAAAAATCAGGGAAGAAAGAAAGTGTTGAACTATATAACAGATTTTATTACACTACCTCTTGATGCAAATTCACATTTATTTTCAATCAAATATTAATATTACAATTTTTAATGTAATTTTTCATTTGCATATGACCACTGAAATATCAAAATAAAAAAGTATATAAAATATGGAGCATTCTCTTTCTTTGAAGTAAGTTCAAGTTACCTCTGAAAATAAATCAGAAAAAATTACTGTCTAAAATAGGAGAAAAATGTCTGTTTCATACATCTGCTGGTTTACTTTTTAGTTCTGTCTGAATCAGTACAAATGTTTTCTTGTTACAGTTGCTAAATGAGATGGAAAATTATATGGGATTTCATATAAAGAGGTGTATGTCACAAATCTCTGTAGTCCAACAAAATCTGAGAGTTAACCAGATAGAAGAATACAAACCTCTAGCAGTACCTAGCTCATACATGGCAAAAAAGAAGGGAATTCAATATCTGAATGAATTAATAAAAAGTGGGATAGTTACAAAACAAAGTGTTCAGTTATAAAATCTAAACAAATAGGTAACAAAATCTGAAGAAAATGTCCCCTAAATTGCCGAGAGATAATAAATACGCAGGAACAAAACTGTCATTTATCAACGAGTTACATCATCCACTCTGATTAGTATTTGGCATCATGTACATGGATAATAACTGCATTTTTAAAATTTTGTTTTATTAAAAATAATATATTTTTAACTCTTATCAAATGAATAAAGATGATTTTTTACAACCATATAACATAATTTTTTTTTATAGATTTCTTTCCACTGTCATGTACCTCATTACCATAAATAGTAACTATGAGCATGTTTACTGGTTTGAACTGGCAGTACCACATTTCTCTGGCCTCATTCTAAATTAACTGTTATTTCGTGGTATCTGCACATTACCCAACACACTTCTAATAAACTAGGGTTCCCAAGGTTTTTCATACCATGCCCCCCAATCATCCTGTCAATACAAAAGTACCCACGCCCCTACCCTCTCTCAGGCACAATATAATTATTAAAAATGCCTATTTCTCAGCACTAACAATAACATCTCAGAGTAAATTCACTAAACATGTGATGTTAGAATAAAGGTTTTCAATTCTAGGAGGCAGTGAAGGAGACACAGCCCTTCCAAAAGTGTAGAGCTAGGGTAATGTCAATCGACAAGGATGGCAATGCAACCTTGTACACTGTGCCCCGTTCCCCTATGTGGGAACCTATACCTTGCTAACACTATTCCTTCCTGATTCAACAGCATTTCAAAGCTACCACATTATAGCGTGTAACTTTAAAAAAAAAAAAAAAATAAAAAGAGATAAAGCCACATTAAAAAACTTCATTGCACACCATGACTACCCTTGATCTATCAGTATTTATTGTAGTTTCATTCATCCATATTCATTGATTTATTGGACTCACCTAATCAGTAATACTGATATGATGCATAATAGCAAAAAAGCGTGGACAACTCTTAAAAAACTCACACACGACCCTTGTCAAACCGCACAGTTATACAACATCACTCCTGATAATATTGCCCACCAGTTACTTCTTAATAGCAAACCAGCCAGCAAAAGCAAGAACCGGACAACAGGAACCAAGATGACCGTGACACCACCAGTGAAAATTCCATTAGTGCCCCCTTCTTTTTCAAAGAAATAACAACCTGCAATAAGCCCTCCAAAACGGAAAAGTTATAGGTGTTGACCGCATTCACATTGAGCAGATCAAGCAGCTGGGGGAGAGAGGAGTAAAATGGCTTCTCGAGATGTTCAATGGATGTTTATACTGTTGTCAGATTCCAAAGCTATAGAGGAAAGCTCAAGTTGTAGCACTACTATAACCTGGTAAACCCCCAGATGATGCCAATAACTACCGCCCGATATCACTCCTTAGCCACGTCTATAAACTTTTTGAGAAGATGCTTCTAAAATGCTTCTCATCTGTTACTGAAGATAAACTGATACCTCAACAAGCCAGATTCAGAACTCTTGCTCAGACCAAGTACTACATCTATGAGGGCAGTCCGATAAGTACTAAGCCTACAAAAGAAAAAATGAAAATTTTGGAAAAGTGGCGATTTATTTCTCAACAGTCTCCTTTTAGCTCGATACACTTGACCCAGTGATGCTCCAACTCCTCTAAACCGTCTCAAAAATACGTTTTCTGCAAAGTAGGCCTCCGTGGCGGCGATAACCTCCTCATTCGACTCAAATTTCTGCCCGGTGGGTGTCTTCTTCAAGTTTGGAAACAAAAAGAAGTCGTACAGGGCCAAATCTGGAGAATAGGGTGGATGGGGCAGCAGTTCGTAGCCCAATTCAACCAATTTGGCCGTGGCAACGACAGCAGAGATGTGAGCCAGTGCGTTGTCATGGTGGAAGATCACTTTTTTCTAGGCCAAATGGGGCCGTTTTTTTCTGCGATTCGGCGTCGAATCGGCCCAAAAATTCAGCATATTAAAGCCCTGTGATTGTTTTGCCCTCTCCAGATAGTCAGTGTAGATCACACCTTGTGAATCCCAGAAAATGGTGCCCATCACCTTTCCGGCTGATGGGACAGTCTTCGCCTTTTTCGGAGCACGTTCGCCGGGTAAAGTCCACTGGTTTGACTGTTCCTTGGTCTCTGGTGTGTGCCAGTAGATCCATGTTTCGTCGACAGTCACGTAACGATGCAGAAACTCCTTCAGATTGTGCTTAAACAGCGTCAAACACTGCTGTGAAGTAATCTCACGGTTGCGCTTGTTGTCTGGAGGGAGCAAACACAGCACCCATCGCGCCGACAGCTTTCTCAGGTGCAAAATTTCATGCAAGATATGACCCATGCGGTCTTTTGAAATGCCTACTGTACCAGCAATCTTGCGCACCTTCAATCAGCAGTCTGCCAATAAGAGATCGTGGATTTTTGTCACGTTATCCTCCATGGTAACTGTTTTCAAGGCACCTGGGCATGGCTTGTCAAAAACCGACATGCGACCACGTTGAAACTTGTTAAAGCAATGTTTGACAGTCACCATCGAAGGAGAAGAGTCACTGTACACAGCATCCAAGCGCTCTTTGATTTCGCTGTTCGATTTTCCTTCCAAAAACAAGAATCGTATCACCGACTGATATTGCTTTTTTTTCCATTTTTCTAAAATCCGCAGACACACCCACTGATTTGGCTGAAATTTTAACAATAGCTATCTAATAAATTTCTCTGGCAACAGTGGTGCCATCGGGAAGAGAGGCTAAGTACTTATCGCACCTATCTCGTAAAACAATATATTGAAGATGGCTTTGAAAAGGGTTTAGTTACTGGAGTAGTCTTTATTGACCTGCCAGCATAAAAAACTCCTTCCTAAAGTATACAACATGACATGGGATTTCGGTTTCACAAAAATAATCTACGAACTTCTCAGCAATAGGCAATTCTTGGACAGCTTTCAGGATTCAAAAAGCCGTCCACGCAAACCTAAAAATGGACAACCTCAAGGAAGTGTTCTTGCCCAACTTTATTTAACATCTACACCAATGATTAACCCCTCAACAGCCATTGCATGACCTTTATCTATGCTGATGATCTTGCCCTAGCTGCTAAACATGTGACTTTTGAAGCCGTCGAGGATAGACTTACAAGAGCTCTTGGAACTTAAGAGCTCTTGGAACTTACTACAAGCAGAATGACCTCAAGCCAAATAAAAAAAAAACTCTGTGCATTTCACTTGTGCAATAAGTGCGCTAAGCATAAGCTGAATGTGACCTGGAATGGATCGACTCTGTGCACAGTGAAAACCCAAAATACTTCGGCGTAGCTCTAAATAGAGGTCTCAATTTTAAAAGCCACTGTTGCAATGTCAAGATGAAAGTATCATCAGCAACAACATCTTAAGCAAGTTGACCGGATATAGCTGTAGAGCTAATCCTAGTGTCATCCGCACCTCTGCCTTAGCATTATGCTACACTGCAGCAGAGTATGCATGTCCTGTGTGGAAAAAATCCAGTCATGCTAAGACAGTAGACACTGCACTCCACAGTACATGCCAGCTCATCACAGGTTGCATCAGACCATCGCCTGTGAGCAAAGTGGAGATATTAGCTGGCATCGCCCCTGGAGACATACTGTGACAAGTTGCCACCAGCGTGGCAAGGCTTAAAGAGAACGAAGATGCCCGACACCGCCTACATGGCTATACACCAGCGCCATCGAGACTAAAGTCCCGATCAAAGCCACCAAATGGTGCTCCAAGCAATGAAAGAAGCAATGGGAGAAGAGAGTTCAACATTATTTTGAGTGGATCAAACCAAAAGAGGTCTACCACATGGGTCTGAACAACCATGGCCCATATGGAAGTTGTTAAACAAACTTCGAGTTGGAGTTGGCCGCTGCAAAGATACTCTTGCCACTTTTGGATACCTGGGAGAACAGCCAGATACCACATGTTCGTGTGGGGAGAGAGAAACCATGGTACATCCACTGTCTTGTCCACAAATCGGAATAAATGTATCTCAATTTGACCTCCAATCAGCTACTGACAAAGCCATTGCATTGGCGGAAAAACTACTGCATATCTGATGCTGTCATCGACACGAGAAGAAGAAGAAGATTCATTGTTTAAACAGTTAACCACTTATGATTTAATGTGACAAAATGAAAGTCTAACTAAAAATATTCAACAAGGGTAACTCTCATTCACCAGGGAAACAGGTAAATGCATTCCACCTGCATTCAAGAGAGACAAATTGAAAACTAAGTGTTACATGGGAAGGCCATTCATTGTAACATACAGACCAGCCAAAATATTTAGGATTTACAATTGATAGAAGTCTTACTTACAAGAAGCACTGCCATAAAACTTCAGCTAAATTACACATGAGAAACAATATCCTAAAAAAGTTATGTTGTAGTAAATGGGGAGCCAATCCGGTGGTCTTGTCTGCATCTGCTAAAGCACTCTGCTTTTTCACTGCAGAGAAACAAGCCCTGTTTGGAACCATCAATACGCCTACTGTACAAAGCAATTGGATTTGCTGAACCAAAAATACGCCGTAAATCACAAAAGTACACAGAGCGGTTCAAACAAACGTTCGACGAGAGGCATGTAATGTTTGGGATACCAAGCCCACCACCTAGAAGGCTAATCTCTAGGACTCCTTTTCTAAATCGCACATATGTCGATCCTCTGAATGGTACCCATTCCCTGAGGAAGAACCTTCTGGCGTAAAATTTTGCTGGGTAAAATGGAGAAACCTCAACCGTATAAGAACAGGAGTGATTCCAGTAAAAGCTAAAATGTATAAATGGGGTATGACAACAAATAATCGATGTGAATGTGGAGAACAACAGACCATGGATCACCTCTATGCTTGCAAGCAGTGTCAGTTTTCAACAACTTGAAGACCTATGGACAGGAAGTGATATTGACAACTTTGTCCGAAACGATTATGATTTCTAGACACGAAAAAGTAAAGTAAGTAAGGTAAATGCAGAAAAAAGTAAATGAACAAATGTTACAAAATTGAGGAGAGAAAAAAGTATTATCAGTAGCAGTGACACCTAGTCTATAAAAACTAACAACAATAACTATACACACTTTATAATCTTAAAAATATCTGTAATACTAAAATCTTCCATAAAATAAAACTTTTTTTTTAGCTACAAATGAGTGTTTTTCAGCATAATTGGATGCTTATCGCTTTTTATAACATCACGAGTTCTATAAACATGTCAGCTCATATAAAACATTTCAATTTTTTTGTATTATATTTATAACTCTACTTCCATAGATCCCTGCTGAGGAAGAACCTCTGGGAATGGGAAAATATGTATGGTTAATACATAAACACACATAAAAGATGAATAACAATCATAGTGAAAAAGTATTATAACTTACAAACAATCAAAGAGGCATTAAATTTCTGGATCGAGGAAGAGATGCTAATACAGTAAAAGAAAATTAAATGCACATGGCATTGTTGGCCAAGATATTCTGAAGGCTTGTTCAGCCATCTGTGTGACAAGAGTTTCAATTTGTCACGCATTCCGCCTGTCATGGCTAGACCCACAGATTAATGTGGAACCCAAACCACGGAATGTCTTGCCCATGGCATGACCAAACACAACTATTAAAGATTCCTGGCCCCACCAGTAATTGAAACTGGGACCGGACTCTGAACTTTTGAAAGCGACAGCCTTAACCACTGAACTGGAAGGTTCAGAGTTGCCTGTAAGAAAATCCTACATCTTTATCATCTTCTAACCTATAAATTTTTCCGTTGTTTATTAAACAGATGTGTCTTATTTTTACTAATGGCAATGATGTTTGTGTTTTGTAAAATTCAACAATACAAACAGAAACTTGGAAGTTAAGCTACAAGTGTACTAGATTAGTGGGTAGAACTAAGAATTCCCAATACAATGCTTATTTTCTAACCTACACAACTTGATTTAGCATATTTTTGTTTTTAATTGTCCTGTATGCTGTGAAAGTCGTTGCTTGATGTGGTATATTCAGGACACAAACATTGGTATTTGTTTCTGCATTTAGTAAAATGGGCAATGAGCAAATGTATTATGAACTAACACCAGCTGCAAATTTCTTACTGCCAATTGTATCTTTTGAAACTTACCTCCCCATCGCTGTCATAGTAGATGAGGTGTTGACGGGTGAGAACAAACCACCGCTGTTTGTAATTAACTGGAGTGAATCGTTTCTTGTTCTGTGATCTCTTCACCATCAAACCTTGCTTAATCACCTCTTCATCCCCATCTTTACCTGCCATAATTTGGTAACCATTCAGGATTGATGGTGAATTTCTGAAAAAAATAATTGGAGCCTAGTATTACTGAGTGAAAGGTATCACAAAGTCATCAATAAACATAATTAATTCTGAGTATTCAGTAACAAGTATTTCATCTTGTATAAGCTCTCATCTTCCATCCAGATAAAATTAAAATAAAATGCAAAAGAAAACATAACATTTATATGAAGAATTATTTTCTTCAGTTTGCTTCATACAGGAAAAAGCCATTTACTGAACTGAAATTGTTTAAACTGCTGACTAGAAAGGTCTTATCAATAAGCAAATTGCATGGGTTTTGAGAATATAATCGAACTGACATACAGTTTTCCTGCTTTATGTGAAAATTTTATTTTGGCAGATAAATTTCAAGCCCTCTGAAATACAAAAGATCAAATTCCTAAAAATTTTAAGATCTCTCACGTCTTCCAGACCCCATATTTATTCCTAATGTTTGTATCAAAATTAGTAATTGATATCTGCTTGTTATATTGCTGGGATGAATAAAATAACTGATTTTCTGTGTTACCTTTGCATTATAAATAAATTATAGCAGACATGAAATTTATTATTATATCATTCATTTGCAGTTGCCACATAAGCAATAGGAAACAACAATGGTAAACGAATAACATAATCTCATCAGCTCAAAAATTGGTATGTACCATAGGCCTACTAAATTTCTGAGAAAAAATGGGTCACTATCTGAATTATTGTATTAAAGATTATTCCTTTTATATTTCATATAGAACAAAAGTTTCTGTGTAACTGATTGCTAATTTTTGTCGTTTAGATAAATGTTGCCACAATTTTTCATACAACTTTCTCAAAACTTTAATGTGTTGTCAAAGAAATGTTCTATAGTGAAAGATGTTAGACATATGAACTTAAAAAGGACATAGTACAAAACACAAAGCAACTGGTGCAAGAAATTTTAACTTTGAAGATGGAAGATACACTGAGGTTCGTAATTATTCATTTGCAATGCAAATGTAAAACTTGTAGCAATGTTTCACTAGGATGTCACTTCAGAGCAGGTCACTACAATTTAGTTAAACCAAAAAGTGTATACTAAGTTTTAATCTCTTAATCAAATCTTTTCACAAATATTTACTCTGATTTGGAAATACAAAAATAATCTCAGTGTTACCAAATAACAAAATAACTAAGAAATTTCACATTGTGATGATAATTTTCTGGGATTACAATTCCGCCAGACATTGTCATCATAATACTGCAGTGGTCAAATGCAAGACTCCACTAGAAATTCTTTCCCAAGTACATTTAACGGTTTCATGCTGGTCCAGGCTGTATTACAACATAATTTCTCCTTGAAAATAATGGTCCAGGCTGTATTACAATGGAATTCTTGCTTGCGACTGACTACAGCGGTATTCCAACGATATTACTGAATGTTATTGTAGTGGAATCGCGATCTCCAGTTTACCCAATTTTCTTTCAGTATGTAGAAGATTTTTCCAAAATCAGTATTCACAGACAAATGGATATTCATTGTGCAGAAGTTTGATGTTGTAGTCACACTCGTTTCCTTCTTTTTTAGGAGACAACTGGTCAGATGCTCGGAATATATAAACTATATATATCTGTTACGCCCAACAATTCAAATTTTTCCCAAACGTTATAAGGTAATAACTTAATGACCAATCACAATGCCAAATAATAGATACCGCACATCTACTCTTGATCACGAATATGTTTTTTTTTGATGTAATCATGAAAAAAGTAATGGTCAAAAAACTCTTTTTGATATGTAATTATAACTTTCACTCACAGCATGCTCTTATAAACTATCTTCAGATTAATGCCTACTCCCAACTCTTATGCATGCATCTCATATTATATTGTTGAAAAATTTCTCACTTCATTATATTTCACTCTTCTTCAACAAAAATTACCCCTAGGGATCAAAGGATACTCTCATTTTCTGAGTCACTTATTTTCATTTAAACTTCTTTGCAACTCGTAATTAATACTGTAATCTATCTTCAATGTTGGCATCACTATCCACCTTAATTCTGAAACATCAGATACTTCAGACTCTTAGCATAATGTCACTAGCCTAGCATAACAAGGCACTTCTAGGTCACATTTGTTACTCTTACAATCATGAGTAGATTTGTCTTTTGAACTTAGATATTACAATTTTTAATGGAATATTGAGATCTTCCACATACAAAAATTACTAAAATATGATTCAAGGAAACTGATGAAATGGCACTTTCACTTAATCTCATTACCTTAAACAACACAACATTCACAATATTTTCAGGCTGAATTCTCAATCTTGCATACTTTTGGGCCCCAGTGTCACAAATAATCATTTGTACAACAGCATTTCAAACAAACAAATTTGTTGTTAGTTTACACTGTCATCTATAGGCTACCACATAAATACTGTAATGGAACAACAATGTTGAATATAAATTTTCAGAGGGTATGGCATAGGTTGAAACGCAATATTTTACTTTGTTTCTTTCCAGGCAGCTTTTAATACACTTACAGAGACAAGAATAAATATTTTGTTATAACGGTGTTCAATTGACGTTTACTGACACACTGCCATAACATCAACATATTAACAATTCCCTTCTTCTAGTTTCGCGACAGATATGTGGCCTGTCTCATTTGAGGAAAAACACCGAAATGCAACAGCTACAACCATCACAGTTTGCAGATTAATTTTAAGACCGTATTGCAGTTTTTATACAGAAGTGGCAGTAACATATTGAGCTTTCTAAAAGAATGCAGACACTAAAATATGGAAAGAACGAATTTGACATTTGAGCCGCATTTGCAATTATTTTAAATGTTAGAAAATGAATGCTGTGCAAAATAACTGAGAAAAACCTGCTACCTTATCAATTTCTTCGTGAATGCCTGTGATTGAGGCGACTTAACGTAAAGTTTCGTCGCATTTTCAATTTGGCATTCAAACTTCGGACCGACATATGAACACAATATTTTCATTCAACTTGCTACAAGGAAGTCGGAAGTGATAGTTTGAAATATCTTTCGTAATACTGAAATGAGTAATATTCTCCAATTACAGTTGTTTTACTCGATAAAAAAACATTATTATTTTTTAAGTTAGGAACAGAGATAAAAGTTTATGAGTATGAATTACAAATTTGCAACAAACAAACAGCTCTTCAGTGTTTCAAGAAACATCAGAGACATTATCAGGAATCTTACAAGAACATGGGGCTTGTTGGATGTGGGCAAAGACAATTCATCGTGGTGACTGGGTCATAAAAGTGTTCACGTATGATTTCTAGTGACTCCTATGATAAATAACATCAAGTCTCAATCAGTATCGGAACCAACATATACTATGAGGTCTGGTTAATTTTGTTTACATGCCAGATTTTGCCTGTGACAGGAGATTAAGTACAATATTTTCCATAGATCACAATATAAGATTGGTTCTATGGGATATGGAAAGTTATCAGTTTACAGATAAACAATAACATAGCAAAATTGATTAACACACTACAAATGCACTGTCACTGAATAATATGTACGTTAATTATACCAACTTCCATTACACAAACTATTGACAATTATTTTTTTGGATACGGCAGAAATAAATTCTTGGACTGTCAAACAAAAGTTCTTTTAATTTTTCCTGAATTAATCTTATCTTCTGCAGGCATTTAAGGCGTGTTGGGAGCTTATTGAAGATATAGATCCATTATTAAACGAACTCCTTTGGAACAATTAACAGTGACTTACACTGAAGAGCCAAAGAAACTGGAATAGGCAATAGTATGCAAACAGAGATATGTAAATACTCAGAGTATGGCGCAGCGGTCGGCAACGCCTAAATAAGACAACAGGTGTCTGGCGAAGGCTTTAGATCGGTTACTACATCTACAATGGCAGGTTATCACGATTTAAGTGAGTTTGAAAGTGGTGTTATAGTCAGCGCACGACAGATGGGACGCAGCATCTCCGAGGTAGCGATGAGGTGGGGATTTTCCCGTACGACCATTTCACCAGTGCACCGTGAATATCGGGAATCCGGTAAAACATCAAATCTCCGACATCGCTGCGGCCGGAAAAAGATCCTGCAAGAACAGGACCAACAACGACTGAAGAGAATCGTTTAACGTGACAGACGTGTAACATTTCTGCAATTGCTGCAGATTTCAATGCTGGGACATCAACAAGTGTCAGCATGCAAACTATTCAACGAAACATCATCGATATGGGCTTTCGGAGCCGAAGACCCACTCGTGTACCCTTGCTGAGTGCACGACATAAAGATTTACGCCTTGCCTGGGTCCGTCAACACCGACATTGGACTGTTGATGATTGGAAACATGTTGCCTGGTCTGACGAGTCTCGTTTCCAGTTGTACCGAGTGGATGGACTTGCATGTGTATGGAGACAACCTAATGAATCCATGTACCCTGCATGTCAACAGGGGACTGTTCAAGCTGGTGGAGGCTGTGTAATGGGGTGGGGCGTGTGCAGTTGGAGTGATGTGGGACCGCTGATACTTCTAGATACGACTCTGACAGATGAAACCTATGTACGCATCCTGGCTGATCACCTGCATCCATTCATGTCCCTTATGCATTCCGCCGGCCTTGGGCAATTCCAACAGGACAATGAGACACACCACATGTCCAGAATTGCTACAGACTGGCTCCAGGAACACTCTTCTGAGTTTAAACACTTCCGCTGGCCACCAAACTCCGTAGACATGAACATTATTGAGCTTATCTGGGATGCCTTGCAACGTGCCGATCAGAAGATATCTTAACCCCCTCTTACTCTTACGGATTTATGGACAGCTCTGCTGGATGCATTGTGTCAATTCTCTTCAGCACTACTTCAGACATTAGTCGAGTCCATGCCACGTCGATTTGCGGCACTGCTGTGTGCTCGCGAGGGTCGTACACGATATTAGGCAGGTGTACCAGTTTCTTTGGCTCTTCAGTGTATACCGGTAGTACAAAAGTTAAATATCTCTTCTTTGTTTGACAAACAGACCGTAGAACGTCTTGTCCACTTCTTATGGAGGAACTCAGTAGTTTTTCACGATATGCATCATTTGCTCATCTTTTTTTTTTTTTTTTTTCTTTTTACTGTCATCAGTCTTTTGACTGGCTTGATGCAATCCTCCATCCTTTCCTATATTGTGCTAATCTCTACATATCCCTTACAACACACGTCCTCAATCACCTGCTTCATATATTCTAATCTCTGTCTTCCTCTAAAGTTATTACCTTTGACTGTTCCCTCCACCAGCAAATTAACCAATCCAGCATGTCTCAAAATATGACCTACCCGCCTGTCTCTTCTTTATGTAAGCTTCTTCCACAAACTTCTTTCCTCACCCATTATTTTCAAAACTCGTTCATTTCTTACTTTGTCAGTCCACTTAATTTTCAGCATTCTTCTGTAGCACCCCATTTCAAATGCTTCAATTTTCCTTCTTTCCGGTATTCCTAACACAATACATGTTTCGCTACCGTAAAGTGCTGTGCTCCGCACATATAGTTTTAAAAAGTTGTTTCTAATTCCTAGATTAATATTTGAAACTAAAAGGTTTCTCTTTTTCATGAAGGCTCTTTTTGCTAGTGCTATTCTGCTTTTAACATCATTCCTTCTTCGGCCATCGGTTGTAATTTTGCTTCCCAAATAAAAGAATTCACTTACTTCTCCAATTACATTCGATCCTATTTTTATACTTAATATGCTAGTATTTGTATCATTTCATCACTTTTGTCTTGCTCCTCTTACTGCAGTAAAAAAACTCATTTTTTCCAAATTGTTGTCACTGGTCCCAGGACCCGTTTCGAAATGATTTGACTTTGAAACCATGAAATTCCTCAGTCTTCCTCGTTCGATCCTCAATCAAGTGGGCATTATTGTTTTGAATTCATTTCCATTCCGGTGTCACCTCCATTTGCTCATGACATCTAAGTGTGCGGAGATTTGCAGATAAGCTCAGGTAATTTAAAAAGAGTATTGGTAGCAGAATGTGTGGAGTGCTTTATAAAAATGAGTTTGCTTGGTAAAACTATTTTTTTTTTTTTTTTTTACATGCATGTCATAGTTTCTTTTCTTATTAAATCATGAGTTCCAACTTCTTGTGGAGGTTTGTTCCAGAACTTAATTTGCCGAGATTTCAGGAAGTAGTTCGTAAATGTAGAAAGATCATCTGTAAGTACAGTCTCCCAATGTATGAATTTTTCATTCTGACATTAACGATACGTCAATTTCAGGGGGGGCCCGATTGGTATGCGCAGACCGAGCTCAAATTTCTGGCTCTGCGCATGACGTCACCGCAGGAGCACTATGTGTTTTCGGGGCATTTGAATATACGGGTGCGTGGTGTATTTCGATTGTGATTTTGCTTGTAACTTGGTTTAAATTGTGCTAACATGCCTGGATGTGCTGTCGCGAACCGTACAACTTACAGCAGAAAAACTAAAGGTACTGGTATCACGTATCATACATTTCCAAAGGATCTAGAGCTCAGGAAAATATGGGTTCAAAAGTGTTATCGTAAGGATGATTTCAGTACAGCAACAGCACCTGTGTGTTCGCAACATTTTGTGCTAGAAGATTATGTTCGTGATTTGCAAGCCGAGTTACTAAATTTACCTCAAAAAAAAAAAAAAAAAAAAAAAAAAAAAAAAAAAAAAAAGCAACTTAAACCAGGTTCTGTGCCGAGTATTAATCTTCCTATGATGATGTTTAATGCTCATTGCACGTCTACTGCCATTCAAAGTTCACCAACCAACATCAGTCAAAACCAAAGCAGCAGAACTGAACAGTCAGATATGTGAGGAAAAGAGCTGTTGAAACCCTTGCCGGTGTGTCGCCTAAAAAAACAAAAATGGTCCAATGCACTTCAACCTCAAATATTGATTCTGAAGAAGTTATGTTACTAAAAAGACGTGTGAAAGAACTTGAAGAGAAAACAAAAAAACGGGAAGCTACATGTTTAACTTTGAAGATTAAGAACAAATATCTGCGTGAGGAATTGAGAGCGACTTCCCAGAAACAAACAGAGCTCAAGAATAATATCAAGAAATTAGTACACAACGAGGCGACAAAAGTACTGAAAAACATATTTTCGGAAAAACAGATTAAATGTTTAGTATCAGGAAAGAAATATGTTAAGTGGAACAGTGATGATATTTGCAAAGCAGTGACATTACGTGCTATTTCCAAAAAGTGCTATTTGTTTTTGAGAAATAAGCTTCATTTTCCGCTGCCAGGTTTGTCAACTTTGAAACGGAGTATCTCCCGTTCTTTTCGCTGTCTGACAGGTGTGCAGCAAGATGTAATACAGCTAATAAAAGCTCAGGCATTAACATCTGCCTACGCTGTACGTGTGTGTGTGTCTTGTCATTTGATGAAATGAATGTGGATAGTAGCATTGTTTACGACCAGAAAGAAGATCGTATTATAGGTCCGCATAGTAATGTACAATTTGCTATGATTCGTGGTCTTTTCAGTGGCTGGAAACAGCCCATATACTACGATTTCGACGTTCAGATGACAGCGGATTGTTAAAATCAATTATTTACAGCCTTGAAGACGCCGGCTACAATGTTGTTGCTATTATAGCTGATCTCGGCACAAAGAATCGCAGTGTTAGGAAAGAACTTAATGTAAGCCATACAAATACGTGCTTTCAGAATCCGAGAAATACTGATAATAGAATATGGGTGTTTTCAGATGTTCCTCATCCATATAAACTGCTAAGGAATCATTTTACTGATGACGGGTTTATTCTTCCGAGTGGCAAAAACAGTGGAAACAGTGGTGAAAACAGTGGATGAAATATTAATGGAATTGGATACAGAGGCGGCCCTAGCAAGTTTTTCAGGTGGTGCGAGATCTCATTGCGGCGCCCCAAATGTGTAATCGCTTATTCGTGTTTAAGGTGTCTTACAGACAGATTAAAGAAAACATTCATTTTTTACATCCTACTAAAATTAGAAATGTAAAATTTGTTTTCTTTAATATTTGTTACTGTTTCATGTCGATACGGGCGAATGGCTTAGGATAAAGTAGTTTCCGTGGGATTCGAATACGTATATGAATGCGTTATGGATTCCAATAGAGCAAAGCCGAAGGCAGAAAACAGTCCTTATACATTAATAATAACTCAAACTTCAGAAATATTAGTGTTTAGGATAGTAATGGTAAGAATGAGAAACAACAGTGAAAAAGAACACTATATGTCTGAAAAGGTTAAATTACGCTACTATAGCGCGCGCAATGCTCATATCACGTGTACGTCAGATTTACATAGTTTTCAAGAAAAAAAATTTAAAACAAAAAATGAGGAAATAAATTCATAATTAAAAGGCCTAGATTGCCAACTTCCTCGTTCTTTCCCTTTGGCAATATCATTTTCTATAGATAAAATTGCAAGATCTGAAAGTCTGTCGATAGTTCGAGTTTACGGTGAATAAGTTTTAAAAAACTTTAATTTACTTTAGCGACAGTTACAGGTGTCATTAACAAAATTCGAAGTGCTGTCCATACATTCCGAAATATATTGTAAAAAATCGAAATAAAGCGTAAGCGCGATGTTGAGGGAGTTAGGTTTGAAGACCTGGAACTCCGAAGGCGTTGCTCTCGACAGAAGCTAATTGAAAAATTCACGACTGACTTGTTTCGGAATGACCCAAAACAAATATTACTACCACCAACATTCATATCTAGGAATGACAGTGAAAATAAGAGAAATCATGGCCAGAACAGATTTATTTCTGTAATCATTTTTCGACGAGCGATTAGGGAATGGAATAGGAAGGATTTACCAGGTGAGTAAACTTAAAATCTAACAGGAGTCGATAAATCATTTCCGACATCCTGATATGGATTTTCCATGGTTTTCCCAGATCGCTCCGGGCGAATGCCGGGATGGTTCCTAAAAATAGCCCATGGGCGGGTGTATCCCTTCCTATGTTCAAATAGGAACACATTAGGATTGGTGGAATGCATCCTCCGCCACCCACTTTTATTGACTCAAGGAGTAATAGTAATATCCTGCTAACTATTTTGTTTCGAAAGTTGAACTTTTGTTGGTTTTGTCGATTCAAGATCCAATAGTTTCAGTTAGAAAGTTTCTCAGTCAATTCACAACTCGATATATTATATTTTTCTCCATTCGTTAAACTCATTTCTAAATCTGCACAGGATTATTCCAATTATTACAATTCAGGAATTGTTTTGATAATGTGTAAGAACAACACTGTATCATTAAATTTAGATAGTTGTGAAAATTGAGCGACTTACGCCTTCTTAATTGTAGCGATCAGATGCTAAAACACGTTCACTGTAAACAATTCTTCGGGATCTGTTGCCATCTCATCTTCCTTTGGTATCTGACTGATTTAATTAAAGGTAAGTCCCAGTCTGAGAAGTAATTTCTCTAGGTGTTATCAGAACAGCCGAATAACACCGATACTCTCTCTCAAATTCCGAGATCTTTCACAGCAACTGTGAAGCGTTTCATGAATCTCCTTTCATTCTGGATAGCCTCGCTTACAATAATACTTCAATCAATACCTAATCACCATTGTAATTATGAACTCAAATTTTTACATGACCTGGATCTGGGACAAGGCCTCTGTTGCTGCAAGTGAATAATTCATTTCCGGAAGGGCGTCACGAATTGAAGAATAGTGATAATTCTCCTAATGAATTTCGCTTTTTTGGCAATAGTCTTTCTAAGTTCTTGCATACCACTTCCAATACCTTAGTTGACTGAGAAAATAGAACAAATATTCTTTAAAGAAATCCGGACACAGAAACCGATCTAACTGATGTTTTGGCGGTACCTGCTATTACCAAATTTAATGACAGCTAAATGGATAAAAAGAATGCTTGAGACGATATTGATTAAGAATTCTGCTTTGGACACCTTTGTTTTCTCCTATCATATTGGATCAACTGTCGTATCTTTGACCTCGAAAATCGTTCATATCCAAATCGTATGATTACTATATAGGCCAGTGAGTAGAGCTCCCACGTACCGAATAGTCAATGCTTAAAAGCAACGAAACACTCACGACATCATTAGTGTCAATAAAAGCAATGTTAATGATAATTGTTCGACGCTACTGACAACACGAGTTCAATTCAGTATGATGGAAAAGTATTTAGATGACTTAACCATAGTCAAAATTTTATTAAGAACTTCAATCGTTTTAAATACATTTTCCAAAATAATAGACATAAGTCTCCTTATTTGCAATACGGCGGAGATGCTCCATCATTACAGTCTCATATTTTCCTAGCAGTTGAAATATATCCTGTTAGTTGCAATTATTAGAAGTATTTAGTGTTTCAGATCCAAAGCTTCCCCTGAACAACAATTACTCCATGTTAAAAAGAATATTTTGTACATCATTCATTCGAGGATAGAAACCTACCGTGATTATTGGTCTTCAGTCTGCATTCACAAATGCTTGCCTATTATATTGAGGTTCTTCAGTGTAATCAATGCTTCTCTCCAACTCAGCATGGTGTACTGGCGATGTGAGGAAGTTTCGTGAGTTTTGAGATGCTCTGATAAGTAGCTCTAGTCATAAAATTTTTCTTTTCCCAAATAAGAATAAACAAGAATAAAAACAATATACTTTAACTGCAGATTTAGAGTAAACAAGCCAACTTCTTTTATAAGTTTCTCTATTTGATAATACTCTGAAAATGCGGTTTTATGAAATGATGTCCATGATTTTTTTCTTGGATTTTTTCGTTGCTCGAATAATTATTCCAACTCTGATTGCAGGGTCAATAAGCAACATTTTCAAATATCATCATAATTTGCGACGGTGTATATCTGGTATATCCCATTTTGAAGTTCAGACGACATTGTGGCCATAGCAAAATCTTCTTGTACATGCTGCTATTTATCATTATGAACCTCGTCTGAAGAACTTTTATAAAATAAGTTTTCTTCCATCACGTGTTGAAGTAGTTCTGATGACGACGATTTTGATGACATCTCTAAGAAATTTTGCAAACAATTTTGAAACCTCCTCAATTTTACCTTGGTTTAGTTTTCTCTTTTAGGAAAAAAATGTAGCGACATGTCTTGTCTATAAAAGACACATTACATTTTGCAAATATCTACGCTACATACGTTAACTGCAATCACCTAAGGTCTAACATTGTAGAAATAGATAACTAGGTTGATTCTCGCCTCATGCACATGCAACTCAGGCAAATGATTGTGCCGAATCTAGAGGGGGACAAACCGGGGCGCTTACCCCGGGTAGCAAAATCATGTTTAAAGGGGCGTTAAGTGACAAATCCGTAAGCGGTGACATGCTTTCTTAGCTCTACTGCCCTGAACGCCAACCTTCAGGGGGTGGCCAAATCAAAGAATAAACTGCGGCAGGCGGCAAATTCATAAATTCATATTTGAAGGGCCGACAGTCGCAGGTCTTTAACCCTTCTCGGAAAATGTGTAGATCCACTGCAAGATTACAGCCGAAAAGGCTGGAAACAGGTGCGGGAGGCGCTGCGTGACACCGGAGAGTGCTAATTATGGGACGATTTGTAGTTTTCTGGAATGGAGTCACTCGAGCTGACTCGAACTATATGTTAAACGGAAGCTCTTACGTTTATAACTTCTTCTTGATGATTAATTTATTTAAAAAAAATGTGAACAGCAAGCTGGATTATTATAGAATTTATTTTTCATTTTTTGCGCAGACGATCTCTTGCTGCAGTTTCGGCGCCCCCCATATGACGGCGCCCGGTGCGGTCGCACCGCTCGCACCGCCCTAGGGCCGCCCCTGATTGGATAGTGGTGAAATAAAAGTGTGCCCCAAACTTACGCAGTTTCACTTATCAGTTAAAGGAAGGGAGCGCCAGAGGGTATATTTGGCATTGCAACTGTTTTCTAACACCACAGCACAAGCAATACGCTATTTCATGCCAGAAGAAGAACACGTTGCTAATTTTTTCCAACTTGTTAACGACTCGTTTGACATTATGAATAGCAGAGTACAGTTGCTCAATTGAAGGATTTCGTTATCTTGCTGGTTAGGGAGCGTGCACAAACCACGTAGCTCCATTTTGGCCTACTGTGAACCCCCCCTCCCCCCACGTAGCCCTACGTGGCTTTTGCCTCTACCCCCCCCTCCCCCCCACGTAGCACGTAGCTTTTTTCCCTTTTGATTCCAGAAGATATTTTTTTACTGTTTTCTCTTGTCAGACGATTGTAAATTATGTAAGGAGATAATTAACTGACGGAAATAAATATTCGCATGCTGTTGTGTGTACTGTTCCTCATTTTAACTGTCAAAAATGTTATGAAAGGAAAGCTACGTGGCCTGGTTCGGAACCCCCCCCCCCCACGTAGCCCAGCGTAGCCTTCCAGCCAACCCCTCCCCCCCCTGGACCAAGCCACGTGGTTTGTGCACGCTCCCTTACATCACTCACCGAGGACGAAAATTCGATGCTACAATGGGAACATCTACATCTTTAATGTGTCCGGCTGCATCTACATCAAAATCTGGATGGATAGAAGTACTATTACGCGGAAGTCTTATTGTATCATCCGATGACTGGTTAAATAAAGTGTCACAATTTGAACTAATTTTTATGGATGTGAATGGTTGTGATTTTATGTCGAAAGAAAATAATATTGTTAAAAGAATTTGTGCCAAAATAATAGAAAAATATCCAGTGGTGCCAGTGGAAGTGATAAAACTCTATGTAAGGATAAGAATGTTTATTCGTTTACGTTAAATGAATGCAAAACTTAAAATGCAAAAGGCAGCCACGGCACATAGGAGAATAACTAACATAACAAGGTATGTGAATCTGACTATCAAATACTTAAAAAATTTCATTGAATTAATTGCTCTTGCATCCATAAATTGAATAGTTTTGAACAGCAGCACGCTTCGCTCATTTGCCGCTTGTATCCATTGCTTGTGTTTGCTCCTGCAGTGACGTTATTTCAACAGCCAATCGCCGCTCGTTTCGCTTCGGGCCCTACCTTTACTAGAATTACCTTGGTCAATTTCACTGAGTTGTTATCGGACAGAGAGAATATGTTATCGGACATATCATGGGTCGTATAGACTGAACGGAATTGATATTCAAAATGATACTTGACGTAGACCTTTCTTTATAGTTGCTCATCTGCTAAATTTTCTATTCAACCTTTTCGTATACAAGACTAGTTTATTGTTATTTGGACAATATCGGTTGATTCTCCCATCAGGGTGCTGTTACACAGTATCGAGTAAAATTGCAAGAAAATGAGCCTCTGACTAATCCTTCCTAGCAACATTCAATAACACTTCCCAATTTGCATCTGCATCAACTTACGGACATGTCACTGAACCAGTAACTAATAAACGACAGACAATTACTGCTTCATCCCCCATGCAAGTAATAAATTCCTTCCTCCATGATCAGAGACAATATATCCATGATAATATGACAAACTATAGTATCGTCTCTGGTTCAAAACATGTCACAGACAATATTATCAAATGTGTGTTGTGGTTTATGGCATGTGTGTTTTGACAATTTGTGATATGGAGACTCTGAATGCTGTGTGTGCAACAGTAGATTGTGGATGATTTCTTTAAACATGTAATTAATCGGTATTTGTTTACATATTAATGAGTTACTTAGAGCTCTGTAGCATAATTTAACTAACCTCTTCATGGACAAATATTTTGAGTCTCTATTCCCCCTCCTGATTCATTACAACCTAATCACTAATTGAAAATTATCCGTCTAGTGAATTACGAATGCAGTGTGTGACGACATTATCGGGTATTATCTAACAGGCAATACCGCTCGCTTCGCGCTGTTAACGTGTCGTCATAGTGACGTCACGTTCACGTACAGTCAATTTTTGTGACTATTCGGCCGCTGGTAAGCGGCCGTAGACGTCCGATAACACATCAAACACTGGACATCGGGTTGTGTTATCGGACATCTGCGGCCGCTTACCAGCGGCCGCCTGCATCTGATCCACCTTCGGGATATCAGTTTATGTTGATATTGTACAGTTTTAAATTATTGTGACCGAGCGTAGCGAGGGCACAATACACACAAAAATTGACTGTACGTGAACGTGACGTCACTATGACGACACGTTAACAGCGCGAAGCGAGCGGTATTGCCTGTTAGAGCGATACCGCTGCCTCGCGCTGTTAACGTATCGTCATCGTGACGTCACGTTCACGTACAGTCATTTTTTGTGGCTATTGTGCCCTCGCTACGCTCGGTCACAATAATTTAAAGCTGTACAATATCAACATAAACTGATATCCCGAAGGTGCATCAGATGCAGGCGGCCGCTGGTAAGCGGCCGCAGATGTCCGATAACACAACCAGATGTTCAACTATATTTTCTAATATTTCTATGATGAAATGCGAGCTTCACCTCAAACATTGAACATCTGGTTGTGTTATCGGACATCTGCGGCCGCCTGCATCTGATGCACCTTCGGGATATCAGTTTATGTTGATATTGTACAGCTTTAAATTATTGTGACCGAGCGTAGCGAGGGCACAATAGCCACAAAAATTGACTGTACGTGAACGTGACGTCACGATGACGACACGTTAACAGTCGCGAGGCAGCGGTATCGCCAACTCGAAAATAACCTTTTTTTTTTTTTTTAAAAAAAAAAAAAAGCCATGGGATAATATGATAAAATACTATCTTAGCTAAACACCACCCAGGTATCTTGATACAGCATTTTTTTTTTTATGTCATCAGTCTTTCCACTGGTTTGATGCAATCCTCCATCCCTTCCTATCCTGTGCTAACCTCTTCATTTCTACATACCCCTTACAGCCCATGTCCTCAATTATCTGCTTCATATATTCTAATCTCTGTCTTCCTCTACAGTTCTTACCTTTGACTGTTCCCTCCCCTAACAAATTAACCAATCCAGCATGTCTCAAAATATGACCTACCAGCCTGTCTCCTCTTGCTGTAAGCTTCTTCCACAAACTTCTTTTCTTACCCATCATTTCCAAAACTTATTCATTTCTTACTCTGTCAGTCCACTTAATTTTCAGCATTCTTCTGTAGCACCACATTTCAAATGCTTCAGTTTTCTTTATTTCCGGTATTCCTAAAGTCCATGTTTCACTACCATAAAGTGCTGTGCTCCACACAAAGAGTTTTAAAAAGTTATTTCTAAGCCCTAAATCAATATTTGAAACAAAAAGGTTTCTCTTTTTCATGAAGGCTCTTTTTGCTAGTGCTATTCTGCTTTTAACATCATTCCTTCTTCGGCCATCGGTTGTAATTTTGCTTCCCAAGTAACAGAACTCACTTACTTGTCCTATTGCATCCAATACTATATTTATATTTAATCTACTAGTATTGGTATCATTTCTGCTACATTTCATCACTTTAATCTTGCTTTGATTTATATTCAGTCCAAAATCTTCCTTCAGTAGGCCTATTTTGTTCATGGCATTCAGTAACTTCTCAATACAGGGCCGGATTAAGATAGCGCGAGGCCCGTAGCAAATGTGAAGAAGGGGCCCTTGATTTTTGCACCGTTCGGGGGAAAAAAAACAAAGGTCGCCCATCTAGCCTAGATGTGGGGCCCCCCTAGGAGGTGCGAGGCCCCCTAGAAGGCGCAAGGCCCGAAGCATTTGCTACCTCCTGCTACGTGGTTAATCCGGTACTGTCTCAATATCCTCAGCCCTCTCTGCTAACAAGAGAATGCCGTCAGAAAATGTAGCATACTGATTTCTTCTCCCTGAAAACTTATGCCACATGGAAATTTTTCTTTGACTTTCTTCATTGCTTCTTCTACATACAAGTTGAATATTAACATGGATAGACTACAACCTTGTCTCACACCCTTTTTAACTGATGCATGTCTTCGTGATTTTCTACTTTTATTATTGCCACCTGATTCTTATATAGTTTATAGAGTATTCTTCTATCTCAGGTACTTTAGACCTGACTACTTTAAAATTTTGAACATCTTGTCCCATCTAACATTATCAAAAGCTTTTTCTAAATCAACAAATGCCATAAAAGTATCTTTGTTTTTCTTAATCTGCCCTTCAAGTATTAATTTTAAAGACAGAATTGCTTCTCTTGTACCGCGATTTTTCCTAAACCAAAACTGATCTTCACCTACTATCTCTTCTACTACCCTTTCCATCCTTCTGTATATTATTCTGGTCAATAATGTGTTGTTAGACTAATGGTGCGATAATTCTCACATTTGTCAGCTTGTGCTTTCTTTGAAAGTGTAAAGATGATATTTTTATTAAAATCAGTTGGAATTTCTCCTGTTTCATAACTTTTTGATATCAGCTTGAATAATCTTTCGATTCCTTCCTATCCTACGGATTTAAGAAGTTCTGCAGGGATCTCATCAATTCCAACTGCCTAATATTTGCTTTCAAGTCATTCAGAGCTTTATTAAATTCTGTCCTCAAAACAGTGTCGACATCGCCTTCCTTTTTCCATTTCACTATTGTTCAAGTCGTCCCAAACATACAGTTTCTCAGTGTATTCTTTCCATCGGTTAGCTCTATCTTCTGAGCTTAAAAGAGGTTTCCCATTGGCAGCTTTAATGTTCATACCTCTTTTCTTTATTTCTCCAAAATTCTGTTTGATCTATCTATATGCAACATCTACTTTAACTACGACCATTTCCTTTTCTACTACTTCACTCTTTTCTTGTAGCCATTTTTCTTTTGCCACTTTGCATTTCCTATTTATTCGATTTCTAACTCTTCCTGTTTCATCCTGAGCATTTTTGTACCTTCGCTGATCCATCAGCTCCAAAATTTCTTCTTTGTTCCAAGGTTTTCGGGCAGCTTGTTCCCTAAAGCCTAATGTTTCTTTACCAGCTTTCGTTGTTTCGGTCTTTAATGCATTCCATTTGTCCTGGGTTGAACTGCTTTCAGAGTTACTTCTTAGACCTAAGTCTACCATTTCTGCAAATTTTTCTCTTGTGCTAGATTGTTTCAGTTTATTCACCTCCAATCTGTTCTGTTTATACTGCTTGCACTTCATTATTATCAAATTATGGTCAGAGTCTATGTCTGCTCCTGGGTACGCTTTACAGTCTAGAACTTAATTCCTGAATCGCTGTTTGACCATGATATAATCTAGCTGATATCTGCCTGTATCCCCAGGACATTTCCAGCTGTATATTCTTCTTGCATGGTTCTTAAACAGTGTGTTTGCCACTACTAGCTTATATCTTTTACAAAATTCTAGCAACCTACTTCCTCGCTCATTTCTTTCTCTTAGACCAAAACCTACTACAGTATTCCCCTCTTTTCCTTCTCCCACTATTGCATTCCAATCACCCATGATTATTAGATTTTCCTCCCCGTTCACATATTGGATTAATTCTTCAATTTCAGCGTATATTTTTTCTATTTCTTCGTCATCTTCCTGTGACGTTAGCATATACACTTCTACTAATGTGGTTGGGACGGGCTTAGTTTCTAACCTCATCAAAATAATCCTGTCATTAAACTGTTCATAATAACTCACCCGTTTCCCAACTTTCTTGTTCATTACAAATCCTACACCAGTGACTCCATTGAAAGCTTGTGTGCTAATTATTCTGTGTTCCCCAGACCAGAAATCCTGTGTGTCCTTCCATTTAATCTCACTAATCCCAACAACATCTAACTTAAGTTGTTCCATCTCCCTTTAGTAAGTTTTCTAACCTACCTGCCCTATTTAGACTTCTAACATTCCACGCTCCGACTTGTAGATTGTTTCTATCCATACTGATGACTCCTCCCTGAGCAGTCCCCACCCGGACCTCCGGAATATTTTACCCAGGAAGAAGCCATCATGATATATGTAATTTGAGAGGATTACATGTCCTCAGGATACACTTTGGGTCTTTAATGCAGTGGTTTCCCGTTGCCTTCTGCATCCCCATGCCGTTGATCATTTCTGATTCATCTGTCTTTAGGAGCCATTTCCAACCCCAAGGGCAAGAGGGTGCCCTGAACCACTCCCCACTCTTCCGCCCTCCTTTCGGTGGCCGTTGGCAAGCAGTGGGTGACTCCTTATACCGGGAATCTTTCAGTCGCCAGAGCCTCGTCCGTGCAAACAGGGTGCACCACGTGAAGGAGAGGTTGACATCTGGTTGGAAAAGGCTAGTATAGCCTCTCCCAAACCCTTACAACCCTGCATAATACCTTTCAATTTTGAGATGTTTTTTTCTTCGTTTTGTTCTGTCTCTATTTCTCTCCCAACAGACATTGACAACTTATAAACAGTGCCATGACTTTCTCATTAGATTTTACAGCAGCCACTTCTACAGTTCAATAACTTCTACTCATCTTCCAACTTAATTTTAGGGCATTTTAGTGTTTTAAATCTTATTATGTAGACCAGAAATATCATGCTTTTGGAGATGAAGACCCAGTGGAATGGTTGAAAAGATTAATTAAAGATAAGTTTATATCATCTGATATTTTGTACTAAGTTCAGAACTATTTGTGCTGTGGGGCCATGTTTACTTCTTTGTGGTCAAAATCAAATCATCGTATGATATTGTTGGCTGGGATAACCCAAAAGATATGGAATCCTCACATTTGAGATGTTGACTTGATAAATTGTTTTACTACTTTTTTCTTTGAATGGAATAATCATATTCGGTAGGTCTTGCAATATTACTGAATGTCATAGTCAGGATATTTGTGTAGGACTGACTTTAATAAAAATCTTTTTTTGGAATTATATCATTATCTGCAAAATGCAAATATTGTTTTAATTTCTCTTAGATACAATATTAGCTGTGAAGTTTAAGCATAAAAATGTATTCAAAAATCGATATGTCCTCAATTAGGGCATTGGATATACAGTAGAACTCCAATTATCCAAACTCCGACTATCTGAATCGCTTTCTTAATTAAGAAGGAAACTTTCTGCGAAAGAGACAGGAGAAGATGGGGATGACATGTCACTTGAGGAATTCAGAAACAATCTTTTGAAAATTCCTGGATGATCAGAAGTTAGTGCTGAAGATATAAATTCGTCAGACCCTGGATATGAAATTCTAAATTATGATAAACTTATTGAAAGTGTGAGAGAAGTTGAGGAAGAAGATGACCTTAATGTCGAAGTTGACCATCAGCTAGCCAAGTATTTACCAGCCTAGAAACTGCGTTGAAGTGGATGGAGCGTCAGCTCGAGTGTTACCACATGCAACTTCTCACTGTCAAGTGGATGCGTGACTTGGCTGCCTGAAAACGGATGAATACAGTCAAACAGATTACTTTGACCGAGATGTTCAGCAAGCAATGACTTTCTTTTACAGTATGGTACATACATTCTGTACTAACGTAGGCTACAGCACTTGTAAATACACTTAACATGTAAAAGTGTTGACTTTTCATTTAATTAATTAAAAACTATTTTTCTTTAAAAATAGTTTTTTCCCTCATTTTCAAAATACATACAATTTTCATTTAATTAATTAAAAACTATTTTTCTTTAAAAATAGTTTTTTCCCCCATTTTCAACATACATACAATAATTAATTAAAATAGACACTTTTTCAGAAAAAAAACAATTATCTGAATTTTTGATCATCCGAATGGGATCCGGTCCCAAATGTTTTGGATAATTTGAGTTATATTGTACATCATGATAATTTTTATGGTTTAACATACCCTGCTACCATCTCCTGAAGTGCTGACGTTATGCAATATAGTCTTCATTGGTTTGCAGCCAGATAGTGTTGTAAAAAGGCAATGTTTCATCAACTATTTCTGTTGTCTTCATCACGTATCATGCATTTGAGAATTGAGAAAAATATTGTCAATCATCAGCGGGCGGATGGTCTTATATAAAATCTTCACTGTCATGTTATACTCTAGCCGGCCAATAAACATCGTGGCTCTGTAGGGAGGCCACTCCATTGTGCTGCACGGCTGTGCTCGTGCTGGTTTTGTTATTGCTGTCAGCCTTAAACTAGCTGTGCTCGTGCCTGAGGATTGAAAGCATCAGTTTCCATGCATCACTCAGAAAGAGAGCAGTATTTCTGCTAAAGATGGAGTGACTTATTTTGTCACATACTCCCCAAAAATAAGGGGTCTGCACCAGCGTCTTCGCATTTGCAAAGTCTGTTTTATGGGCACTGTCAATGATGTGTTCAGCTATCGCTGACTTCTCTAGTTGGAACAGAAGATGATCGCAGTTGCATTCAGGACAATATGCCTCGGTGGTGTAGATGGTCTGCCTGACGTAGAAGTTTCCGCATTCACAGAGAACACTATAAATCTGCAGTATCCGTCAATGTAGGTCATCTGTCAAGGGTCGAAGCCGTTCCCAAAACTTTGCCGGCAGGAGGAAGATACTCTTGATCTTATGGCAAGCCAATATCCACCCTATCTTTGCAGAACAATCTCCTGCATACAGGACCAAAGCCGGTCTCCTTGCTCCAATGGTTGTTTTCTTTTGTTTTTTGTTCAAAATGCCCTTTCTATTTGGTGCTCAGAGAAGACATTCTGCCTCTCTTCTGAGTGGGATGTTGATAGCTGCTGGCATATAAATAGCGATATTTGTGTGTTGGTTTGTAGTAATCACTATGTGCTGAAGTTCCGTCCAGCCTTTGCTTGATAAGGACATTGAGAAAGAAGACAGTCATTTTCTTCTGCACATATGGTGAAATGAATGTTTGGGTGAATTCTGTTAAAATGTTCCAGGAATTCATTTAATGCACTGCTATAATGCTGCCACACAATGTCTGGTATCTTCCAAGTAACAGTAAAAGCACTTAGGTTTTAGTGCCATGCCTTCCAGTGCTCTTTCCTTTAAGTTATCCATGTAGAGATCGGCCGTTACTGGTGACAGATGTGACCCCATCACCAACCTTTCAGTTTGTTCATTGTATCTCCCTGTATCTTAAATACATAGAAGTGAGAACATGTTCCCGAAAGAGCACTACAGTATTAGTCTCAAAATAGCAATGCAAAGCTGCAGATATTCTTTCAGAGTAACCCTGGCCTTACAGTGATGTAACATCGATGCTAACCAAGATGTCACTGTCAGGTAACCACAAGCTCTACAGCGTTTCAATGAACTGAGATGAGTTCTTTACCAAGGCCGCATTTAGGCTTTGTAGGCCCCTAGGCTATACATGTGGTGCGGGCCTCCCTGTTGGCAGTGGAACGTCTGACCGGTGGCTGCCTCCGGCTATTGATGCTTAAATTCGAAATTCAGCCGAAAAAATTTATGGGCAACTTTCTTCTTTTTTAGCTCCACTGCTCACCCGGGCAGGGGTCCGGGTTGTGGTGTGGACCCCCTCTTTGTGATGCGGGCTCCCCTTTGTGGTGCAGGCCCCTAGGCTACAGCCTATGTAGCCTATGCTTAGATGTGGCCCTGTTCTTTACATCATGGGAGCAATTACCGACAAATGGTTCTAACATATCTGTAAAGTGCTTGTATGAAGGCTCTCCTATGGCACTAACAATAAGGTGCAATTGCTTATGTTTTGGATGGATTTTTGGCAGTCTGTAATTTCTGGGTGGTTGTGTGGCACAAGGTCGAAGATTCTTGGAGATGTCAGGAGAAGTCCAGTTTTCTTCAGAAGAGCATATGTTTTTCTCTCTGTCCTGGTTGTCGGACCTTCATTCTAAACCTTATAGGAGGAATTGTCGAGCATATTCCTAATACATACTCATTGGAAGAACTGAGCCATTTCTTTTGTCCACCAGTAAGGTGACAGTTTCATCATTCTTACTCAAGGCATGAAGTTATCGTCATTACGATAGCCTATCTTGTAGATTTTCTTGATATTACAGCAATTATTTCCTCTGTGAATATCAAACTGTAATATATAGTCTAATGCTACAAAGTTGTTGAAAGAGTCACAAACATGACCAACAGGATTGAATCCTGATATTTTAATGAAGTTTGATTTATTGCATCAGATTTTCACTAATAAAGAATTTGCTCTCCTAAGATGTTGCAATAGCGTGGGAAAAAATGAGAAAACCATAATTATAGTTTTAACTATTATTTATCACTGTGATTCTATATATTAATTTTCATGAAGAAGTGTTTAATGATCTTCATTTTCCAGTTTAAAATGGCTTCAGAAACGGCACAAGTAAGCTCATTGCCCCTGCCTCCAGTACAGTACATCAGCCAGTATACTGATGAGAACATCAGGAGAGGCCGTGCACCACGCCCGCCTCCACCTATACATGATAACTATTCCATGTTTGGCAATCCCTTTAGTGCTGATGATGTCATAATACGGCCATTGGAAAGCCAGGTACTAATTTCTTGTAGTTCCTCTGTGTCATACAGTAGAGTTATTATTTATTTCAAAAGTTAATGTATTAGAACTGAACTATGTGAACAGAAAAAATTATGATGGTACTAAATAATCTGACTTATTGCAACTTTTTAAGTTGCCTGCATTAATGGTTTAAGTAACTATTAAAATCTGTGTCCATACTATTAAATGAAATATAGAACAAGGTGAGATAACTGTTGCAGAAATTTTCAAAGAGACTATCAGTACAACACAAAACTTTTTTGGGCACCACATACGTTTATCTCCTTGTATAATATTCTGATTTACTTTCTCCCATGACTTGTAATTGAATCCAGTGCCATTGTTTTTCTCTCTTCTTGATGAATTCACGTTTCCTATCGCTTTTACTTACCAGCATTGTTTGAAAAAAAAGAACTTGACGATGAATGACTCAGTTGGAAATCTTGTTCTTTTGAAGTTAACTGGGACAATTCATTCAAAAGGCCCTCGTCGAATTCCTCCACAGTCCTTTCCCGCCTTTACTGACCTCAACATCAGTAAGGTGTAAAGTCATAAGCAAGAGAAAATAAAAGCCTTACCCTCCTCTAATAACCTTGATGTCGATAAGACATAAAGCCACAAACGAAAAAAATTAATTTGAGAAAATATGTCAATTAAATGTACAACCATGCCATGCAAAGTGCTCTTCAGTAATGGTGGGGCATTAAATGTTCCTGTCTACTTCCTTTTTAGAGAGCTGCAGAAGTTTCATAAGACTGGGAATGCTAGTATAAGGATGCCTATAAGGGCTTATTGTATTAGCTTGTGGTCTGAATCCAGTGCGAAATGTTCTGTAATCTGGCAGCACCTCGTCCATTTGGCAACACCTCCAAACAGCATGACAATTGGGAATTGGAGGAAGTTCTTAACAAATTCAGTATCAACCCTTTTTTTATGGTACCAAGAATGTGAATTTGCCTAATTGTTAAAGGTTTATAGTATTTGAAAGTTGAGCTTAAACTCCGGAAAAAGAAAATATATGGGAAGTGTGTTATCACATATGGAGATACCACACTTCATATATATACAGGGTGGTGTTAAGGTTCTTTGGGTGGTTTTATTTACTGCATTAATTAAAAGTCCACCAAAAACAAGGTTATGTGAAGATGTTCGTTTATTTTGAACAAATCAAAACAAGTCTGCGACATTCACAAGCATAGTTGTTACAATCCAAAGATGCAATACTGACTTACTGAATACTTGCATGAATGTCTCTGTAACACTGAATTAATACTTAATGCAAACTAAAACTCTCTGTCCAGGCGATCTGTTTATATAGAGTCTATCGAAATTACGAGAATTCTTCAAAGGCATCCGCCCGATATTTCTCGATCATTAACAATCACTCAAACAATCAAACATATTAAAAACAATCGGAATTGATACAAAATTAATTAATAACATTACAAAATGATTAGAAATGGTAATTAGAGATACTTAAATACAAAATTATTTACAGAAATCCTTTCAAATGGTGGAAAATTGTCCTGTAGACATCGTAACTTACATTATACATGTAATTACAAACTTTTAAGGAATTCTCTTGCACCATTCGGTTCTTAAACATATTAAATGGTCTTTAAATAATTTTCTTACCTAAAACAAAGTCTATATACACTTATTTACAAGAAATTACAAAATAAACATATCAAATCACTTTCAAGCAGACTTTAGCTCATTACAAATATTTCACACAGTCCAATACTATTCAAAATACAGGTATTAGGGCTGTTACAACCCCTCCCCAGGATTCACTTAATTTTACACAGATAAAATTGATTGAATCCGTCACGAATCTAAGCAGGTTGAATGTACACATAATGCAGACACGAACAGATTACAATCAATCAACCATAATGACTTTTACAATGAACAAATACAATTCTTCATACAACATCTGCACATAGTCCATGACACTGATTTTGTTTACAATAATTGTCTTTTCTCAGGTCCAATCATTTTATCATTTACTGTTTTTACACAACAAACGTTCAATGCCATCACCTTAAGTTACAATTTTTTCACTCCAAATTACACACTTGATGTCTGCTTGTTAATTACACCAGTCTGTTTACATTTTACAGCTGATAATTTGTCACCAAAATGTAGAAAGTCACAACATCATGAAAATATCAAAAGTCTCTACACAAAACTGTCACAAATTATACATTGAAATGCTTACATCTGCATCTGAACTTAAGTACTCACACAAAGCTATTTACATACATCAATTGCATAAACTTATTTACAAAATTAGATATTTACAGGCTAGTGACCCCTCCCCAAACCATGCATTTCAATTAATTCTCATAAGTGGGTTCCAGGATTCCCTGGAAACCCAAAACCATGTAAGTTACTTTTTCCTAACCTTCCAGTTTTCTTCAACTTTTGTATACACATTTAATATTACATTTCTATTTTCACAAAGCTTCATTATATACATACAGAAACACAAACTTCCAATCATCTCAGACAACAGACTTTGGTACAACCACACAACAGCTGAGACATACAATGGTTCTGTTTTAGCAAATTGATTGTCACTTAAAAGCAATGCTGTTGACTCAACTGGTAATACAAATTTATTATTCTCACTACTACAGTTTAGTCCATCATTACTCCCAACCCCACTCTTCATCATCTGATTACTACTTAAACTTACCAAATTATCTGAATCATTACCTAAAACTGTTTTAACATCTGGCTTACTGACTTCATCCACCAAATAATTATTTTTCTCAGCAACTACTACTTCACTATCAGCTTCCACATCAAAGAGGGTACAAAACATAGTGTCATCTAAGTCACATTCTGTACATTTTTCCACATTAGAAACTGGTTCAAATAAATCCTTACTCCCACCCATTTCTTCAATGTCATCATCTACACCAAATAAAGAGCTAAATAACGTATCAGCTAGGTCAAAATTAGGACATTTTTCCAACTTAGGGATTGGTACATAAGGCTTTTCAACCACTCTCTCTTCAGAAGACAAATACTTTGACTTACAATTCTCCTCCTCATCTGGGTCTCCTATCCACTACCACTGTATCACCTTCATCTTCAAGATATTTGAGAAACTCCTCGATTTCAGCACTTCTACAAACTTCATTACCACCTATACTAGCACACATAGTCCCAACTATGCCATTCTGGACCTTACAAGTTTCTGATAGCCACACTGTAGTATGCACTATAAATTCTGCACCCCTTTTTGTAATTAGGCAGTGACCATTTCGAAAATCTTCTACATGAAAATTATTACTTTCGCACACTGATTCTAGTGATAAGGTACTATGGTGGTCCCCTTCCCGCTTTATCTTATTATCAACCTTTACATCATCAACATCATTAATTACATCTATCATAACCTTATCCTGAAATTCACTTGCTGCTACCCCCACCTCTTCCAATAAATCTTCTCGAGGATTATTCATGAAAATAGTATTAACGCTATAGCAGTTGGTACCTGGACCCACATTCTTGTCCACCACTGCGGGGCCCATCACAGGGGTGGTCTTTAGTTTGTCTGCCCCCCATGCTGCCTTTCCCTTTCAGATTGAGGGTTCTGTTCTCTCACTTCCCCATTATCATTCCTCCTTGTGTAATTATCACGAACCCTTCCCCTCGATCTACCATCCCTTGACCCATTACCCCTTCTAGGGGGACTCCTGCTGCCCCTCCTATGGTATTGATGGTGGTAATGTTGTTCATTGAATGACTCCTGGGCATCCAAGCGTCTTAACAATTCAGAAACTCTATCCACATTTACTACATCCAAAGTGGCAATTAAATTTCTTGTTTGCGGGGGTAACCTAGCTCCTATCAAATCAATGAATTCCTCCTCTCCATAAGGATGGTCTAAATACTTACAACGGATCCAACATTTATGAAAAAAATCATGTTGAGTTTCCCTACCAGGTTTATAGGGTCCTACCAGTCATCAACTCTCTCTTTTCTTGAATCTGCCTGCTTGTCGACCAAAAATGTTTCAAAAAGTTTTCTTTAAACAGCTTGTAGTCAGTCACTTCCCTAGCTTGTCTATCACCCCATGCCCTAGCATAAGACTTTAGATGTTTACCCACAAGTGCAATTTTCTTACTTATCGGGTAACAAATTAAAATAGTCTGATCTTTCAAAATTATCTATAAATTCAATAGGGTGAAGCCTCCCACTATCATCATAGAATTCAAATTCTTCTTTTACATCGACACTGAAATTTGGACTACCTGTTAAGGGAACCTGACTTAATTGAATCTGCAACCCAGTAACCCTTTTCTCTAACTGATTAACGTTAGATTGGGTTGTCTCCAACCCCTGGGTAAGTTGTTCCTGATGATTTACCAATGTATTAACATTTTTCCCTATACCAACCACTTCCTGTCTCAACTCAGTAGCTTTAACATCATTAGCTTGGAATAAAGCAACATATTCCTCCCTCATCTTATCACAATTATCACTGACTTCCTTCACCTCTTTATAAATCAAATTTTCACATTCAGCCTTATTCTGCTCACAAAATTTTGTAACTTTCTCAAATTTCTCCTGACATTCTGTTACTACCTTCCCCAATTTAGAATCTAAATTGTTAATATCTTCCTTGAATTGAGAGCTAAAACCCTGAAATTGCTCTGCGATTTTAACATCAAAACATTTAGTCAAATCAAAGAATGTTTTATCATTGCTTTGTTGCAGTTGAGAAAACTTGTCATTGATTTCAGCAAATTTTCTGTCATTATCATTCCTTAACTCACTTCTAAATTCAAAAAATTGAGAATTGATCTCAGAAAATTTACCATCAAGATTTAACTCATTTTTAAATTCAGAAAATTTGTTATCCAATTTGGAAAATTTATTATCAAATTTGTCATCAATTTCGGAAAACTGAGACTTAATTTCAGAAAATTTGCTGTCGAATTTGGAAAACTTACTGTCAGTATCACTTTTTAACTCATTTCTAAATTCAGAAAATTTGTTATCCAATTTGGAAAACTTACTATCAAATTTGCCATCAAGTTCCGTAAATTTTGCATTAAAACTGGCTACAAAAGACTCTAGAAAAGCTTGCAGGTTCTGACTATCAGCCATTTTTAGTAATCAGCCAAATCAATATAAAAAACAAAATTAAGTAAAATTAAAATCTTTCCAATCTGCCACACATTAATATGCAAAATAATTCACTTGAATATTCAATGCCGTACTTACAGTTATTCCTCACTTTTGTATCACATTAAATTTCACTTAGAAGCACTTATTTAATCATTAAACACCACACTGACTTCAAACACTTAACCACACTTTTCACAATTCACTGTAGGAAGACGATTTTGAGGCCGAAGGAAATCCACTCGACGTCGGAAGATTACAGCCGATTCCCGATGAAAATTCTCCGCCTTAGGCCGAAGAAGATCCACTCGGCGTCAAATCCGTGTCGTCTCCGGTCGAAATTTCCTCGCAGGTTATTTCGCTTAAATCGCCGATACTCCGTCGCAACTTTCTGCAGATTCTTTTTAGAAGATAAACATCCCACAGATGTTTAAGAACTTCTCGTCATGTCAACGGTCGCCATGTTAAGGTTCTTTGGGTGGTTTTATTACTGCATTAATTAAAAGTCCACCAAAAAACAAGGTTATGTGAAGATGTTCGTTTATTTTGAACAAATCAAAACAAGTCAGCGACATTCACAAGCATAGTTGTTACAATCCAAAGATGCAATACTGACTTGCATGAATGTCTCTGTAACACTGAATGAATACTTAATGCAAACTAAAACTCTCTGTCCAGGCGATCTGTTTATATAGAGTCTATCGAAATTACGAGAATTCTTCAAAGGCATCCGCCCGATATTTCTCGATCATTAACAATCACTCAAACAATCAAACATATTAAAAACAATCGGAATTGATACAAAATTAATTAATAACATTACAAAATGATTAGAAATGGTAATTAGAGATACTTAAATACAAAATTATTTACAGAAATCCTTTCAAATGGTGGAAAATTGTCCTGTAGACATCGTAACTTACATTAATACAATGTAATTACAAACTTTTAAGGAATTCTCTTGCACCATTCGGTTCTTAAACATATTAAATGGTCTTTAAATAATTTTCTTACCTAAAACAAAGTCTATATACACTTATTTACAAGAAATTACAAAATAAACATATCAAATCACTTTCAAGCAAACTTTGGCTCACTACAAATATTTCACACAGTCCAATACTATTCAAAATACAGGTATTAGGGCTGTTACAGTGGTCAGAAATTCACTCATCGGCGGGGAAGGGCAGTGTTCAGGACGTTGCACTAACGAAATAAATACAAAAAAATCTTGTAAAAGTTGTACCGTTTTTGAGTTATACGCAGCTGAAGTTGGCCAATAACAGCGCTACGCGGGCGAATTTAAACAGCCTTCCACAGGCGGTGTTGCCAAGCGTACTCGAGGCACGGGACCGCCAAAGAAAACGAAAAGAAAAACGCTCTTCGGAAGTGGGGATCGAACCCGCAACCTTCAGATTGAGAGTTTGCCGTCTTACTGACTACTCTACCAAGGCACTAGAATTTCCTTGTTTTTAGAAGCCACTAGGGCAGACTGTTTGTTCGTAATCGGAATTGATCGGTAATCCGCGACATTTTTCGGGAAGTCGGTGGTGGAGCTAAAGCATTTTTTTTATGGGAATTGTTTTTTAATTAGTTGATCTGCTTACTAGATTAATCTTTAATTTTTGTACAAAAATCGTTTAGTTACTGGCACCAAAAAAAAAAAAAAATCTGCAAACTTAATTTATTTGTTGCAAAGAAGCTTCTTTTATTCCATGTATTCGTATTTCACTAGATATCAATCACAACATTTTTATCAATTAACGTGAATATCCTTGCTACTATTTTGCAACAATAAAACAAAAAACAATAAACTTTTCGAAGAAAGAACAATAATCCCATTCTATCGTTTGTAATGTAACTTTCTCTGCTGCAAAAAGTCTGTTCTTATTCAAACAAGTTGTAAACATTTTGGTAACGTGTATAAACTCGCTAACGCGCGGCAAACCGCAAAAGGTAAAGAAGCTGTTACTCATTGAAAGCCCTTTTGTCACTAATACAAATCAAAATTACTGTACAGTAATTTCATTTCCAACTTAATGTTATCAGTCGCAACATTGAAACCCAACACGGATTTACTTACAATAAGCGTCATCCCGCGACAGTAACCGTAAAATAAATAATCTCTGAAAAATCTTGTTTTTAGTAAAAGTGTATCCCAATAAACAATGAAAACAAGAAAAAAATACGGTCTCTTACATTTTACAGCAACTGCTCAAAATGTCCTCCCTCAACTCCAATACCGGCACGACAACGCTGAGTTACTGAATTTGCGAGTCTTCCAAAATTGTAACTTTCTCTAATTTCATCAAAAGCTAAAATTATCCTAGCCAAAAGTTCTTCCTCTGTTTCTACTTCAGTCTCATAAACAATGGCCTTGACAGCTCCTCAGAGATAAAAATCCAATGGGTTGTAGTCTGGTGACAGAGCTGGCCAGTGAATTGGGCCTCCTCGACTAATCCACCTGTTAGGATACAACGTATCTAAGTGTTGATGTACCGGTACTGCAAAATGCGGCAGCGCGCCGTCATGTTGAAACCACATGTCATTACGAATTGCCAAAGGAACATCTTCTAAGTACAACAGAAGGACGTTTTCATGAAATGCTAAATAAGAAGTGCCATTTAAACGTTCCGGAAGTAGAACAGTTCCTAGTATAAACTCGCCCAAAATACCCGCCCAAATGTTAACACTAAATTTGTGTTGGTATGACTTGACAAAAATTGCATGCGGATTGTGACTGTTTCGGCTATTAAAACACTCCTCCCTGGTAAAGCACGCCACATCCGTCCACAGCACCTTCCTTTCAAAGTTTGGATAATCGTTACATTGCTGCAGGTACCACTGTGAAAACTGAAGTGGAAAATCATGTTCCTCCAAATTTTGGACCTTTTGAAAGTGAAAGGGATGTAACCCTTCGTCGTGAAGGACGTCCAAAACAGTGGCATGTGAGCCCTGGTAATTAAAAAACAACAAAAATGACCCTATTGAAAGGCTGCATTTAAACGGAGAATTTGAGGGATCACTTAGACTGGACGTACCTGCAATGCGTTGGCAATGACCCTAGAGCTTGTCCTCGGACTATCAGCAACCATTTCCAGGACATTGTCTTCAAATCCTACACTCCGCCTGAACCGATTTCATCCGGCGTCGGACCTGTGGACAACAACACTTCCCGTCTCCCTCAACCTTCTGTCAACCAACACAAAAGTGCTGGCCGATGGAATCACACGTTTAGGAAATCGAGTCGTGTAAATCCATACTGCTTCGGCCCTGTTGTGTCAAGCAGCGCCATACGCCAAATGCATATTGGCGTACTCTTCAAACGAAAATTGATGACGTTGCATGATGACAGTGTCTTTATCGGTAAGTTGCGTTCGACTGCGAGATTTCTTCTGGCATGGTCCTTTAGCCCCACCACTGATTTCCTGAAAAATGTTGTGGATTACCAATCAATTCCGATTACGAACAAACAGTCTGCCCTAGTGGCTTCTAAAAACAAGGAAATTCTGGTGCCTTGGCAGCGTAGTCGGTAAGATGGCAAACTCTCATGCTGAAGGTTGCGGGTTTGATCCCCACTTCCGAAGAGCGTTTTTCTTTGGCGGTCCTGTGCCTCGAGTACGCTTGGCAACACCGCCTGTGGAAGGCTGTTTGAATTCGCCCGCGCTGCGCTGTTATTGGCCAACTATAGCTGCGTATAACTCAAAAACGGTACGACTTTTACAAGATTTTTTTGTATTTATTTCGTTAGTGCAACGTCCTGAACACTGCCCTTACCCGCCGATGAGTGAATTTCTGACCACCCTGTATATGGGCAGATACTGGCTGTGATAATATGTTACATATTTTCAATACTAATGAAGGAAAAACATTTAATTTTTTTGTATGATTTCTGATCATGTTACCCATACCGGTAGTTGGAAGAGGATTAATAATTGTCAATATGGTTGACTAGTCATTTGTTATAGCTGATCAACCTATTTGGTTTTGGATTATGTGGGTGTAAACAGTTTGTTTCTTACTGTCTAGTTGTTGTTTTTGCAGGCAGACGGACAAGTAAGTTTTAACTAACCTTTCTTTTTTGTTTAATTGGTCTGTCTGTAGTTAGACTTCTGTTTTATCAAGGACCTTTGGCTATGCTAACATTTTCAGCATGTAGTTAAATGGAAGGATGCTCTGTTAGTATTCATTAAGGCCTCAACATTAGCAAACCACAAACAGTTGGGCCAAAAATTGGTAAAGCAGTTTCGTTGAGGTCATTAAGATGGCAGCGGTCCCAACTGTCAACATCAGTCGACTCTTGTCGAGGTGGCAGTACATTTGATGCTATTCTTTCATATATATATATATATGAGTTGGCTGCCGGCAGCACTTGCGTGCAGCCATCTCACTTCTACTGAGGAAGAGCCATGCTCGAAAATTCTATTCTTTGTGTGATCGTTTTTTTCGTGTACCAACGCCGCAGGAATCCCCTTCTTTGGTAAGCGGTGGTTTTTTATTCAATCCTAATGTTCAATATGTATTTTTATATATAAGATAATGGAAACAAAGAAACTGCCATGAGGCACTGAAAATAAGATAGACTTGACCAGCGACAAAAGTGAAACAAATCAAAATAATCTTTGTGTAGCATAATTCAGAAAGTTATAATTTTATTTAGATTGGTTATAGATGAAAATAAATGGAGATAGAAGAATTTAAATAAATAAAAAATGAATTGATGAAATGTACATATGTAAGTAACTGACTCTAAAATGAAATGAGAGATGGCAAGTGACAGGTTTAATGTAGGTTTAGGCCAGGGGTGTGTCTGGTGTCAAGGATATGTTGGTAGGCTACTTCCCATCTGCGGAGTTCTGAAGGGGTGGTGGTATTAGGAAAAACTCTAATAGCTCTAACTGTGAAACAGGTGTCAAGGTTGTTTGAATTATGGAAGTTCGCATGAATTGCCAAGGGATGGTCTGGGTTGGAAGTATAAACTGTTTGCCTGTGGCCATTCATTCTGTAGGAAAGTTGTTGAGTGGTGAGACCAATGTAAGAGGCAGTGCAGTGGATGAAGGTGAGTTGGTAAATAAGGTGAGTGGTAGCACATGTGGCATGTCCAATTATAGGGAAAGATTCGCCTGTGACAGGATTAGAGTAAGTAGTGGTGGCAGGGTGCATGCTGCAAGTTTTGCAGTGGGGTCTGTTACAAGGGAAAGATCCCTGTGGAGGTCTAGGAGAGTCAGCAGATAAATACTTGTGAACCAAGATGTTATACAGATTGGGTGATCTGCTGAAGCAAGTGCGGGGAGCAGTGGGTAGGATTTTTGGAAGGAGGAGACGCGTTTCAGGGAAGGAACATAAGAAATCATGCCCACGGTGGAGTATCTGGGTGACAGATTCCAGGCCAGGAAAGAACTGGGTGACAAGTGTTTATATATATATATATTGTGGGAGTTTTTCCACTGTTGTATCAATGACCAAATATAAAAAACCACTCCGTTTATTTGATAAAAAAGTACTTTTGATACCATCTATTTTAAATGAATATATTGAGAAAAATAATTATTTTTTATAGATTATGTCTTGAAAAATATTTTCTTTGGTCAATACACTGCAACATTTGAAGAAAAACTGTCGATTTTTGGTAATTGCAAAATTTTTTTAGCAATTAGAATGTGTATTCTCAGAACATACTTTTTGAGTATTGCACATTTCATTCATCTCCTCTTGTTGGGACCAATCATGTCTCACTCAACACCTAAGTGTCTTCAGTTAATTTATAAAGCAGACTTAGTTTTGAACTTTTCAAATGTCTATTCATTTCTGTGTTCTTGATTTGAGGTGGTTGTGCTCAGTGTTCATTGAATACATTTTATTCTCATTCATCCAGTAATTAGTCACAACCTGTTTGAAGTAGATCCTGTAACAAATCACATATTTTTTTTTTATTAATGTATGGCTTACTAGAATGCTTTTTGGAGTGCAGTGTAACTCCACTGATGAATTTCATTTGGTTGTGCCAGTGGGTTTAAAATGACAACCTTTAGTATGTTTAGTTTGGATAAAACTGTTGTGTTGTGTCTGTATGGAGGCTGAAGAACTGGTGGTATCATATTCTTCATCAAAAACACTCTTATTGCAATGATGGGCTTGGAGAAAATTTCTGGACACAGTGAATGTGGGCTCATAGAAATAGTAAAGAAAGATATGCTGAAAGCACTTTGTCATTGCTGAGAGTACAGAAGGTTTGCAATTAGACCATAGTTCAAACTGCATTCAGATTAAACCATCATCAGCTGTGTATTTTAAAAACACACCAACTTTATTGTTACTCATCTTTTCAGTTTAAATCCATAACACCAAAATATTAATAATGATAATTCTTGAAGATATAATTCTATTGTGTTACGATCTCTAAATAATCACAGATTACAGTTGACAGCTTTCTTCCTACAATTGACCTCTTTCATTAAGCAATGGAAACCATATGAACTTTCTGATCATTTTTGATTGTTTGCAGGGCCGGTGTTAGGGGGGGGGGGGGGGGTTAAGCGGGTCAAAAGTACTCGGGCCTGCCGGCTGATGGGGGGCCCCGATCACCGACTGTAGGGGCCCTCAGGGCGCGAAGCCTAGAAATCGCCCATTGTCTCCTGGTTTTTTTACCCCGGGCCCGAAATTCCTAGCGCCGGCCCTGATTGTTTGTGTCATATTGTTATATGGCATACAGTCTCAAGTCACATGAATTGCACTTGTGTCAGGGCTGGATTAAGACAGCGCGGGGCCTTTAGCAAATGTGAAGAAGGGGCCCTTGGTTTTTGCCGTCCGGGGGAATTGTAGACCTAAAAAATAAAAAAAAAGGTTGCCCATCTAGCTACAGAGACTCCTAGGCGTGGCCCCTCCCCCCCAAGAAGGTGCGGAGCCCGTAACATTTGCTAACTCCTGCTACATGGCTAATCCGGTACTGACTTGTGTGTGCTGAAGAAGTAAATGTGTATGTCACGAATGTATATGGCTAGTTACAATTAACCTCATTATCAGTTCATCCAAAGTCCTGTGATAAACAGTTAATAATTTTAAACCAATCGGAATGACACATTTTTCAATATATTTTTCTTGGGTATCAAACAATTATCGTTTAACTTGTTCAAGAGCACTCAGTAGGAGAACCTCAACTGTATCATACCTTCTTCATCTGAGCCATTTCTAAAACTGTGTAGTATCTTGAACTGTTTCTATAGTGTATCGAAAAACTATTATCTATAGTTCTGGTCATTGATGAAGATAAAAAAAGTTTATTATTTTTGCCTTATATCTAACCCAGTTCTCAAATGGATTTGCAACGGAAAAGTATTTTCTGTGTGTTCACAAATCCTGATATTTTTAAGCTAAAAACATTTTTGAAAAATTAATTTTTTTTGGTGAATTAAGAATGTTTTTTAGTGAATTAACAAAGGTTTTTTATTATGGATATCAATAAGTCTGGAAATACAATGTCACCGTCCATTTATGAAAACATGTATTCTCTGTCAGCATATCCTATATATATGACAATATTAAAATGTTTTCCAAAAAACATGTACTATTATTATTATTAATTTTAATTGTGATGGACTAACACTCTGGTGACAATTTCCCTAGTCATCTAATTACCTCTTTTTAATTAATTTTTTTAAAATTTCTTTTTGATTGGAGTGTTAAATTCCTCCTCCATTTACTTTTCTGATTTACAAAGTTTTATTTTAAATTCCTTAAGCGGTTTTGGTAAATTATTCACTGCTTGACTTGGTAATTTGTTCCACTTCCTGACACCCTTACCAACAAAATAAAAGGAAAGCGAGAACTATTTCTCAACACAGGTGATGGCAAGGTAGCTTAGAAACATAAAAACACACACACACAATCACTAAACAATCTTGACATTTTAGTGATTAAACCTTTCATCAACAGCAGGACATGAAGTGGTACTGAAAAGTCTAATACAGTGGTTACGTTTTTTATGTTCAGCACTGTCTTGTTATCAGTAAAATTTATTTCCCTTGAAGTTCATTCACTATTGAAACTGAGCAAAAAATTAAAAGCAGCACTGTTTTGAGACTTACGGGTTCTCACTCTGTTTGTAATATATGTGTATTTTAAATTGTAATAGTGTAAGAAAATCTGCACAACACTTGTAGTGTAGTAAATATGAGTGAAGCAAGCACTAGATCTGTTTTATTTCCTTAGGGCATTCGACGATTGTACCCACAACATTTTGACCGACGTAGAGAGTTGCGCAAGTTAAACCACTCTCTGCTTGTCAACTTCCTAGACTTGCTTGACCTTTTAGTGCAGTGCCCGGAGTCTCCAAGGCGAGCTGAGAAAGTGGAGGATCTTAGCCTTCTCTTCATACACATTCACCATCTGCTTAATGAGTTCCGTCCACACCAGGCCCGAGAGACACTTCGTGTCATGATGGAACTGCAACGCAGGCAAAGGATAGAGACAGCTCAGCGCTTTCAAAAGCACCTTGAAAAGGTACGATGTACACCTTTGCTAAGGCATACGGAAGAATTTAGTTTATTTATAATAATAATAATAAATTAAATCACTCTAGGGAAGTGTTGTAATGGTTGCTTCAGAAGGCCACTGCCAAATTTCTTCCTGTTCCTCTACACCCATCACTTCCTCTCTTGCCTTAATGTCCTCAGTTACGTCGAAGATACCATTACATCATTAATGAAGCTGAGAATAAAAATATATTATTTGCAGAATATATTGAAAATGGGTTTTTGATATTTTTAATAAATTTTTCTTCACATCAGTTATCCAATAATTAAAGTTAGAATAAAAGGGGGAGAGGGGAGAGCAAACAGTTCTGCAATCAGTATAATTGTAATTGTAATATTAGTAATTTTGTCATATTTTTTAAAAAAAAGTGATATTACATTAACAGTAATCGAAAGAATTTATTTTTGAGACCTCAAATGTTTCTAACCCCATACATGTTCCTTTTTTGTTCCTTATATCATTTACTCCCAGCATTCTTTCAATTTTTTTTAATGTATTTCAGTGAATAAACCTATTTCCACCATCTTGCATCTTCCATCAATGCTAACTTTAACACTATTGGTACTTTAACTTGTATTTTTTCCAAAGAAAGTTCAATTGTAAATGAGGCTTACACTTTTAAAATTTCATTACAAAGTGATAGAAATAAATTCATCTGCAAACATGTGAACTTACTTTTTCTAGTCTAAAACCGTTCATTGTTGGAAGCATTAAAGTGAGGAAATACCTATGTCTGGTAAATGTCTATTTAATAGTACTTGGATTAACAAATTATTTGACCTTATGGTAATAATTAAAGCTTTCATATACTCTGTTATTTAATGGATTTGGGTGCAGTTTAATTAAAATTTTAACAAGTTTACAAATTTTGTAACTTTAAAAATAATATTTAGACTAAAATGTTCTGCAAAATGCACCACCTAATATCATTGACAAAAAAATGAGATTAATGAAAGTTATCAGTTTTGTTACAACTTTATGCCAAGTTGAAAACGGTTATTACAGGCCAAAAAAAAAAAAAAAAGTGGGGGGGAGGGGGGATAGAACCTAGTGTGTTGGCTGTCTGAAAATTTACTAAATTTACACTGAAAGAATAGTGATTTTTTTTTCACTCTGTAAAATGTATATTTCTTAGACAGAAACGCAGGACCATTTTAAATAATGATGTAACGCTCCCCTCCCTCAAGTACAAAAACCACTTAACAATGGTGTATTATTTCTTCAGCTATAGTTTGAGGTATCTCCTATTTGATATAATTATTTTTTCTTTACATAAATATAATTATTAATTATATGAATTAATGACAGGTAAGATGTTGCTTTTGTGTAAATAATCAATACCACTATACCTACAATTTGAGATTAATTTATTCCATAAGAAAACTTCATCAAATTTACTCTTCACAATACATACAAATAAATTAGAAACAAACTCAACAGATCAAAGTACGAGTTTTTACATAAAATATGCTCAGGTTCTTTTTCATCAGTTGAACGTGGTCAGACTTGATGGGAGCTATGAGGTTTCTCAATGCCGACACTGGGTAGGTGATATACAAATGTGATGGTCACACAACTGTTGATATTACTATTTTTATGAGGCTCTGTCATCAGCGCTGCTTGAAGTTGATTGTATCTAAATGTAACAGTCATCTGGCAGTGCGAGGTCTTTTCTCAAATGTGGAGCCAACATTTGACGGAACTTGAAGCTAAACCATCCATAAGATCTTATACAATTGATTTTCAGTGGTATGATCAATTACCAGACCTAATTGTCCATCATTGAATACCACACTGCAATCCATCTGCTTGACTCAAACCATAGAACATAAGTAAAATCAAACCACACCAAAATTAGCTGCTGCAACAACATGAATTTTTCATCAAAGATTGACTTAAAAATCATGTGACCCCACACATGGAGTCTGGCACACTGCCTTCCACACACTAACATATCTCGTTCCCAAGTATATTTGATGCTGTCATTGACACGAGGAAAAGAAGAAGACAGGCCATCGAGGTCACTCGCTCAGGAACGCCACCAGCTGTATACCACTATGCAGCTGTAGTCCCGCCTCGGCTGGCTGGTACAAGCCCCAGGCTATGTGCACATTCACATATAAAAGTATCTAAATTTGAAATGGAATGAATATGCTCACAGGCAATAAGCTAAAAGGTCAAATAATTCGTTGGGTGTTTACTGCTGTTTCTACTTCATGCAATATTAATTTTCCTATCGACCCTTGAGTTTCTCTCAGACTCCAACCATTGTACACTGTCTTCCACCAAGGGTTTACATCTGAAAATTCCAGTTACCTCTGTATTTTTGTGAATCTTACAACCTAATGTCAGCTATGGTAGACATTGGTTTCTTTATTTGGCTTTATTTTAGATTTTTATGGTTCCATTCACATTTGACATTTCTTAGTTTGTATTGTCGTCCCTCTTTTTTGAGAGAATATCAGAGTGTTTTCTTTCTCAGACATAGATAAGTGCTATTGGCAAGCTATGAAACCTGAAATTTCACAAAAATTGATTATAACTCTTCATAAACAAAAATCAATTTCTCAGGACATTCTATACATTTATTTATCTTTACAACAAAATATTGTGTAGAACAAAGTGAAATTTTCCAGACTACCTTCACCTGATGACCAACAGTTATATGACAGAAATTAAGGTGCATTTTTTATTACATAATTCCGTTAATCATTGATGGAGATTGTAACTTAATTTTCAATATTTACAGGTTATGGAAATATTGCAGCAGGCATTACAAATGCTACCTGACAACAATGAAACTGACTCCAAATTGCTTGTGCCAACAGAGTTGTATGAAAATATGGATACTACAAACAAAGATGATTCTGATAAAGAGTCTTGCAATCCGCTTGACAAACTTATGTGTGAAATTGTTGATGCAATGTAAAAAAAGTTTTGTGATTCATTCTGTATCAAGCTCTGTAAAGTATTTAAAATTTTACTTTTATTCGTTTGAAGTGTGTTATTGTTATTTGGAGCAAGAAACAATAAAGTACCTACAAAGATGAAGGTAGGAGGGTTGCAGCAACTGTTCCATTATCAGAGCTTCACTGTGATACGGTAATTACCGGGAAGCAATGGTAATCTATGTGCTCAGTGTTGAGTTATATAAAATGTTTCCTGTTACCTCTGCCTTGCTTTAGTGATTCTGAGGGTTTTAGTGAGAAACCTGTTATTGAATATAAACACTAGACTAACAGTGCCTTACCACTTTGATGTTCTGATTTGTACTGGAAACCAAGTACATGCTAAGTTTTTAGTGTATTGTGATGCTGTTGGTTTTATAAAATCTAATTTCTCTTGACACAGAGTATGTTTCCTAAGTTCAGCTGATGGCAGTAGATATCAGCTTTTTTAAGTTTTCTGAAGTCAAATAGTTATAGTTATTGGCATGTGTATTATTATTATTATTATTATTATATCAGCGACTGGGGATGATCTGTCCTGAGAAGGGCCAAGGGTATTGCCATTTATATGCGAACTGTGAAAGTGTTACAGTTTGTGGTAGAAAGTGGTGATCAAAGAATTTGACTAGGTGATTACAGAAAATCAACTAAGAATCACACTCAGACGTTCCACTTATGTAATAATGTAAACTCATGCCAGCCTTCCAACCATCTGATATCATTTAATCCAGGAACCGACATTTAGCAACCAAGTGTACACACTTTTTCATTATTCCTGGCAGCCACTGAAAAATTCTATAACTCTTATCTTGCACAATCTTACATCAATGTCATCCTAAGAAACAGTAACGCAATACTGACTCGAAAGTGTGTACCTTCCCATGACCAGTTTGGCAAATCAACAAGTTCAGTCAAATTGCCTACTAATTACTGATACAAGCCACAGATAAACGCTAACCTGATAGGATTTCCAGAGCAGCAATAATCTGGATGGACAAGTTAACTATTTCTTACACAGAGAATCGTCAGAGATTTTCTTGATATCATTACCCCTTCTGGACACCAGAGATGGGAACCAGCCTTCCAACATATCTTTGATACGAGTCAGTACTTTGGCCTTAAGCTCTGGTACAAATCTACCAGTAAACCTGTCACTTATGTTTTGTTATATCTAAATATTTATCTGCTTATATATCGTCTATTTCTCTGATCAAAATTTTGTTGTGTTTTTTGTTTTATTACCTTTAGAAAGGTCATGCTTTCCCCTATTCATCTCTGACTTTAGTCATATGGAGAGTCTTATCTCTAAACATAATTAAGATTGTTAAAAGTGTTCACGTTTGTTTGTCACAGACTTCCTTCATTCATCTGTGGTGACTGATGGGATCCCTGTCCCTTCAATTTTGCCATCATCTAGCAGCATTTTTACTGACTCTTCCATCATAAGAGAAACTACTTCCCAATCTAAACTCCACAGGTGGGAATTGGCATATCAACATATCTCCACCCAGCACACGCATCAATGGCCAGGACAATAGATTCATATATATTTATAGTCCTTATTTAAAAAATTTCGATATTTTTTATTTATTTCTTTGTTGTATTTTATTATTATTATTTACCATTTTAATCTTTCCTGTGATTTATACTTGCGGCTATATTATCGTTGCTCCCCCCACCACCTCCGACGGTCAGTTTCATTCTATGAGTGGCTGTGTCGAACGCAAGGCTTGCGCGAGCTCAGCCACTTACTTCTTTTAACTTGACAAAGGTATTAACCTGAAATATTGTATTTTCTGTGTTTGTGTGTTGTTTTGTGTTGCTGCTGCCCTCCTCCCTTCAACTTTTATGAGTGTTAGGTGTATTTTATCTGTCCTTTCCATATGAATATTGCCTCGCTGCAGTGCCTTCCTTCCATTATTACCGAGATAAGAGAAAGAGAGACAGATATACTACATATACAATTTTACTTCAAGAACTGCTCTTGATGATACATGATTCTGACCAATCTTTTAGCACTTAGTCTGCTGTTGAATTGATAAAGAAATATTCAAATTATTGTCTTGTAGTAAAGTTTCCAAATTTGACGTTTGTTGCATGCCTGAAACAGATAAATTTTAGACAGAAACGTGCAAAACACTGGCACATATTTTAAATTGTAAGATCAATTTTCCAAGCTCTTTCTTTTTTAAAAACATAAAAAAATATGCTTATAACTAGAGAGCCTTTTATAGTCACTTCCTAATGAAAACTAATAAGGCTCAATTCTTTGCACATGGGGTGGCCTATATGCATTTGTATCCCTATCCGGCCATCCAGATTTTGGTTTTCCATAGTTCGCTAAATCACTTCAGAAGGCCATGGCTAATTCCTTCCCTTTATTTGCCTCTGATCTTCTCCCACCTTTAATTATCTCAGTTTTGAGTAGACCTAATGCCCTAAGCAAAAAGAATATATGTATGTATATCTGCACATCTTTCTTTAGGTAGCCATACATGTGGAGGCTGGGCCTCAAAGAAAGAGCCTGCGGGCCAGACTTCAGGAATTTCATCGAAGTCGCCCTGCACACACACGGGGCATTAAAATCCTCAGAGTTGGCTTCATGATGGCAGCATCCGATGATGTTCGCACATTGGCTGCTGTTAGTTTGTTAATCACGGAAAGTAGCGCTAAAACTCGCGCAAAACAGCGCATCAGAAGAAGTGTATGGTGCTAAGAGTGGCCAATCAAAAGAGGAAAATATTCTCACACAAATCTTCTTTTGGAATTGAAGTATTTTCCGAACGATTTTCATAATTATTTGAGGATGGACGAAGAAACCTGTTTACATCTGTTATCGTTAGGTCACTCCATTTATTACAAAGAAAAATACGGCTATGCCGGAAGCGATTTCGGCCCACGAAAGACTTACCGCAACGCTGCGGTTTTTAGCAACGGGAAGAAGCAATGAAAATCTCCAGTCCTCAACAATAATTTCTCCTCAAGCCGTGGGATACATTATACCAGGAATATGCGAGGCCATTTATAAAGTTTTTAGCAAAGATTATAAGATTATTTCTCTTTGACACACTGATATTGATTTATTCCTATTCATAAATACAACAACAACATAATATTAGCTTAAAATCATGTAGTCCTTAATATAGTTGATCATATTGTGTGGTAAACCCAAATTCAAATCATATGACTTTGCATTATAATTTGACAGAACAATTGCTGCTGTGTCGTTCTTTTGAGGTAATTTATCAAAATGTGCTGGCTGTTTATAATGATCTTGCGGGTGTTGCTGGAAAAGGCTGTGGGCTGGACAAAAAATCCAGAACTGCTTCCCGCAGAATAGAACAGGCCAGAAGTAGGTAACCGTTGCTCATTGTAAGGCATTCCTAAACAGCCCATTTCAGCTTGAAACAGAGTGCCATTAATTATTTTTTCTGTTATTAGCATTTGATTGGTCGGAAGGCCACGTAATTTCATGGCAACGGTTTTGCCAACAATGTCAAAGAGATCTTCTTGCAGCTGGTTTTTTTTATGTTATTTGATGTCAACACTTCACAAAGATTCATTTCCTGATGGTTTAATTTTGATGATTTTTTTTCACTACACATTCTTTTTTTTTGTATTTGGCTCATTCTCCTTCAATATTTCTGCCAGCTTGGTGTAGGCAGCTTCTCGTTTGTTTCTGCCGTGTATATTCCTGGTATTTCACTTCCCATCGACAGGGCTCACTTTCATACATATTTAAAAACACGAAACGGACAGTACAAACAAAACAGAGAAATAAAATCGCAACACATGCAGGTACTCACAAGAAATCCTTGAAGGCCGACTGACCGCAGGACACACGCTGAGGTTTTTACCCTCCGTCCCGGCCTTCAAGGAAATAAGAATTGTTTTTCGGTGAGGATATGGTCCCACGAGCGGGCCACTGGGGTGTGGCCACAGACTCAAGAAAATGCCCACACACGTTCCGGAATCGCGTAGGGCCAGGACCATTCCGTCCATCCCGCGGGTTTCCCGTGCATGAGTGGCGGCCTTTAGGGGGTGAAACAATGGTTTGGATGAATCTTATTTCAGGATAAGATCTTAGAAATCTGACTTAGTGGCAAAATAAAACTTACCCAATATATGCTTATCACATCTTTGTATTTGCGTCAACACACTTTCTACCTTAAAAAAAACTTTCCCTTATAACAAACTCAGAAGTCAATCAAGGTTCTTTCCTCAACGTTACAGCATCCTACAGTCAAATAACTCCACTGATACAGTAGAGAGGTACATATCAGAATGCAGTAAGGCATTAGTATAGATATCTTTGCTTACAAAATATATTTACAAGTGGCAAAAGTTGGTTGGTTATCTTTCAGTAGAATGCTGTGCAACACCCAAATTTCAAATGACAGTTGGAACATAAAAATTTGTTTTTGATGTTAAGACCTGTTTATTCTCAGAATCTCGATCCTTGTCATGAGCTAGAAATAAGAGATTCGAACAAAAAATAAGCAGAATTTTTTAATCTTCCGGGCTACATAAGTCCAACGGTCACAACATACTTGTTGTGTAGATACACTTGTGTCTGATGTTTCTTTACATTGGTAGCTGAATCCGTAAAAATCTCACAAAGGGAAGGGGGGTTGACAAAAAATCTCACGTCTCAGTAGAGCTAAAAATATAAAAGGGCTACAAACGATGTAGCAGCAAAATTTGTTACAAAATTGTTCAGTTTCAACTAAAAACAGCGTCAAGTGTTGCTTTGGAGTTGCCAAATCCAAAAGTTCTTTAATAGTTCATAACTGAGAAAACATAGTTGTATTGATATGATGTAACTGAGGTCCTGTTGTCCCAATGGAAGGACCTTGAAGAGTGAAGACCGACAAAACCTTGTCAAGTTAGATCGAATGTGGAGATTCTACTTCGTGTTTTCTTTGGTTGCAATGGAATGGTGAACGATTAATTTTTGCTACTTTTTTTTTTATCTGCTTTACGTCTCTTTTTAACATCGAGGTCTTTAGAGACGGGAAAAGATGGGGGGCAAGGAATGGGAAGGAATTCAGCCATGGCCTTTTGAAGGAAGCATCCCGGAATTTGCCTGGAGTGATTTGGGGAAACCATGGAAAACCCAAATCTGGATGCCCGGACGGGGATTCGAACCGCCGTCCTCCCGAATGCGAGGCAAGAACGCTAACCGTTACACCGCAATTTTTGCTACCAAGTTATACAGTCAATAAGGTGTATATTTGGAAATTCTACACCGTTTGTGTGGAGCAATCTGAAGAAAATGGCCAGATTTTTGGTGAGCAACTCTTGGGAAGTGAACCACATTAATGCTTCTCCCTTAATTCACTGCTTGTTACGTAGCTTTTGACAAAAACAATACTGGTGTGATGCCTCAGCTTTTGGGTTAAGTGAACATTTCAACTTGTGAATTCTTCATTCCGAAATCCTATTAATTGTTAATTCCAAAAATTTTGCTCTAGTGTTTGTAATAAAAATAAGATTTTCAATTCGATTGTTTCAATAAATATCTTGTACAAATTGGAAGTGCATTTTCTTGTTTTCACTCTACAAAGGCAGCACTGTGGCACCTGTAAAGAAACAGTTTGAGGTAATGAAGTATTGGAAAATTCAATATTAGGCTGACGGGCACGTAGGATACAGGACAAAAACCTTTGAGAACTTAAGTTTTGGATGGAGGTTTGCTTGTTGATTGAAAACCGTGTAAATATCTTGGCTTATCCTCTACACACATAATAAGACTGTAAACCAAAAAGAAAAAGGCTGTATACAGTGGTGTAGCTAGGTCAACAAACGCCCTGGTGCAAAAATTTATTTTTAACCCTCAGGCCAGACGGGCGACCTTTTTTTTTGCTTCGTGTGCTGGTATAGGCCCCCTGAGCTGAGGATGGGGGCCCGTGAGCAGTGGTTGGGGGCCCCTCTGAGCAGCAAGGGCCCTTAGTGGGGGTCTTCACGTGTCTCAGGGGCCCCCTTAAGGCAACGGTAGAGCTAAAAAATAAAAATAAAAAAAAGAGCTCTCGTGGGCCCTCTAACCTGCGCTTGGGGGCCCTCTGAGCATAGGTGTATATTTAAGGTAATAATGAAAACATAAGTTTTGGGCACTGTTGATGACCCATAGAGAAAAAAAAAATCAACAATTTTGAAATTTTGTACTTGTTTGGATGAATGGGATTCATGCAATAACCACTGATCAGATTTTGATGGAGTTTTTAGCGTCGTACTGTCCCTGGTCCAGGGGGTAGAATAGAGCGTTTTTTTCTGCTGTGAAGTCTGAAAGCTGAGAAATTTAAGATAAAAGAGTACACAAATTAATATCCATTTTTCATTGGAATGTAAATCACACAAGAACTACTGGTCAGATTTAGTTAATTCTAGCAGTGATTTTTGATTTCAGCATGTGAGCAGAATTGTATTATTTGGCAGAATTAAGTTAGCAATACATTTTTCTGTTGTTTTATTCCTGTCTTTTTTTATTTGTATTGTTGTGACATGATTGGTTTAATCCGAACTTTTAACAACACCTATATGAGATTGCAGGTAACAGCTAATTTAATTATAAACTTTGTCAGAAAGTTTTTTTTAACTGCTTAACGTCTCTTAAAAGTGAGGTCTTTAGAGACAGGTTTGTCAGAAAGAACACATTGGACAAGTATTTAAGAAAGATATCAATACCTTCTGTTTATTAAAGTTGGTAATGACTGAATGCACCAGGGAAGTAAGGGACTTTACCTATGAAAATTCAGTCAGGCCTGTTGATTGGATATATTGGAAAAGTACCCGCATTAGGAGCTTCGGATACTGGACATGGAGGGAAGCCAGATTTGTTTGCAGCAATTACCACAAACAAATCAGATAGTGAAACTGCCTTAAGCACTGAAAATAATATAGGGTAAAGAAAGTAACCCATCACTTAGTATGTTCGAAGGCAGGTCGGACCAGTGATCACGAGAAAGCACTGGAAATGAGCACACTACATGGTATTTTGGTTAACAACCTTACTCGTGGGACATGAGAGATGGGAAAGATGTTACACATCCGGACCTAGCACAAGTATCGTGTACACACTTTCTTCCCCCCACATGCCTTGCTTCCTAACTGATTGGGGTTGTTAACCGAAATATTATGAAGTGTGTTTGTTTTCTTATGTTTATCTGGCTCTCCTGCTTTCATCTGTAATAAGTGACACATTGTTTTCCCTGACCTATCTTATTTTCATTAAAAAAAAAATAGAAATTGATATGATAAAGGAATTGTTGGGAGTCACTGGAAGACAGGGGTGAAGTGAGAAGATTTGTGGGTGTGTTTAAGGCATATGCTGGAAATGAATTCTGGATGGATTCAGGGTGAGGAATTGTGTATTAGAAGAAATGGCATAATCTAGGCTTTATAGTTTTCTTCTTTGGGAATAGATATTAGGAATTTAAATAAGATTTTGTGGGAAATTTTATTTTTAAACAAATTTAAAGTAAATACTAGCAGTAGATGGCAGTGGCGGATCTGGAAATTTTCTGAGCTGGTGCAAAAACTGTTAGATTGCCGCCCCTTCGAACATTATTTTGCCAGACCAACACCGAGTGCCGTCGCCCAGGGTAGTAGTAGAGCTTAAATTAGGGTTACCAGAATTTTTTCTCGAAATCCGAGGACGCTTCACAACTTTCTCACCAAAATCCGGGGACGCTTTCGGCATTTGTGCTAATTACGCGTTGTACTTCTATAAGTTATGTGATTAAAGGGGTTAACTTAAACGAGGATCACAGACAGCCATGTTACACACAGCAAAGAGACTTGATTTTCCAAAGCTGTTGTGTCCAAGACGCAGTATCCTTGTAATTTTCTTTTATTCCTAGGCACGTACAAGGAAACAAGTGCGCTTCATATCTCTTGCTTTAAACAAATACATTAGCAAATCAGGGCCTTTAAAGAACTCTCACTTGATTAAAATAAATTTCTGAGGACAACAGTGAAAATCCGGGGACGAAATCTGTCCGGGGACAGAGAGCTAAATACGGGGACTGTCCGCGGCAAACGGGGACGTCTGGTATCCCTAGCTTAAATGGTCATCGCAACCTGAAGAGCCGCTCCCCTCAAGTTTCCGCCTGAGGCACTGGTAGATGGTAAATTTTAGTTTGCTTTCAGTTTTCGCTCAAGCAGAGGTAGCGTCTACTCTACTCAACGTATCGATTATATTACGGATATCAACGCTTCCGGTCGGTTGAAGAGGGTATTGACTTCATGTAATACCTGGTGTACTTGTACGACGGTGATGCGTGACATTTCCGTTCAGGGAAATACAGTGCGTTTTTGGCACATATCGAATTTCACATCAGTCACTGGTTACTTGTGTGGCTCCATATGCAAATATCAAATTATATGTCTGCTTCTGTTTTTACAGTTGGTCACTTCTACAGATATCGAATTATATGTGACACCTGGTCGCTTACACTGCTTGCGGGTTGTCAATTTCCATTAACTAACACCTGACATACTTTGAACTTGGTTTAGTACCCCACCTGGACACCGATAAACCTATGAGGATCTATGACGAACCTGTCAGCAGGCCGAGCAGAGACTTGGTCAGATTCGATGAGAGGACTGAGTGGATGGGTAAGCATCGATCATAGAAGTCGATCTGGGACCGGAGCGAGACATTCAAGGTAGGATCATCAGGTTGAATGATTTCATAAACATGTACTATATACACTATTTACTATCAAAGTACTGTACAAAATATAAAAATTGTATGCATTAGGAGTACTGCTGAATACTGGTTAAAATGTGAGTTGCTACTGTTCTACTTCCCCACAATACTGTTATGACTTGTACTGGCAAATGGGTGCGGGAGTATGATCTCTGCTTTGAGAACGGAAAGAGCTTCTGTGACTCCGGCAATCATCTAGACTAGTAACCCCCAGCTATAGGCAATGTGGAAAACCCTTGCTCTACCTAAGATTCAACGATGGCTGTCCACGTCCAATCATACCCTGTAGTAGAGCCAACCTGTTATGCGCTGTCCATCTTCTTCGTGTGCGGCTACGGCCGCCGGAGGCGACTCGACGTCTGCGTTCTCCCTGTCGACTGGTGCTGACTTCGACTGAATGACCAAGACAAGACACTCTGCGATGCCCGTGCAGAGGTTTTTACACAACCTCCCACTACGGTCCTAATGTGGAGGGGCAAATGGTAGACCAATGATGAGGCCGAACCATGCGACCGCATCTATCCTACTTTGCTCGACTATTACGCACTTTTTCCTAACTGTCAGCGCTCTAAATCCCCGGTCCATGCCTCTGTCTGGTTTCTTAACATGCAACTTAACGTTCTCATTTTATAATTAACAAATATGTTACTCTTAGCCAACCGAATAACTCCGTTCGCTACACTGGCAAATTTACAAATCGAAAACGAGTTTACTGAATATGGTGTTGTTGAAATATCATTCAGTTGGTGTCAAATACCTGTCCGTCAGAAGAGCACAAAGGGATAGTAAAACATTAATATCAAGAAATTTGGGTGATACAGCTCGAATCTACGCATAACGAATTGAGTTGATTTACGAAAACCAATGGGCGAAATATCAACTGGACAGGTGAAACAAAGGTGGATAAACGAAGTAATTTGTGGAAGCACAGGATTGCAGACGCAGAGAAAAGGATTTATTATTATTTTTTTTTACTTATTTGCCCTTATCGACTTACCATCGTCGAAGTTATTAGACAGGATTAAGTCCAAGGAATTTGGCCATGAAACTTAGATGAATCCATCCCGGCATAAGGTGGAGTGATTTTGAGAAAGCATGAAAAATCGGCACGGTTGGACTGGAAATCAAACCCGTCCTCTGGAATAACCAGAGATCTATAAAACAGGTTAATATTTTCGATGTGAATGCCGATTAAACGTAAGCTCCATGCTGGCTGTAACCAACATACTGATCAAGAAACTCCAGTAGCCACTGTAACCAGCCTTCAAGATTAGGTGCTCGTCAAAATCAGGATACCAAGCGCGAAAGCAGCAGTTTTCCTCAAAACACAACAATGGAAGATCAACATTCACAGCAGATAGTCTACAGACCCTCAAACAATATAACACCATGTGTCAAATGGGAACGTTGATACGAGGGTTGGAACGTAAATAGTGGTAACACTGCTGTGGAGACATTATGCAATGGAATCTACTATTGTCACTGATAGCACACGTTGTTGACATACTTACCTTACCTCCGAGCAAATGGACTCGCCCATCCCACGTCCCCGGCGTGCGCACAATCGAGGGAAACGCAGTCACTTGTGAGCGAGCGGTCTAACGTAAAGGTGTCATTATGTTTTCGAAACAGGAACAACGGATTTGGATCAAAATTGAATGTTCCAGAGATCGTAAAGCACGACAGTGTCATCAAGATCTTCAAGAGGCGTGCGGGGAATCGGCATTGCCATACAGAACATTGGCACATTGGGTAAAAGCCTTCAACGAAGGTCGGCAAACTGTGGCAGACATGCATCGGGCAGGTCGTCCTGGCGAGTCTGAAGAAGGCCATACTGTTGGCGCGTTAGTGGACAGTGATCGACGCCAGACGATTCGTGAGCTCGTCTACGAAACCGGATTAGCGCAAACGACTGTGCTTCGCATCCTGAAGGAACGCCTGGGCATGCGAAAAATTGCATCACGATGGGTTCTGCATGAATTGACGGAAATGCAGAAATGGATGCGTTACGACGCTGCTCAGACGCACTTGGAGCGCGAAGGAGAGGGTTTCTTACGCCGTATCGTAACACTGAATGAGACATGGGCCACATCGTACGAGCCAAAAATGAAACGCCAATCCAACGAATCGCGTCATTGCGGGTCGCCGCGAAAGTCGAAAGTGCGTCAGAGCTCCAGCATGGTGAATGTTATGGTGATTCTCGTATACGACAGTGATGGTGTTATCCTAACGCATTACGTTCCTCCACGGCAGACCGTCAATGCACAGTATTACTGTTCGCTTTTGGAGCATCACCTGCTCTGTTCGGTCGATGGGACTGGGAAGTACTGTACCATCCACCATATTCCCCGGACTTAAGTCCTTGTGACTGATTTGATTCCGAAGATGAAGGAACCACTTCGTGGCATTCGCTTCAGAACTGTTCCAGAGTTTTGACATGCAGTAGACCGCTCCATTCGCACCATCAACAGAACAGGCTCTGCTAACGGTATACTACGCCTTCCACATCGCTGGCAACGGGTTCTACACTACGCTAGTGATTACCTTGAAGGACAGTAACAGGTGAAAACATGTAACGCTTTTGTATCGGTTGTGAATAAATAGTTGGCACTATTTAGTTCCAAGCCTCGTACTTACAACCCATTATTAGCATCTTGACATTGTGACGTGAATGTGGAATATTCATGTTTCATGTTAAATCATCTCTTTTGAATGGAGACTTAATCAGATTATTCATAAGCTTCATCCCGAAAATATCTAGAGATCCTGGTATATTCCAAATTATGGACCATCACTCGTACCTAGTAGGATCGAGAAACAGCTAAGGCATTACATCGATAGAGGAACATGTTTCGATAATGTAAAATCTTAACATGACTGGAAGGTGTAACATGTACGTTTTAAATCTGCATATGAGGATGATAAAAGTATGGATCATTTCAATCGATCATATGCCCCATCATTCTGCTAAATAAGTCCACCATACTTTCGAGAACTGCATTAGAGATAGCAAAAATTCTTCTAGTACTTTCTTTACCTCGCGCGTATCATTGTTTCTTAACTTTCATGTTACCTGACACTTGTGAACAATACAAAATTTCTATCCCTTCCATACGTACTTTCACTCCAAATTGCCATCTAGTGCTATTTCCATAAATTGAGCGACGATTGAAGATAGACCCTCCACAACTGAAAGAATCTCCAATACAACTCATAACCCACGATCATTTTGCTCATACATTCTATCCAATTGAAACTGAGTTCCTGGAATGTACTACTATTGTGATGACTTGTTAAAATTTTTGCCGTGCTCCAGTAAAAATTCTAGGACCTATAGAGAAGTAAAGAGTTTCTAGAGGAGCGGTTCCTATAGTTATTAGAATGCGAAATACTCAACAAATTCCTGCTATTTTATGGAATGCCCCACATTAAATCATAATAAATGAAAGACACTGCAATTTAAAATAAGAGTAAAAAAAAACCTTTATTAGGAATATTTCAAACAAGGTTAATGCTAAGAATGAAACTGCTTCACATTAAAAGTTAAAGTTTGGTATTATGTCCAATAGCTGTATGTGTGCATCTGGAGCAGCATCCAATCTCGACCTAAATTTGTTTTTGTTTAGGAATAAACTGGAAAGCGTATCTCACGACACATTGTGCTTTTCCGGTGACTTCAACACCAACCCAAAACTCGTTCAGTAACACACTCAAATGTGTGTTTTGATGCGGATGAACTCTGAAATCTTTGATTTGTATTCTAGGACGGTTAGCGCCACAGGTTGACTTCTAAGGATAAATGATTTTGTTTCCACTCGATGTCAAATCAGAATTCGGAAAGTAACTCTACAAAGATTTCGGAAGTGTTAACAAATATCCAGTTTTGATATTTCGTAATTCCAACATGTCTTTTTGTAGAAAATGATATACTGTAGAAATGGAGAAAAAATTAGTATTATCCTTTTCTACAGAGGTACCCCCCCCTCCCTCTTTTAATTTTTTTCCCTAAAAAAAAAAAAAGAAATGTGATAATTTTTTTCTTGCGATAAATATTGTTGATTTTCCCTATAAAAGTGTAGTAATTTCGTCAACCTTTCCCAAAATTTGGCAAGATAAACTAATTTTATAAGCCATTGCTCATCATGCAATACAGCGCAAAGATTTACAGACCCAGATATGTTTTTGCCTCATTTGGAAAACGTTCAGCTCGTCTCGTTTATATAACCTTACTAACGCTTTGCTTCTGGAAAGCCATCAGATTTTAGTGTGAGGGGGTAATGTTTTATACTGACAACCCATTTCTTCGCACACTTATTTGCACAATCTTGACTGAAGGGGACGACTTTTCAAGTAATTAACGATCTTCACAGCTTCAACAAGAACTTTCTTTAAAGCAGATGGCATTTTATATGCTCCAAGGGCATGGAGATACATAATTCAATGCTTGCTGTTACAGGCCGGCGCAATATTTTTAATTTTTGACATGGTGCCTTTTCTTTTTCATAGTAATCCAACCACTAAATCTAAGGACCTACTATGTAGCTCAATTAAAGTTTTTTTTATGTAAACATTAACCGTCTCGGATTCTCAGAAAATTTTTCACTAACTTTGTTTGTCAATATCTCATCGTACCCTTTCACGAAATTTTGATGCACACTCATCAGGCATAATCCCGTCGATCTTTCCTCTCCCATTGTGCTTAATCTTCAATGACGGGCATAGCCCGCGTACGATGGTTGGGCCAAACGTAAATATTACGGGCATAGCCCGCGTACGGTGATCGGGCCAGATGTGAATATTACGTGTAATATTTGATACGCAATTACAGTCTGATGCAATAATTGTGGTAGACGCAAGTATTACAAAATGTTTATTTATACAAAACTCCAAAATATAAAATTAGTAATCTGTAACGGTATGATATATTTCAAAACATTCTAGTACATGTAACGGAACTTTACACTTTTTACACTCCCACGTTGTTTCTTTACGTTTTTTATTTTTGTGACAAACTGTACAACGTTTTGACGTTCTTAATTTAGAGGGTGTAGGATCAATGTGCTTTGGAAAATGAGCCCATTCCTTCGCGTAAAGTGTCTGGCGCATCTCCGGAAGATAATACGCCTCGTTATCTATAAATCGATTTGGCATTCTTCAGTAGAAATTCGGCTATGTTGATCTTATAGTCGACATAACATTGTTTCTTTCCATCATTCAGTTTTTCCATAAGATGTAAGAGTTAAAAAGACCAATATCAATCAGATAATTTTATATATATATCCTTTCATGAATTTTCTCATCACTGGAAAACATGCTAATATTTGATCTTGGAGATCAATTCCATTCATTCTCTTGTTATACTCTGCAATACGGTTTTAGAGTGCCCTTGGATCCTTGTGAAGTCATTTCGACTGCTTCATGTTTTGTCGACAGCATATAAACATCTCGCTTGTTTTTCCATTTTATAGCGAGTATTCGGTTGCAGCTTCTTATCAGGCCCGCCGCTAGCTGTTAGAGCGCCCGCGTGCAATCCCAATTATGCCACCCCCTGTCTAACTACAGCCAGTGGTGGATCTAGGAAATTTCCGAACCGGGTCAAAAACCTGTGAGATTGCCGCCCCTTCGAACATTATTTGCCGCCCCCATTGTTGCCATCCCGAGTGTCGCCAACCGCCCGAAGCAGCTGTTGAGCAAAAAAAAAAAAAAAAAAAAAAAAAAAAAGGTCGCCTGCTACATAATACACTACAAATTTCGTTGTGGTGACAATGGAGTGGCAACTATCGAGGGGCGGCGACTGTCGATCACTCGTTTTGCCGCCCGCCTTGCACGCCCGCTTACAGCGGGCTTGCTTCTTATTGCGTATTCGCCCCTTGTTAATTTTACACTGCACAAATCTTTTGGCATGTTCTTCCTATTCGGAGGTACTGTGCCAATTACATTTGTTTTATATTTATATGATGTCATAAATAATTTTGGGGAAGAATACCAATTGTCTATGTACAAAGTGTGACCCCTGTGCAACACTGACTCAGAAAGCTCTTTGACAACACTTTGTGAAACGCTATCTTCACAGTTTATCGTGCCCGGTATATATTTTAAATTCATAACAATAGCCGGAATCGGACTCACATAATTTATAAAATTTAACGCCAAACCTTGTCCATTTGGATGGATTGAATTGCTTATAAGATAGACGCCCCCTGAATTCATAAGAGATTCATCAACAGAAATGTCTTTTTTCATTACCGTATATACATTTCTCTAAATTTTTGGTTCAAAAAATTAATCACAGGTTTAATCTTGTTCAATTTATCTGTATTGGCAACCAGATTATTGTTTGAGAAATGCAAGAACCTTGTAATTTGTAGATATCTGTTCAAAGGCATTGATTTTCTAAATATGTGTGTTTCGATAACAACCCTCTTCGACCAATTCATTTGGATTCTTGGTTTTTTTACCTGTGACATTATTATGGTCAATGCGAAATATCTTTTAATTTCGGTAGAGTCTACAGGAAACCAAGTGTCGTCAATTTTTCGTGTTGTATGTGGATTTTCTCGTATTTGATCTGCATACTGATTCGTTTCGGTCACAATATTGTTCCAAAATATATCAAATTCTCCTCTACTTCCTCCTAATTGACATAAGGCTGCCTCTCTTATGCCAGGAGTCATCGTATAAGTACCAGATTTTTGGACTATTTCTTATTTCTTTCCAAAGCCAGGACTCTGGTAGTTGATCGTCGTCGGATGTATCATCAATAATTATTCGCCTATACTTTCTTCAAAAATTACATATTTCGTCACTGTCACTAGCAAAATTAATAGCACAATTCTCACTGTTTTCATCAGAAAATCTTTTTCTAGAAAACATCTTGTGGGGTTGCTTCTCTAGAATTTATAAACGTAAATATCGACGTGCGAATGCGATCAAGAACTAGAAACTGATCACGATACGAAGAGATAATAGAAATACATCACGAGCCTTGTCTGTGCTATCTACAAACCGCGACCGCTCTACCACGGGCGATGCCCGTCATGTTTACGATTGCCCGGATTAGCGTGTTACACAAGTCGTGCGAACGTCCCGAACGCTGCGCGAGCTTGTATACAATTTCGGCCCAACATCTTCGAATCTAAATCGTAGGTTAAGCCAGTTCTTCACACGTCAAAGCGTACTGAAGGCAACTTTATTATTCTTCTAGTGGGCGAAAGACAAATGCAAAATCACTGTCTTAAAGCATTTTTCTGCAAATTGTGAAATAATAGGCACTAAGTAGTGAAAAGAAATTACAAATTAGGATAGGAAAAAGAACCATCACTTACCTAAGATGATGACTGTGGGGTGCGGACACAAAACCCCACGCAGGGGCGTAGCTACTATGGGGCTAGGGGGTATAGTGTACCGGGGCCCCCAAGCGCAGTTCAGAGGGCCCCATTTTTTTCCTCAGGGGGCCCCTACCAGCAACACAGAGCAAAAAAAAAAAAAAAAAAAAAAGGGAAAAATAAATTTTTTGCACCAGGGCCCTTGTTGACCTAGCTACGCCACTGACCACAAGTGATGTAGTAATTTTTGTCTTCGCCCTTTACCAACATGAAGGATGGAAGGTGTTGTAAAAGACTGCATCATAGATCGATTGTTGCCCAGGAACAATTCAAAGGTCAGGGGGGAGGGGTAATGATTTGGAGCGAATACCAGAGGATAGCAAACTAATGTTAAAAGGACAGAATTTATACTAATAAAATGCTCATCTGTGGGTAATGCAGTCAGTCTTCGTTGCTGGATTTACAATGACCAGAGACTACATACAAGAGGTTACTTAATAACATTTCTATTTAGTTGAGCATCCGCAAAAAACATGAATTGTTGAAAAACTGAAAGAAAAGTGCACATAGCATTTAAATGAACATATTAATATTACTAGTTGCATTTTGTTTGTATATATTGGTTCAATGCAGAAATTTTCGATAAATTCTTAGTCTATAGATATGCAAGAAAAATGCTTTAATTTTCAGGTAAAAATGTTAGTGGAAGTTTGATTAGATGGAAATTTAGCCTGGATCAGAATGACAACTGGTATTTGATGTTACAACATAGGGCATGAATAAGTTTCCATGAGCATTATTACTTTGTTTGAATGGAAGTAATTCTGCACTGATCGCAAGCTATGTGGCCTCAACCACGATTAAAAACAATATCATGCAGTATAACATAAGATTTTTTTTTAAATTTCACTGACAGTGTATTTTCGCAACATGTAACTGTGTCAGCCATTCAAATGTTGTAATATGGATCTGAATTACAAAAAAGGTAGATGTAAGAACTCAAAGGTTCTGGGTTAAGCTTATATCATGATGCATGTCACTAACATGATATACAAAGAATACATTAATTCACACGTGATTCAAGTTTTGATTTTCCAATGGCAATATTAGCGGAGTTTGCAGTTAGGTTGAAATGCAACTTGACCAGGATGACGACAAACTTTTTGCTACAGCATAAGTGATGAGAAATTGCATTTAGCGTTATTTTATAACAAGTAAGCAACTGCGAACAAATGACTTGCCCGAACAATCCATTCAAACAGTTATTTTTGACAGGCTTTGAGGCCAGTAATCTGCATAAATCTGAGTAAGCAAAAATAAATAAATAAAATATTTTAAAAAGGAATTTTAAAATCAAAAAAATTATGAAGTTAACCATCACCTCTGATTAGTGATGGTTCAATTTAGGTAGTGAAGATGATAAAGGGAGCAAAAAGTAATGAATTACTTAAATTGAGACCAGGCAGTTGCTTTGTGTCCAGTATGTTCAGCCCCGCGGTAAGTAAGCGTGCACCATACGCGGGTGGCACGTTCAGGAGGGGACGGCAAATCGAGTGATCGACTGTGGATCTCCGATAGTTGCTACTCCAGGGCAGTGCAGTAGCGGAACTAAAAGGTAGTGACGACCCTTTTTTTTCCGCAGCGGTGACAAACAATAGGTGCCAAACAGGTGTGACAACAATGGGGGCGCCAATCTCAGTTTTTTTTCCCTATTCGGAAAATTCTTAGATCCACCACTGGCTGTAGTTAAACAGGGTGCGGCATAACTGGTAATACACAAGGGCGTTCAAACAGCTAGCGGCAGGCATGACTATGTACTGGTAGGCAAATTCCCACCTGAGCTCAGAGGAGCTGCTGCTGTTTGGGAGAACTCTGCTAGCATGGACTGTGAAACAAGAATTACAAATTATTATTGATGTCATGGGTGATAGCATGGAAAGCTACTGGATATTTTGGATTCCGGGTGAATACTGTCGTCGGTAGCAGTTCATTCTTATGGCTAGTGGATTCGTGATCAAACTTTTATAGGAAGCCAGGCAGTGTTTGCAGATTAGCTAGTATATTACATGGGAGGTTTCACAGGAGGGATGTCCTATGATGGGAAGGAAAGCTCTTCCCAGGGACAGGGTTGGTGAAAATGGTGGAGGCATGGTGTATGTTGCATATCTTGCAGGTCTATTGCTCGGGACAGTCTGATTGGACGAGGAAGACTAGGGTTGTGGATTAGGAGTTAATTGAGGTTGGGAGGCGTGCTGAAACAAGTTCTGGGAGGGGCAGGAGGGATTTTGGGAAGAATGGATCTCATTTCTGGGCAGGTTAGCAGGAAATCATAACTTTGCCGAAGGATTCCATTGGGGGCTTTGAGATCTGGGAAGTAACCAGGACTCGACTATGGTTGTTTTTGGGCATTTAGTATGGTCAGTAGGCTGAGAAGGTTGTAATGTAGCCCAGGAAAGTTGTACGTGAACTAAAGCTGGGGGATAGTTGTGGATATCAATGCTTGTGACATGTTTGAATACTGCAAGAGGGATTGCTGATTTGAGCACATACGACTGCCCCGAATGCCAATACTGTAGGGGAGGGAAAATTTGATTTGATATGGATGGCAACTGTCAAAATAGAGGCACTGCTGTGGGTTGGTTGATTTAGTGTGGATCAAGAATTTGAGGTGGTAATTGGAGACGAACAGATCCACATCCAAGAATGTGGCCTGGGTGTGGGAGTAGTTTCAGGTAAAATTCAGTGTGTTAAAGGTATTAAGATCGTTCAAAAAATTTAGAAGGTTTTTTTTTCCTGTGTGTCCAAATAATAAAAAATATTATCTATGAATATAAGCTACATGAGGGGTTTGACAGTGACTTTCTCAAAAAACGCCTATTCCAGGTGGCTCAAAAAGAGGCTAGAATAAGAGGGGGCCATTCAGATACCAATGGCAGTACCATAAATTTGGTGAGAGATATTTGCTTTGAAAGAAGAAGTAATTGTGAAGTATCCATTCAGCAAAAGTGGTAAGGGAAGTAGTGCTGGGGCAGCTGTTAGGAGGGTGCTGATCAAGAAAATGTTACATGGCAATGCGGAATGTGCGGACAGGGATGTAATGTTAATTGTTACCAGGATGGAGTTGGAAGGAAGTTGTATGGACATAGTAGAAAGATGGAAGAGGAAGTGTTGTGTGTCCTTGTTGGGGGAAGGGAGCTGACATACTACAGGTTGTAGATATGTGGAGATTCTTTCAGTTGGAGATCCGTAAGCTGCAATAACAGGGCATGCCGGATTGCCAGACTTATGGATTTTAGGGAGGTAAAGGATAGGCATACATGGATTTTGAGGAATAAGAAATGAATGTGAGGTGAGACCTTGGAGGGGTCCACTAAACTATACATACTCATTTTCTTGACAGGTCGTTCATTCTTATGGCTAGTGGATTGGTGATCGAACCTATATAGGAAGCCAGGCAGTGTTTGCAGGTTAGATGGAATATTACATGAGAGGTTTCACAGGTGACGTGTCCTATGACAGTGGGGCCGCAGTAAGTGTTGGTGTCTGATAACTGACGAAGGGCTTCAGCCACACAGTCACTGCGGTTCTTAACTACTCTGATTGAGGCCTTGTCCGCGGGAAGGACGATAAGGTCTGGGTTGATTGGAAGTTGCTTCCTGAATATAAAATACAAATTAGCATAGGGACATGAAGCACTACTTACCTTAAATGATAATTATGTAGTTTGAATACACAAAAAAAGACGGACACAAATGTCATACTAATTTTCGGGTGTATATATATTATAAGATTATGCTTTCCTTAAAAGTTGGATTTTTTCCTCTGCAAATGAACCAGATCCTCACTATGGTCTAGCCTGAATTATTTCAGACTATGTAAAAACACAATTATCACAGAGGTAGGGCTGATATCAATGCCTTTGGCATCACGCAAGGCCTTTTCTTCTGTCTGTCACTCCTTAGATCCATTGTCTTAACCACTACCGAGGAGGTGCATACACCTCATTGTAGATTACTCTTCGTTAGGCCTTCGAGTGGTCCATCCAAGAGCTTAATTCTCATTCTCATTGTCATTGATTTAGCGGAAATATGCCACATTGTGGATCTTATGACCAAATAGTTACAAAATTGGGTTTTCTGGAATAAGAAGTAAATGAACTGTCAAACGAGTTCTTGAAGGGGACAATAAAGGTAGAAAAATATCATAGTTTCATTGTATATTAAAGGAGGTGTTAAGTTTGCTAAGTGGCGTAGCTGAGAACTTCCCCAGACTTCAGTTTCATAGTAATTGTAGTCAATGCCATGGTGATCAGAAACCAATAACTACACCCTCCCCTCTCCTACCCCCATATACACTGTACTCTCTCTCCCTGTGTTAACAGTCTGCTGTTAAAGTTGTGGAAAGTTGGAAAAACTATCAGAAAGAATAACTTTGAAGAATCTTTTCCTTAATACAGTGATGGAAAAAAAACCATCCACTCAAAACTAGAAATTAATAAAACAAGCTCATATTCCAAAACCAGGGAGAAGAAACAAGCTAAAATACAAGAACAATGTTATATTTTGCACATGTCGAATTACTGGCTAAGAACTGAATAAAAGTACAAACAAGTCACTAGTAGACAATTTGTTTGTTTGTTTTGTTTTTTAGTTGATCTCTCTGCTAATGACCCACTCCCCTCAAATCAAAAGAAATCTTGTAACAAATTTGATCAGTCCTGTGGTTCACTTAGATGCAAAACCTAAGGAAACTTTCATATATAAATGTCTAGTTTACACTCACAAGTTATTAAATGAATGTATTTCTGTTTAACAAGTAAATCTCTACTATATTTATCCACAAGCTCTCAAATGAACCTGAAATATGTCTAAATATGCATTGGATGATTGATTTTAGAGATATCTCAAAATTCTTATTATTCTTAATATACTGCCTTTAGGAAGACTTGAAACAAAAAGTTCTTCAACATTACCTAATATGGAAAGATGTAAATGAGCCACTAAATATTCTACAAAGTCAAAATTTATTTTTCAAGTTGAAATTATGTGCTTAAAAATAAATGTAAACATAATAATCATACAACTTTTATTTTGAACTGTGATACATACATTCTCTTACAATGAACCTATAGTAACTAATTTAGATACAGCTTAAATACAAATATATTGCAGAAAGAAACAGTTCAGTTAAGCTTCAGCTGACTCACCTTGCAAGAAATATTGGACGAAGTCTGAAATGGTAAACAGAATGTTAAAATTTGTACATTTTAATTAATATTGTCCCTGCAATAATGATGGTCATTCACACTGCTTGTCATCCAAAAGTTCCCTAACGCATCAATAAATTATGAATGGAACAAAGCATGAAATTATTTGTATATATTTCTATTGTTCTGTTATTCCCTCTTCTACGTTGTATTCCACAATACTGTAAACAAAACTGAAGTATTCACTATCAGTACAAGGAAAACAGGCACCAACAAAACAATAACCTGTAGACTGACATAATATTTAGCTGGAGCAGATGACTGAAATAGATGAACAATGTACCTGAAACAAATAAATGATAATGAGTGAAAAACATGTGGTATCTCCCGGATGATATTTAGAAGGATAAATAACCATTCTTGATTCCATCAACTTTTGAAGTGTAATAAAAATCTGCTTTAAAATGATGCTGTAGATCATCTACCTTTCCACTGAAAAACAGAGATAACTATTTGACCATACACTTTTCTTTAGTGGTGAAAATGACGATTCAAATCTGTGTTATTATGTTTTAAGTGTTGATGTACAAAAATATTTAATACTTTAACCAAGTACAGAAAGACCTAAAATGGAGGGGAAGGGAATGAAACACACTGGAATTGACAGCAGACACTGTCTGATACCAAGCTCAAATTTTCAATGTAGTATGAAATTACTGAAAGAAAATTAGCTGCAATCATTCCATACTATTAATATTATCCAGCTGATGCAGCAATCAGGTAATGTAACTGTGCTGTAAATTGATTTACAAACTAAGCACTCAATTCATCATTTTTTAATGCTAAATGATAAAAAATATATTGTATCAAGTAATTTTAATAAGATTTATATAGAAATAACAAGAGACAACACTAATTTGGTTTGCAAATATAGTTGAAAAAAAAATTAAGTCAAAGACTAGACAATGTTTGGCAATGAAACAAAATGCATCCAGTGACAAACAGAAACTAGATGCATGTGGGCACTCTCTCAGACAATCTCTTTATAAAATGGCAACGAAGACCATCTTTTCTATAGTTCCAACCATAAATGCCAAATATTTTCATGCTGATTGTAGGCAACTATTCTATCAAACTGCCAAGAAAACTAGCAAAAAAGGCATCACATGTAAACATAACCCTTGTGAGCTTACTGAAGCTACAGTGTAATCGAAAACTTACAAATTTCGTGAATACAATGCAAATCAAACAGATATGATTAAAACTTGTTTGAAATGTCAACAATGAATCCTATATATACAACTTCACGAATCAAACTGTTTCTATCTTTATTTTTGCAAGTGATGTGTTAAACTGGGACATAAGTTATAGCCTAACCCACAAGTTTCAATTTGTCATATCATTAAATGTATATACACTATGTATAGCGGCATGGCACAGCTAAATATTTCAACTGAAGCAGCAACCAAAATATAATCATAGATGTATTGCAAAAAATTTGGAAGAAATGAAAAAATCTACATACAACGTAGAGCACTTTAAATATTGAGCACAAAAAAGAAAGAAAACAAGTGAAATTAATTTCAGCCAGAGATAAGAGGAGTTAAATTAAAAGTAACAATCACATAGGTCTGACAATCATATGTAATGGTTAAACTTTATATTTTAATAGTATTTGTTTTCATAATATATGTGACCACAATAATCAATATGCACCTGGAAAAGATAATTTACAGAATTATAAATCAGGGGGGGGGGGGGGGGGGGGGGAAGCTGCACCAATTTTGTCAGCACATTTACCGACTCCAACTGCAAGTGCACAAACCTGTAAACAAAAATCTATTATCAAATTAGTGGACTGAACATGCAAACCGGCATGATCACATCAATGATACACAAAGTGGTTCAAGTCTTTAAGAACAAATGTGTTCAGCAGAGATAATTAAATTGGTTGATTAAAAAAAAATTGCAGTGAAAATATTCTTCAGCGACAAGAAACTGACATTTTGAATAAATTCCAAACTTGCTACCAAATTCATTCTTGTAGCTCCTATCTCAAAGCCACTATGGAAAACTCAAGATGAGTGATTTAGATCATTTTTTCTACAAAAATATTTAGCTAAATTTGTCTTAGAATTATGCTCGCCAAAACTGAAAAACTAAACATTTAATGCAGAAATTCTGTCACCTAGTTAATTATAAGAAGCTGAATTCAAAATTTTAGACATTATATTTTCTGTTGTTAACTACTTTTGAATATGCACTGTGTAAAGGCACAGCTGTTTCAAGATTCTCATTAAAAAAAAAAAATATAAAAAAAAAAACAATGAAATGACAGAAAACAGAAAATGAGTACCAAAACATTTAAGTTACTTACACAAATCTGTAGACATTATTACTTATGCCACACACACAAGTTGACAACTGGTTTGGATAAGACTGTCAGATGTCAGCTGAAGAATATTTGAAACTTGTTGGCTTCTAGGCTATTATTGTGTATAATGAGTTTATCAGAATGTCACAGAAGAATACTATATCAGTTTTCTGAAATTTCGCTGGACACAAACTATATTGGTACAGCTAGAATATAAAGGTGGATTCTTCTGCACAACAATGCATGATCACGCAAGGATAAAGCCATTTATAAATTTTTGATGTGGCAAGGTATCATTAAGGGAGACTTGTTGCAAGAACATTTTTGACATTTGAAAGAGATGTCAAACAGGGACAGAAATAACTTGATAATTCCAATCAAGTGAAGGGTGCAGATATTATACAAACATTCAATTTGCGATATATAACTTCTGAATTTAAACACATTCAAGGGAGAAGATTATCAGTAAACAAAATTTTAGAATTGATTAGGAAAAAAATTAATCAGGGACAGAGGAAGGTGTTAACTATCTGCCAAACCTGGAAGTAAGACTTACATTAACAGAAACACAGGTGAGTATTTTCAAGCCAAGTCGGAGAACTTTACCCCTTTGAATCTAGACAATCTTGTGATAATCTACAATATGTGACAATTCCTTCCTTCCTCCTTATTAAAACAAAATTCTGCATATAATTTCTGCGTACTAAAAAAAAAAAATAAAAACAAACAAAAAGCGGATCACCAATAACACAAAATGAAGAAATTTTCAGCAGCAGGTAATACAGCGAACTAGAAACAGCACAGCCGAAACCGCAAATGTAAGTACACTCTCTTAGCTGTGGAAAAAAAGGAAATAATTATGAACAGATTAAAAACACTGCTTCCAAATAACCATTCACAATTACAGTCATCAAACTATCTTTCACATTTCATTTCAAAAGAAATACAACAAACATGCAAGTTTCTCTCAATTACAGTGGTTCATTTCTAACATTATAAAGTCGTTAAAGCATTAACACAAAAAGGCCCCAAAACTTCAACGAAAAAGGTGCACTAAGGTAGCTAACAGCTGATTACATGGTGCAATACCTCACTGAATTTTAGTTTTAGAATGCTTATACACCCTACATTTTCTTAGCAGAGATAAGGAGAAAGTCACAAGCCATTTGCTTAAATGTGCACTTCACAATGTATAGTAGTTTATACTCAAAGAAAAAGCAGTAATACTTTCTAGGAGAAATAAATAAAAGACTTAAGCATAATATACTTTTAAAAGCTAGCTCATTTGCTAACAGAAAATTTAACCAATTAAAATTATTTCACCTAACAATATTCCAGTAGATGTGAATAAACAGACAGGAATAATTTCAACACAGTTACATTGTTGAAACTGAACAGTATTGATAATAGGCATATTAAAGGCAAAAAATCATTTCAGAACACTTAAAAGAGGGAACAATAAATTTTCATTCTTTAGGCACAAACATGCTCGCTTCAAGTTTAAAACATAGTTGTGTTTTTTTAAAAAAAACACTCAAAATTTCTTATATTGTGGCATTGTTTCTCTCAGAAGTGAGGAATTCACTCTTACTTAGCAGTTTATACTTTCACAAAAGCAAAAATAAGTTCAGAAATACAAAAAGAAACTTTGATGTTTTGATTCATATATAGTAACAAACATTGTGTGCCAAGAGTTGTTATCATTTTCATCAACTCGTAGATATTTCTACTACACTTGCAAGTTTCTCGAACCCACTTTTATATTGAAGTACAACACTAAATAATAGATCGAACTTTCCTCTGATGTTCTGCTGGTGGCAATGAAATGAGAAGGCAGATGTGTAACTCCATAAGATGATAGATAACATACAAAGTTGAAATGATAGGTTTTCAGAAACACTAGTACTCGTGTTCACATTTTTCTTTGAAAATGCTGTGTAGTAGTTTACATTGTCCTTGAACTGAATTCTGTTCTTAAAAAGCAGATGATGTGACATCTACAAAATATTTTAAAAATTGCGCCTCCAGTTTCCGCGGCTACCACGGAATCCGCCACGGCCACGCCCTCTTCCACGACCTCTTGTGGGTGCTGCAAATAAACAGTATAAACAAAATTAAAATTATTTGCAAGTTTAATTGAACACTATAGAGAGGACAATTGTAAAACAAAAGCAAATTATAAAGCTTGCAGCAATGTCACAGGCTCTATCTTAGAAAAGAAATATAATATTTGTGAAAATAAATTTGCAGATGAAAACCAACCATAATAATACTTAATAGCAGAAGAAACAAGTATGTATGTTAATATACTCACCATAACTTGAAACTTTGTTACTGTACTTTCCACTCGGAGGTTGGTACAGTTCCCTTGGTGATTTGTCAGCTTTGGCATGTTTCACTGAACTAGAATCTCCACTGCCAAAAGTTATCGGAGTGTGCCGCTTCTGGCCAGCAGATGTTTCCTTCTAAATAAAAATTTTAACTGATAAAATACTTTCCACTGAATCAATCTCTACTTTAATACAATCATTAAAAATCTTCAGATTTTATGAAACAACATTCGGCTACCTTCTAACTAGACGCAATAAGCAACATAAACTGAGTAAAGAGATATTAAGAACATATATATTTGATAAAACAATGATGAGAGAAATATGCTAGATGAGTACAGACAGATTAATTAATTACACTCTTGGGATGCAGTAAAATAAAAAATGATTACTTTTAATGATTATATAAAAGCCGCCTGCTTAGAAGATAAAATTAGTTATAAACTGTGAGATGAACCTGCAACTGATGTGCAGTATGCAAATGAAATTTTCGGACAAGTAAACTGGCGGCGGCAACGAGAAAACAGCTTAGAATGAGTTCTGAAATGCAGCGCAATTCGGAAAATACTTAGGAGGATTCAAGCAGCAATTGCTTGAATTACAATGGCTGAAATCAACATTGGTGTATTGGCAGCAAGTGGAAAAATTTTGCGGCCCAGAATACCAGTTTTCTGCGGCATCAACGTGAAGTGTGTTCGACAATCGGCTTGGGAAGTGTGTTTGCGTAGTGTGTGAAGTGTTTTGGAAAAGCAGTGATACGAGGAGAAATAAAAAGGGTTAAAAGTGTTTAAGTGGTTCAAATTCCTGTGACGCCGAACAGTGAGTACTGAATTTTTAGTCATTTGCCTTTGTTGTTGGTGGTAATTTGATAAAATTTCTTCTCTCTTTAATTTTGTTGATAAATTAATTTCGTAACTGAAAATGGCCTTCAGTCAAAATTTGCAAGCATTTCTGGAATCCTTTGTAACTAACTTTTGTGCAAAATTGGATAGCAAATTCTCTAAAATCAATGGTAAATTTGACAGCACAGTTTCTGAAATCATAACCAATTCTGTGAATTTAAGTATGAGCTGAATCTTGATAGCAAATTTGCCGAATTTAAACATTAGTTGAAACAAGATTATGATGGCAAATTTGCTGAATTTAAAAATGAGTTGAATCTTGGTAGAAAATTAGTTGAATTTAAAGATAAGTTGAAACAAAACAATGACCTAAATTCTTAGAGATAGCTAAATGTTTGGAATATAAGTTTTCAGTACTATGTGAAAAGATTGGCAATAGAATTAATAAACAATTTTAGATGTTTCATTCTAAATTTAAAGAGGACATTAACAACTTAAACTCCAGATTGGGTAAAGTTGCTGACACGATGTTTAGCTCTTTATTTGCGGTAGGTGATGGTATTGAAGAAACTGATGGAAGTATGCAGTACACTGTACTGATTTCTGACTTGGAAAAATATACAGAATCTGACTTAGCTGATACAATGTTTAGTACATGCTTTGATGTAGGCAGTTATAGTGATGTGGTAGTTGTAGATAAAAATAATCATGTTGTGGAGGAAGTCAGTGAGCCATATGTTAGGACAATTGTTGGTGCGATTCAGATAATTTTTAGGTATGGAGATTAGTTATCAGTTAATCAATAGTGAGGTAGGAAATAATGAGAGACTGAATTGTATGAGTGATGATTGTAAATCTGTGTTGACTGATTCAGCAATGTTGCAGTTCAGGGACAAACAATTTGTGAAAACAGAACCATATGATCTGTCAGCTGCACTGTGCATATCCCAAAGTCTACTGTTTGTGAGCATTCAAAATTTATGTCTCTTGCAGTGTATAGTAAAGATCTGTATATATAGAAGGGTAGTATTAGATGTTCATTGAAAAGCAGAATAAAATCGCAAGGTTCGAAAGAAAGTTATTTACGTAGTTTTGGGTTTTCAGGGAAATCCTGAAACCCACTTTTGCTGTAAGACCTTTACTTATTTCTCGGGGAGGGGTGCCCTAATGTATGCTACTTTTATGTGAATTAGTTTTTGAAACACATGTTTTGGGGAGGGGTCACTATGTCCATATAGATGATTTTGTAAAGAAGGTTGTGTCAATAAATGTATGTAGATAGTCACTTTGTGTACTCCAGGTAAAATGTTAAATATAATGATACAAAATGTTTAAAATGTAATGATTCAGATGTAGAAAGCAGCTTGAAACAGTTCTGTCTAGTGACTTTTGGGGTTTTCATGATGTTGGGGTGGCTACACTGCGGTGACCACTGATAAGCTGTCAAATGTAAACAGACAGCATGTGTGTAGCTTATAGTGAATGAATGACTTGTAGCTTAATCTTAAGATGATGCAATTAATCTTTGTTTATTAGAGCAGGAATTAAGAAAATGAACTAGTAAGAAAATGATTGGATTTGTAAATAGATAATTATTTATTGGGACTGGAATAAGAATTGAGAGCTATGCATAGATGTTGTATGTAATGAATGATTATGCATCTTGATTGTATAATTATAAACCGTATTATGTAAGTTAATTGTGATTTGGGTATGGTGACCTTCTATGTTCATACAACCTGTTTAACTTCATGAATGATTTAAACAATTTTAACTATATAAAATCAAGTGAATCCTGGGGAGGGGTTATAACGGCCCTCAGACTCAGCCTAGAATGAAATTGTATTTTAAGAATTATGTGTAGCAAGCTGGGAGTTGAGTGAATATGGTTTTGTATATTTTTCTTACAATTAATAGTGACTGTGTGTAAATGAACATTGTTTTATGGAAAAAACTATGTAAATATTATTTAATATATTCAAGGAGAGTACTATGCATGAAATGTTGATTAAAAGTTTGTAATTCTAAGTATTAAGGTGAGCTACGATGTTCAGAGGACAATTTGCGATAGTTTGGACTGATTTATGTGGATAATTTTGTGTGTAAATATCTTTAATGTTTATATCTGTGCATTTTAATATGATTTTAACTGTTTAAGAATTGTTTGAATTCCAGAAACGTCGGTCGGATGGCTTTGAATTATTCTGGAATTTTCTGTAAAACTTATATAAGCGATCAGCAGACTAGTATTCAGTGTATTGAGTCGACTTTGAAAATTATTTGAGTTTCGGTGTTCAAAGTTATAATTGCTGGAGTATTTGTTTACATTTGCACCTAGTATCTTTGGAGTTTGATGTCTTACAGGAAAATAAACAGACTTGAATCTGAATCTTCTTTGCCTAGTTATTTCATTTTAAAATGAGATACCTATCAAAGTGAGATTGAATATCTGGTCGCTACTTCTCCCTGGTCTGAATCCTGCAAGTTCTAGAAGAATTTGGTTATTGTTTATATCAGAAATTTTATTGGCTTCCAATGAAGTACTTGCAAGCTTCTGCGAGATATTATTTCTCGTTTTGAAATTAGCAGTCACATTTGAGTGCTGCTGCTTGAAAGTCAGAGCTCTGTCCAATTTATAGTGAGATTGTCTATTCCATAAGTGAAATGTCGCTGTAACTGTTTTCTGAGTATTTATATGGAGGCATCATTTCTTGAAGTATAAGCTAAATGTTCCCAAATCAATGGATAAAGTTAGTTAATTCTGCATCAGAAAAATTGGGGTTCTGGTTCACCAAACAGATGTCCCCAGCGCAAATAAATTTTATTGAAGATGTTTCTGTTAAATTGTGTGATCCAAATCTCAGGATTTGAAATCCCAGGTAAGGTGGCGGTTTGCCAGCTTGTCCAGTCTTTTCAACGCAGCTTGTTGATGGCAATGCTGCTATAGATACTTGCTCAAATTGTTACAACCAGGTTGCAGAAAGAGTTTCTAGTTTATGAAGATTTTCAGAAAGCTAACTCTTTAACTTCAACCATTCACCATCCTACTCCCAGGATTAATAAAGATCTAACATAGAATGCAATAATTAACTTACACTGACTGATGAACTGGTTGGCTTCCATGATAGACTTATCTCACTCTTGTAGCTTGGGGGACTATGGAAGAGATCCTTGATGAGTGTGTTGATATTGGAGGTAGTCTTCAATGCCACAACTTTGATCTTGTTCTCCTCACTTTTCAGTTCTTCTGGCGTCTTTCCCTGCAGAGCTTCTCTCAATTTTTTTATATAACCTTGAATACCACGTGCAAAATATTGCAGCCTGCAACAAAATATTAAATGTTCTTTAAGAGAGCCCATTACACTATGAACTAAATAAATATTTAACACAAGGCAAATACTAAACTCAAATTCAAAACCTGTAATTTACACACTCATATGAAATATTTTGAATATATACAGAAATTTGTATAACTTACATCGTTCTAATGAATGAACATATTTTAAAAAGATAAGTAAAACATTAACACCCTAATTAAAGTGTAATTAAAGTGCACTACCTGAATCGAAAATCTTTAAGTCTTTCTTGGTCCTTGGTAAGATATTCGGGACACTGACGTCCCAGTCGGTGGAAGCCATAGATAAGGCATTCCACATACGAGAATTCCAGTCTGGGTTGCTCCTGCGTTGAACCTTCCAGTTCTGTCTCAGGTGGCAGAGGCATGTACTCCTGCAGAAAAATTTCTTTGTGTCAAACTTCAGTTATTCTTAAAACATGCTATGGAGAAATAAACATTGAGCTTGGAATTCACATATACTTGATTTTATTCGTGCAGTATTTGTCATTAATATTCTAAGATTTCTAATTTTACTGTTACAAATACTGCATTTATTTATTTCTCCAAAAAAGTCTACTTCAGAATATCCCACATTTCAACACCACCTCAATAAATGGTTTTATTTTACATAAAAACTTCAAATCTGGAGTCATTTCTCAGTTGCAACCTTTGTAACTAAATACATGCTAATATAGTGAAATGAACTTATATTATTACAACACACATATCTTAAAAAGTTTCTACTTTTGAAACCTGGATCATCAAGCAACATATTTAATTAATTTGAACCCAAATCAGTAATTATTTTCTTTACTAGAGTCATGTTATTAACGTAACCATCTAGGACCATTAACAGAACTAAATTAATAAATTTCCTCAGATTAAAATGACGCAGCCTCACAAATTAGAAATCACTTCACAAAATGGAAAGTCAAAAGGTAACAAACATATTTGTTTTCAATCAATTTATGAAATAAGGTTGAACTGTTGCATCCTTTTAATACACTCTATGCACAAAGAAGCAGTGCTTACTTGTGGATAAAATTCTCACAGCTACATTTCTGTAACACGATAGTCATCGAAACACTATTATCATATAAATTTTCATTTAAGTTGTAACAGATGCAATACAACATTCTTCTCATTCAATAACACATTTTGGTGAAAGCTTCTGAATAAGATAGAGTTAATTTGTCCTGAATAAAAATTCTAAGACTTTCAGTATATGTCACAATTATACTGGAAACTTAAAGGCCTCCTTTGCGAATATTTGCAGAAATGGGTAAAGATTTATCAGTTACATTGCCCATGAAAAAAAATGGCATTAAGTAACACACAAAATTCTAACAAGTATGACAGTTATGTAAACAGTAAATGCCATTCGCATATTACTACCAACATTCAATTAAATCTGTTATTTCTAAGGCTATTAAAGTATGAAACAAAAAGATTTAATAAAATGTTTTAAAACAGAAAACCAAGTTTAGTCAGAGCAAATCCTCACAAGCAAGCACTTGAGCGCAAAATGACATAAAATGTAGGCCACAGATTTAAGGGATACCAGTTGAATTCATTCGCATTTATAGATAAATTAACTCTCACCACGAACTCTCAACTCCCTTTATAAGAATAATTTAAATTGCCTTTTCTGTATTATGATTTACAGCTGCTAAAAATTTCTAAGAGGAAAATATAAATTGGAGACAAGATGGCTGTGATTATATAAAATGAACACAATTACATATTATGTCTGGGACCAAAATCATGTCAGTTGAGTATTAAATGGGTGGCAAAGCTAGCAGAAGTGCTTGTGTGAGACTTTCACAGTTGGGTGCATTGAAATACTTGTTGCTGATCATTAGAGACAAAGTGACGGAATTGGGGAAAGCTATGAAGTGAATAACATCACCAGAAATGCCACTGAACAATGATAAGATAAACATTAAAAAAGATCAAAACGATAAATGTTTTTAAAAAATTATAAAAAATTAAGTATCAAATATAATCTAGATCAAATTAAAAGTTACATATAAAAAGATAAAATTGTGATGAGTTTACCAGTGGCATGGTATTAATTGAAGCTGAGGATTATTGGTGTCAAGGATATGTTGGTAAGCTAATCTCCAAATTTCTGATTCAGAAGGCATGGTTATTTGTGGAAAGACTATGAGAGCTCTAAATATAAACTGATTGTTGAGATCATGGAAGTCCATTCATATTGATGTACAGCATCTTGATGGTAATGCCTATGTGTGAACTAGTGAAGTGAAAGTAGGCGAGTTGATGGGTTGTGGTGCAGGAGGCATGTCAAATAATGGGGAACGGTTTTCCTGCTAGGATCATAGTGTGGCGTGATGCATACTACTACTTTTATGGCAATGTCTGTTGCAGGAGATAGAGTCATGTGGTGATTCGGTAGACAGGGGGTAAATTTGCATTTCTTTTAAGCAAGTGAAATAGGTAGTGAGAAGAGTTATAGAAACGAGAATGTCCCTTACAAGAGCAAAAAAATATTTTTCCCAAAAATTCAAATGAATATCCTCTAACTCTTTTTAAATCACTGGATCTTTCTTACGTGAGAAATTTTATCCTCCTACAATAACATTAACATGTGCCAAACAGACCTAAAAGTTTACAAAAAATGCTTATTTTGACTATCGCTTGATACGTGACTAAATCGTTAAAATTTTGTATAATTATATAAATCCAGACAAAAATAATAATACTTCATTTTTTAGTAAGACAAAAGAATTAAAATTGTGAGGGGTATTTTCTTTTTAGGATATCTTTTTTATGGTGCAGGTACTATTTTCGGTGTTTTAGCATGAAAATTGTTTCCGTTCTTCATCGGCTGTAATTAAACCATGAAACTCATGAACTAATTTTACAGCTCTTTCAGTTGTGTCATTCAGATAGAAGACCTTTCTCAGATACAATTTCACCTTGGTTTTTCCTAAAACAAAATGTGGGTAAGCGTTAATCAAGTTTCAAAATATGCAAAATAATGTACATACAATACAGCTAATTTTACATACCATAAGAAAAATCAGCCGTATATTTATGTCATCAAAGGAGAGTACCTTTCTCCAAAGTCAGATGTACTTTCTAAATTACATACCATTTTGCATTCCTTGTTCAATTTAGGCTGAAAACTTTGGAAACGTATCTTGAGTGAATAAAAGGCTCTTGCCAAAAATCACGCTTGATGCACTGCACGAGGCTGCCTTATTTTCAGTTCTTTGCCACTACCTCCAGCCAAAAATATAACTCAACTAGTTCTCTGTAGTCACCTCTCATGAAGGATTTTTGTTTTAATTCAGCCAAATAGAAATGTAACAACTAATCAATGTGTGTGTCATTGAAATATTTGTTCAGAGTGCTTATATCAATTTGATGCAATCATGTAAAAGTACCAACTTTCTTTCTAACATTTGTTCCAGAAGTGCCCAGTCACCATTGAGACAACATATGTTAGATTCAATTGTGTTGCAGCTCATTATCTGCAGTTTATCACTTACTCAGATCATTCAGAACATCTTCACCTTGGCGTTTATCACAAGTAGTAGTTCCCTCTAATGAAATGTAATTATGAGATAGATTGGCAGTCCTTCAGCTTTGGAACTTCTTACGCCCAGTCCAGGCAACAACTTGCCATCCCACTGAATGGTCACGACTTGTGACACGTCATTTTAAAATTGATTATTATATCTTCTCCTCATTCCTTCCTAGTTTATGTCCACATCGTCGAATGGAAGACTTGTTTAAAGAAAAATCGTCAATGCTAAATCCCAGTGCCTCCACGATAATTTGAAGAACGTAAACTGAATATCTTGCACTTAACTGGCATCTAACCAAGACAGCTATTAATTTAGGAGCAATGATATTTTTTTTCTTCTGCACTTTGTATCAGTTCCTGATTGAATTATTTCGGGTGGGTTTGTTAAATGCTCTTCCTGATGTTCTCCAGAACTAGGAGAGTTGTTCAGATAGCAGGAAAAAATTATAGGATGCTGATCAGCTGGACGACCCACTGGACCACAAATATTTGTTTATTTTTGTTAATTTATTTTCATTTGTTTTAGCCTTTCTTCTTTTTCAGCTAGTTTTACACACATACAAAGTAACTTGGTTTCCTTGGCTCTCTCTATAGCTGTAACAACATTTTACCCTGCTTTGTCTACATCCTTTCAGGGGCGTAAGTATGTGCAATACGGTTAACGTTTGAAATCCTTTTCCCTTTGCTGCAAATAACCAGAGATTTGCCTAAATAATTTTTCAACTGTCTCCATATATTTCCAGAATATAATGCACTTGTGTACAGTGACATTAGGGATTTCACTTATAGTCAATTTGCCTTCGCAGGTATTAAAAAATAAAACTGATAGAACTCCTGCAATTTGGCAGTTTGCCTCTCCTAATAAAAATAGGCTCCTTCTAGCACTTCGTAATCCTAAAATTATCTATTGGAACAACACAATATGTGATACCTACTCAATACGTGTAATGAGTAGGTATCACTACTCTTGCATAACTTATATAAAGATGAATAGCTGCAAGACTGCATGGGTTAGTTCTTCAATAGGCATAAAAATTTATCTGTGAGCATTTTAGAGTAAAATGAAGAAAAAAAGAAAAGGGATCTATGCATTACAAAATTTTGACACTGAAAGATAATAGGAAGTCATGCCTTTGTTTGCTAGTTTGATTATTCAATTTAAGACAAGAGAACTGTAAAACCAATTAAACTATCAGATGAACTATGATTTGATCACTTTCAACAATAAATTTAGTTAGCAGTTCAAAAGTTGCCAATAGACATTACAGGATGTTCTTGAAAATGATAGGTAATTAAATATATTAAAAATACAGATACAAAGTGTGATGAGACAGTATTATATCAGGTTAGTATGCAGAAGGTTTAATAGAAGTGAATAGGAATATTTAATGTGTAATACTGAGAGTTAAACTGTTTTTCAAAGAAGTCAGAAGAAGTATTTAAGCATGATTAATTAATTGTAAAGGCTCAGTTCTTAATGAAGCATTGTCAAGTGCGAAAGCGCTCAGTGTAGAAGCGAGAGTGATTGTTGAAAGTAGTCAGGGACAAACTAGCATGGAGGATGGAAGCAGAGTGCTGGTGCAGAGGCAAGTACTAAGTGATCGCATGAGTTGCCTCAAGTTGAATTTATTTCTATATTGGTGATAGAAATACTGCATACTGGGCTCTAAGTACTGCAGACAAGTGTTTCTAGAAGAACTGAGTTTTCCGGTAGTTAGTCCGTCAGTGGAGACGGTACTGGGTTGTTGAACTAACGAACGCGTGGGGAGAATCTGCAATTGTATTGGAAGAAGTTTTTGATCTGCCTTATTCATGCTTATTTTACTTGCTGGTGGTGATAGGGAAATGTGTATGTGGTTTACAAATGAATGAATAGTGAATTGTATACCAACCCGTGTAGAGATTTCATAAATAAGAACCTGCTAGTCAAAAAATCCAAATAACTTACCAACCACATTTTTAAAGGCCCAAACTTATCGCAAACCTGACCACCGTAACACTAATATGACAAAATTTTATAGTTCAACCTTGATTTCAGAGAAAGTTTCTTCCTCACTATTCAAATAACTCCAAAGTACTTAATGTATTTACAGTTAATCCACAGAACAGGAGTTTGTAAATCAATAGTTTTTCAGTTTTTTGCTGCTCATGCCAGTTTCAGAGTACTTCAACGAACAAACACACCCTTCTAAACACTGAAAAGGATGATTAGCTTACTAACATATCACTGATGTCAGATATTCATCTGCTCAAAACTTCCTTTAATACTACCACTGATAAAAACCTATAACTATTTTTAAATAACTTTTGTACTGATCAAAATATTTTTTTTCTTCTAAAATTATTTACCATATTTTATTATTAGCTATATTTTGGGATTTTTATTGAGACAATGGATTCAAAGTAATTCTTTTCTCATTCTGTACACTCCTCCACCTCGCCAGCATCACCTCTAATAGTAGATAACTATTTCAATCCACTCACAAATGAAGGTTTAGCGAGTGTATAACTGTCGGTTTTATGATATGTTTTGTTTCACATGACGATGAAGAGGCTTTCATGTTGTAGCAGCCCTCCTGCCATCAATTTGATAAGTGCTGTGTTTACATTCCCTTCATTGTTTCTTTTGAAATTACCTGAAAGCTACCACGAAAATGTATGGAGTTACTCACAATAAGTCTCTGAAACACCTTGTCCACTTTTGCTTCAGCATTCTCAAGAGTGCTGCAATGGGTGCTAAGTTCTGCAAACAATTTCAACATTTCCAGTTGAAGGTCCACTCCATCTTCACCAGAGGCAATCTCACTGAACTGAGGAAGCACTTGTTCACAAAAGTATGTGACAAATCTTGAAGAATCCACCTGGGACTTTTAACAAAAGAAAAGGATTAAAAAATAATCGGAAAACTGTTTTCAACATACACTAAGATAAATAAATAATGAAGTAATATATTCTATTACAGAAACAGAAATATGAAAAATAAGCATGGGTTAGGAAAGTAAACCCATCACTTCCCAAGGTCAAGCACAAACAGCAACAAACTTTACAATATTTCAATACAAAACCTTAAATAACAAAGGATAGGGAAAATGACTAATCACTCACCAAATTTGAAGGCTGCGACAAGTGAAAAACGTTTGTGGAACAAAAACATATACAATATTTTGGTTTTATACTTTATTCATGTGATAAGGAACTAGACTATAATAGATTAAGAGTCATGTGGCAAACTTCGGCATAAGCACACCTCCAGAACCATATGGCTTCTTCCCTATCTCATGAATAAGGTGTAAAACCAAAATACTGTATATGTTTTTGTTTGTCACATTTGTTTTTCACTAGTCATAGCCTTCAACTTTGCCGAGTCATATTCCCTATCATTTGTTATTTATATTCATTTATTTTTCTTTAGTATCAATATAAAACCTTAGTTACAAATAGAATCATGACGAGAGGTTGACATAAACTGAACCTTGTGGGCAGGATGGGAGGTGCCACCAGCAACGGAAGAAGTAGACAATCGATAATAAATAAGAAGTATGTTCTTAACAAAAGCTGGTACGAAGTAATAAAATAAATTTAAAAATAAATAACAAAATGTGCATATATATTTGTTCTGGTGTTGAGAAAAGGTATATACCCGAAAATTTTAATCTTCCTGTGTGTTTTTATGTTTTGTGTGTGTCGGTCACTGTATGGCCATCAACTGTGGTTTATTTCCATATGCTTAATTTTATTTTGCAACCCAGATTTTTTTTATTGCTATATAATGTATATGTACAGATTGTTAGGAAACAAAGGCTCTATGGAGCAGATATATTAAACATCTGGATAGGAGAATAACCACAATAGATTGAGGCCTGCCTGAGGGAGGCTTCCTCACTCTAGAGTGTGAAAATCACAACACTCTTGTTGTGTATGTGTTTCGATGCCGCAGCAATCCTCAACTTTTGTAAGCGGTGGATATTCGTGTCCAAATGCTTTACACACACACAAGACATATTGAATTCTTTTGCTGTTAGACCTTCATCAACACTGAGGAGGGTAGGAGCTGTAGGCACAGTCATCATCTAAAGTAAGCAGTGGTTCATTTCCGTATCCTAATTTGATTCTTACTGTGTGTGTGTGTGTGTCTCAAACGATGGTGCAGGAAACTGGAGTACCTGATGACAGAGCATGAATGGGTGACTGTGGTCATCCCAGCATCATTATTCACTTGGATGTATTGATCACAGGTGCCCATGCGAGTTCAGTAAGGTATTTATTTTCATGAATAAGAGCTTTGCCCAAAATATTACATTTTTTGTCAGTGCAGTCTCTTCCCTTCAACTTTAGAGTGTGTTAGGTTTATTTATTTTTACTTGTATATAATGATAATGATGAGCAGGAAGGCATTGAAATTAAAGAAGGATAGGGAAGTTCAACCCAAAATTTACCAGAGATGACGGCAGCTGGGTTCAACAATCACAAAAAAAGAAAAGAATGTGTAACATAATAACTCAGTGTTAAAAAACTTAGCAAGGTCAGATGTGAATTGACACCCATTGAGGGACTGAGAAATTCAAATAAAGCCAGGAAGGCTGAGTTGGTGGTGGTGGAGAGAAAGAAGACAGAATCAATAATTATGGAGAAATAATATCACAGGAAGTGGAGGAATAACATCAACATAATGAATATAGATATTTACAGAAAATGTTGACAGTAAATATTGATAGAAAATATTCAACTTAATATTTATAAAAATTTATGTACATGTACAACAATAATAATAAGTGCTGTGTCTACCAGAAGGGTCTTATCGGAGATTGAGGCCAGGAAAATGTATGGTTTCAAGGAAGACACAAATCCTTTGCAGTAAAACAGTTGTTTAAATTGTCAATTTGTGAGCAATGACATTTGATGATATAGGCTTCTGGTATAAATTATTTGTCTATGGCTATTAATTATGATGGAAAGTGGATTCGTGGTGAGACATATATGAACTGGTACAGTGGAGGCAGGTGAATTGATATGCATAACTCCAATTTAATCTCAATATGTATGTGATTTTATAAGCTTTTCATACTTTACAAAATCTTAATCTGTATTGTTTTCCACCTTATATAATAAAATAATTTTAAAAAAATCACAATTTCACATCAACACACACAAAAAAATCAATAATTTGAGAGCTCATCTCTCAATATAGACTCACTGAGAAGTAGGGCAGGGCATGTCGGACACACTGTATAAGCCTGTCAATCACGCTGTCAATTTCTGGATCGTGGGGGTCCAATGGCTGACCCACATCTGCCTGTTCTGCTACCAGGTCCACCAACTCCTGCTGGCCACTCACTGTTTGACTTAATCGAGACCAGCCCAGTAGCTCCATAACCTGCCTGAACTCTTCCTCTGTTACAGCCTGCAACAATACCATGGCTAACATTGAGTATTAGCTGAAAACCAGAAAAAATTAACATGTTACAGAAATTTAAACATTAAAGGAAGCACAGGAAAAATAGCCCGTCAGTTGCACAGATGAAGACAGAAGGGCCAAAAGGAACATGAAAAACACACAAAAAAAAGTTTAAAACCTTATTTATGTATACAGTACTTGTCCGTAAGGAAAGGAGGGGTGTATACGCTAAAGCCCTCTGCACGACAAGCGACTCCATGGAGAAAGGGATGGGGAAAATTGAGGTGGTGGAAAAGAACTATCAATAATTCTCAGGAAAATCCTAATATGTAATATTGGAATTACAAAATAGGATAGTGAAATGAGCCACCACTTACCTTAGACGATAGTTGCATGGTGTGAACACATAAAGACAAGAACACAAAAAACGTTGTATATTTCGGGTCTTTGCTCTTCATCGACAGGAGAACATTATGGAAGGTGGGTGCAGTAGGAGATCGTCTAGGGCCAAGACTCGAAATATACAATGTTATTTGTGTTATTGTCTTTTTGTGTATTTACGCCATTCAACCATCACCTAAGGTAAGTGGTGGTTCATTTCGCTATTTTATTTTTTAATTCCTTTTCGCTACATTATTACCTGAATATGATATATATACAATAGAAAGGATAGATAAAATACACCCAACACTCACCAAAATTGAAGGGAGGAAGGTAGCAGCAACACGAAATAATACACAAACACAATATTTCAGGGTTAACCCCTTGTCAAGTTAAAAGAAACAAGTGGCTGAGCTCGCACAAGCCTTGCAGTCGGCACAGCCACTCATAGAAAAAAATTGATCATCAGAGGTGGTGGGGAGAGCAACAATAATATAACTGCAAGTATTAATCACAAGAAAGATTTAAAGGGGAAATAATAATAATAATAATGATAAAAATAATCAACAGTTTTGAAATAAAGTCTATATACACTGAAGAGCCAAAGAAAATGGTAAAGGCATGCATATGGACACTTTTTTTTTTTTAACTGCTTTACGTCTCTCAACAGCGAGGTCTTTAGAGACAGGAAAGGATGGGGGGCAAGGAATGGGAAGGAATTCAACCATGGCCTTTTGAAGGAAGCATCCCGGCATTTGCCTGGAGTGATTTGGGAAACCAAGGAAAACCCAAATCTGGATGCCCGGACGGGGATTCGAACCGCCGTCCTCCCAAATGCGAGGCCAGAACGCTAGCCGTTACATCACCACGCTCAGTCGTATGCAAACAGAGAGATATATAAACTCTCAGAGTACGGCGCTACGGTTGGCAACACATATAAAAGACAACAGGTGTCCGGCACAGGCGTTACGATCGGTTACTGCTGCTACAATAGCAGGTTATCACGAGTTTTAATGTGGTGTTATAGTTGATGCACAAGAGATGGGACACAGCATCTCCGAGGTAGCGATGAGGTGGGGATTTTCCCATACGACTATTTCACCAGTGCGCTGTGAATATCGGGAATCCGGTAAAACATCAAATCTCTAACATCGCTGAGGCCGGAAGAAGATCCAGCAAGAACGGGACCGACGACGACTGAAGAGAATCGTTCAACGTGGCAGAAGTGTAACCCTTCTGCAAATTGCTGCAGATTTCAATGCTGGGCCATCAATAAGTGTCAGCTTGCGAACTATTCAACAAAACATCATCGATATGGGTTTTCGGAGCCAAATTCCCACTTGTGTACCCTTGCTGAGTGCACAACAGAAAGCTTTACGCTTTCCCTGGGCCCGTCAACACCGACATTGGACTGTTGATGACTGGAAACATGCTGCCTGGTCTTCCAATTGTATCGAGCGGATGGACGTGTATGGGTATGGAGACAACCCCAGGAATTCATGGATCCTGCATGTCAGCAGGCGACTGTTCAAGCAGTTGGAGGCTCTGTAATGGTGTGGTGGGTGTGCAGTTGGAGTGACATGGGACCCCTGATACGTTTAAACATGACTCTGACAGGTGACACGAATGTACGCATCCTGGCTGATCACCTGCATCCATTCATGTCCATTGTGCATTCCGATGGAATTGGGCAATTCCAGCACGACAATACGATGTCCACACGTCCAGAATTGTTACAGAGTCCCTCCAGGAACACTCTTCTCAGTTTAAACACGTCCGCTGGCCACCAAACTCCCCAGACATGAACATTTTTGAGCATATCTGGGATGCCTTGCAACATGCCATTCAGAAGAGATCTCCAACGCCTCGTACTCTTAAGGATTTATGGACAGCCCTGCAGGATGCATGGTGTCAATTCCCTCCAGCACTACTTCAGACATTAGTCGAGTCCATGCCACCTCATGTTGCGGCACTTCTGCGTGCTTGCGGGGCCCTACACGATATTAGGCAGGTGTACCAGTTTCTTTGGCTCTTCAGTGTATATGAATCTATTGTGCAGGCCATTGATGGGTGTACAGGGCGAGGATGGAAGGTATTATTGGGAATTAAGGCCTGGGGGATGTCTAGTCTGCAGGATGTGTTGATATGCCAATTCCCACCCCCAGAGGTCGTATCTGGAAGTACTCTAATGGTTCTGACTGTGAAGCAGTTATTGAGTACTGTGTTGCGAGTACTGGCACGGTGAAATACAGGGAGGTTTAGGTTTTGGGAGTAAACTGTTTGTCTGTGACCATCCATTCTGATGGATAATGAGCTCGAGGTAAGGACAATTAACTTAGAAAGTGGAAGCAGGTGAGCTGGTATATGAGTTGAGTTGATGCAAGTGGCATGGCCTATGATGGGGTAGATTTCACCAGTAGTAGAGTTGCAACAGGTTGTGGTAGGTGGATGCACACTGCACTTTTTGCATCAGGGTCTGTTAAATGGGAAGGATCCGAATGGTGGAGCATCGGAGGAGGGTTGATATTTATGCATAAGTATATTTTTTAGGTTAGGTGGTCTGCTGAAGGTGATACGAAGTGTGGTGGGAAGATTAGTGGGCAGAATGTGGCGCATTTCAGGAAAAGATCTGAGGAAATTATTATTATTTCCCCTTGAAATCTTTCTTGTGGTTAATTTCATTCTATGAGTGGCTGTGTTGTCCACAAGGCTTGTGCAAGTTCAGCCACTAGTTTCTTTTAACTTAACCCCGAAATATTGTGTTTGTGTATTATTTCGTGTTGCTGACATTAAGTGACAGTTTACTGGTAGGATCTTATTGGTGATTTAGGTCAAGAGGATGTCTGTTATCCAGAATATTTTGGTACACAAGTTTCCATCTTCAAAGTTAAGATGCAGTAGTGGTTCCTGGGAAAACTTACAGCTCTCACTGCAAAGCAGTCTTTGAAGTTGTTAAGACTCATGGATATACCTGGTACTGCAATGTATAGGTTGCAGGTATGGTCTGTTTGTGACAATTCATTCTATCCAAGAGTTGTTTTGGAGTGAGGCCTATGTATGAACTAATGCAGTGGTGGCAGGTTAGTTTATATTAGGTGCATTGTGGAACAAGTGCCTGTCCAATGACGGGGAAGGTTTTCCATCTGCTTCGACTAAAATAGGTTGTAGTAGGTGGATACAAGCCGCAGGTTTTGCTGAGAGGTCTGTGGTATGGAAAAGATTCATGCGGTGGTTTTTGAGAATCTGAAGGAAAGTATTGTAGATAGAGATGTTCTTAACACTGAGTGGTTTGCTTAAATGTGCAGAATACAATGGGTATAAAGGTACAGATCTCTGTGAAAAAAGTGAAAGATGTCCATATAGGAAGACTTGAGTCCAGAAGAGAACTTTGTGATAAAGTGTTTTTGGTTTTTGTAGGAGCAGGATGAGAGTAGCTACGTAGAGGGGGCAGTAAATTAGGACTTTTCTGTTACTAATATAAGCAATAGAACCAGCCAGAAGGGAAGCAACTCTAGCATCTTTCTTCACATTGTGATTGTTATAAGACCACTGTGGTTCACCCGTGCCACAAGGGGGATGAAATTTTATTTTTTTTTGCAATTGTTTTGGGATTTTGGTCCTACGAGTTTGGAGAAAGATGTCGAGCAGTGTGGATGCTACCACACCTATTATTACAATAGGAGTTTTGAGGTTTGTACTATCCTCACAACCAGACGATGAATCCAAGATCCTCCTCTCCAAGACGCACAACACTCCACTGTCAAGACCTACAGTCACTGAGACATGCAAGGAGCTTAGAGTTTGGGAAACTTGCAGGGCTCGGTTCCACGGTTTCACCAAACCCGTGCATGGCACTTGTGGGGGCAATTGTAAAATATATGCAACAATTACACTTTTACATGACTGAAGTTTCAGGCAGCAAAATACGTGCACTTCTGGTTAAGCATGTAACTGAAACCATTAGTAATGTGAAGCTTATTTATTTATCCAACTGACACTGTAGCACAATTTTATTTTATGAAGACTACTGGGAACAGGGAGTTTATATGAGATTGTGTGTTAGTTAGAATAAAAGGATAAACTTGAAAATATAAGAGGTAATTTTTTTTATTGAAAACATATTCTAACTATTTATAGTACATGTTTATAAACATTTTAATTTTGTTATCCAGGTTATATATTTACAATTTTTCATATTTTATACTCGAGAGCAAGCTACCTATAGCTGACCATTAGAGAAGCAGGGGTCTTTGAGGTTGATGCCGCAATGTTTTAAAGTTTGTCCTTGCGCTTTAATTGTAAAGCTATAGGCTAATTTGATTGGAAATTCCAGTCTTTTAATTTGGAATGGCAGTTCAGAAGAGAGGGTATTCTTAGGATAAATACTGTGTGTCCTTTGTTGTTTGTAGTCATAAGTTCGGCTTCGATGATGTTTTTCGATAACTGTTAGACGATATTCCTTGTTTCATTACATAATTTTGGCGAGTGCAGATTTCTGTATAGTATAACCAGAGATCCAATTTACGTTTTTTCGCTGTTTTGATTCAGAACTGGAAAGATTTTCTCCTTTTTCAAGTTTGGGCATTGTATAAAATATCCATCAAATCAACTTTTTATCAACAAATACACTAAGTACACTTTATTTTAGATTTGTATTCAGTTACTGTATGACTTTGCCTACTCACACTTCATTGTTCAGCCCTTATATCTTGAACAGTACACCTTTCAGATAAAAATGTGAATCTTGTTTACTGTTTGTTTTTATTCATTCACTGCACTACTTTGGAATTTTCTCTTCTTTTTCAGTTCTTTCTTTCGTTGCTAATAAGAAAGTGACGTTCCAACCCATGATGGATCTTGATTTATATACCCTCACCACTGGGTAGTCCCGCCGGTACAAAAATAAAAAAAGTTTTGGATGGTCCAGAACATTCCACAACATTCGAGAGTGTTATGGAATGTTCCACAATGATCTGTGACGTTACAGGATATGCCCAAACTTTCCAGAACATTCTGGAATGTTGTGGAATGCTCTCGAATGTTCTGGACTGTTTAGAAATTTCTAGAGGGTGAAACTTCAGGTAAAAAGAGGAACCTTCTTCATGGAAAAGGAGTAGAGAGCTACCACACCATATAACTCCCTTGATTGTACACTTACTTTTATAAATATATATTGATTAACCTAAAATGAGTACTCACCTGTGTCAAAACTTTCTTACATTCTGAAATCAAATAATCTTCCGCCGTTCTATCAATGACTTCACGGCCAAGGCTTTTTATTTTTGTGTTCAGAAATTTTATACATTTCTCACGACAAATGTCATTCTCACTGAAGATTTGTGAAAAAATTCCTTCCAGTGTTCCTAGAAATACAAGGGAAAATAAATATAAATAACTTCATGAAATGAACCAGATTGAAATTTGGAATTTTTAACCATTAACTGTAGGAGGGTTTTTTCACTTTTATAAACAATAAGACATTTTAAGTTCCCCTAGGACAATACAGGAAATTTCTATTAAACTACTAATTATGCTTAGCTAGCAGAGCTATAACCTAATTTCAAGAGCTGGAACAGCAGCAGCACCAATATTGTTAGCCATTAAACGTGTAAAATCTGATGGTTAGTAACAATTTTCCACATTTTCTGCTATTCACAACTTTATCATCTATTCTGGTGTTGTACTTTAGATTGGTGATTTTCATTTCAGTAATGAAAAAATACAGGGTGTCCACAAATGAATATCGGGGTTTTAATGCTTTATAAGATTTATTACATTATCCTTACAGTTATAAATGATATGTCAAATGAAAGAGCAACTCAAACAGTTTTATATACAAGCTTACAAGTGTTCTATGTGGGCACCATTTGTCACACGATCAAGTCTGTAGCCGAGTTCTTCCCAAACGTTGAGCAGTGTGTCTTCAGTAACTGTTCCAACAGCTGCTTCAATCCTCTGTCGTAATTCAAGGAGGTCGGCTGGTAACAGAGGCACATACACACGATCCTTGATGAAACCAAAAGGTAGAAATCGCATGGCGTTAGGTCAGGTGAACGTGGAGGCCACGCATAGCAAGCTCTGTCATTGGGCCCCTTGTGGCCAATCCAGCGGTCGGGTACAGTTACGTTCAACCAATCGCGTACTTCGTTATGCCAGTGAGGTGGCACACCACCTTGATGGAAAATGAAGTTCTCTAGTTCATATTGTTCCAACTGAGGGAAGAGCCATTGCTCTAGTGTATCAAGGTAAGAAGTACCAGTTACAATCGGTTCATCAAAAAAGAAAGGTCCGTAAACTTTCCGCCGGGATACGGCACAAAAAACGTTGATTTTAGGGGAGTCTCGTTGCACTTGTACGATCTCTTGAGGATTTTCTGAGCCCCAGATCCGCACATTATGAGTGTTAACATGTCCACTGAGGTGAAAGGTCGATTCATCACTGAAGACAACATGATGCAGAAAATCTTCGTCATGTAACAACATTTCGTTAGCGAATTTGGCACGTAAACCATGGTCTGCAGGCTTTAGAGCCTGTAACAACTGTAAACGGTAAGGACGTAGTTGTAAGCGTTTCCTTAAAACTTTCCAAACAGTCGACTTAGAAATTTCTAATTCGCGACTAGCCTTCTGAACAGATTTCTTTGGGCTACGAGTGAACGACTCTCTCACTCGCTCAACAGTCTCTTCGCTAACTCTTGGTCGTCCCACGCTCTTCCCTTTACAAAGGCAGCATGTATCTTCAAACTGATGATACCATCTACGGATGTTATTGTCACTTGGAGGATCACGCCCGAACTTAATGCGGAACGCACGCTGCACAGTAACTACAGATTCAGTCTTTGCAAACTGTAAAACTCAAAACGATTTCCCTTCACTAGTCGCCATCTTTGCTACTACCGCATTCTAGCGGAAACATTTCACGCATATGCGCACTAGTGCCAACGAACAAAACTGTTTGAGTTGCTCTTTCATTTGACATATCATTTATAACTGTAAGGATAATGTAATAAATCTTATAAAGCATTAAAACCCTGATATTCATTTGTGGACACCCTGTAGTGTAGGCTGTATATTCTGGATACTGTCAGAAAACAGTAAATGGAACAATATTTTATGATCGCGCTGTGAAGTTTAATTACCATTGTAATATGCTGTAAGGCCGGTGTCTTCATAACCATAGCTGATGAACTTGATTACCTCCTAAACCCAGTCCAAAATTTATGTTAATATCTTCCAGGTCAGTAACAAAACAGTTTGCTCAATAGCAAACTGGAATTCATAACAATGTTGAATGAGCCACAAATCGTCATACCTTCATTTATTACAGATCTCTACAACAAATTAAATAATTAGAAGATGAAGTAGATGCTGTCTAAAAATAAAATAAGAGAATTTACTGTTTACATGGCTCATGTTTTGAGTAATTGATAAGACTAAATTTGACTATAATGTTAATTTCATAAGTTTGGACAGAAAAATATTTTCAGAATCTAATATGCCAGAAGAATAATATGGATAGAATTACACATCATGGTTGCACCATGATCTATGATCAACAGAAATCTTCTCATTTTAAAAATACCAACAAATTTTCAAATAATGCAAGATAAGATCATAAATGTAGGAGATTACACAACGTGAGTACAACTATCATATAATGGTACCTTATTTAACATACGATAGGAATAATAGTGACTACATTAACCATATAGCAAAGATGACAAGATGTAGTACAGGAGAGCACATACCAACTAACCATTACAACCATTTGCTGTGTCAACAGGTTTACATTTATGCAGGGATCTGAGATATTGATTATTGTAGTGTAATAGAGCACCATAAAAGTTTACATCAGAAATATAATATCCCACCTTCATGTAGCAAGATCAGAACAGTACAAATGGCTTTAAGCCTTGTCAATGTCATTGGAGGTAGGAAAGAACTGGAGGCAAGGAATGGGAAGGAATTCAGCCATATTCTTTTGAAGGACCTATCCCACCATTCACGTGGAGTGATTTGGGGAATATGCATTTGGATGGCTAGGCAACGATTCAAACCTGTGTCCTCCCAAATGTGAGGCCATTCACTCACCACAGTTGGTAAGGAATTATTAAGGCATAATAAGAGAAATATCCTTTTTGCAAGGGTGTGTGTGTAGTATTTCACAAAGGAGAAAATGTTTTAAACATACTCTAAACATTTTTGAGAGACAGTGCAAATGTTGCGCACATGGGAGCAAAGTTATTCAAAAAGTTATTGGGAAGAAATTCCTTTGAAGGAAAAATTTTTTCTGGCATTTTCCAGCAGTGGTCTTAGAAAACCTTGAAAAATCTGGATCACTGTGAAGGTATTTGAAACCATGTCTTCCAGAATACCAGGCCAGAGCATTAATGTTCACCCTTGGAGGCCCGGTGGCTATTTTCAGGAATCATGATAAATTAGTGGATGGTGGTGTTAGCGGCATTGATTTTTTCTGTCTAATAAATTATAGTTATTTGTGACAAATTTAATGATACAGTTTATTTCAATAATACCTGTCACCATCCCATAGTAACCATACGTAAATAAGCCTTAGGTTAGAAACATTGACTGAATAATTAGAAAATTACAATAGATAACAGACCTGCTATCAGTAATTGGAAAAGTGGGTAAAATGTATTTTCACATTCGGATTTATTGAGAAAGATAGCTAAAAACCAAATAGTATATAAAGAAATGTTACATTACCACCCATATTCCAGGACAGATGATTCCATATTTAAAACAAAACTTAAACACTTAAAGAAAAATAGGAGTTTCCATCATGAAATATTTATGCAAGCAACAAGTGCAACTGAGTCGAGTTTCAACAGACTCATTATGCCGACAAATGAAAGTGTCAGCATAATGCAAAAACACCTAATCCAGTCCACGTTACTTTTAGAAGCAGAGACACAGTTTGGAAACGTGTTGAGACCACAGCAGGGGCAGATGAGCCAGGCCAGTACTCAATAAGGAGGGAGTCTGCCAAGAGACTGTACTCACTAGTGGGTCTATCTGATGCTACTGCTGACCTACACGTGAAAGCAGACCAACTTATGAAAAACATAAGAAATTTTTCTTTTCCTCTCAAAACTAAACATTTTATTTCAGTAAAGTTAAGAAGTTGAGTGTGATCTTCATCCCCAATGTTTAAGGATTTTTAAACACTTTTTCTTATCACAAGGAATACAATTTATTCTTAAAAATGCTATCAAATAATTTATGGCTAGGTTTTTTTTTTCTATTTCGATCCCATGTTAACCAACAGGCTGATTCACAAAACTGAGGGCCAAGAAGAAGAGTAGCTAGATTTGTTTGTGGAAATTACTGCAGGTTCCACTCAGGAACCAATACCATAAAGGAGCTGGATTGAGTCACTGGGAGAGATGAGAAGGGTGAAGAGAATGCTGGGAATGTGCAAGGCACATGTTAGTGGTGGAGCTTGGAAGGATATTGGTCAAAGAATTAGGAGCATTTCATGGAAGGGAAAAGATGACCAAGGGCGAAAGCTGGCATAAAGGAGTGGGAAAATTTTCTTTTGTGCGTAAGGGTGTCAGGGATTGAAATAAGTTACCAAAGGAAGTGATGAGAAATTTACCAAAAACATTGAAGGAATTTAAAATTAAAAGTCATAAATCACAAAAGTAGATGGGAAAGAAATTAACACTGAAAGTATAAGATTATAATAATAATGGAGTCCATAAACCACATAGCTCCATTTTGGTCTCCTATGAAACCCCCCCCCCAAAGTAGCCCAAAATTGCATCTATCTCTCCCCCCCATGTAGCAATTAGCCCTTTTCCCTTTTTATCCGTTTTATCTTGTCAGACTATCATAAATTACATACGGGTATAATTAAATGGCGGAAATAAATATTCACAAGCTGTTGTGTATTCTGTATCTCATTTTAACTGTAACAAATAATATGAATGAAAAGCTACGTGGCCTGGCTCGGAACCCCCCCCTCCCTATGTAGCCCAGCATAGCTTTCTAAACCCCCCCCTCTCCCCTATACCGAGCCATGTAGTTTATGCACACTCCCTAAGAAAAAGAAAAGTGTAATTAGATGACTAGGGAAATTGTCACCAGTGTGTGTGTGCTGAATCGCAATTTGATTAAAGTTAACATATTCAAGTATTAACTTTATATGATTTACTTAACATTTTTGGCAAAAAATGTTTTTAACAAAATAATGCCAGGTTTTAAAGACAAAATACAATTTAATTTTGAAACATCTGAACAAAATAGTTCAGACAAAACAATGAAGTTTTGAAAAACCTGAGCAAAGTAGTTCCAAGACCTTAGGACAAGATAGAATGAAATGCTGCAAACATTTTTGATGAAAATGGAGGAGTAAGTACAGGGCGTTCGCCGGAAAACGCAACCCTCCCAGTCTGTTGCCGTCGGCAACTTGCTCGGACAGCGGGGCCAGCAGTTTCCGCCACGCGGCACCGTGAATCACCGCACTGTTTAACACCTCCGCTGCCCCAACAGTGCAGTGCAGTGACCCTTACATTGTTAAGAACGGTTTCTTTGCATTGTAGCTAGTTTGTGACTTCAGTCTCTTATTAATCAGTGTTGTGAATAAACGTTTCTTTGCGGTTTGGCTGGTTTGGGGCTTCATACTCTTACTAATCTGTACCGTGTTTGAGTGTGAGTAAAATTATGGTACGTTACAGTTTGCAACAAACAATATTTCTCTACGATACATATGTGAAGAAGAAGTCGTTTAAAAAGTGTCGCAGTAAATTTCGTCGCGAATATCCTGGCGCTTTACTGCCAGCTAAATCAACAATTCTGCGTCTGGTTAAAAAACTAAGAGAAACGGGTTCATTTTTTAACAAAAAGAGACTGTCGGTCAACCGTATTCTCACAGAGGAGAAAATTGACGATATCGCTTTTCGACTAGAACAGTCACCCAAAAAATCATTAAGTCAGTTAGGGCAGCGTGTGTCTCGAAATATGTTCAGAAGATGTGAAATGTGCATTACACAAGAGTGTCAACACTTCCAGCATCTTTTATAAGGTAAGCTAATGAATTACGTCACATTTAAATGCTTAGCACATACAAGTTTATGAAATAGTCCGCGGCCGACGGTCGAAAAATGCCGGGAGCTGACCGCTCGCTCGCCGCGAGCAGTTTCTTCCTTGTAGCGCTAACAGTGGGTTGCGTTTCCCGGCGAACGCCCTGTATAACAGGAAGTTTATTAATTTATCAAAGAGAGATGGTCCTAGCAAGGGAGTGGCCATGTAGTCAGTCCCCTTTATTACCAGAGAACAAATGGGAGATTTCTTTGACCAGGAAATGGTTGAGAGATAAATGAAGGTGAAGTGATGAGAGAATTATTCAGACCATTGCAGAAATGATGATTTTTATGAAGATTTCATGGAACGCAATGTTTATGCCAAGCAGCGTGAAACGAATCTGGAAGAGTTAATGTTAATTCATGAAGAAATAGGACTTAGGAAAGCATTCCGCAAGTAAGAGAATAAAAAAATGTGTTTCCTGAGAGGGTTGGGATAGCGTGCTTCTGAGAGTTTAAATTTACCATAAATGTTGAAATACCATTTTTTCCGTAAACCCTAAACCATCCCCATTGCCAAAAGAAAGAAAATATTTAGGAGGAGGTGCGCCGCCTCAAGGAAAAGATGGCAAATGAAAATTTGAAGAAAAGAAACAAATTTGGAGATTAAAAGGGAAACAATATCTCCATCGAAGAAGAAGAAAAGGTGATGGAACACTGGAAGAAAATAAAGAAAAAGGATGTTCGAAGAGCAAATAATAGTTGGATTCCCAATTTTAAGAAGGATTTGACACACTCCTTCCTTCTGAAAGGAAAAATATTTTTACAGAATGGTTTGAAAATAAGTTAGAGAGCGAATGTAGTAATAGTGTGAAAAGAAAGTGAAGTATTGAACACAAGTTCAATAACACCTTCTATGAGCTCACTGAAAGTAAAAATTAAATTATGAGAAAGTCAATTTTTTACTTGAGTCAAGAAGTGAAATATTGCAAGTTGTTAAAAGCATGAAGTCTTGCAAGTACTCATTTCAATGTGATTTCTGTTACACACCCATGTAAAAGATGTTTGAGAGAACTTGGAGGATCTTGAGTCACAATTGTGCCATATAATTTCTTTTACCTTCAACTTCATTGCAACAAAGAAGAAGACTAATGGATCACACCTTGAAATAAAGTAACTTCACAACATTCTGCCCAACATGAAGCTTAAAAAAATGAAATTAATATGTACATGTTGTGTATATATATATGAATGAAAATGAGAGAGTGGAACAGCATAATCCAAGTCAATAATTGCCAAGTGAACGAGTAATAACCCATAACCGGGAGTCAGGTGCAAGTGAATCATTTTGGCGAAATTGTCGTAAATATTCTAGCACTATTTGCGGAAGTAATAATCAAACTACAATACGAGGAATAATTCTTTGGAAGTGCATCAGTGTCATATTTTGAAAGGGAAAAACAATTTTAACACACCTCTGAACTTTTTCTGAGACAACCCAAATGTTGCATAAGATATAAACTTCTGGTAAAGAACATTGCAATTTTCAGGAATTGCAATATTGAATTAGTGCTGGTGGCATTCATTTTTCACTTGCTACTGGGAAGAAATTTCCCACAAAGCTACTGCCTTGTGAATAGTGCACTATCGTGAAATGCCACAAGTCAATTTAGTCATTTTAGCAAGGTTTTAGTGCCAGGTTATGATAGAACTTGGCTTTAAGAAAAGCGTTTTTGCATATTCTAAAACAAAAATAGTGTACACATGTCAGACGAAGCAGAAAATATATTATCATCGATTTTCACAACTTTTCTTTCGGTTCACATTAATAATAAAATGTTTTGTGGAACAAATTATATACTTTTAATCACATATTAAACAATGCTGTGCATCAATATTAAATGATTTACCTTTTGCATCCATCTTAAACAGAGTCATCAATGAATTATGGACTACACTTAATTCTGTAGGATCTCCAACTTGCAATAACTGAGCCAAAATATCTGCTAGTTTTCTTGTGTGTTTTGTATTGTCTTTGCACAAATTTGGTAAGTCTTTAACTGCTTGTTTCCTTATCTGTAAAATATTAATTTCATCAGCAGAAATTACAAAATGATTATTTTTAAGGAGATTACAATAAAATTTTAAAAGGGGGAAAAAGACAAAGCTGCTCATAAAATGGGTGGCCAGCTATCGAATACTTATAAAGTACACAAACAGAAGCCTCAGATACATTTTTCGCTCTCGGAATTTATATCTACAATGCACTCAAGGTGCAATTTTATACACCGAATGCTCTGATTTGGCTAATCTCTATCATAGGCTTCTAGCTTACTTATAGTACCTCCAGACTGCTTTCCGGAGTATTTTTCTTACAAAATATTGCTTTACCTATGTAGGCCACAGAAACTAAGTATTTTTAAATTATCACAATTAATTCACTAACATCAGACAAATTATGTGAGGAACCAACTGTATTCATCCATTTTGGGGCAGCCAAGTCACATCCACTTCACTGTGAGAAGTTGCATGTGGTCACACTCTATTCACTTCAACGCAGTTTCAAGGCCAGCAAATGCTCGACTAGCTGATGGTCCCGTGACTGCTTCAACTTCGACATTAACTTCTTCTTCCTCAACACTTTCTTCTCTCACACTATCAACAAGTTCATCATCATTTAGAATTTCATACCCAGGGTCTGACAAATTTATATCTTCAGCACTAACTTCTGACCATCCAGGAATTTTCAAAAGTATGTTTCTGAATTCCTCAAGTAACACGTCATCCCCATCTTCTCCTGCCTCTTCCCTTTCTTTTTCTTGAGCTTCTTTATCCTTTTCCTTCTCTTCTTCAGTTGGTATGCCTTTCAACTTGTTCCATGCACATCTTAATGTGACTGCCTTAACCAAGCTTCCGCCACCATGTAAGCGCAATCTCTCAAATTTATTTTTTTGTGGTTAGCTAACTCACCTTCTTCGTCTTCGTCCTCCACCACAAGTTTCTTCGCCGTAGTACTTGGTAAACAATGCTGCAGTCATCCAAGCTTTTGGGTTGGTTTTTATAAAAGAGGGGAAGCTTTTTCACAGTATGTTTCCATCTTAGTTAAAAAAGCAATTCGGATAGTCGAAGTTCGGATAATTGGAGTTCTACTGTACAATCTATATAAAACAATATTCTTGGCACTGATGTCTCACACTCTGATGTCACGCTTCTCGCCTCTGTTGCCCAACCAACAACGACTGGACATATTCATGGTTACGAATGTTATTTAACAACAGTTCTATTTTGCTGAGCATCCATGAGTAAATTAGCTGCCAGCACCCTAAAAGTAAATTATGTATTTAATAAAAATCGACATTAATTATTAGTTGCTTTTTCTTGGTTAAAATTCTTTCGATTTAGGTTTTCTTATACTCCCCGTACAGCCATAATGTTGTTACAGTAAGCTAAGAAATATCGACATTACATCATTTTCAAGATTATGAGCATTATTTGATGAAAATTATACTTAGGTATTGAAGAAAGAAATTGCTAAAATATTGCATTCAACAAGTCATTTTTGACGGGCTTACAAGATATTTTATTGTATTTATGTAACTGTTATAATATACTCAAAGAAATGATTTGCCAAAACACTGAAATAAAAGTATGTAATGCATTTAAATTAATATATTAATTATTAGTTGTTTTTAGTATTACTGTATGTCTCACATAGAAAGACACGTAAATATTTCCAATGGATCAAATTTAGATCGCAATACAGTGAATGTATTCGTACATTGGTATATGAACTTTGAACAGCAACATTAGTAGAAGTGGTGGTTATATCCAGTGGTCCAGAGTGACAAATGACATTTTTTTTAGAGAACAATTTGCAATGAATTTAGTTTCATAAATAATTTCAGCTGCTTTCATAAGCATCAAGTTACTGAAATTATTATTTCATAAAGATGGAAAAAGTTCAGTATTTATCATGTTACCAGAAATAAAACCAATATCATGTGCTATTGCATAAGGTTTTGGGATTCCTAATTTATGTTTAATTTAATTAGTTCCTTAATTCTGACATTAGTAATTCAGTAGAAGTTCCATCTGTATCAGTGTTTAAACTACAACCGAAATATATTCAAATTACAAAATAGTTATGAGCATTACATAACAACGATTCTATTTATTTAGTCAATCAATTGCCAGAATATTCCCTTCGCTCGTCATTTTTGACGGGCTTGGAGGCTAGTGCTGATATAGTTTACTATAAAATAACATTCACCAAACATCTCCTAGATCACCAGTCACAAGCAGATATACTAACAACTATCAGAAGGTTGCAAATAAAGAAAAAATGTCAAGTGTTTCAACTACAAAAGTAATTAATGAAGAATGAAGGTTGATATGATTCAAACCACTAAGAAAGCCTATTCAACCAAAAGAACATTCTTAAAATAGTTCTTCCAATAAATTTTCCCCCCATGGCTGAACTAATTAAAAGCAAAATTTAATGTCGGGAAAATATGACCTTAAAGACACTTAGTATCTTATATTATTACAATGCAACCACTACCAAAATATCAGCAATGGTTAAGCTACAATTACATGCCAAAATTACCACAGAAAACTACCAATTAATTTAAAAAAACCAAAACTAATTGAAAAGTTTGTTAAAACTTGCAAATCAAATAATACATACTGCTATATCTTCATCTTCACACAGGTCAAGTTGAGCTTCAATAGCTCTATCAGCTAGAGCTGGAAAATGTTTAAAAAACCTTGCTATAAACTGAGAGGCCAGTCTTTTTTCTTTTGGTGATCCTTTGACTGCTGTAAGTATTTCAAGGTATTCCTTTTCATGCTGAAACAAAATTGGATATGTTAATCAGGCTAGATACTGATTGAACATTGTAAAACAAAACTGGACCATTCAGTTTCAATATCTTTAAATTGCCAAATAGACAACCCATATCTGACCACACTTTATAAATATCAAAGCTAGACAAGAACAAACTACTAAATTAAATAGTCAATAAAATAAGCAAAATTGTGCCTTTCATCTGGCGAAGAAAAATATTGTTAAAAATTGAAAAATGAAAGTTAAATTAAAGGCTAAACAGTAAAAGAATGGCTCATTCCATTATTTAGTGACACCCCACATTTCAAAATATAGGCCCTACATCTCCCATTCCTCTGCTACCAATTTTGGAATAATGGGTTCAGATTAGCATTAAACAGGGTTTACAAAGACAAAGGCATATTAAGCTTCAAACTTCTAAATTTTATAAGCTCATTTGAAATCTTGTTATTAATAACAAAAATGCTTATTGCCAAAAGTTAGGCTGTTTGTCAATGACAATAAATTCCACAAAACGTTAGATTAAGCAAACAGGAAAATTGTGGCTTTTTATGATTAATACTGAAGTCTGCAGTGGTATGATGTCTTCCACATGTTCCACACTCACATTTTTATGGTAATGTCACCACAAATTAAAAATTTCAAAATATCTGATGGCTGTGCAACTGCAAAATGCTGCCAGCACCAAAGAACTACCACAAATATTGCCACTGCTACGAAATCAACCTAAACTGTTTTGTTATTTCACCTGTTCGTTGTAGTAAGGTTGAAAAATAAACTAGATGAGAAGAATAAATTTCATCAAGCCTTATGTAAATCAGCTACTCCGATGTTCATCATGAAATGCCGTATTTGTGCACAAAGAAAGCAAATAGTTTCCTCTGCTGATACCAAGGGCGTATCCAGGATCAGAATTAGTGGGGGGGGGGGGGGACTTGAGCTAGGAGAGGGGGGGGGACAACTCATATTGGTTTCGAGGAAGTGGGATGGGGCAGTGATACATGACGATTTCTTACAAAATGAAACTCAAACCTATTGAGGAAACTATTTTTATTATTGATTAATATAGTAATCCAACCACATAATCTAAGGACCTACTATGTAGTAAATTAAGATCGTAACACAGTTATAGTTTATGTAAACATTAATCGTCTCGGATCCTTAGAAATTTTTTTAATAAATTTGTTTGTCAATATATCACGGTGTTCTCCCCCCCCCCCCCTGCCCCTCGCAGGATACGTCCATGACTGATACTACAGAGATCCGGAATTAGCTAAAATGACACTGCAATTTTTTTTAGCGATATGAAAATTTCAGAGGAATTTTTATAAACAAAGAATGTTAAAAATGAAGGAATTAACCAAAATTTTAAGACATTTGTATTAATTTCGTAACAAAGGCGTCATCTGATGAATCACATTTAGGGATTTTTTAATTAAATTGCAGAGACTTTACAATAAAATATAAGGAGGAGGACCTCTACAATAATTGTGGTGCCGCAATTTGATGAGGGAGTCTTACAAAACTTGACAAGACAAATCAAAAGTGAGGAATAATATATATATATATATTGCTAGCTTCCGTGGGACAGCCACCTCATCCTACAACCTGATGAAGAGCTAAGCTCGAAAATTTGTATTATGTTTGTGTTTGTGTGTTTTTTCGTGTTTTGACGCCGCTGGAGCCTTCATCTTTGGTAAGCGGTGGTTTTTCTCCTATCCCAATGTCTAGTATATATATACAGGGCGTTCGCCGGGAAACGCTACCCTCCCAGTCTGTTGCCGTCGGCAACTTGCTCGGGCAGTCTAGCCAGCAGTTTCCGCCACACGGCACCGTGAATCACCGCACTGTTTAACACCTCCGCTGCCCCAACAGTGCAGTGACGCAGTATAATTGGGACCCTTACATTGTTAAGAACGGTTTCTTTTCATTGTAGCTAGTTTGTGACTTCAGTCTCTTATTAGTGTTGTGAATAAACGTTTCTTTGCGGTTTGGCTGGTTTGGGGCTTCACACTCTTACTAATCTGTACCGTGTTTGAGTGTGAGTAAAATTATGGTTCGTTACAGTTTGCAACAAAGAATATTTCTCTACGATACATATGTGAAGAAGAAGTCGTTTAAAAAGTGTCGCAGTAAATTTCGTCGCGAATTTCCTGGTGCTTTACTGCCAGCTAAATCAACAATTCTGCGTCTGGTTAAAAAACTAAGAGAAACGGGTTCATTTTTTAACAAAAATAGACTGTCGGTCAACCGTATTCTCACAGAGGAGAAAATTGACGATATCGCTTTTTGACTAGAACAGTCACCCAAAAAATCATTAAGTCAGTTAGAGCAGCGTGTGTCTCGAAATATGTTCAGAAGATGTGAAATGTGCATTACACAAGAGGGTCAACACTTCCAGCATCTTTTATAAGGTAAGCTAATGAATTACGTCACATTTAAATGCTTAGCACATACAAGTTTATGAAGCGTAATTATTATGAAATAGTCCGCGGCCGACGGTCGAACAATGCCGGAAGCTGACCGCTCGCTCGCCGGGAGCAGTTTCTTCCTTGTAGCGCTAACAGTGGGTTGCGTTTCCCGGCGAACGCCCTGTATATATATACAGTATATAAGGAAAGGGGTGGTTCGTTAAGCTACACTTTTTTTTTGTAAATCCATTACCTACTTAGCTCCTATCATTTCCTAGGTATTACATGTATATTCTGATTATATCTCAAAAGTCAAAAGGTGATTAGGTTAAAATGCAACATCATCATCATCATCAGTGTTCTGCCCCAGTGCAGGTTTTCACTTGGCTGCTCTCCATGCTCTTCTGGCTTTCTCTTAAGGTCCATGTATTTGCCATTTTCCTTGATGTTGTCTGTAATTTTGCACCTTCTTCCCTTATTCTCTTCCCACGAAACTAAACCTTCCAACACGTCTTTTAACAAGCACTCCCCACTCAGCAAGTTTCCCATCCAGTTCTTCTTCCTCTTTTATGACTTGGAGTATTTTTCTGCTTTCACTAAACCTATCCAGCACTTCATCATTACTTATTTCATCTACCCATTCATCTCTCCATTCTCCTCCACATCTCAAATGCCTGGATCAGATTTTTTTCTTCACAAAACCCAAACTTTTAACTTAACAAGAAAAATCAAAAGAGAAGAATATTATTTTTTTTTGATATCTCACTTAATTCTCATCGAATACTACCTCAAAATTGAAATGGTTAGGCCGAAATGTGGCCTGAGGAAGGGCCGGGGGGATGGGGGGAGGTAGGGAGGGAATAAATCAAATTTCACCAATGCACAATGGGTGTTTTCTTTTCCTCCTACTAGTTGGGTAAAGCTAAAATTTGGCCTGGATCAGAATAAAAACTTCACTGAAGGCACAAGAAACTATACCCATAACTAATTTTTGGACAGTCAATATCTCTAAAACTAAGTGAGATATCAAAATCTTCATTTTAGATTTGTTTAATCAAATTACAGAAGAAACCATCATCAAATTGAGACACCATGGTTGCAATGGACCTGCCTATGTAGAGAACATGAAGATGACATACTGAAGCAGCTGGAACTCCTAAAATGTTAGTACCATTAGGTTGAGAGAGGATTCTATGATAACCATGGTGCCGCAATTTGATGACTGATTCGTATGTAACTCGACGAGACAAATTGAAAGTAAAGAACAACATTTTTTGATATCTCACTTAGTTATCGAGATATTGTATCTCAAAAGTGAGGTGGTTAGGTGAGATCGGGCCTGAATCAGAAAAAAAAATTCACCAAAACCACCTTGTCTACATGGTGGAAATGCACTGTAGGTGTTTTATTTTCTTCCTCATGGTTGTTGTTAAGTTGAAATACGGCCTGGACCGGAAGAAACGCCACCAAAAGCACAAGGAACTATACCTATAACTGATTTTTAAAATGCTATACAGTGGTACCTCAAAATAAGAGTGTTTTGAGATACGAGCTGCCGAGTGAGCGATATTTTGCTTTGAGATTCGAGCAAGAGATTTGAGATACGAGGAATAAGGGTGGCAATTTAGTCACGGCGACCTTTTTTTTTAGTTCTACTACTACACTGGGTGACAACAATGCGGTTTGACCCACAATCAGGCCGGCAATACTTGCAGTCTGGCGGGCAACAATGGGGGCGCCAAATAATGTTTCAAGGGGCCGCATTCTCATAGTTTTTGCCCTGGCTTGACTAGACCTCAGTATGTATGCTTGTTTCGCTCGTTTTCGAAGCATTTTTGATAAGTTGGGTTCACAGTTTTTGCTTGTTTTACAATTACAAAACATTATCACATTTATTTTTATAACCATGGGTCCTAAGAAAAAGATGATGTCTATTGAATTAAAGCATGAAGTCATAGAAAAACATGAGCAAGGTGTGTGAGTAATTGACTTGGAGAGGATGTACGGGCGTACCACATCAATGATATGTACTGTGCTTAAACAGAAGGAGTTTATAAAGGGTATAACGCCAGCTATGGGCATTACAATAATTTCTAAGCTCTGGACCTCTCTCCATGAAAAGATGGAGAAACTACTGATGGTTTGGGTGACAGAGAAGCAGCTTCAAGGAGGAACCTTAACACAAAGCATCATATGTGAGAAGGCACGAGTGACTTTCGGTGATTTGCTGAAGCAGATTCCACACACTTCCACAAACGAGGAATCGGAAGACTCGTTTAAAGCCAGCCGGGGCTGGTTTGACAACTTTAGGAAAAGGACCAGCATTCACTCCGTTGTCAGGCATGGTGAGGCAGCAAGTTCGGATGTGAAGGCAGCCGAGGTTTACATCAAAACGTTTTCCGAACTGATAGAAGCCAAAGGGATACATCCCCCAGCAAGTCTTCAACTGTGATAAGACAGGGCTTTTCTGGAAAAGGATGCCGAACATGACTTACATAAGGGAAGAGAAGACGACGATGCCAGGTCACAAACCCATGAAGGATAGATTAACTCTAGCACTTTGAGCCAATGCGAGTGGCAACTGCAAAATCAAGCCTCTGCTAGTATACCATTCGGTAAATCCCAGAGCCTTTAAGTCACATAAGATTTTAAAAGAAAAACTGCAAGTTATGTGCAGGGCAAATCCGAAGGCGTGGGTCACCAGGAAATTCTTTGTGGAGTGGATAAACCTGGTGTTTGGCCCTTCTGTTAAAAAATATCTACAGGAAAACAACCAACCCATGCAAGCCCTTCTTGTCCTTGACAATGCCCCTGCTCACCCACCAAATCTCGAAGATGATTTACTCGAAGAGTTCAAGTTTATATAGATTCTCTGCCTACCACCCAACACCACTCTTATCAGCAGGTGATTTCCAATTTTAGGAAGTTGTACACCAAACACATTTTTCAGCGCTGCTTTGAGGTGACGGAGAACACAAACCTTACCCTTCGAGAGTTCTGGAAGGACCACTTTAACATTGTGATATGCCTAAGATGAATTGATAAAGCCTGGCTAGGTGTTACAACGAGGACCTTAACCTCTGCACGGAAGAAGCTGTGGCCTGAGGCTGTAGCTGAAAGGGCATTCGAAGGATTGGAACCTGAAGTGTCAGTGGTAGAGGAGATTCTTTCTCTGGGAAAATCCATGGGTCTGGAGGTGGATGAGAGAGATGTGAACGAACTCGTCGAGGAACAATGTCAGGAGCTGACAACGGAGGAGTTACACAATCTAAATTCGCAGCAGCATACGGTGGTTCAACGAAAAATTAGTTTTGAAGAGGAGCCAGAGATGGAGAAGGTTATCTCTACAAGGGATATAAAGGAGATCTTGGGAATGTGGGAGAAAGTTGAAGAGTTCGTGGATAAAAATCACCCCGAAAAAATTGCAACTGGTTGTGTATCGGAGTTGTTGAACGAAACTTGCCTAACTCATTTCCGCAATATCCTGAAAGAAAGGAAGAAACAAACCTCCTACGACAGTTTTTTTAAATGATCTGCAGGTGAAAATGAGCAAAGCATGACGAAAATTAAGCGCTTCCGTAAGCACTTCACTTTTTCTTTATGTTTTTATAGAATATGTATTTGTTATTTATAAATAAAGGTTTATTCTTGTAAATATGTACATTTTTCTTATTCAAAAACAACTGAGGAGGTTTTTTGGGAGCTGTAACAAAATAATGGCATTTCAATAATTTTCAATGGGGAAAATTGCTTTGAGATACGAGCAATTTGACATACGAGCAAGGTTACGGAACGAATTAAACTCGTATGTCGAGGGACCACTGTATCCCAAAAACCAAGCGAGATATCAAAATTCCTTATTTTCAATTTGTTTTGTAGAGTTCTACAAGAATTCATCATCAGATTGTGGCGTCACGGTAATGATAGAACTGCCGGTTGAGAAAGTAACAACCCCAAATTAAATTTTGGGAAGACTGCAGTTCTGCAGGGAATTGCTGTCATAATGGAATGGTAGTCAAATGGAAAACACTGCTAGAAATACTTTGTTTAGCAGTTGTAGTGGTGTCATACAGGTCCATGGTGTATTACAACCTAATTACTGACTGAAACTAATGGTCCAACCTAATTACTGATTGAAAATAATGTCTTGCCTCCTACTACTGCAATATTATAACGTCATTAGTTAGTGGGGAGCAATATTGTTTTAGTGGAATCATCCTCTTTGTTAGACCCAAATTTTGCTTAAATTTTATATTGAAACAGCAATATTAAGAGTACAATCTAAAAAGAATAGGCTTCTTGGTGCCCTATATGTGTCATCAAAACTTAGATCCAAAAACTTATCAGTTTAATAAAACCCTTAATAAGTTTGTAATTTAACTGAAAAACTGTGTTCAGGATTATTCTAAGTAAGAAAGAGTAAACAAAATAAAAGCTAATAAAGCAAGAATTTCAGGGATCCAAAACTGCCATTTTTACAATAACTGTGGTGATGCAATTTGATGAGGGATTCTTACATAGCATGACGAGACAAATAAAAATTAAAGAATAAAATGTTTTTTCTATCTCTCCTAGTTCTCGAGATAACCAATGTCAAAAATTAGTTATAAGCATAGTTCCTCCTGCCTTTGACGACATTTTTCTTCTGGTCCAGGCCTCATTTCAACATCACCACAACCTACGACGAAAACAAAATGCCCAATGTGCAGGTGCATAGTGCCTTGGTGACTTTTTTTCTGAACCAGACGATATTTCAACCTAATCACCTCAATTTGAGATAAGACATATAGAGAACTAAGCGAGATATCATAAAAAAATTATTCTTCAATTTCGATTTGTCTCGACCAGGTACACCAGAATCCACCATCAAATTGTGGCGTCACGGTTATATTAGAATTTCCTTTTTAATTACTTACACAATACGTATCACTTTTATTAGCATTATGTGATCAACTACAAGCCTTTATTCCGTCTCTACTGTCCTTTAATTCAAAAGTGTACTACACCTGCAGAAATAGGAATATAATACAAATCCTCTGCATCCAAAATTATACATTAATAGAACAACTATTTTATCGGATGCACCACACCGTACTTAGATTTTGATTTATGTTAAACTGCTCACCTCTCCGATTTTTTCTTTGGCGTCAGCCAAGATACCGAAATTTTTATACAACTTTTCTATACTGTCTGTAGACATCTTCCTTAAAAACAGACTATAAAATCTTATATCGTCAGTTAAAAGTAACTACAATGTTATTAACCAATCAAGAAACAGAGCGTATTGGAGTATTTATTTCCTATCGATTCGAAAATCTTTACCAACAAGAACACACTAACCATACCAAACTCGCACCACCAACGATACCATAACATAAATTAAAAACAGGAAACGGAAAGCAAAGATATATAACAATGGAAAGCAACATTAATTTTAACCGTGGTTTTCACACACAGTTATCGACGTAATAGTAATAAAAATCCAAGTCATTTAATATACTCTCCGACTGCCTGAAAAAATGGCACATCAAGCTGAATACTACCAAATGCGAGGCCAAAATCTTCACACTCCGCCATCCGAGAAAGCCCAAAAAAACTCAAAATCAACGACGATGAAATAGAATGGCATCCAGCAGATAAAGCAATAACATATCTAGGACTACACTTGGATCGTAGACTTACATTGAACTACTACATTAATCAGAATCTATCCGAAGCCTATATTCGCATCTCCAAACTCTATCCTCTTCTGAATAAGAGAAACTCATTATAAATCGAAAGCGGGTTGTTACTCTACAAATCACTGATCTGACCCGCCATTTTATACGCATGGTGCACAGCCGCTCCATCCAAACTGCAAATTAAATTGCAATGGAGCGCATGCTCCGGTGGCAATTACCCTTAACACCCATCTTACCCCATTTCTGCATCCACTTACATTTACCCTTCACAAATTTTAACTTTAAAATACTTCAAAGTTTTTGGCAAATTATTCATCATTTCTCTTGGTAACTTATTCCAATCCCTGACACCCTTACCTAAAAATGAATACAGTCCCTACAAAACAAACTTCTCCGCACTCTTTTAAAAGTACCTTGGTTTATACGAAACTCACAACTTCACAGGGAAACTGGACTCCAAATTATTAAAACGTACGTTATGAATTCTGCAAAAGTATTTATAAATAGCCTAGAAACAACTCCTGGAACACAGAACTACAATCTAGGCCGCAGATCAACTACACAACCACGTCTAAATACGTATCGTCTACCACAAGATATCTTAAGCGACGACGGGCAAGATACCTTCTGACTCTCCCTGAACGCTGTATAAAGTTCCCATACCCTTTTCCCTGTCATACTACTAGTGAAACACTTTTAAACTATATTTCCATTATTATTATTATCGATATCTTAACTCATACCTGACCTTTTTTATATGTTATATAATAATAATTCAGATACGGAGGAATCCAATTGGACTGACCTCAGGCCAGGCGATACCGTAAAATGGGGTAACTTTGGGACTAGTGGTATAACTTTGGGACAGTGCGAAATTTTCAGCTTTCAAAGCTCCCAAAGATGTTATTCATTTTGAATTGGAGCATAATGTGCGTTATTAGAAGCACCAATATGTGCTACCACCTTGTAACATCAGTTAGAAACTTTTGCTTTATTGTCGTCTCAACAAAGTTCGTTCTTTTGAAGTCAATATTTTCGAGATTCTGTGTTTTTCCGGAAACTTTCGTTTGCCTAGATAAATCTGTGCGTATTACAACATTGTCAGGTATGTATTTTAAAAAGTACATTCTTTGACAATCACTTTTGTATATAACAGTTATTTTAAAATGTACATGTTACTTAATAACCTCAAAGCTACGAAAAGTCAGCATTCAGTGGGGTAACTTAGGGACTGTCCCAAAGTTACCCACAATGCAACCCAAGTGCTATTCAGTCTATTTTCTGTTTTTTCTTCATAGAATAAAAGCTGATAACCATGCCAAGAAATCCCAAACGTGCTCTTGGAACACGGCCATACAAAAATTATACTGAGGAAAGTTTAAATGAGGCCCTGCAGGCAATAAAAAACAAAACTTTGTCTATTCGCCAAGCAGCATCAAAATATGGCATTCCAAAGAACACACTGCGCCTGAAAAGCCAGAAAAACATTCAAAACCTGTGGGTCGGGCTTCTGTTTTTACCAAAGAAGAGAAGATGCAATTTGTGGGTCACATCAAATTACGGATTTCCTGTGGGTATGGTTGACCTTCAATTTGTTGTAAAGTGCTACCTGGATCGCTGCGGAAAGAAGGAGGCGCATTTTAAAAACAAATGGCCTGGAAAGGATTGGATTAAGGGATTTATGAATCGGCACAAAGATGTGTTGACGCAGAGAGCTGCAAAAAAATATTTCTCACTTTAGAGCAGCAACGGATGAAGAGGTTGTGAATAATTTTTTTTTGACAATTTGGAACAGGAACTCAGTGGAATTCCACCTACCAATATGATGAAACAAACCTTGTTGACGACCCTGGTGCCGGAAAAATTATTACTAAGAGAGGAACCAAGTATCCTGAGAGGATTCAGAATTCATCAAAGGCGTGCACGTCCATCATGGTGTGTGGAAACGCGTCAGGAAATTTGGTGCCTCCTTATGTAAACTACAAGGCAGAGAAGATTTGGACAACCTGGACTGAAAATGGACCCTCTGGCACTCGTTACAACTGAACCAGATCAGGTTGGTTTGATGCACACACTTTCGAGGATTGGTTTACAACTTTACTGTTGCCTATCCTGAAGCGCCAGGAAGGTCCGAAGGCTCTTATTGGTGATAATCTGAGTTTATAACAAAAAAAACTGTGAAAAATGTTCTCTTGTGTTCAATGCTTGTCTGAGATGTTGATAATAAACATCTGATTTGTAACATTGGTACAAATTAAGTTTTTCTAATCATTTCTGGTGAAAAATAGTACTGTCCCAAAGTTTCCCCACTTGATGGTGTAAGTTTGGGACAGAAACAAAGGCTAATTACTATAAAGTGATTGAGTATAGAGTAAAACCATGCCCTTATTTGCAAAGTGGAAGGTCAGTTTTACATAATATCGTAATCTCAGTGAATTACTTTTATAAATATAGATTGGAGGTGTAAAAAACTCGAAAAAGTGTCCCAAAGTTACCCCGTTTTACGGTACAATCAGTCACTTTAAGTTCACAAAACTGTATAGCAAAAATGTAATTGCTAAACGTTTTAAATAAAACATAGTTATAAAAAAATAGATCTGTATTTATTTGTAAATGCATTGTGTATTACATCTAGTTTTATAATGTAATTACTATCACAGTATTAAAAATAGTCAAAACCATGTTCTAAAAACATAGTGGGATCAATATCTCTTTGCGTTTGAAATTCTAGTGATCAAGCAGAGATGAAAACTCCATTTTGTTTTATTTATGACATTAAATGATCTGATTCCTGATACAGTCTGATCAGGAGCAATAGCGCTTGGTGTATAGGCTTGTCACCTGATAAATCCTTGTCGGGAGGCAGAAAAGACAATACAATACAATACAATACATTCATGTTCCATTGATCCCAATATAAGAGACTGGCTCTGTGGGATGTGGAAAGTTGTCAATTTACAGATAAACGGTTGCATAACAAAATAATAAGTACACCACTAGAGGTACAGTCATAGTATACATGGTACATTAAACACTTCCATTACAAAATAATACATACACCAGAAGATGTACAGTCATAGCATATACGGTACATTAAAAAAAATCCATAACAAAATAATACATACACCACAAGATATACAGTCATAACATATATGGTACCGTAAACAATTACGTAACAAACTAAATACATACACTAGGAGATGTACAGTCATAGCATACATGGTAAATTAATTATGTGAACTATATTTACACAAGATACTGGCAGTTATTTTTTAGATACCTTAGAAATAAATTCTTCCACAGAGTAGAAGGAGTTGTCAATTAAAAATTCTTTCAATTTTTTCCTGAATTTATTCTTATCATCTACTAGACATTTAATATGTGTTGGGAGCATATTGAAGATATGTATCCCTGAATATCGGACCACTTTTTGAACAAATGATCTTGGAGACTGACTAGATCAGGTCGTGTAGAGCGTGTCTTGATTTAATCAGGCCGATTTCCCCCTAATTGCTCCGAGACTCTCGAGAAGTAGACGTCTCAGTGGAGGAAGTTGATACTTAGTGGAGGGTAATAATGAAATTATTAGAAGAGTACAAAGATTTTCTGAGTTTGCGGGAAATTTCCAACAAACCATACAAAAATGGAGATGCCAGGCATCAATTAATAAACATAATTATATAAGAGAAAACTGGCCAATATTACTTTATCAATATTTTGAATATGCACCTGTATAGATTTCTAAAATAGTAAAAAATGTGATGCCAGATTGCCGAAAATGTTTTCACGATCTATCTAGCTATGGAAATTCTATTATTAAAAATTCTCATTTCTTGTGTTACATTTTTCTGTGGGTACCGTTTCAAATCATTCAGACCAAATGCATTGTCACCAATGAAAACATATGGAGCCAATATATTTGTTACAGGCAACAATGACACTTGATGCAGCTTTAGTTGATTTACAATGAATTTATTATAAAACTTTGTGCATTTTAGTATGCCTTCATCTGATACACATCCGTTGATGCCAGACTACACTCAATGGAATTCGTAATTGGCGTTAACGACTGCAAAGAGTACGGCAGTAAATGCTGCCTTGTAGTTACATAATAATGATACACTTCTCATTGGCTTTACAGTAACAATATGAAATGAAGTCTTCACGGGTGTACCGCCGGACAGTGTTTTGAAACATGATATTTCGACAACTAGCTCCGTCGTCTTCATCAGGTGTCGAGACATCTGCACAGGTCGGCTGACTGTCAGATACTGAGACATCCCAAAAAACAAACAAACAAACAACTGAGGTTCGTGGCGCCATGGGTAACCCACGGCGTCACAGGGCACTTTGGGCAGCTTTTGCCGCCCCTCTACCCTTATTATTTTAAATATTTCGGTACGCAAATGCGGCGTGATTTATTGTTGCATCCGGCCGGGCAGGCTTAGATCCAGTATGGGGGGCGTTGAAGTGTTTACAACGGCTGAAGTGTGGCCACCAGCTGTGTCAGGGCGGACACAGCTCTTACAAGTTGTTGCAGAACAGCTGTCTGGCTGCCTGCGTCTTGGCGTGCGCCGAGCCGTGGAGGGGGTCGTCCTCTCCGGCCAGCAGCGGAGCGCGGAGTGCAGGTCGTGGCTTGGTCGGCGGGCGAGGCTAGTGCCGCACCTCCTTATATAGGCCAACGGCTCTCTCCGACACCCACGCTCGGCGGCTGGCAGTGAGTGGGCATGGCTACAGTTGTTCGTTGTGGGCCAAGGAAGTTAATATTCGGCCATTTGTGGCGGTTGCTGAACATGCGTGCCACGCTCTCTGCGTAGAGTTGTCAAGGCTTGTTTCCATGCCTCGCTAAGACATAGCCCACTATCTCTGTTGTAGGTATCAACCAATCGAATTTCAATTGCTTCTTTGACTATGGAATCCAAGAAGTATGAGGTCCTAGCCAATATCGTGACGTTGTTGAAGTCAACACTGTGGCCATGGTTGTACACATGCTCGGCGATCACTGACTTGCTATACTGTCCCAGGCGAAGAGAGCGTTTGTGTTCTTCACACCGGTTTTGTATAGTGCGGATGGTTTGACCGATGTAGCACTATCCACACTCGCACGGGATGCTGTAAATTCCAGGAACTCTAAGGCCAAGATCGTCCTTAACTGAGCTGAGGTAGTCCCGAATTTTAGCAGGTGGTCGGTAAAAACATTTTATTCCATGCCGTGCGAGAATTCTGCCAATTTTACCCGAGGTGTTTCCGGCGAAAGGCAGAAAAGCAGTGGCCTCAGGCGTTTCTTCCTGTTGGACTGGATTTTCCTCCGGGTTGCGATCAATTGCTCTTCTTATCTGTTTTCGGTGTAACCATTCCGCCTGAAGACAGTTCTTTGATGTTCCAGTTCCTGTGGTAGGCTTTCTTTGTCATAAATCGCCCTAGCCCCGTGTACAAGCATATTAAGAACAGTTTGACGTTGTACAGGATGGTGAAAACTTGTGGCTCCCAAATATTCGTCTGTGTGGGTTGCTTTTCTGTATACGCTATGTCTTAGCGTTCCGTCTGGCTTTCTTTCAATTAGAATGTCGAGGAAGGGTAGGCGGCCGTCCTTTTCCAGTTCCATGGTGAACTTTATGCTGGGAGAACTCATTTAAAGCCTCGATGCCATGGGGCCACACGACAAACGTTTCATCGACATAGTGGAAAAAACATGTCGGTTTGAGAACCGCACTTTCCAGAGCTTTTTCCTCGAATGCAATTCATTTTCTGTTTTAGGCTGTTTAAGAACATAAAATTTTCTCGTAAAATTTGTCCAACAATAAAATGCTGTATTTGAAGGTGACGGATAGTTCTGAACGAATTTTTAATCATAAAAATTATTCATATTTATATTGCGATTAATAAGAGAGATTGATATGCAACCACATCAGAAATATATGTGAGGAGCGTAAGTGGTTTTCAAGTGGGCAACATGGCTTTAGGCAAGGATATTCATGCGAATATCAGTTGGTGGGATACATGCAAGATATTTCGGATGAAATGGACAAGGGAGGTCAAATTGATAGTGTAGCACTAGATCTTTCAAAGGCTTTTGACAGAGTGAGCGATATAATGGTAATGAATAAGGTAAAATCTATTGGAGTGGATCAGAAAGTGATTTGCTGGATAGAACATTTTTTGAAAAGTAGAAAACAGAAAGTTAGGGTAGGAAATGTAGTATCAAAAGAAGTGGAAGTAAAAATGGGATTGCCGCAGGGTAGCGTATTGGGACCATTGCTATTCATTATTCTAATGAATAATTGTGTTGATTGTTTACTATCTGTAATTAAATTGTTTGCAAATGACATAATATAAGGAAGTGTAATAGGACCACTTCTTTTCTTAATTTTTATAAACGATCTCGGAGACAAAGTGAAAAGCCTTTTTAGATTGTTTGCTGATGATGCGGTTATTTATAGGGAAGTAAGAAATTTGGCCGATTGCTTAGAAATTCAGCGCGATCTGGATGTTATTTTGGCTTGGTGCACTGAGTGGCAACTTACTCTAAATTGTAAAAAGTGCAAGACAATGAGCATAACTAACAAAAAGAATCCAGTTGTTCAGAAATACGAGTTAAACAATACAGTTATTGATATGGTCGATTCTAAGAAATATTTGGGAGTAACAGTGCAAAGGAACATGAAATTGGACATGCACATTACTTCGTTGGTAGGTAGAGCAAATTCTAGGCTGCGATTCATAGGTCGAATCTTGAAACATTGTAATGAACAAACAAAGGAGATAGCGTACAAATCTCTTGTGCGTCCACATTTGGACTACTGTTGTGCCATTTGGGACCCGTTTCGTAAGGGGTTGATTGAAAGTATAGAGAAAGTACAGAGAAGAGCCGCTCGATTCGTGACCGCTTGCTACAGTCCTTATGAAAGCGTCACAGAACTAATTAGTAGACTAGGTTGGGAGTCTCTGGTAGATAGACGACACACGTTTCGTTTAAACTTATTGGTAAACATGCGAACTCCCACTTTACTTTAGAGTGTAGTGAAATACTTCTTCCACCAACCTATCTGAGTCGGAAGGACAGGGAAGATAAAATTAGAGAAATAAGGTGCCGGACTGATTCTTATATGAATTCTTTTTTCCCTCGTACGATTAGGGATTGGAATGCACAAAAAAAAGATTAGCTTTGGTGCCGAGCACCCTCTGCCAACCACAATTTTGTGAATTGCAGAGTGTATATGTAGATGTAGAATATAGAAGGGAATCAACGCGATAGAGAATTGTAAACAGTTGCGGGGTGATCTGGACAGGATATCTAGTTGGGTTGGTAAACATGGGATGAAGATAAATGCAAAGAAGAGTCAGATTATTAGATACACAAATAAAAAACAAAATTTAATTATGATTATAAGGTGGGGAAAGTTGGAAACTTGGATAATAGGAAACGCTCCATTCCTAGCCGCAGCGTTTACAGACGTGTGACGTCACTCAAGCGACCACCAATCCTAGAGCATTTTCTGTCACGTGACCAGAGGTAAATAAAGTATAATTTTTATATTGCTTTTTTTATTAAAAATTAACCCACTTTTCTTTTAAAAATTGATAAAATTAGCTTCCTGAAACATTAATCTATGAGAATGAGTTAAATTTATAATATTTTTTTAATATTGTCAAATAGCCTATTATCGTTGTTGAAGTGGGCGGTAGGAATTGCAAACTTCGGTGCCTGTCTATAAATATTTAGTCATAGCTCTCAATGGGATGACTTTGTTCTCAAATTTTTGTTGGTGTAGTGTAGAAAATCAGCATACCTTGCTATTTTGTACATAATAGACTAGCATTACTTTTTAACGAGTGTTGAAAATGAGATTTAAAGGGGTGTGTTTTACATCGCGATTCAGTGAATTTAGTATTGCGCTTTGTTTCGTCACGTTGCAGTTTATACTGACAATGTATGATGAAATTAAATGTGTTAAATTATGTTATGCTATCTAGGAATCTTGATGAAGCAAACGATGTTGTTACCGCAAATACAGTTTGCGATTCAAATATGCGTGTGTGGGTATGTCTACATAGTTTGATTCTATACCAGCAATTTAATGGAGATTGTGGTTAGGTCTAAATGCAGTCTGTACCAGAATGGTTTTGTTGTTCCATAAGGGACAAAGAAATTATCTATTACTGTTAGTTATTTCATGAGAACCAAGTTAGTGACAAAACGTGTATCGCGATGGAAACTACTTCTACTTCCAACTATTCCCAATTAAGCTTACGATGTATGGTAACAAAATAGCTATTTTTATTCTGGTCTAGGCCTCATTTCAACCTAACCACAAGTGGTAGTAAAAACAACTGAAATATCCATTCTGGATGTCCACCATGTAATTCATTGTGGCTTTGGCAGAATTAATTTTTACTCCAGGCCGCATAGCAACCCAATCCCAGTATATCCCGAAAACTAAGGAAGATATTGAAAAATTTTATTCTTTGTTTTCGATTTGTCTCGTCGTGTTACATAAGTATGGATCATTAAATCTGACTTTTGCGAAATTTTTCTTCTCCATTTCAGTTCAAGACACCTTACTTTTGATACAGTATATCTCGAGAACAAGGCGAGTTATCGAAAAATTTTATTCGTAATTTTTTATCCGTCTCGTCTTTTTATATAAGAATCGGTCATCAAATTTGACTTTGAACATTTTTTCTTATGAATTTCAACCAAAAACATTTCACGTTTGAGACAGAATATTTTGAAAACTAAGCAGGATATCAAAAATTTTAATGTTCATTTTCTATTTGTCTCATCGAGTTACATAATAATCCATCACCAGATTGTGGCGTCACCATTATCCTAGAGTCCCCTTGAGGTTTTTGTACATATTTCCCGTGTCTGTATGGAAGCGGCCATGCCCCCCCCACTCCTCCTCCATCCGGCTTCACTTCAGTGCGTGGTGAAGGTTTCTTGCGTCGTCTCCATATATTTCCTTCCTCCATGCCAACAACCTACCAAGGAAGATAGTTCTCCTTAGAGATGGGAAAACAGTTTTTTTTCCAGCAATACGTTATTCAGTTATTGCCTGCTTTTTCTAACCGCTTGTTTTAACTGTTATAAATAGCGTATAGTTATTTTCTTCCGACGAAATATCTGTGGTGACACCACTAAAGTCTTTGCCCAGAAACGCTTTTTCTCTTGTTGCAAAAATGGAAAAACCTTGGAGGAAGGAAATATTTCCTTCCTCCAGCGGAAAAAACCATGAGTTCCAGAGACAATACAATATTCTACCGGTTGCGAGCATGGAGGAAGGAATATTCCTTCCTCCATGGTTGCGAGCTTATATGGAGGAAGGAATATATGGAGGAGAAGTGATGTTAAATCGGTGAAGCAGGCCGCATGGCGGCAGCACCGCAGCGACCATATGGCGCTTCCCAACAATTGAGGTGTTCACATTGTAGTAGATGCAGTGATTATTTCATTTTGTAATGTGTATAAGTGTTTCAAAATGCCATCTTGTGTTGCACAAATAGGACAGACAGGAATGAACCTGGAATATCATTTCATAAGTAAGTTGAATTGTAATTATCGTTGTTGAAGTGACCGGTAGACATCGCAAACTTTAGAGTATGTCTATAAATATTTAGTCATAGCTCTCAATGGGATGACTTTGTTCTCAAATTTTTCTTGGTTTAGTGTAGAAAATCAGCAAACCTAGCTATTTTGCACATAATAGACTAGTATTATTTTTTTAATGAGTGTTGAAAAGTGTTTAAAGGGGCGTGTTTTACATCGCGATTCAGTGAATTTACTATTAAGATTTCTTTCGTCACGTTGCTGATTATACTGACAATGGATGATGAAATTAACTGTTATGTAAGAAGCTGTGAGTTTTATTAATTTTTTAAATAGCCATTTCCCCCTTTTAATTCCAGAAGACATTTTGCACAGTTTTCTCTTGTCAGACTATTATAAATTACATAAGGAGATAATTAGCTGAGGGAAATAAATAGGTTTAATTCTAGATCATGATACTGCTACAACTACTTTAGGCCTACTGCCAGTACAGGGATCTAGCTTTTTTTTTATTATTCCTAGCAGTTGAGGTTAGGTTGAAATACAGCCTGGACCAGGAGAAAAATGTCATAAAAGTGATTCGGATAATTCTTTGATAGCTGCGTGCGGCAGAAAGGTGCTATAGCTGTATCGCCATCTAGAATTAAACCAATAAATATTCACATGCTGTTGTGAATTCAGTTCCTCATTTTAACTGTGACAAATTTTATGAAAGGAAAGCTACGTGGCCTGGCTTGGAATCCCTCCCCCCCTCCATAGCCCAACGTAGCTTTTCAGCACCCCCCCCCCCCCTGGACCGGGCCTTGTAGTTTATTAAGAATGTGAAGTAAAGGAAAATAATGAATCAAATTCTGTCTCATAAAGTTCCTTGTACATTCCTGTAATAGCAACAATTGTGAAATGACTCTTATATTTTTAAAGGTAATAATAAAGTCTCTGCCCTTTTAAACACAAGTTGAAGTAGAGCTCTTCTTGCGTGATAAGTTATTTTGTTAAAAAAAGTATATGCTTGTTCATACAGTGACTCATCATCGAATTTATGATTGGAGCACACTTGCTTGAAGTTACTTCAAAGAACACCGCATGATGCCAACCATACATTATAGTAAAGTATCACTCTTTACTTTTTGTTGATACACTTTATACTAACTATAAATTATGCGGAAACATTTTATTTCTGGTACCAGCCTACAAAATGTCTGGGTTGCTCATCCCTAGAGTGGGTCCTCTTACTTTTTTTCTGGTCTAGGACACATTTCAGTCTAACCACAAGTGGTAATAATAAAACTGAAATATCCATTCTGCATGTCAACCATGTAATCATTGTGGCTTTGACAGAATTAATTCTTGGTCCAGGCTGCATCCCAACCTAATCCCCTCAATTTGGATGTTGTATATCCCCCAAACTAAGAAAGATATCGAAAACATTTATTCCTTATCATCGATTTTTTTCGTCATATTACATAAGAATCCATCATTAAATTTGACTTTTGCGAAATTTTTGTTCTGCATTTCAACTGAAGACACCTCACTTTTGATACAGTATATCGCGAGAACTAGGTGAAATATCGAAAATTTTTACTCTTTATTTTTTATTTGTTTCGTCTTTTTAAATAAGAATTCATCATAAAATTTCACTTTGAATAATTTTTTCTTCAGAATTTCAACCAAAACCATTTAACATTTGAGACAGAATATCTCGAAAACTAAGCAGGATATCAAAAAATTTTATTCTTCATTTTTTATTTGTCTCATCGAGTTACATAATAATCCATCACCAGATTGCGGCGTCACGTTTATCCTAGAGTCCCCTTGAGGTTTTTGTACATATTCCCCGTGTTTGTTGGGAAGCGGCCATGTCCCCTCCACTCCGGCCATGCCTCCCCACTCCTCCTCCGCCTGGCTTCACTTGATTGCGTGGTGAAGGTCGCTTGCGTCGTCTCCATATTATTCCTTCCTCCATGCGAGCTTATTACCTTGTTATTAATTTCAAAGAAATCGATTTCTTGGTGGACGATCGAGAATGAACTCGAAGTCTCGAATCTTCTGGAGATATAGATTGCGCTTGTGTATGGCACATGTATAAATAAGAGCGGGAACGCCGGGAACTGCTATGTTGTTGTTACTATAAAAGTTCCCCGAGCATAATTTGGAGCAAGTGGTTACGTTTGAGTGGAAGTTCACGCCTTGTTCGTTATCGCAAATCAATTGGAAAGGTTAGTATGACGAAATATGTCGTATGTTATGGAGTATTATGAAATAAGGCTGTGAAGTGTTTCGCTAATGTGTTTGACGTTTTTTGTTAATGATCGCCCATTTGAGTCTTTATGATCCAATGATTTCTGCTGGAGTCTCTAGACTTCTTGACATTCATGAACTGTACAATTAATCGAATTAATTTGATCGGCATTGTACACAGAAATTAAACTATTACGGTATAGATAGTACTGTTAATAAATGACCTAACTTTCTAAATAGAAAACAAACTGTCACTGGGTCATTTTAAGGCTGAATTATGTGGTCCACTGTTATCCGAGTGGGGATTTATGAGATGTGGAGTACCTCGGAGGATCACTATTGTTTTCAATATATATGTAAATAATCTATCCTGTGTTGCATCTGAAGCTAAATTTGATGGTGGATTTTTGCACAACTAGGCGAAACAAATTAAACAAGGATTTTGATGTATAAGATGTCATGATCAGGAACTGTGCACCACCAACTCTCCTACCCTGCTACTTTATTACTTAATGACAAAAGTGTAAATCTTGGTGTATCTGGTAGAATTAACGGTCTAATTCTAGATCGCGATACCGCTATTCCAACAGTGCTACAAAATTAATTCACATCTCGGGAAATGTTCCTTAATTACTTTATTGTAGTGTGTTCTTGATATTTTAGTTTCCCTCCATTGCAAAAACTCGCAAAAAGTTTATGATAGAATATTTTCCAGGGCTTGATGATAGATAGCGATACTGGTATTCCAACAGTTCTACAAAATTAATACACATTTCGGGAAATGTCCCTTAATTATTTAATTGTAGTGTGTTCTTGATATTTTAGTTTCCCTCCGTTGCAAAAACTCACAAAAAATTTAAGATAGCAGAATATTTTCCATGTCTTGATGATAGATACGTTGGCCTCATTGAATCAATCTACAGAGGTAATAGTTGGCCTCGATAGCAGAATATTTTCCACGGCTTGATGATAGATAGGTTGGCCTCAATTGAATCGGCAGAGGTACAGTAATTGAGTGTTGTAGCAAGTGTCGGTGAAAAGAGATTAAATCATTGTAGCGGTATTGCCATCTAAAATGTAGCATTTCAACCAAACGACACCTGCTAAGAAGAAAATAAACAGTTGATGTGATCCCTGCACCAGAAAATAAACAGTTGATGTGATTCCTGCATAGGAATACCGCATTTCTACAGCTATTATAAAAAAAAAAAAAATCCCCTGGTCCAGGTAGCATTTCAACCAAACCTGCTAAGAAGAAAATAAACAGTTGATGTGATCCCTGCACCAGAAAATAAACAGTTGATGTGATTCCTGCACCTACACTGGTGTTGGCAGAAAAGGGATTAAAGCATTGTAGCAAGTGTCGGTGAAAAGAGATTAAATCATTGTAGCGGTATTGCCATCTAAAATTAAACCAAATTTATCCCTTCCTTATAACTAGGTGTAGGAGCAGGGATCACATCAACCGTTTATTTTCTGGTACAGGGATCACATCAACTGTTTATTTTCTTCTTAGCAGGTGGCGTTTAGTTGAAATGCTACCTGGACCAGGGGAATTTTTTTTTTATAAAAGCTGTAGAAATGCAGTATTCGCATGCGGCAAAAACACTCAATCACCTACTGTGGCAAAAACACTCAATTACTGTACCTCTGTCGTTTCAATTGAGGCCAAAATATCTATCATCAAGCCATGGAAAATATTCTGCTTTCGTAAGGAAGGAAACTAGCATATTAATCCAATCACCTCCCCCCCCCTTTTTCCCTCCAATTCCTGTCCATCCAGGCTCCTACATGTTATCTGTCACTGCAGTGATATTGTCCTATAGCAATTATCCTTGCTGAAGTAGGGCTTTGCCTAACAATTTTACATATTTGTGTGCATGTTTTGTTTTTTTTAGTTATAAGGTGAAGGTATTCATTCGGTTTAATGTTAGATTGAGATACCGCTACAATGTGCATGGTTTTTTTTTTGTTATAAGGAAGTGATCTACTCAATCTCCCACTTTCCCTCCAATTCCTGTCTATCCAGGCCCCTGCATGTTATCTGTCACTGCAGTGAGATTGTCCTATAGGAATTAGTCTTGCTGAAGTAGGGCGTTTCCTGACAATTTTACGTATTTGTGTGCATTGTTTTTTTAAGTTATAAGGTGAAGGTGTTAATTCTACCAGATACACCAAGATTTGCACTTTTGTCATTAATAAAGTGGCAGGGTAGGAGAGAGAGTTGGTGGTGCACAGTTCCTAATCCTAACATCATTGAAATCGCCCATTTCAACTTCCCAAATAGTTCATATGAAGGGATACATTCTCCATCAGAGCCACCTACACCATGAACTGGGAAAAGCATTAAAGGAACAAGAAGAATTTCATTTACTCAAGAGTAACCACTTATTCCTGCTAATCTGCAATACACAACACTGTTAAAGTTTTTATAAAACTTATCTAACTTTAATTAGGATGGTATGTGAGGTGGAAAACTTTTTTGTTGCTTTTTTATTTTGTGTTCAAAGTTGACCAATGATTCTTTTTTATGTAAAATTATGGTAAACTTTTGTTACTTGTTTACAGATGTCACTGCTACCTATTGTCCATGAGCTACTGGATGAATTTGACCAGCCTCTAAGTCTTTATGATCAGAATTTTGGTCTAGGAATGATGGCAGATGATCTGTTTGTCCCACGTTTTGCTACTATGCCATTGCGTTCCGGGTACCTTCGTCCTTGGCGCCACCAGCCACACCGTCGCAGTGGACAATCTAATCTGAGATCAAAGAAGGAAGGTTTTGAAGTAAGTTGTTACTTCTTTTTCCCCTCCTTTAAATGGCTGTTTAAACTATTTAGTTGTAGTTTAATATTTATTTCTTAAATTTACTTTAGGTACTCATTTTATGCACTTCATGTGAAAATTATATGGTAATACTAAGTGATTTTTACTTTTTTTATATTTATTTTATTACTATTTTAATGGGACTTATTTGAATGCTTTTAACAAATGTGGAGTTTTGGACAACTTATCAGTCCTTGACACAGCTGGGCAGAAAATCATTAATCCATAACTCGTTAACAAAATTTAAGAATCCAACGTTCTTAACTGCTGTTAAATTGAACTTCCGTTACGGCATTTTGTTTGAATCGTGCGAAATGTGAGCGCGAGTATGATACACATATCTGTAATGCTTGATCGTTAGGTATGGTGCAGGAACGTTAGAGTGGTGGGTTAGAGTGCTGGAGCGTTTGTACTTTACGTCTGCAAACTGATGTTCACTACTCTGCAAACTGATGTTCACTACTCGTTTCAAATTCGATCGGTGATTAATTTTCAAATATTTACAACCTAACTTTTTAACTATTATTATAGTGCTACTTTTTAGTTTGTGTTTGTTTGGCGTTTGTTAGTGAAATAAATTAAACTGACATTCATTACATGATTACATTGTGGAAACTGAAGATTTAGAATATGTAGTGAAAGCAGCAACACTTGCAGGATCAACGAGGAGATTAAAAATCCTTGGCCACTCTTATGTGATTATGTTGCATTTAAATAAAGATTGGCAGAACAGTTCATTTATGAATGCAAACTGTCTGCATAAACTTTCTACAATCAAGGCTCATGTTTCCAGCCTTAAAAATGTTAAATAACACATGAAGAGTATGCAGATATCCAAAGATTTACGGTTTGAACAAATAGTAAAAGCAGGGTCAACTCGTGAGAAAGGGTAAAACAATCAAAAGCCTTGAAGTGCTGTGGATTCTTCAGATCTAGACAGCAGCAGTAGTTCTTTTTTTTTTTTTTTTTTTTTTTTTTTTTTTTTTTTTTTTTTTAAATCTCCATCTGCTAGTGAAATGTTTCATCAACAAAGGATTGGTGAATCTTTTGGCATCATAGTTACCGATAGCGGCGTATCTCAAGCTGATGTGGACCAATGCATTCTGGACATTTTCATTGCCAACGTGATTCCACCAGATATTATAGAATTCGATACATTTTTTAAACTGATTGAAATGTAGAAACCCAGTAAGAACCCAATTTCCAGAGGGACATTGGGTGGACGTATTGTTGATGGTTAACTTTTAATGGATAACTGTAACTTGCATTAAATTTGCAAAAATGTATCACTTTAATGATTATCAAAGTTAACTTTTCGAGTAGCGGATTAACGATTAACAAAGTTACTTTTTGATTAACTGTGCCCAGTATATGGTAATCAAGAGTGAACTTAACATAACAAGCATATTTGGTTCAAGGATTTTTGTTTTCCTGTGTGTTTGGCCTTATTGCATGGGGTAAATTTTTGCTGATGCATTAATGTGATTTGTGCTTCCTAGGTTAACCTGGATGTACAGCAGTTCAAACCAGATGAAGTATCTGTAAAGGTAGTTGATGATTATGTAGTTGTGGAAGGAAAGCATGAGGAACGTCCAGATGAACATGGCTTTATCTCTCGTCAATTTACACGACGCTATAAACTACCTAGTAATGTTGAGCCTGAAGCTGTGACATCGAAACTATCTTCTGATGGTGTACTTACTGTCGTGGCGCCAAAGAAGGTTCGTTCATATCCGAAACATATGATTTTGTACTGATTAAGCAGTGTTTTGTAGTGTGTATACTATATTTTAAAGCTTCTTAGTAGTCTAATTATATTATGTTGTATTTAGCAAATTTTGTAATCAGTCTTTTTTTTTTTACAGGCATTGCCACCAGCCAATCCAAAGGAACGTTCTGTGCCAATTGTCCACACCAACAAACCAGCAGTTACAGAAGTTGCACAGCAAGCAAATGGTGACAAACAGGAACAAATGGAGAGCTAAGATTTTAAGTTTTCGTGGTGTTTCCATATTTTTTTTTTTTTTTACTATTGATACTTTTAGATGTAGCATTAAATGGTTTAAAATGTTCACTGCCTTTATAAGACTGATATAAATTTTTTCTACAATAAAGAGCACATGTCATATTTGTTTTTTATTTAACCATATCTCCCCCCCCCCCTTTCTCCTAATTCAAGAGTTAATGGATTCCTCCAGGAAGGCATGGTGGTGAAATGTGGTGTTAGTGAAAGAATGCTCATTTACTAGTGGCATGGATCTAGCTGTGATCTTTTCCAAGTTCTACAGTAAACTAGAGCTTCATACAATTATAACTGGTGTACAAATGTTCTTGATAAATGCAGTATGAAAGAGAGGAAATGTATAACGATGGAGCAGATGGGAAATGTTAACAGGGATCCAGAATAGTAGCTAACTTGGGCAGGAGGAAGGGAGTATTTTCAAAGTTATCTAAAGCTGTAAAGTAGTGTTAGGGGACTATGCACTATGGGGAAAAAATAAAAATGCTAAAGAAACAGGTGAAGCTACTGAAATAATGGAATTGGGTACAACTGGAAAGACAAAGGTTAATGCTGAAAATATCATAAAGCCAAAAATAAGGGTGTAGAAGTATAATGAACAAAGTGATAGAATTTGCAAACTTAATAGAGATACGTGATACTAGACAATGAGTTTTTCCATGAAAGTACTGCAGAGACAGAGTAGCAATTCGTAGAGGGGTATTCATACTGGTTAGCAAAGATTTCTATAGTTCTCTAATGTTCATAGTTAATGACCATGAGTTACTAGGGTAGATTGGGTGATAAAAAAGAAGAAATTGGGAGTCATAAAATGGTTTTCTGAAATATATTGGATTGGATGAAAAAGTTACTTGTTGGGTAGAGGAATTCTTAAAAGCCAGAAAGAAAAATGTTAAAGTAGGAAATACATTATCAAAAGAGGTGGAAGTATATATGGGAGTGCCACATGGTAGTGTATTGGGACCATTGCTGTTCATAATTGTAATTAATGACTGAGATGATGGATTATGGCCAGAGTCTAGGTATTTTGCAAATGATATAATGGTATGTAATAGGATCAAAACAGGTGAAGACTGAGAACAGCTGCAGGGTGACCTGGATAGAATACCTATCTAAATTGGTTGGTCATTATGGAATGAAGATAAATGCCAAGTAAAGTCAGCATATTAGGTACAAAGATAAAAAAACAAAATATTAATTATGATTATAGGGTGGGGTCAGAATCAAAACAAGTGAGGACTGTGAACAGCTGCAGGGTAACCTCAATAGAATATCTAAATGGGTAGTCAACATGGAATGAAGATGAATGCCAAGAGGAGTTGGCTTGTAAGGTACACAGATAAAAAAACTAAGGGTTAATTATGATTATACGGTGGGGGTCAGAATTACTTGTTGAAAGCTTGAAGTGTAAATATCTTGGCATAAGTTTGATAACAAACTTAAGTGGGCAGAGCACATTGGACAGGTAGTAGAAAATTGTTACAAAATCCTTCATTTACTGGAGAGGGCGATGAGAGATTGTACCAGAGAAGTTTTCTAAGCTGGGTGGGAGGTACTGTAAGTTTGTTGATATCTTGCTGATTGGGCCATAAATCATCCTTGTTCTATTTTCCTAACTCTTACTAGGTGTTTTTTTTTTTTTTTTTTTTTTTTTTTTTTTTTTTTAATGGCTTTCGGCAACTGAGCCATTCAGCCAGCTCGATGTGTTTATATTTCTTCCAGTGTTTTTCAATTCCTAAGTATAGACACCACAGGACGGACACGACATTCACAAAGACATACAACACTTAAACATCCATGCCCGCGGCCGGATTCGAACCGGCGACCTTCGGCACGAGGAGCTAGCACTCTAGCCCCTACGCTACCGAGGCCGGCTCTTACTAGGTTAGTTTCATGAGAAACTTTAATAAATATACAACTCCAAGAAAACCTTGGTTCATTTTTATTTAAATACACATTGCAAATAACTAATTACAAGAAAAAAAAGTCTGGATTAGAAGACGTTAAGAAATCACGCTGAAACACCAAGTGAAGATTCCAGCAGTGTCTGACCTAGGGGGAGGACCGGGACACCAACTTCAGGAGGGAGGCAAATTCGTCGTATGATCTCTTTCCCATGCAATAGACCCCCCTCCCCTGCAAGATGTGCCACATACACCATCCCTGGGAAAAGCTTACCAATCATAGGACATGCCACCTGTGAAGCAAACCATTAAGTGCAAACAATGCCTGGTTTCACATATAGATTTTACTGACAATTTAATTTAATTGCAATGGAAAACACGCTCCGGTGGCAATTTCCCTACACACCCAACTTCCCCCTATCCTGCACCCACCTACATTTGCCCTCTACAAATTTTAACTTTAAATTCTCTTATCGTTTTCGGTAAGTTATTAATCATTCCCCTCCACTACCCATAAGAAAGAATGGCCATGAACAGATTGTATTCACAGGGAACCCTAAGAACCCAGTAGCTGTCCATTCAATCTCCCATTGCCATGAATAATTTCAACTCTTATTTCACGGACTGTGCCATTAGATTTCCTAGATCCACCACTGGGCTTGTAGTTAGACAGGGGATGTGGCATAATCAGTATTGCACGCGGGCGCTCTAACAGCTAATGGCGGGCCTGCTTCTGAACTCAAACTGGGCACAAGGCAACCACAGGGTCTCAATTAAAGAAAATACCCAGTCATTATTATTTTTATTTATGTTAACTTTCCTCTCATCAGGGATGCATTTAAGCATAGGCTACCTCGGCTGTAGCCTAGGTGCCCGCACCACAACCCCCCCAAAAAAAGGTCGTCCATAAATTTTCTGGGCCGAATTGAAGCATCGATAGCCGGAGGCAGCCCCCTGGTCTGTGCCATTAGAGTTCTCCAAACCAACAGCCTTCTGAACTCAGAACTTGAATACCACTACAAACAGGGCACAAGGCAACCAACTGGTCTCAATTAAAGAAAATACCCAGTCATTATTATTTTTATTTGTGTTAACTTTCCTCTCATCAGAGCCGCATTAAAGCATAGGCTACCTAGGCTACCTCGGCTGTAGCCTAGGGGCCCGCACCACAACCCCCAAAAAAAATGTCGTCCATAAATTTTACGGGCCGAATTGAAGCATCGATAGCCGGAGGCAGCCCCCTGTCGGAGGGGCAACTGCCGACAGGGGGGCCCGCACCACATGTACAGCCTAGGGGCCCACAAAGCCTAAATGCGGCCCTGCCTCTATTCCCACTACCTAAATTGAACCACCGTTAACCAGGGGTGATGTTTAACTTTATATGTAGATTTTATTATAATATTTCACTGTTTTTTCCCACCAGAGATCAGTTTTGATATTTAGCAATGCTCGGGCAAGGAACTTCATCGAGCACCAAAACAGTTTCAACATTAGTTGTCTATTTGATACAAGAGCAAGAATGAACACAGATCAATACATATCTAGAACAAACAATATCTATGTATGTATATTGTACACCTAGGTTTCTCAAAGTGGACTAAACGAACCCCTAGGGGTTCGCCAGTTGATCGTAGGGGGTTCGCAACAAGATTTCCATAATGGTGGACTTGCTATCTAAATGTCGCTAGAAGTACAGGTTTTTTTTTTTTTTTTTTTTTTTTTCCAAGGGGTTTCGCCAGCTACTGGGAAATTTTATAGAGGTACGTGGAGCTTAAAAGTTTGGGAAACTCCGTTCTACACCAATCAAGTGATTACATTACTGACAGATACTGTTCACCACGTAGATAGAATAATAGTGACAAAAAAATTTAAAAAAATGGATTGAGGATGATTCATGGTGCAATTAGCAAGATGTGAACAAATTTACCTTCCGTCCAGCTTAGACACTCACTCGTTTGGTTTCCCGAGAAACATTCAAACTTACCTCCCGCCCAGTTTAGACATTCACTCGTTTGGTTTCCCGAGAAACATTCAAACTTACCTCCCGCCCAGCTTAGACACTAACTCGTTTGGTTTCCCGAGAACTTATCTCTGGCCCAGCTTAGACACTCACTCGTTTGGTTTCCCGAGAAACTTTCATAAGTGTATTTAAATATTTGACATGTCGTATACCTAACTGATGGAACAACAATGACAAGTTTGTTATGAAAGGTGGAATGTATTTTACTTATTCTCAATTTTTTTATATCAAATTATAGTATAGGCCTACTTTGAATACCTGATTGAAAGAAGACAGTTTATAGGCGAATAGTAGTTTTATGTGATTCCCAGGGGCGGCCCTAGCAAGTTTTTCAGGCGGTGCAAGATTTCATCGTGGCGCCCCAAATATGCAGTCGCTTATTCTTTATTAAGGTGTCCTGTATACAGACTGAAGATAACATACGTTTGTTATATTCTATTAATATTAAACATATAAATGTCTGTATGCTTGGATGTTTTTACTATTTCACGTCGAAACGGCTTAGGATAAAATTTGGATTAACGTATTGGCTACCTACTTTTATCCTGATCGAAAAAGTAGTTTCCGTGAGATTCAAATACGAATACGTGTATGAATGCGTTATGAATTGCACTCGAGCAAAGACGCTGCAGAAGATAGTCTTTATATATTAATAACTCAAACCTCACAAAGATTAGTATAGGATAGCAGAATGAGAAACCACACTAAAAAGGAACACAATATGTTTGAAAAGGTTTATTTAAGCTAGTATAGAGTATGCAAAGCTCACATCACCTATCCGTTAAATTCACATAGTTTTTAACAATTTTTTAACAATCAAATAAGGAAATAAAATCATAACTAAAAAGCCTAGATTGCCATCTTCCTCGCTTTTGTCCTTGAGCACTATTATTTTCTATAGATAAAATTGCAAGATCTGACGGTCTATCGTGAATAAGTTTTGATAAGTTTTAATTTACTGAAACTTCGTTCTCCTTTGGTGACAGGTTCAGGTATGGTTGGAAAAATTCGAAGTGCTGTCAACACATTCGGAAATATATCCTACCAACTATTTTGTTTCATAAATTAAACTTTTATTGGTGCAGCTGTTTGAAACCTCATCAACAATAAGTCCCTCAATCAATTCACAACCAGATACGTCACATTTTTCTCCAATAGTTAAACTTATGTCTAAATCTGCACAGAATTTTCCCATTTTGACTTTTCAGAAATTATTTTCATAATGTGTAAGAATAACACTGTAACATTAAATTTGCATAGATGTGTAAATTGAGTCACCAACGCATTCTCAAATGTATCGATCATGTGAAAAACATGTTCATTGTAAACAATTCTTCTGGATCTGTTGCTATCTCATCTACGGCCTCATACTTTTTTTTTTTTTTTTTTTTTTTTTTAAAAAAAACCTCTGCTTTCTTCGGTATCTGACTCGCTTAATAGTAGTATATGCCCCCACTCTGAGAAGCAATTTTTCTAGCTGTTTTCAGAGCAGACGAATAACCCTGGTACTCCTTCTCCAATTCCGAGCAGTTTTCCACCAATCGTGAAGCGTTTCATAAATCCACTTTCAGTCTACAGAGCCTTGCTTAGAATATTTACTCGAAACATTGTAGTATACCAAGTCACCATTGTAACTATGAACTCAAATTGCTCCATGATCTGGCCAGAGACAAGGCCTCTGTTGCTGCAACTAGCTGCCCATACACACACACATTTGGGCGCGAGTAAGCTCACCAAACATTTGCGTGCGGATATTCTCGCGATGAGCCTATACTTGTCAGTGCCCATACACAGGAACATCAGTTCCACACATTTGTCGTTCAGCTGGCTCGCCGCGCTCAAATTGTTGTGTTTATGGTAGTGGTCTACGGGTTTATCCGTCATGATTTCCTGGCTCGCGGCTCACTGGGAATTCCAAAACATCGCGAGCCAAGTGTAGTGAGGTTATGTTACAAGCGACGTGACAATATTGAAAAGAATCATGTTTTGAAGTTCTAAACAAAAAAATGTATTTATTCGTGCAGCAGCTTATATTAGAACTGTAAAAAAGAAAAAGAAACGGACAGTATGACAAAAAAGTGGTTGCAGGAAGATTATAAACACGATCATATACTGCTAATTGTACTATTTGAAAAGCATTTTCTTCGATTTCTTCAGTATTCCATAAATGCACAGATACATCTTCCCCTTCAAAATTTGGTCTTCCTATATTGCTGATACTGTCCAATGGTTCGTGTTGATTTCTCATAAACAGTAGTAAGTCGTAGTAATATCGTAAATTAGTTTTGTAGATTTTGTCTTCGCCTATTTCACTTCTTTTCGAATTTTCATTTTTTTTATATATTTCTTATATATTTTATATAGTACTCCGCAAAGAGTGGATTTTCTTTTTTTATTAATGCACTATCAACTTTTATATAATATTTCTCACAAACCTCTATCAATGCACTATATCCTAATTTTTTTAAACTTCTGTTCGCATACTCTTTTAGTTTCACCTTTCACAATGGAGTATGTTGCTGATATGTCACAATTAAATGAGCTACAAATTCTCTGCTCATTTTACTTAACTTGTTAGACACTAACCAAGTCTTATCTGCCGCGAGTAAATTGTTAAGTGAGATATCTGTGTGTATGGTTACCGTCGCGCTTGCTCGCCACGTTCAAATCTGTAACGATTGTTATTGGCTTGTGATGCGGCTCGTCGTTAGACAATTAACACACACATTTTATCGTCTATATGGATCGCCACGGAATTGCTGACGCACAAATGTGTGTGTGTATGCCTAGCTACTGTCGTTTCCAGAAAGGCGTCGCGAACTGCAGAGAAGCTAGTAACTCAATTCTCAAAAAAGGTTTCTTATTTTTATTATTATATTTTTTTGCGATAATTCTTCTAAAAAACTCAATTTTGCAGAGGGTCGTATATTAAATTTAGAATGTGTAGGCGGGCCAGATTCAAATAAAAAAAATGTACTGAATTATTATAACATTTTATTTATTTAATTGTATAGTATACATGATTCTTCTTTCTACGTCACATTGCGATCGCGGGCCGTATTGATAGGGCCTGGGGGCCGGATGCGGCCCGCGGGCCGTATCTTTGACATCACTGAATCTAAGTGCTTGGATACCACTTGCCATCGCTTTTACCAGCGGTCGGCAAAGCGCGGCCCGCGGGCCGCATGCGGCCCGTGACCTCTCTATTTGCGGCCCGTGTCCGTCTTATAAAAATCATATCGAAAGCGCATATTATAACATAATAAAACATAAACGCATATAAGAGTGAACACGATCTAACAGCACAGCGAATGAACTAGTCGAACAGAGCAGGACAAGTGCGAGCGGGAACGATTCACCCACTCTCTCCTATGATTGAAACAATAGGTCAGCGTTGACAATAATCTTCTCTCGCTCGCTCGCCGTCCGTCCGCGCTGGCTGTAAAGTGAAACAAGTTATTTCATGTGCGCACGCCGCCGCTGCGGCCCTGTACCTACGATTCAGTTATTGTTCTGTCACCTACGAGTACCTACTATTTTGTTTACAGTTCGGTAAGTGTGAGATATTGATAGTTCATAAATTACATAGAGAAATTAAGTGACATGTTTTCAACACGGCTTTTATTCTTACATTATTCTTGGCATTGTTGGCTATAAAAAAGAGGAAGTTAATTGAAGAAAATAGAGTGTTTAACGATGCATGGACAGATTTATACTTTCTTATTATCTGCAATGGAAAGCGGCTATGCTTAATATGCCAAAAAAACCCTCGCTATAAAAAAAGAATATAACGTCAAACGTCACTATGATACCGAGCTTAAAACAAAATTTGCGTGCCTAGTTGGTGATTGCCGGAAAAACAAAATCAACTCACTCAAATCTTCATTCAAGAACCAACAAAGTGTTTTTAAGGTGCAAATTCAAAGTATCGAGTCAAATATATGTGCGAGTTTAAGAGTGGCAGCCGTTTACCGGCAGCGAATTAATAAAACAATGTGCTTTAGCTATGGCTGAAGAGGTGTTCCAAAAGAAAAAAAAAAGAAAGTTGAAAATATAAGCTTATCTGCCAAAACTTGTACCCAGTGTAATGAAGATTTGGGTGCTAATTTATGCGAAAAACTTCGAGAAAAAGCACAACAATTTGACTGGTTCTCCTTAGCTACCGATGAAAGTAAAGATGTGTCAGATACTGCCAAGCTTCAAATATTTGTTCGTGGAATTGATAAGTACTTCAACGTGTGTGAGAAACTTTTAGACTTATGTTGTTTGAAGGGAACGAATACGGGGGATGATTTGTTTTGTCACTTAGAACAGGCAATGACGTCAATGCAATTAGCATGGGAAAAATTGTTAAGCCTAACAACTGACGGAGTTAGAAACAAGTGTGGGCAAAACAAGGGCCTGGTGGGTGGAATTAAAACAAAATTGGCAGAGATAGAATGTGAAATCCTGTTATTTTTTCGTTGCATTATCCACCAAGAAGTGTAATGTTCCAAAGTTGTTTCAAGGAGACAAGTAATGGACATCGTAATATCCACTGTAAACTATATCAGAAGTAATGGGTTGACACATCACCAATTCCGAGAGTTTCTATCCGAAATGGAAGCAGATCATCAAGATGTCCTTTATTATTCAGAAGTAAGATGGTTAAGTAGAGGTGCAGTACTGAAAAGAGTTTTCGATCTCAGAAAAGAAATCAACACTTTTATGAATCAGAAAGGTAAATCTGTTCAAGAGCTAACAGACCTCAGTGATTAATAGATCTTGGATTTTTGACAGATGTAACACATGAATTAAATACGCTGAAAGTCAAGCTTCAAGGGAAAAACAAACTAATATCTGATATGCATACAGATGTAAAGGGGCTCCAAACTAAAAACCGGATCTTCATAAAACATATTGATGAACAAAAATTAGATCACTTCCCGAATTGTTTAAAGGCTGTCGAGGAAGCTGGCATTGATTTTAATTGGGATGGTGAGAAAAAGAAAGACATTTTAATGGAGTTACAAGGTCAATTCAGTGACAGATTTGATGATTTCGAGAAGGTTTCAAACAAATTGAAGATTTTTGTTAACCCTTTTTCATGCGATGTTGAGGATATACCCAGTAATTTACAAATGAATGTGATTAAACTTCAATCCAATGAGAGTCTAAAAAACGCCTTTTTACGAGATGAATGATTTGGCCAAATTTTATGGTATCTTGCCGTCTGATTTTGTCGAATTGATAAAGTTTGCTCAGCAGTTTATTTCAATTTTTGGAAGCACTTATTTATGCCAGAATACGTTTTTAGTCATCAGTTATCGAAAAACTAAATAGGCTTCTCGTCTCACAGATGAGCATTTGAGAGATATATTACGTATTTACACTTCTAACATGAAAACTGACATACAAAAAATAGTCAGTAAAATGCAACCTCAAATGTCACACTGAATTTAGTATGTAAGATCATTTTTGTAACTTTTGTTCATTTGTATTAATAAAATTTGAAAACTGAGTTTCCGCATTTTTACTGTGTATGTGCGGCCCCGCCTTTACTTTGCTTTGCCACCTTGTGGCCCTTGCGTGCTAAAAGGTTGCCGACCGCTGGCTTTTATGATCGAGAGAATAAAACAAATATTTTTAAATTAAATCTGGACAAGGAAACCGATTTTACTTATCTATTGGTGGCACCTGGTATTACCAAATTTAATCAAAGCTACATAGGTTAATAAAAGCTCGAAGATATTGGTTCAGAATTCCGCTTTGGACATCTTTGTTTCTTCCTATCATACTGGAACCATTGTCATATCTTTGGCCTCGATTTGGATTAACGTATTGGCTACCTACTTTTATCCTGATCGAAAAAGTACTTTTGGAAAGTATCCTCGATACACAGGCCAGTGAGTCTAGCTCCCAGGTCCTGAAGAGTCACTTTCCGGCTTGTAAAAACAACGAAACACCACATATACTTGGGCTTTGCCTTCATTAGTGTCAACAGAAACAGTATTAAAGATAATTGTCAACGCGATTGACATCAGGAGTTCTATTCAGTGTGATGGTAAAGTATTTAGATGACTTATGCATAGTCAAATTTTTATTACGAACTTCTTTCGTTTTGAATACGTTTACCAAAATAATAGAAATTAATCTCCTTACTAGCAATACGGCGGAGATGCTCCATGGTCACAGGGTCATATTTTTCTGGCAGTTGCAATTTACCCAGGAAGTTACCATTATTAGAAGTATTTAGGGTTTCAAATCCAAACCTTCCTCTAAACAAGAAATTATTGCATTTAAAAACGAATATATTCAGTTCAGGATTGCAACCCATCGTGATGTTTCGTCTACAATCAGTATTTATAAATGCTTGTCTATTAAACTGAAGTTCTTTAATTGAATCAACGCTTCTATTCAACTAGGCATGATACGCTGGTGATCTGAGGAATTTTTCGTGAGTTTTGAGACGCTCTGATAAGTAGCTCCAGTCATCAATTCATTTGTTCAAATAAGATGAGACCTTCTGTTGAATAAACAACAGAATGAACAATATACTTTATCTGCAGTTTTAAAGTAAACAAGCCATCTTCTTTTATAAGTTTCTTCATTTGGCATTACTCTTTGAAAATGCATATTTGAAAAACGACGTCGGTGATTTTTTCTTGGATTTTTCCGTTGCTGGAATAATTATTTCATCTCTGGCTGCAGAGTTAAAGAGCGACCATTTTAAAACATCATCACAAATTGTGCTTTGGAAAGGCGACGGTGGTGGTATGTCTGGTGTATCCCATTCTGTAGTATTTTGAACTGCAGCAGACGTTCAAGCCATAGCTAAATTTCCTGGCACATGCTGCTCTTTATTATCATTAGCCTCGTTTGAAGAACTTCTATTAAATAAGTTTTCTTCCGACGCGTGTTCAACTAGTTCTGGTGACGAAGATTCAGATGACTTCTCAACTTTAAAATATTTTGCAAATATTTTCAGTTTTACCTTGGTTTTGTTTTCTTTTTGAGTCAGATTGGAGCGCTTTTTTTTTCCTTTATAAATGTTTACGATACGAACGTTAACTTCAATCACCTTTAGGTGTAATATGATAGAAATATATAAATAGGTTGAATATCTTCCCATGAACATGAACAGGTGTGCGAGTGAACTCCAAGACTACAACCCAAAAAAGTAGGAAACAGGTGCGGGAGGCGCGGCACTGGAGACAGCTAGTTATGGGACGAGCTGCGATTTTCTTCATTCGAATATCTCGAGGTTACGCGATTCTATGACGACATACGACTATGCATCTAGCTGAAACTCTTACGCCTATAAACTCTTGTGGAATTACAGTGTGTTAAAATAATATGTGAATAGCAAGTTGAGTTATTATAAAATTTATTTTTCATTTTTCACGCACACGATCTATCGCTGCACTTTCGGCGCCCCCCATACGATGGCGCCCGGTGCGGTCGCACCGCCCTAGGGCCGCCACTGGTGATTCCGATACATACTTAGCTCAATTTAATGAGAGTTGAAGGGGCCTTACGCTAACAACATACAGTAAGGGCAATTGTCAAATTTATTTACATAATTAGCAAAGGAAATTGCTTAGATGCACGTAAGATTCAGTCACTGCAGAACACGTATAAAGAAAAGTTATTATTGACCTGAACTTCTTTGACATCCGTGGGGAGAAATTTGCTAGCGTTACGCGAAGCGCCCGTCAGACAGGTTATTTACATCCAGAGGAATCGCCATTATTAAACAGTGAGACATGCACCAGTATTTTTAATTACTTTTTTGTTTGTCAGCTGCTTTTTGTTTATTTATATTTGTTCAATGTTGACGATTTCATCATATTTTATGATCACTGTTGTGATAAAAGCTTTCATTTTTATGCAGATACATTAGCATTCGTCTGTACGTTTAAGCTTTTAAAACTTATTTAAGTTATGAGACAGTAGCCTAATCTGCGTTCAACCCGTCATTTTTGACGGGATTGGAAATTAGTTATTAACGAAATTTTTGCACTCTGATAAAAGCATTTTTAGTTGCTTTCTTTTAATTATGAGCCAGAAAACCTACGTTCAACACGGCATTACTGTCGGGCATAGAATCTGATTACTAACGAAAACTGACTGTAAGAACGAACGTTTAGGGATCACAATTTTGTCCAACGTGATCGGGAGTAGTTTCCATCGCGATAGACGTCATGACTAACATGGTGCGCATGAAAGCAGCTTATTAATTACTAATGATAACAACTAAATTCGTCGTGATTTATGTTATAACAAGCATATTCTAGTCTAGACTCCATTATAACCAAACCACATCTGATAATATTGCCGCTACAAAATCAAACGATGCACCTAAACACATGAAATATATCGCAAACTAAATTTCGTGAAATAACGACATTGTCTACATCAGGATTCATAGTTCGCATAGCATAAATTGTCATGATTAATTTCATCATACACCTTCAGTATCAACTGCAACTGGACTAAATCTGATGCTCATGCTGAAGAAAGAGGAGAAGACCAAGCTGAAATTGAAACTTCCCTCAATAAGCGCCTCACCTCCCCGCACCTTAGTTTTTTTTCTATTTTTAAACATGTAACAAGTTGATTCTCTTCATGAGACAGGTTAGTTGGTAATGATGACTTACCCGTCGCATTATGGCTACTCAGTGTTGTTTGGGACAAATCTGAAATATTTTACACCTTTCTATATCCAATTCTAGCAACGGAATTCTAAGTCCACGCGTACGAAGTGGGGGGTAACAGCTACTACTCTCTAATTCTGGTGAAATGTGCATTAATTATTTTATATTTTTTGTTTGTTAACGAGAATAACTTGGACAAAGTTCCTAATTAGTGTACAAATGCAATCAAGTGCGAAAGAAAATTTAAAAAAAAAAACACACAGGGGTTTCACTTCTTGCGCGTGTACACACAGATACACTCGCCGATTTTATTATTGTTATTATTAATAGTTAGGCAGTGAGGGGTTGAAATAATTACCAAGGGAAGTGTTAAAAAATTTACCAGAAACACTGAAATAATTTAAAATTCGTAAATTGCAAAAGTAGAATTCTGGCAGTGGCATAACAATAGGGTGGCAGGACGTGCAAAATGTCACGAGTCCCTAGCCGGAGGGAGCACCCGCTCGAGAGGGCCTGCCGCCCCTTCAGACATCCCATGCCCGAGGCAATAGCGGAATTTTATTTTAAAAAAGAATGTTCGTTCATAAAAAATTGGGGGGCCCCGGTTTGACGGAGAGCCCCGTGCCCTATCCGATGAATTTGTCACGGGCCTGAACTGTGTAGTTAGGACACTGTTTTTTTTTTTTTTTTTTTTTTTTTTTTTTTTTTTTTTTTTGAATTTGCATTTAAATGATTGAAGATGAGAAACACGAAATGGGAAAATGTGATGTGGAGCATATCTCTATCACAATTAAATTGGAAAACTTTATTTATTGATTTTTTTTGCGGTAACCACTGGTTTAAAGCATCACAAGTTCTGGTAACATATATGATACTTCATTTCAATATAGGGCGTTCCATGAAAGGACACATTCTGCTGATGTCGAAGTGGTTGGCTGAGGGTTAACATCCCTCTGTGTTGCAGGCCAAGTCTCTTTATGCCGTTTCTTGACCCTATGGATCTAAAAGTAGCCATCAAATGTTTGTAACTAATTACACACTCGTAAGCCCCAGGGGCGGATCCAGGGGGGGGGGGGGGCTAGGGGGCTCAAGCCCTCCCCCCCAAAAGTATCTAGGTAGGTCCATCTTCGACATTGTAATTTTGGAGAGCTTTTTTTTTTTTAAGCTCTATGCATTTGAGGCCTGAGGAGACTATAAATACTACCTTTTGCCCGACTCAAGCCCCCCCCCCCCCCCGTTCTGGCCTCGCATTCGGGAGGACGGCGGTTCGAATCCCCGTCCGGGCATCCAGATTTGGGTTTTCCATGGTTTCCCCAAATCACTCCAGGTGAATGCTGGGATGCTTCCTTCAAAAGGCCATGGCCGAATTCCTTCCCATTCCTTGCCCTCCATCCTTTCCCGTCTCTAAAGACCTAGTTGTTATAGGAGACGTAAAGCAGTTAAAAAAAAAAAAAAAAAACAAGCCCCCCCACCCTCCAAAGCGAAAATCCACTAGAAGCAAGCCCAAAATCCACTCAAGCCAAGCTCCCCCCCCCCCAAACCAAAGTCCGCTCAAGCTCCTCCCAAACCAAAATCCTGGATCCACTCCTGGTAAGTCCTATAACACGTGCTGAGCATCGGTTTGAATTAGATGGATTATACCTATTAAGGCAGAGTGAGCACTCTCAAACGCGACCACTTCTGCTCATTTTTACAATGTATATAGAGACTGTTCACAGCCAACATAAACTTTGACAACGGCAAACATACTGCCGACCAACAGTGACCGCAGCATTTGAGGCTGAATTAACAACGGCGCCTTCTGCTCGGATGACTTTCAGGGTGATTTACAACAGTTTAAATTAAAAGTTTGAAAATTCCTCCATCGACTTCAATACACAAATCGAAGCATTTTATTGATGTTTGAAGTCGACGCGTACAGTCCCGATTTTTGTGTGAGGTAAAAACAAGAGACGATTTACTCGCTCGCATTGTAAAATATGCATGTGTTTTTGCATAAATAAAGCACTTCAATAAGTTATTTGTGCGCTCTTTATTATTTTATGAGGTTTATTTTATGCATAATACTGTAGCACCTGAATCTCAAAAACGAATGGAAATAGGACACATGTTTATATGAACTTTTTAAATCAGTATTATTCATACTACCACTTACTTCAATATTTACCATTCTTCATGAATCACCCCGTATGCGTGATTGAGTAATGGCCTTCTTTTCTGATACAACGATACCAAAGTTAGGCGGGTGGTACTACGGTAGCAAGGATATATTTGATATTGATGTTAAGCTGTGTATCGACTATGTACGGCTGCCGCGCGAACCATGTTCAAGCCCGCGAGCCGTTTCTATCGTGACGAGCCCGGCTGCCGCGCGCGGCAACACATGCCAGCCAAGACTGCGCGGCAAACTATCCAGGCACTATCTTTTCGTGTAGCCACCGTGTACGTTTCACGGGCACGAACAGCTACCACTTTCACTATGATACCTCACATTGTATACTAAAAACCTAAACGAAAAGTGCTTCGGTGGATAAGGAAATTGTATTAATAGAATACAGTATGACGTGAAACTTATGGAAGACATGTGCTATCTATCCATCGATGATATAATTAACAAATTTTGCGAGAGTGACAACGGTCGAGTTAGAGTTCTTAAAATCATTAAGTCAAGTGTGATTAAAGTGAACACTCAATTTCGAGATGCGATTTCAGTTATTAAAAGATGCTGTAATTTCAAGATTTCTAGCAATTGGAGACTTGTACAAGCCTGCAATAGGCCTACCTTTTTCGAGTGTCAAAACAATCATTTTAGATAACAATTCCAGATGTTTTTAACGCTTTGAAAGAATGGGTAACGATAAGAAAATAATATCCTTTAATTTTAAAGTTTTTGCTATTCAATTTTCTGGTGCCAATCTTACAGAGAACTTACTTCTTATTTAAGTAAAATGTATTTACTTAATCATGTCATTTGGCGATTCTATAGATTCGTAGATTGGAGTTTAAAGTGATGGTTGTGGTGGTAATGGAGGTGATACCATTGGAATCTGATAAGGCTGCATATTTAATATTCCACAAAAAAATCTTGGGCACCATACAATTGTAAAAAAAGGCAACACTTTTAGTTATCCATGGTAGCAAAATGTTGCCAATCTTACAGAGAACTTACTTCTTATTTAAGTAAAATGTATTTACTTAATCATGTCATTTGGCGATTCTATAGATTCGTAGATTGGAGTTTAAAGTGATGGTTGTGGTGGTAATGGAGGTGATACCATTGGAATCTGATAAGGCTGCATATTTAATATTCCACAAAAAAATCTTGGGCACCATACAATTGTAAAAAAGGCAACACTTTTAGTTATCCATGGTAGCAAAATGTTGTGCCGCGCGAGCCAACTCGAACAAAGACACTCCCGCCTCAAATGCACGCGAGTTAAGGTAGTGGGGGGGGGGGGCTTTGCGGCGCGTCTAAATACTGACAGAGAATGGCGCGTTCACCGTTTTAAAGCTTAGAATTTCAATTGAGTTGTTTGGTATTTCTTATGTTTCAACGTTACATAACGCAGTAACATTAAATTAAATTCTGAACCTATGGTGACATATCCCAAAGATGGAACGATTAGATGCTGCACACTGTATTCCTTCCTCCATGCATACTTCGCTCTAAACACAATACAGTGTCTCTGACAATAGCCTTTAAATATAGCAATAAAATCACTTTACAATTGTAAATATTTTGCACGCTAAACAAAACTTGAAATATTATTTCCATTAATTCAGAATATTCAGTTTTTAAACGGCATAAATGGCCTTATTGAATGCCAGAAATTTATAAGGAAAAAATAACTTAGATTTTCTTTGATCACAATATCTGTCAGCACAACTACAATGTCTCTGGCTATCGTCTTTGTCGTTCTGCTTACAATAAAATGGCACTGCAGTTTTTAACTCACTGAAGCAAATCTGAAGTAAATAGTTTTTTTTAAAAAATATTTTGCTTAGTTCTGAATACTTGATATACAATTCTGAATACCTGATATTCAACTGTACAGGTATGGAATATATTTTAATTTTGAGCATCAATGCCAAATGAAGTAGCATTATGAGAAAATGTTTAGCGCCAACGGCAGTCAGCATAATAAGACATATCTAATGTTTGATACTGTGAAAACACGGTCAAAGTCGATTCAACAGTTTTCAGGTAATGCTAGATTATTTGTAAAACAAACGCGTCGTAACGTCTTAAGGCATACATTAAATTTTAACTTTGACGCCAAGCTTTCAAATTCTGAAAATCCATTCAAAATCTGTATTTTCTGCGTGGTGCCGGAATAAATAGACACATTCCAGATACATTATTATATAAGTGGTACGTATTAATGAGTGTACGGTCCATGCTTCGATTTTCAAGCTATGTAACACAGTGACAGAGACGGTGCGTCTTTTGTTTTGGAGACGGATATATTTGTGGACGAGGCAGTGAGTGTTTAGAATCAGCTTGCTGTGGTCTGGACTGTAACTGGACAGGGTGGCCGTTGGCCACCCTCCCGCATTCCAGAGAGATAACGGGGGGTAGGACATTAATAATGTATGCCTTCTCTATATTCCTTTGATGTTAATGCATTCATGTTTCAATGATTTATGTCACAAGGATAGTAGTTGCAAATCAGGCAATATAAAATAAATTAATTGTGATACTATTCAGTGGTAATTTGAAGGCAAAATAAATATGTTTATGACAATAATTGCTCCTCCAGTTGGTCATTCAAAAGTGATAATTTATATTGATCTTGATAAAATTATATTTGAATTTAATCTTTGTGAATCCCTGGTTAGTGATGAACGAATTCTTGAAAGGTATAAGTTTCATTTGACAAGAAACGGCACACTTCAGAAGTTAGGTTTAAATGTAACCTGGACTAAAATGAAAACTGACATTTCGTCTCAGAGCATCAAAACCACCCCATTCTTAGAACTTTGCTCCAAAATCACCGTTTAGTTTAGTACAGCAAATGACAGGTACGAAATCAATGAAGTTTGGTAGACATGAATCTTTTCGAATGAATAAAAATACTGTATGAGTAAAAATCAACTTCAACCCACTCATTTTTTGGTAGGGTGCTGGTGAATCTATAAACGAATGGCGAGAATTGTATGTAAATTGGTAGAGCAGCTCATTGCGTAAAAAAAAAAAAAAGTGTATGGTAAATCAACTAACTAGACCGAGCAACGCCGGGAACTCTGCTACTTAATTATATTTTCTACTTTACTAGGAGTCGGTACGATGCAGCAGGCGTTTAGGCGTAAGGGAAGAATAGGAAGAAACGGGTTTTGCTGCTAGGTAGTAGCCATGGGAGACGTGTAGGCCCTCATATGCACAATCAGTTAGGCACAGGTTACCAGGTCACAAGTTGTTTCAAACCTAGTGCAACATTAGATCAGGTAATAGAGGATATGGGGTCACTTTGTGGGAGTTTCACTAAGGATGATAGAGTAGTGATAGTGGGAGGTGCGGGGAATAGTATTGATAGAAACGCGAGATGTAGTATAGAGAGTGACCTGAGGAAGGTGGTCGCCAGACATAAACCCAATCATACATATCTGACACATGAATGAAAGTATACAATGTCCTGCACCGGCAACACTTTCGCAGTTATAGACGGCTGAAGAAGAAGCATAGATGAATATTTTAATCTGTCGATTTCTGACAACATGTTGAGTCAATGCCACTTCGGATTCCTGTCTGAGAACAGACAGTAATGGCTTCCAGGCGTCATTGATCCACAGTCACGTGTCTATTTTAATGGTACTGTATTCATTACTATTTCAATGACTTTTTTGACTAACAATTCCCAGAATAACGAGCAGTTCATAGTTACGAAGTCTATTTTGTGTCCATTTCAGTTGAAGTGTTCGTCGACGACAGACTTCTCCCTTCGAAATAGGCGGATGTTACGATCATGATTCGCCAATGCGAGCTTTGATGATATATATTGTCTGATCAACATAAATCTTACCACACTCGCATGGAATACTGCAAACTCTCGACCTCTTTAAACCAAAATCATCCTTCACTGAGCGGAGCCAGTCACAAATTTTGGCAGGTGGAGGGAATATTCGGTTAATTCCGTGTCAGGAAGTATTTTGCCTATTTTTGCCGAGGTTTTATCCGAATACTGGATGAAGGAGAAAGCCTTTGGTTGATATTATGGCCCTACTGGACATTTTGGTGCCGTCTGCCGAAGCGCCGACTCAAACAAGTGATCAGGTTACCTGTCAATTTTGAAGGTAAGTCCAAAATATTCAAATTCCGCCTGGAGACTATCAGAGTCGTAAATTTCTCTCGCCCTCTGCACCAGCATATACGACAAGGTGTTTGTACTAGCGGAGTTGTTGAAACTGCTGGCATGTGAGCAACATTACGAGTGTGTGTGTGTTTTCGGTAAACACTGTGTGAAAAGGTTAACTCGGTTTCGTGGGATAAGAATATCGAGGAAGGCAAGCTGCCTTTCTTTTCTAATTCCATTATGAATAGAATGTTGGATGAATTAAGGTCAGATGATGCACAACTGTTAAAGAACGTGTCGTTCTCGTATAGATAGAAATTCTTTAGAATAGAATCCTCAATTGGTTTCTCCTCGAAAGTCTCTATGAACACATTGGTAATCACAGGCGACAATGGTAACCTCCATTGCAATACCGTCCGCCTGTTCATACAATATCTCATATACGTGTAATGTATGCAAGTAAGAACAAGCTCGAAGAATTCTGCAATGTTATGATAAAAAAAAGAGGGCGCAACAGCTGTAGACTTTTTCACAAAGTAACCCAGGTGAACAACGAGATATCAAAACTGACCACGATATCAGTGTCAGCCGCAAACTCTGAAGCATGTTTACAAATTAGACCGCGTTCCTCACATAGTTGGAACAATTTCCAAAATATGGGTTAAGCAATCCTGTCGCGAACTTAGCCTCAATATATGTAGTAGCAACTACACTTGATAGGAATGCATAATTCCATCCTCCTGCCTAAATTTGCGCCTGGTTCCGCCCGGTGAAGGGTGATTTGGGTTTAAAGACGGCGGATGTTTACAGTATACCACGCGAGTGTGGTAAGATTTATATTGGTCAGAAAATCTGTGAACGCGAACGTAACATCCGGCTGTTTCGATTGGGTCAACATACCATCGCCGTCAATGAAAATGGACATAAGATTGACTTCGGAAATATGAAAGTGTTGAACAGATGTTCGTTCTTCTGCGAATCGGTCATCAAAGAAATCATAGTAATCCTGCTGAATAGCGGCACTATTAATACAGACACGGGGCTGTGGCTCAGTGATGCCTGGAAACAGTCACTGACTATTCTTAGACTACAAAATGGCAACCGAAGGGATAGAGAGGGACCGCCGAAAAACAAACCCCAGCAATACTCTCTTAAAAGTTGTAGTGTAATGCGACCCAGCAGACGGTCGATAGGCTGCGACAGGCAGGGAGCGCAAAAGTGAGCCGCATTCAGCGTGGCCCCTGTGACGGACGCGATATTAAATCCCAGCCTGCAATATCGATGAAGGGATGTGGAAAGATAGGGACGAGAACAGCATTGAAGTTCTGGTTATCGCAGCAGGTGCCTGGGATCTTAAAGGTGACGGAAGAGCACGCTATTGGAATATGGTGTTTCAACATCATCGGCGAACACACGAAGATTGTATATCATAGTCGAACTTGGCGAAATACATCTTAACTGTCAGATTTTTAATGTTGCCTAGTTAGTAATAAATACAAATTTCGAAGTTAAAATTTCTCAATTCTTTTTAATTCAAAAAAAGTGATGAAAAAGGGCAAAATAAGATTACAAGTTTTCTACAGAGTTTTTACTACCACATTCACCTGCCTCAGATCTGTGTATGGCCATTTCTATCAACCCGTGATAATGAACCAAAGCCGCTCCTATGACGAATAGATGAAAAATTTGATGGCTCTGGAACCATATGTCGCACCTCCCTGGGAAGAAACGCTCTGGAATCCTAAGAGCATAAATAAACGCTCCTGCTATGTATAAAACACCCATAAGAACCAGCCATCCGAGTGAAAAGTGGTACATTGCTTTGTGCCATCCTTCAGATAATGCGTAGTGAAAGGCAGGAATGGCTCCGCTCAAGCCGAATGCCATAAACAACCCGGCTCTTATCGGCCTGTACTGAGCTTCGCCAAAGCGATCAAAGAGGGAGACTATAATTGACAAAAGCCCCAGAATGATCGTGGCACTTAGATAGAGGACTCTGAGTCGCTCGCGGCAGTAGAAGCCGTAGTGCAGGCATGGAATAACAGATCCTATGATGAGCACAGCGATGCCGCAGTAGTCGAGCTTGGCGAATAACTTGGCGACCCTTTCCGAGTGGCACTGGACGGCGTGGCTCACGGTGGACATACCGAGGCAGAACACGGCGCATGCGAAGAAGACTCCGAAGACCAGTTTATCCTCCAGCCCGATTTGCTTAGGAGGCCGGGTGAGGAACTGGATGGCTATGATGGTGAACGCCAGTGCCCCAAGTAGGTGGGACCAGATATTTCCTGTCTCACTGTGCAGGCGGAAGACGCTGGCGAAACACTCGTAGAAACTGGGCATAGGAGGCCGGTGTCCGGAGAGCAAGAAGTCGTTGTCCTGCATCCACTCAGGCAGATTGTGAAAGTGGCAGAGCTGCCACCGGCGCCATGGCTTGAACCGCAACTCTCCACGCTTCTCAGGCCCTTCCTGTCACAAGTTAAGAAAAATTAGAGATTAAACCTTCTCACCAACCCTGGCATATTGTACAGTATGTGCCTACGGGATATCTACCAAATTAGTTTCCATTCCAAAATAAACAACGATTAAAATTCCGGAGAATCGTAGAATATTGTTTATACGAGTGTTTTAATGAGCATTATGCACGTTATATTAAAATCTTTTCGAAGCTAAAAGATTTCTTTTTCGGGATAGTTGGTTAAGAAGTCTGGAACGGCTCCATTTCTCATTTTCTACTAAAGCGCAGCAGCCGCTAAGCGAGAATCTGAAAAAGCCATCTAAATGGCTATCACTAGATGAAAATTGAGAAAGAGTAGGAGTGGTCCTCTTCTTTCCTGCCACCCTTCCACCCACGTTAGGAAGAATTAGACCACAATTAAAGTCCTTCTATAGAAGATAATAAGGAAGGGGCTAAATTAAAATTTTAGATAGTAATGGTATTTACCAGCAATGGTATAAGTAACTGAAAAGTGATAGCAACAACGAGAAACGCAATATGAATTCAAAGTACAAGGATGAGATATCTAAGACACGTGATAGAATATACTAACCACAATAATGAAAAATAATTAAGAAATAAGGGACAATAGGGAATAAGCATGCAATTCAAATATACGATTAGTATTTTTTAAAGCTTTATTATAGAATAATTACAGCTAAATCATTTCTTCCTATTTATTTGCTTTTATGTATTGATTTTTATTAATTAAAAGTGTTAAACATACAAGGGAAATTTAACTTCGCAAAACGCAAAGCTATTGGTCGAATCGAATCGCGACGTCAAAGTACACTACATAGTTACTGGGTGTTTGTATTATTTTGTAATTGTGTTTACGTTTTATCGTAATTTATCAGCATAATTAGTAAAATATAACATTTTTGCGAGAATACCCTTACAATAAATAATAAATGGAAAATAATCTCCCAGAAAACATGTCTTCATGATGAGAACGTATTTTGTATCAGATCCGGATTTTACAGTCGTTGACGTCGGAGGAGTGAAAACTGCAAGATAATTAAATGTTAGATATTTGAATTATTAATTATTTTACGCTTTTAGTGCATCAGTTACATATCAGTCACATATTAGAAACAACTAATGTGAATCACGCTGGGGTAACCGACAATGAAATTATTGGCAATGAGAAATATGCATCTAATTCAAACATAGGTCTAGTATATTTAAAACAAATGACGTTTCCTACAATACAGCGTAATTTTCTTCTAGAAAATCATTTTTTAGAAATGAAGTCTTCACTGGTGTTCCGCCGGATTGCGTTTTCATAACACAATCCGGCAGTACACCCGTAAAAACTTCATTACAATCATTATCTTATATCTTTAAACGAGCAATTCTTGTATATATATATATATTTCGGATCTCGGAAACGGCTATGACGATTTGGATGAAATTTGATATTTAGATAATGTTTTGACTTTTAAGATTACCTAAATAGTTGTCTTCCCTACAAAAAAGCGAGTTTGCAAAATACAAACAATTTTTTCACTTGATATCTCGAAAACGGCACTAGCGCCATCTCGTAGACAATTCAGGTACCAGAAAGCCTACAAATAGATTCTCTCTGATTTCAAAGAATAGTTAAACGAACAGTTCTTGTATACTGGCTGAGGCGTGGAAATAGTAACATTGCAAGTTTAATAGTAAAACATTTAAAAAGGAAGATAATTAAAAATTTATGATTGGTTTTGTCAGAGGTGATAAACTTCTTTGAAAATAATATAACCGGTACCAGTTATAAAGTAATCACCGTTTACTTTTTGACTATAAAAAGTGGTTGTTAGTTTGTCATTAAATACTACCACGCGAGGTATGAGCATAGTTTTAGCGGAGTGAATTGATTTAGCACTGATGATGTTCTATCATTACCGTGACGTCATAATCTGATGATGAATTCTTATAGAACGCGACGAAACATATCGAAAATAAAGAATAAATGTTCTTGATATCTCGCTTGGGTTACGAGATATAGCATGTCAAAAATCAGTTATAGGTATAGTTCCTTGTGCTTTTGGCGACGTTTCTTCTGGTCCATGCTGTATTTAAACCTAACAACAACCATTTGGAACAAAATAAAACATTAAAAGTACATTTCCACCGTATCGACATAGTGCTTTTGGTGGATTCTTTTTCTGGTCCAGGTCGGATCTAATCCTAACCTCTTCACTTGAGGTATCAGAAAAATAAATTCTTTATTTTCGATTTTTCTCGACGAGTTTCATACGAATTCTTCATCAAACTTGGCTGTGACGAAATTTATCTTCTGGTCCAGGTCGCATTTCAACCAACCACGTCAATTTTGCGATATGATATCTCGAGAACTAAGCGAGATATATAAATTTAAAAATATTTTGTACTTTAAATTTTTCTCGTCGAGGTACATAAGAATCCATCATCAAGGGTTTTCGTAAAATGCCCTGAATTAACACAAATCTCGCAGCGTTAATCAATCCCTGACTGGCATTAAGATTTCTGTTTAACATAATAATAGCATTTTTCTTTGAAAGCAATTTATGAGGCGGTCTCGCAAATGGATCTAACGATTTGGATGAAATTTCATATGTAGATAACGTTTTGCTATTCAAGTTTTTAACACGATTAAAAAAAAAAAAAAAAAAAAAAAAAAAAAATCGTTGCAATTTTTGTATTTGGTTTCTCGAAAACGGCTCTAACCTCATTACGTAGAAGGTTCAGGTACCAGTAAGCCTAATGATGTTAGTGAAGTTTCTCTTTGGTTAACTGTGCACCTCAAAACGCCTAGGAAGTCTTCAAGCCTTTTACTTTAATCACACTTTACTCGAAATCTTGCATATTAAATAGAAATCGAAAGATGCCGAGCGAAGATCGGTCACCCAGGTACTTATTATTAATTTAATGCGATGGAGCCAACAATCCGGTGGCAATTTCCCTAGTCATCTAATAACCCATTATATATATATATATATATATATATATATATATATATATAATATAAAAATGAATCGCAAAATGTGTTGGTAAGCGCATAACTCAACAACGCCTGGACCAATTTGGCCAATTTTTTTTTTTTTTTTAAATGTTCGTTGCAGTTCAAGGATGGTTTTTTACGGCGAGAAAAATTCGGAAAAACCCTTAAAACAGCCCTTTTCTTTTCCCTCAATCAAAACAAAACAAAGGCGCGTTAGGATTATCTTTGGTATGACTTCAAGTTGATTAGGCTCTATGGATATTAAACTATGCCTGCGTGTGATCAGCGAAAATAATATCACTAACGTAAGTGTATTATCATTATTTCCTCCGTGCGTGAATTTTCTTGGTTGCTTTAAAATTTTCGCTTCTCTCGAAAACCAATTGTGTGTTTATTTGTTCAGTGTGTTTACATTTACACCCATGCCGCCTACCACGATAGATTCGACTGTGAAAATAGAATTCATCAGTTTAGAAGGATGCAATATTAAGAATCCTTAAAAAGCAAAATCGATTGCTGGTATTTCAGTTAATAAGCGATATGCATTATCGTCTGACGATCGAGCCACACTTTTCCTATTATTTTAAGAATGTTGTGGTAAGCCTTGTAGTGATGGGTTTCATTCGTTTTAAACTATGTTCAGGTAGAATTCACGATGGTTGAATTGGCTACGAGTAATAATACTTTCTAACTTTTAAAATCTTCTATATAAATAAAAATGAATCGCCAAATGTGATGCTAAGTGCAAAACACGAGAACGGTTCGACCAATTAGACTAATTTTTTTTCCCCTTCATATTTTCGTTAATCCACAAGGAAGGTTCTTATGGAGATAAAAAACGTAAAAATTGCAAAGAAAATAGTAAAATCAACACCTTTCATTTCCCATACAAACCAGCCAATCAAAACAAAACAAAGGCGTGTCAGGATTAGCTCTGGTATGCCTTCAAGTAGATTAGACTGTATGGATGTTAATAATCTATGCATGCCCAAAATAAAGTTCGAAGGGAAAAAAATGTTTGCGTGTCATCAACGAAAATAATATTACTACCAGTCAATCAAAACAAAACAAAGGCGCTTTATGATTATCTTTGGAATTGAATAATGATCGATCTGAAGAAATGTTTTCAAAACAACCCATTGGCATTGGTAATGACAAAATCCCTGTACACGTTTTGACTGTCTGCATTACATCTCCTGTCGATTTTTTGGTTGAACGACCGAAATATATTACAGAGACAAAAACACTGACGTAAATTAAATAAATTTCGAAATTCAAAATGAAATTGCCGGTGAATTAAGCACATGATTATCTTTGGAATTGAATAATGATCGATCTGAAGAAATGTTTTCAAAACAACCCATTGGCATTGGTAATGACAAAATCCCTGTACACGTTTTGACTGTCTGCATTACATCTCCTGTCGATTTTTTGGTTTGAACGACCGAAATATATTACAGAGACAAAAACACTGACGTAAATTAAATAAATTTCGAAATTCAAAATGAAATTGCCGGTGAATTAAGCACATACAAATCAGTTAATTGCGCAACTAACCAAGATGATGTCGTCAACTATCCACCAGAATTTTTGAACTCACTGGATTTGCCAGGATTGCTGCCTCATAATCTTCAATTAAAAGTAGGATCGGTGGTCATAATGCTGCGAAATATCAACCAACCGCGTCTTTTTAATGGCACACGGCTTACAGTGAAAAAATTACTGAACAATGTGATCGAAGCAACCATTCCAAAGGGAAAATATAAGGGAGAAGATGTGTTGATACCTCGTATTCCAATGGTACCAACTGACGTACCATTTGAATTTAAACGACTGCAATTTCCAGTGCGGTTTGCTTTCGCTATGACCATAAATAAATCCCAGGGTCAGTCTTTGAGTGTTTGCGGCATTAATCTTGAAAACCCATGCTTCTCTCATGGACAGTTGTATGTTACCTTCTCCCGCCTTGGAAAGGTGTCAGCTTTATTTGTTTACGCGCCAGATAACCAAACAAAAAATATCGTGTACCACAAATGATTACAATAAAAATATCATCACATTATTACTAACGTCTTGCAGTGTATGAAATAGAAAACTTATTTTTGTTAGTAATCGATGTTTATTATTGAGACATTAAATCATGTGATCACTCTGTAATACGTTTTATTTATTTATTTTTTCTATTGGACTACGATAGGACAATAACTTTTGACAGAAAGAAGTCTGTCGGGGCAGCTAGTATATATATATATATATATTTCCCTAGTAATCTAATTACCCATTATATATATATATTTTATAATTGGAATGTTAAATTCCTCCCCCATTTCCTATTCTGTTTTACAAATTTTAATTTTAAATTCCTTAAGCGTTTTTGGAAAATTATTCATCAGTACACTTGTTAATTTGTTACAATCCCTGACACACTTACCAACAAAAAAAAAAAAAAAATCCCGCTTCCTTATGAATGAAATCGAGCGCAAGCTTGTGGTCTTGGTCGACTTTCGCTTTCCGTGCACTATTACTAATTCTTTGACCAATATCCCTCCAAGCCCCATCATTAACATATGGCCTGTTTATACGTCAGGGAAGTCTCCATTCTTACATTATTTGTTTATTTTTTGTGTGTTTTCAAATGAAAAAGGTATTTATTTTTAAATTTATTTCATTTTCATCGTTTCTAAACTTATATGACGTCAAGAAATATTTTAATCCAAAAACGTAACATTGAGAAGATGGATTCATTCTTTTTCATTTCCGTGAAGTGGCAGAGTGTAAATTGTTGAAAATAAAGTACGTGACGAAAACAGATTCGCTTGCTAACCAAATCTGAATGGCTATTGGCGAGGCATTTTAGGAATTCATTGTAAATATATTGGTAGAAAATTCATTTGTTGTATCTGTTAGAAGTAATGTGATTTGTTTCAAAGTTGAAATAAAATAAAAAATTAATACTTAACAATTTATGCAGATAAAAATATCTGATTCTGCGGGGATTTAAACCGGCGTTAAAAAATTGGTGACGGACACCTTACCGCATACACCACGCTGATTCTAGTTTATTTATTTTGTAATTAAAATAATGTTTTTCTTTTTGGTAGGTGCATTTGAAGAAACGAATGTACCACAGACATATCATTATCAACCAGTTCAATCATTAAATAATTGTGACCTCTGACAGTCATGAATTCAACATATTTTCAGGAGATTGAAATCCGTTGTTAAAATGTTTGATGGTCTCCTTTGTGGGCTTCAAAAGGTTCATAGTTGCTTTGGATTATGCTTGAATAAGAAACGATTTGAAAAACATCTTTTAAACTTTTGTAAACTAAGTTATGATTAGAGTTTGAATAGGTAACGAATTGTTATGTTTTGTATTATAACAAATTCAACATAATATTAAACATTATGTACTTACAATAAAATTATCTTCACGACAATATAAACAACTAGTTGAAGATTCTTTACATCTTCTCATAGCTGTATACCACTTTTTTCTAACATTCGAATCTCGAGGGACATAAAAATACACTTTTTCAGATGCATTCCTTATCGTATTTTTGCACATATGTACAATACAGTATTTCTAAAATGGTTTTCGATTTCCTTCCGTATAGAAATTAGTTATAAAACAAAACTTTTGAGACATAACACTCCAAAATATACAATACGTTAATGTATCCTGTTACAATGACGTCACAGTACAGCAAACCAAACTGGCGGCTTTTAAATCGTCGGATTGCAGTTTTAAAATATTTATTATTTTAATTTTTAATATTTTCATGAATATTATATTTTTCGGTTATATAATAGTGTAAATAATTGATTTAAAATATAAAAATAATACATGCATATACCCTATTATAACTTCCTAATCAAAGAATAAAAGAATTAAACATGAAGTGTGTAGGTAGCAACTAAGAAATAAGAGCTAAACCATTGACGGTATTCTATTTTATCAAAAGTTTAATGCTTGTAAACTATTGTTCTTTTACTGTAAACATTTGTCAACATGTTTGTTATGATAATCATTTCTGCTGAACTTCGAATGAATAACATTGCATGAATTATCGACTTGTAATTAAATATACTTAATTCCAGGTAAGTGGATAATGAGGATTATGAAACTGCTTTTAAGCACTGAAAAGAAAATATGATAGGGAACTTGGTCAAATGAACACGTAAAAAACACAAACACAATATTTTTGGCAATAACCTTAGTCATGTAAGAGTTGAGACATATGACAGGGGAAAAGTGTATTTAGATCTGCACATGAATGCAGCAAAGATGAAACACGCGGGAGGGTGGGGATTGAACGGGAGGTTGGTGATTCACAATTATCGTTGGGAAACTTTCTCCCCCCACCAACGATTCAATTCCCACTTGCCCCCGTGTGTCATATTTGGTTTATAGATATGCTCACATCTTTCCCCCTGTTATATGTCTCACTTCATATATGATTAAGGTTATTAACCAAACTTTTGAGAATTTTGTGTGCGTTTTTTACATGTTTGTATGGCCCTCTGCCTTCTTCTGTGGTAAGTGACTGGCTATTTTCCCCATCCTATCTTATTTTTAATTCCAGGTATGTTTTACTACAAAACACATAATTGAAGAGTTTTTTTTTTGGGTGAGGCTAAAGAATTATAGGATCTGATCTGCTTGCAAAGATAGAATGTAGCTGGATATAAATGCAAAATGTTTTTAAGTAGAAGACAAACTTTTCTGCAATTCTTTCATGTCTTATTTCGAGCTATTGAATTAATTTTTAAAATCAACTATTTAATTAAAGGGATATTGAAGGTGGGATTTGTATATGACATAATGCTGTATAGTAAAATTACAGTGAGAAAGGATAGTGAGCAAATGCAAAGGGATCTAGATAGGATATATAGCTGGGTGGATGAGAATGTAGTAAAGATAAATACTATGAAGTATCAACTTATTAGATACACAGGTGGGAAAACAAAGGTTTCTTTGATTATTTAGTGGAAAGGAAATTGTTTGTTGAATTATAAGATGCAAAAGTCTAGAAATATCGGTTGACAATAAGCTGAATGGGGCAGGGCACATTGGAGGGGGATATGCTAAGGGTTCTCAGTTTTCTACCTTTTGGAGAGGATAATTAGAGTATGTACCGGGGAAGTAATAGTGATGGGTCACAAAACTTTGTTCAGGACCCTTGATACAGTATTATGGGATGATATGTGATCGACGTTATGGGTATCAAATGTAGAAGTTGGAGAGGGTGTAAAGGAAAGCAGTGAGATACATATATGGAAATTATCAAAGGATGCATTCAATAACTCAATTTTGGATTGTGGTTTTTTTTTTTTTTTTTTTTTTTTAATTGTATTTACGTCTCTCAACAGCGAGGTCTTTAGAGACGGGAAAGGATGGGGGGCAAGGATGGGGGCAAGGAATGGGAAGGAATTCGGCCATGGCCTTTTTGAAGGAAGCATCCCGGCATTTGCCTGGAGTGATTTGGGAAACCATGGAAAACCCAAATCTGGATGCCCGGACGGGGATCGAACCGCCGTCCTCCCGAATGCGAGGCGAGAACGCTATCCGTTACACCGCCACGCTCGGTTGGATTGTGGGTTATTGCAGGTTAGAAAGTAGGTAAAAAGAATTGTGAGCATATACATAGCACATGATTATGAGACTTTATAAATGTTGATGAAAGGCTTAGAAGCACAGTTGGAAGGGATGACAGGAGCATGATAATAAATTAGCAGTTGATTTCAGGCTTAATGGAGTAAGAAACTTTTCGTTTGTAGGTAGGGAAGTAAGGGACTCGAAAAGATAATCTAAGGAGGTAATAACAAATATACCTCTGACTGTGAAAGAATTTATGGTAAAAGTACTGTTTAACGGTTAGGAGCTATGTGGGGAAGTCGCCACCGAACATGGGCCTCATGTCAGTTTATAACAACAATACTATTCATACATGTTCCTGGATTTTCCTTTCGCCCACCTCAAATCTTCTAGGATGTTTCTTTTCTCCCCAAATTCCCCTTCAATAATCTGTTTTTCTTTTCTAAAAAAAATGTCGTGTTCGTATCATTTAATGAATTTAGAGTTCTCTTCTAACATGTGAATATTTTTAATTCTTGCAAAACCTTATTAATTTCTGTCATATATTCAAGAACTGGAGTATTTAAATATATTTTTCCACAATCAAAGCCCGAATTTATAGCTTTTTTACCTTATTTCTGAGTTAATTAATGGTGTTTCCTTCATGTATAGTGAATTATTTTATTTCATTGGGATGGAGCACACGCTCTTGCGGCAATGCCCTTATCATCTAATTACTTTTTTATTTAACTAATTGGTACCCACGACTGCGTTCGTGTTTGTAAAGAATTTGGATTGACAGCTACCGACATCTAACCACCATACTGCACGATGGGAGAATCGATGCTATTACCACACACAAACGCCAGTCATCTGCGACATGTAGTTCAGACAGCAAAGTAAAATATACGGACACACGTGTCTTTGGTCGAAATACCAAAATATCCTTGATCGACCAATTTCAACCACGATATCTCCCACACTCTCAAAGTTACCGAAATTCGGCCAACGTTGTGATCGACGGGTAACTCTGTGCTACTGCCACACACAAACACCAGTGATCTGCGCTAGATAGTTTTGGCTGAAAAGTGATACACCATGACACATAATTATGTTTTTGGTAGAAATATGAAAGTGCTGCAGGTCGACCACTTTCAACCACCGTATCTCCCACACCCCCATAGATACCGACATATAACAACCATAGTACACGATAGGAGACACGATACCAATACCACACACAAACACCATTGGTCTATGCTATGTAGTTGTGCCAGCAGAGTGACATATTCGGAGACACATGTCTTTGGCTGAAATACGAAAATGCCCTGCATCAACCACTTTTAACCATCATATCTCCCACATACCCACAGCTATCGACATTCGGCCAACATTTTGCACGACAGGAAACTCCATGCTACTTCCACATACAAAGACCTGTGATTTGTGTTAGGTAGTGGTGGCTGAAAAGTGAAATATAGGAAAACTCGCGTCTATTTATATATGTATATAATTCGATATAATAATTTTAAATCCCTTCAGCGTTTTTGGTAAATTATTCATCAATTCATTTGGTAATTTGTTCCAATCCTTGACACCTTTACACATAAAAGAAAATTTTCGCACTCCAATATGTATGTAATCTAGTGCCAGCTTGTGGTCATGGTCATTTTTCCTATTCCATGCACTCGTTCTTCGACCAATATACTTCCAATCACCACCACCAACATATGCCTTGAACATTCCCAGCACTCTCTTCACCTTCTTCCAGTCCTCCAATCATTCCCAATCCAGCTCCTTTATCATATCAGATACCGACTGGATCCTGTGGTAATTTTCACAAACAAATCTAGCTGCTCTTCTTTGCACGCTGTCGAACTCCTGTATTTGAGGCATCATAGAGACTCGCTGAAACCGATGTATTGCGGTGATCGCAGTTTTCTGACAACGCATTTTACTAAAGATGATACTATCCTTTGACCTGCTGATAATCAGGGCTCATTCTGATTTTGTTTACAGTGTTTTTAGCACGTTCAGTTATGCTATTCTGATTATTTTCAATAATACGCTAAACAGGGACACTTTGGGTTGATGACTGAGCGGCAATACCATAATTTTTCTGTCATAGAGAAAAACTATTTTTTGTATATTCTGATCATTTACAGTCCTGAATCTTGTTTCTTCACTCTCATTGGCCCCCTTTTCTGATCTGCTAAACGGTACTGGCTCTCCAAAATACCTACGTTAATTTCTTGACCTTGATTTTAATACCCTAGCCACCGCCATCTTTGATGTTTGTGAGAGCCGTCTAGTCTTTAATATATTCGAATTGGCGCAAGGAGCGGGAAGGCATTTCGCAATAGTCTTTTGTAGGTATATGTTTGGAGTGTTTTCTGAAAACAAAATGATCGGACCGAGTATCGAGTCCACGTCCTACATCTGTAATCCAGTATTCTCAGCTATCTCCCTCAGTAATATCTTCTACTATAAAAGCCAGAGAATATATAAATTTCTACACAGTGCTTTGTTAACGGTTATCTCGCGGACTAGGAAAATAAAATAATTTTATCATCGAAACATCTCTTACTACATTCTAAGTATGGAATTTTAGTAAGTATGGTAAGCATGGGCGCCGGCATGATTACTTTAAGGGAGGTGCATCTATTTTTCTGTACATTATATATAACACTTATGAACTATGGATGCTGATTTTTTTAAAAACTTATTTAAATTCAATGGAGCACATGCTCCAGTGGCAATTTCCCTACACACCCAACTTTCCCCTATCCTGCACCCACCTACATTTGCCCTCTACAAATTTTAACTTTAAATTTTTTAACATTTTCGGTAACTTATTCATCATTCCCCTTGGTAACTCATTCCAATCCCTGACACCCTTACCTATTGCCTGAAATCGAGTGCCAGCTTGTGGTCATGGTCATCTTTTCCTTTCCATGAACTACTTTCCATACCTACTGCAATATCTTTCCATGCCTCATCGCCAGTATACGCCCTGTACACTCCCATTACTCTCCTCAGCCTCCTCCTGTATTGCAATGTATCCCATTCCAGCTCCTTCATCATATCTGTCACTGATTGCATTCTACGATAATTTCCAGAAACAAATCTAGCAGCCCTTCTTTGCACCTTCTCCAACTCCTGTATTTGATACTCTAAATGTGGGTCCCATACTACACTACCATATTCGATCAATGGTCTGACCAAAGTTTTGTAACCCAATTCCTTTACTTCTCTCGTGCATCCCCTCATCACTCTCTCCAACAAGTGCAGGATATTGAAACCTTTTCCTACCACCTGTCCAATATGTCCTGCCCAGTTAATCTTGTTATCAAACGTAATGCCAAGATATTTACATTTCAAGTCTTCAGCAAGCAATTCTTTCCCCACCTTATATTCATAATTAACCTTTTATTGTTTATTTGTGTATCTAATTAGCTTACTCTTCTTTGCATTTATCTTCATCCCATGTTTACCAACCCAACTAGATATCCTGTCCAGATCACCCTGCAATTGGTTACAGTCCTCTATCGTTTTTATCCTTTTATAGAGCATTATGTCATTTGCAAACAATCTAATTTCAGATAGTAAACAATCAACACAATTATTCATTAGAATAATGAATAGCAATGGTCCCAATAGGCTTCCCTGCGGCACTCCCATTTTTACTTCCACTTCCTTTGATACCGCATTTCCTACCCTAACTTTCTGTTTTCTACCTTTTAAAAATTCTTCTACCCAGCAAATCACTTTATCATCCACTCCAATAGTTTTTACCTTATTTACTACCATTTTGTGGCTTACTCTGTCAAACGCCTTTGAAAGATCTAGTGCTACACTATCAATTTGGCCTCCCTTGTCCATTTCATCTGAAATATCTTGCATATATCCTACCAACTGAGATTCGCATGAATATCCTTGCCTGAACCCATGTTGCCTACTTGAAAATCACTTACATTCCTCACATATATTTCTGATGTGGTTGCATATCATACTTTCCATTATTTACCTACCACTGAAGTCAAACTGACTGGCCTGTAATTTTCGACTCTTACTGACAAGGTGTTGAACAACTTTGGACAACAACCTAGTTATTATTCAAAAAGTGAATTTAATAATAATTTTTTTGTTTCTTAATCTTTTTCTCTGTATTTTCTTTCATAGCAGGGGGGGGTGCAAGTGCACACCTTGCACCCCCCCCCTCCCGGCGCCCATGATGGTAACTGAACTAGTTACCAGTTTTCAACAAACTGGAGACGTAACCATCAATGAAACTACCAATTCATACTATTCTTTTTTGCTGTTATTGGTTATGGACAAGAGCCCTAGTATTGAAAATGGTAATGTATTTTTGCAGCTCATAGTAACAATTCAACATAGTCAGGAATACTTTTGAACACAGAACCTTGTGAACTGAAAACGAAGTTGCATAAGTTAGAAAGACACCTGAGATATTTACAATTGAGGACAAGATTAGCATTAATTGGTTTCCATAAAATACATGTATGATATGATGGAAAGTCTCATAGCGCTGAATTATGGTGCGTTATCGTAGAGTTTATGATAGAGAATGCAAACCACAGCTTCATTGTACTGGTTATCTTCATTCACTAGGAAGAAGAATATTTTACTCTTTTGATAAAGTTACATCTTTTCAGAAGTAATTGATTTTGTTTTTGTATGACAAGAGTACAGTATTATCACAGCGTTTTCTGACAGTACTTAATTAACATTTATTGCACTTGTTTGAAGAGATCCGTTGGCTAAGTCTGTTATATCACGCCTTCCTAATTTCTCATATTTCAGTATACAATCACAGCATGACATTAATCAGCTTAACTCACCCTGATGACATGTAAATACCGAAGGAAAGAATTGGCAACTCATTTGAAAAGAATGGAAGCCAAGAATCTTTCAGTGATTTCACGGTTCCCTGAGATTCGCACGTGAAGGATCAGTAAGTCATGGAAAACATATCCGCTAGGCAATATATAGTCCTATCAATAGAGCAACTAACTATGAACTGAATGGCTGGTGTTTAAATCACCATTAAGGTAAGGACACATAGGACAGGTGGTAGGAAAAGGTTTCAGAGTTCTGCACTTGTTGGAGAGAGTTATGAGGGGATGTACGAGAGAAGTCAAGGAATTGGGTTACAAAACTTTGGTCAGACCATTGCTCGAATATGGTAGTGTAGTATGGGACCCTCATTTTACGTATCAAATACAGGAGTTGGAGAGGGTGCAAAGAAGGGCTGCTAGATTTGTTTCTGGAAATTATCGCAGAATGCAATCAGTGACGGATATGATAAAGGAGCTGGAATGGGATTCATTGCAAGACAGGAGGAGGATGAGGAGGGTCATGGGAGTGTACAGGGCATATACTGGTGATGAGGCATGGAAAGATATTGCAGTAGGTATGAAAAGTAGTGCATGGAAGGGAAAAGATGACCATGACCACAAGCTGGCACTCGATTTCAGGCACAAGGGTGTAGGAAGATTCTCTTTTTTAGGTAAGGGTGTCAGGGATTGGAATGAGTTACCAAGAGAAACGATGAATAATTTACCGAAAACTTTGAAGGAATTTAAAGAAAAAATTTGTAGAGGGCAAATGTAGGTGGGTGCAGGATAGGGGGAAGATAGCTGTGTAGGGAAATTGCCACCGGAGCCTGTGCTCCATTGCAATTAAATTAAATTAAATAAATTTCTCCACAGAGTTGAATGTGCTGAACGATATCACAGAACCTCTTAGTCTGGTAACAAATGAACACCGGAGGAGTATCACCTAGGCTGGGTCGTTAAGATAACAACGGTACATTCATTCAAATACAGAGATCATGGAAGTGAAGGTGCAACTCTGCGTTAGAAACGCCAAAAATAGGTCTCGAAGTGAGGAAACGAATAATAAACATTGTGGTTGATTTTTAGGACCTTGTTTGTATTTTGATCGGTAGATTCTACTACTATGGAATAGGCAACTTCTATTCTCTACTGCCTGTTTTCAAATGGAAAGCTATCAAATCCTTATTTTATAATTGTTACAACTAGTAAGATATCATTATAATTACTGTAATCACATTTCCAACAAAGCAGTTGTTGCTGCTGATGGATGTGCTCGTGGATGCCTTGCATGCCCCTTCACTGTCATCGCCACCGATCTGTAGGACTTTCGTGGAGACCGAAGGGACGTTGTGAGATGATCCGTGCAATGTCCGCAAGCGGAGTTCCCCTGAAGAAGTCGTTTCCATGGACTTCCGCTGTTCATCAAGTAGGCGGTCTCATACCTCGGTACACTTGAGTTCATGTACTGCTTTCTAGTCAAGTACAGCATGGGTTTAATTCATCTACAAACACTCAAGCAAAGATAATGTGTATCAAGGATACAGTTATGGTTTAAGTCCATTTTGATAGATCATGTGAGTTATGTTTAATTGAAATTGAGTCTATGCTACAGTTGCAATTTATCTACACATCTAATTTTGGATAGTGTTAATTTTTGCTTTAAATTATTCTGTTGTTTGCGGTAAGTTTTCAGCACGTCCCGCGATAAGTTATACCAGTCCCTGACTTCATTATTATAAGTTAAAATGTTTTCATTCCATTTTACCTGAAATGAAGTGATAATTTATAGTTATGTTCATCTCTTCCTTCCCACATAATACTTCTAATACTTTCTCCACTATTAATCCAGGCCACATCACCTCAATAAGACGCCCTACTTATTATTTGCTCATTAATCCTCTTACAATGATTCCTAAACCTTTTCTGTATCATATCAGATCCCAATTTTTCCTAGCGATTCTCACAAACGAAATCTACTTGCCCTCCATTGTTCCTCTTGCAGCTCTTATGATTGATACAAATAACGTGAGCCCCATTACTTTTCACCACAGTTAAACAAGGGATGAATAAGGCTTCAAAACCCAATTTCCTGACTTTCCGTGTACAGCTCCTCCTTTACCTCTATAATAAATGCATGACTTTCCTACCATAACACCATTGTATTCTTACTTATCACTTAGCTGAATGCTAAATGGTTACCCATTTGTGACTAAAATAAATTAAAAAATACGTGGTTTACAAACATAACAACAAGGAATTCACTATCATGAAAGCCTCATAGTTTACTAGCAAATAGTTATACTTTCCGAATTACGTTGGCGGTTAATAGGACATTAAACTTCAAGAAAAAAAGGTAAAAAAAAAAAGGTAACACGTCAATATGTCGGAACCTACAAAAATTGTCATATCGGTCTGAAATTTGGTACACACATTCCTTAGGCGATAATATTTGACTAAAAGTGTATAACGTAGGCTTGGAGTGTGTGGAAATAAGGTAAAATCACTTGAAATGTGGGTAGATGCATATATGTTATTACGCAAGAAATACACGTTATTACATGTCGATATTTATTCTGTGTATTTTTACTCTTAATTCTTGGTCCAGGCTGCATTTAAACCTAACCACAACTGTTATTAGCAAAAGATTAAACCAACTTAAATGCTGTGTATCAAACATTCGTTACGGTAGACGCCATGTTTTTCCCTGTAAGGTAGGCTGCCATGCAATATATCTTAGCACTGAAAAACAATATGTCAGCCCGCACAGATAAATTGTAAATGTTACATGATTTTCTACTTATTACGTATCTGCAATTTGCATGTGGAAAGCAGTTTTTATTCAATAATGAAGACTTAAAAACACGTGGAATTAATGTCAACAGCTAGTAACGTGAATTACTTGCGTAATAACATGTATGCATCTACCCACATTTCGAGGGATTTTTCTTCATTTCTACTTATTCGAAGTTTACGTTATACACTTTAAATCAAATATTATCGCCTAAGGAATGTGTGTGCCAAATTTCATACCGATAGGGCAATATTTGTAGGTTCCGACGTATTGACGTGGAGCCAAAAAAAATTGGTTTTGTTGACATATGTAACAGAAACACTAAACACACTAAGACATAGAACAAAAGAGGCACAGGATAGAAAGAGGCTTTTGATAGAAACTAGGGGAAGGTAGTACGTGGAAGGGGAGAGAACATACCAGGATGGGAAGCCGTTCTTTGCAGTCAAGGAAGTCAGAGCCTGAAACAAGTTACCACAGGAGGGGCTGAAACCTATGTCGCTGTGAGAGAAAAAACAACAATATTTGCGGAAGGAAGGTAAGTAGACGCATACGATAAATTGACTGAAGTAATAGTTACATCTTTATCATCGTTTTTCACTCCAGTGAACTAAATGTGGTAAATAATAGTTATGTGTTTAAGAAGAACCCTCTTTTATTGGAACAAGTTTAAATGGCGAGTTTGTGGTTGGGTTGAAATGCAACCTGGGCCAGAATAAAACCGGAAATTTCTTGCTGCATTATAAAGTACGATAAATTGAGTTCTTATTAGTGATATGAGCTGCTTTCATGAGCGCTATGTTAGTGACGTCGAGTATACTACTACCCTTTTTAGGATGCCGATTTGCTTTGGCGTTCCACTTGGAAGGAAATTCACCACGATGTGTTTCATACGCACTGGAAAACACTCTAAAAGCGTGGAAACTGTTAATTCCGTCCCTGGAAATCTTTTATTATAATCACAATATGAAAAAAAATTATGTTTAAGGCGATAAGTACTGCTGTCAAATGACAGGTGATTTTCACTGAAGAGAATTCTGTAGGTAAAGCTAAACGCTTAAATACACATGCTGTTTTCATTGGCTTCCCACTATACAAACATTAAAGGAAAGGAATGAGATTTCACTAATTTCTTCCATACTTAAAAATGGAGGGAGTGAACTATGTTGTTATTGTATAAATCAGTCTCTGAATGTTATAAGGAAGTAATCAGTAAAGGCAAATTGCAGATTTGTTTTCTACATAATTACGTACTAAAATTGCGAATAAGGATACACGCTGCTTCAGTCTTTACTTAGCAATCTTCTTTTTTTCTTGATCACTCGATAAAACAATCTTCGAACTTGCATACACTTACTGTAATTTTCTAAAGCATTATCGCTTTCATCTTGAATGGGCCACATAGCACTTACTTGTTTTATTCTGCTCCTCGATTATAATCTCTGACACAACGACACTAAAAGATACCCATAAGTTAGCGAACATATTGCGTCATGAATATTTATGAATAAATGTTGTCAGTATCCATGAACTTTCAAGCATGTTTTATTCACGTTATTCTAATCGAACGTCAAATAATCAGGTAACAACCCATATGCAGCGAAATCTGATCGGAAAAAAATAAATAAAGAGATATAATTTAATAGAAAAAAATCAGGGATGTGTTGTAGCCAGGATATATTCGTTGGTGACCTCGTGAACACTATGATCGAAAATCTTACATTATTTGAAATAATTTTAATTACAAAATATATTATAATTTTATAAAAATACAAATTTCTTAACTTGGTTTACAATCTAGAGGGCAGTGTCGGATCCAGTGGGGGGGGGGGGCTAGGGGCTGAAGGCCCCCCCCAAAGCAAGGGGGCAATGTGGATTAATGAGATTTCTGTCGGCGAACCCCTTCTCCCCCGAGTCAAGCCCTCCCCCAAACCAAATCCTCCCCTCCCCCCAAAAAAACAAAATCCTGGGTCCGCCACTGCTAGAGGGTAATACATTTCTTGCAGGTAGTTCGTCGTTTGCTGTTAAGTTGCTCGTTCACCGGTGTATCAATTTTGGATTTCTTTCTTCCAAGTTGCTTAGTGCATTTTTCTGGTCAGTCTATATTTCCTATTACGCTCCGCTTCGGTCATGCATTTTAGTTTAGTTTTGCTCACACTTTTAGCCGATTTTTATTTCTGACATCGAGAACGTTTCTGATTCAAAATTTTAAAGGGCAATTCAATTTGTATTATATTGTAGCAACGATGTCTAACTTCCATTTTCAATTGTTAGAACTCACCAGAACATTATTATAGAGTAGTAAATTACTGTCGTTGGAAATTCGGCACGTATTGAAATTGTCAACTTAGCTCTTGATGCGCGATTTTGTCAGCAGTGATCGGAAATAGTAGGGAGAACTTCGCAAATTATAGAGAAGTAGGGGGAAGAAGTATGTGTAGGGAAATTGTCATCGGAGCGTACGCTCCATTGCAATTAAAATTAAATTAAATCTAAATCCATAGATGTGGCCTGTTGGTTCACAAGTTAAAGAAATTTTAAGATAAACCGTTTTCGTAACAGTCGTTTTCGCTAGAATGCACCCCATAAAAGTGTAAATGTTCATCATTCGCATCAAAAATCACCTTTATTCTTCTACAGAAAATCTGCCAAAAGTGAAATCACATACGACCATATTCCGGAAGTGGGACTTAAAATTCAGGAATACTAGAAAGAATGATAATTGAAGCATTAAAAATTTGTTGGTATAGAAGCATGTTGAACACGAAGCAGACAGATAAGGTATAATGTGAACGTGTTTTGGAATTGAAGGGTGAGGAAAGAAGCTTGCAGAAGAATCTCGTAGAAAGAAGAAACAAAATGGTGTGTCACATTTTAATATATGTGACATTGATTAGAGGAGGAAGATGAAGGAGCGAATTGTAGAGGAAACAGAATATATGAAGCATATGATTGAGGTAATGGGTTGAAATCTGTTGAAAAGAAGAGAAGGGTCTATAGGAGTATATGATACCCTTAGAACTAGTTTTCACAACGTGAGGCAATGACTTTATAATATTGCAGCAGTCAATTGCGAAACGTTTTATTTCAAAGCAGTAAGCATCAGCATGATATCGCTAGAAATACTTTCCGATGTATTTCTAGCGGTGCCTTGCTGGTCCAGGATGTATTAAACCTAATTCTTCAATAGTCAATCCTTGGATTGATGTGCGGCTGTCCTCTGTTCAGCTCTGTTCTCTGCCCTCCTCTTCATATCAAAATATCTCCTGCAGCTAACATCTTCATTCTTGATCTATTTTAACCGTGGTCTTCCTCCATATATCTTTCCTTCTACCATTCCCTCGAGTATTTTTTTCATTCCGCCACTAGGACTCGGATTTCCTGGTGCCAGTTCCAATCCCAGAACCTCATATTGTAAGAGATGAAGTAGGAGGAGTAACAGCCTCGTGAGAAATCCTGGGTCGACCTGGCTCTGGATAGTATCATCCTGTAAGGGCCCCTGCCTGCAGTTACGGGTGGAATACGGTCAACTGTCTCAAAGGAGAAGAGGAATCCTAAGTTCACAACAGTGGAGAGAGCTGAAAAACCACCATACACAAAAAGCGTGATTAAGCTTCCAAGTCCATTGTTGGCCATAAAAGACACACCATTATCCTTGGAGCGAGAATTTGCCCTTAAAGGCGGATGAGCCAACTTCTCTGGTCAACAGCATTAGGACACAGAAGGCAAGGGGAAACCATTGCATTAAAAAAATCTTATAAGATGTCCCACGTAACGGCGGTATGATGGATAAAGGCTTTTTGGAAAAATATTACTCTTAATCACAATTCAGAACATGTGTTTTAATGTTACTCTTAAATATAAATATTAATTCAGTCGTATTAAATCTATCACAATAACACCTTTCATTCCTCGATATAATTACACAGATTGGTTACAAAAGTTGAAGTTCGTACGCAGTCCGTAGCAAGAAGGAATACATATCTGGAAACAGTTATAATTGTATGATGTAATACGTTATCATATAATAGTTTTTTATTTTTATTTTAATGCGTCTGTAGACTTGTTTCATCTCTACCCGAGAATATGTGCAGTTCCTGCTTGTACAACTCAAAAGATACACCTACAACTGTTCCATTTGATTTATTTTTTTCTTTAGCTATTACTGCCAACATAAAATGTCACTAGAAACAACAGAAATGAAAATAATAATCCTTTTTTTTTATATAATAGCTGCATAAATCAGTCATATATCTTTACATTTTATGACCAAAATTCTCTGTAAATTTAACAATAATGAATTCATAATATAATTTTAGATCTTAAGTTACTGAACGACACCTTCGGAAGTACAGTAGTATTCAAATATTCCACAGATGTCCCAGATGTATGATGATTGTTACAGACCATTCACTAGGGATGTAAGGGAGCTCCGTATTCGCAAGTGCTGAACTGTCGCGTGAATTACTACCTACGCTTTTGCATCCGCAATTTATAATGCGGATGTACAGCGGGGGTTTTATTTACAGTGCAATATATATTATTCTTTCCTCTTTATACGAGATTCTGCCCATCGTCGCTTACGTGGTTGTTTTTCCTTTACGATCATGCAATAATAGTAACAATGAACTGAGCACTAAGCGACGAAATTACAAGTTTGATCTTGCTTGTTAAGTAAAGCGGCTTACTCACGTTCCAACAAAATATTCCAAGCAGTACTTTCCACTCCTATTTTCTAGCGGCACAACAGTGTCCTTATCGCATACTAGTAGGATGTTTCTTCCAATCATGATCCAACGCCATAGCTTGTTACCGAGCGTGGCGGTGTAACGGATAGCGTTCTCGCCTCGCATTCGGGAGGACGGCGGTTCGATCCCCGTTCGGGCATCCAGATTTGAGTTTTCCATGGTTTCCCAAATCACTCCAGGCAAATGCCGGGATGCTTCCTTCAAAAGGCCATGGCCGAATTCCATCCCATTCCTTGCCCCCATCCTTGCCCCCCATCCTTTCCCGTCTCTAAAGACCTCGCTGTTGAGAGACGTAAATACAATAAATAAAAATAAAAATAAACATAGCTTGTTGGGCGGCAAGAATCCGTGTTAGTTGTCGGGGAGTCCAACAACGTCCATTACGTCCTACATGCAGTCCTTTAACCCTTTTCACGGTCCATCAAGGGGTCTTTATCGAAAATCGGATCATCGTTGGTCCTACAAGTTATAGTGTGAATGGGCCACTAGAGCGGTGGAAAGGCGGGTGGCAAGCAGGGAGATGTGTGGTGGCGAGACCTTGTGCTTGACAGAGATAAGATGACGCTTACTCCGCAAAGTTCATATGACAGAGATTTTTTTTTAGTCGCGAGCGTAGTTATGTAAATAATTTAATTCACTTGTGAAATCATCTCACGATTTTTTTTGTTGAAAGATGATGCAAACAATAAATAAATATGGCAGTGCTATATGGAAATAGATTTTACTTTTGAAGTAGAGTTTGGAATAAAAATATACTCATTTGGATAAAATATTAAAATCTAAATTATTATAAATTTATTTTTCCACGTCCGCTTCCTCAAAAACATCCGCATCAGCAATCACAAAGATAACCTCCTTAAAACCCTACCATTTACCAACAAAATAACATTTGTTATTGGAATCAAATTTTGAAAGGGCGGCATTGTGAGCACTGTTGAAACACAGAATTGTTTTCTAATCAGTAAGTAGAGTGTAGAATTGAGCAGAATGTATTTTTGTGTTCATTTCTTATCCTTGCGATGTTGCACTGTTGTTAAAATTATGTGCAACAGTAAGCTTTATTGTTTCACGTAATATGGCGGTCAATTGATAATGTTACATAGTCCTAACATCAGTTAACAAATATTTATTTACTGATTCGGTCCAAAATGTTTTCAGATTCCTTACAAACCTAACTGCGAAACTAGATAACCGTGGCATTAGAATTTGTATGGTTATGTGATATGTACAACAGTGTGAAACCGTACGAGAAAAATAATGTAATGCATCCATATTGTTGTGGTGGTCAGTTTTGTTTAGGGTTTTTTAAAGCCTTCTCTCTGTAGACTGAACTAACGAAGAAGATCGTGTAAGACAAACTCCTAGTTTTTGTTTTAGTTGGTATCTCATTCTTTGCATTTTCGGTAACCTAACATGCTGTTATACTTTCTGATAGCAGTATCGGCACACATTCATTTTGAAAGTGAAGAACACCCCATTAAACTTTAGATTTCAATGCTGCCTTTGTTAATATTTATGTTGCAAGAGGTATTGAAAATAAATTTAGTAAGTCAATTTTCAAGCAACTGGGTTGATAAACGGTGTGGTTAAGTTGTAATAAATCCTGGATCAAAATTGCAACTGATATTATGTTGTAAAGCATAAGGTAGAAGGCTTGTTATATCATAAATGACATGTTGTGACATCATCAGGTGTAATAATTAATTCGGGTAGTATTGTACACCTGTATTTAACTGGCTGCATCACATGCTATGACTCTGTCATAGAAAGGGTGTATCTTTTATTGTGCCGCGTGTTGTTTTGTACATAATTTGGGATTACTGGAGATTGCGATTCCACCTGGAGTTGGCATCTTAATACTGCAGTGATCAAACGTAAGACTATGTTAGAAATTCTTTCCGAAGTACATTTAACGGTTTCATGCTGGTCCAGGCTGTACAACCTAATTTCTGGCTGAAAATAATGGTCCAGGCCGTATTACAACGGAATCACTGCTTGAAAATAATACATCTTGCGACTGACTACAGCATTATTACAATGATATTATTTAATGTTGTTGTAGCAGAATCGCGATCTCCAATATACCCCATAATTTGGGGCAGTAATGTTAATTCAACAGCACATATTTTGAAACTGATACTTTCAAATTAAGGAAGAGAGTGGAACTGTTCCTTATCACTGTTGACGGAAGGATGGCACACAAAGCTTAAAAAAACGTGGAAGCTTATTGACATTCTGTGGTTTAAACACTTCATCAACAGAGCAACTTTTGAAGAAGGATTTAACCCAGAAATTATAAGATTGTTCTGTGTTGATTTTTTGGTGAATGCAAATTTGCTACAAAAATGTTCCTTTGTGCTGACTAATGACCTCATAATGCTTCAGTAACCGATCACAAGACAACTTATTTTCAAGCAGTAATTGGGCTGTAATACATACTGAACCATCATCTTGAAGCAATTAGGTTGTAATACACCCTGGACCGGCATTACATCACTAAAATTACTTCTGAAAAAGTTTCTAGCAGTCTTTTGCCATTTCCTCATGGAACTGTGATCTCCAGTAATCCTATTTTTTCTTTCTTTTTTTCTTTTTTTTTCTTTCGCATGCTATGCTGCTGTCACTTGTGGTTATTGTTGGTTCATCCCAGATTTTTTCTTGATTTTCTAATCAGCTCCTTTTTTCCCATCAAAACAAAATTTCATAGTAAATTCCTTGCATGGGAAAAAGTAGAGCTTTTGGTACAATAAAACTATAAAAAAAAACCAGCCTTTCTCTGCTCATTTTATATTTTGTTATGATTATAACAAATGTTTCTTTCCTCTGCTTTGCACAATTTAACATTGGTAAGTTTCATTTGTGACTACATTTATTTGTAACTCTGGAGTATTTGAATTGTACTGTATCAGTATTTTTTTTAGGATCTATGACTTGCAAGCAGTGCTGTAATTACTGTTGTTTCCTAAATATTTGAACTTTTCCAGGATATAGAATATTATATACTGGAAATTATTTCCACGATGGCTGCAGGTCAGCAGTTCAATTTAAGATGGAATAACCATACAAACAACATTCTGCAGGTAAGTCACATAACATGTCTTGAGTTACATCTTACTTGAAGTGTTCAAAATGGAATCAAGGAATCAATTTTGTCCCAGTTTCAGTGTGATGTAGTCCTTTATATAATCTCTAATATACATTAATTTTGTGGCCCCATTTTTATAGCCCAAAATAGATTGGAGTGCTATTACTAATTAAATCTCAGTTGTAAATCTCATTCTGTTGACAGTAAAATAGGTAGTTAGGTCCTACCTTTATGATATTACACTTTTTGTTGTGAAAGAGGAAAATAGTGAGGGAATGGTTGTGAACAACTACAAGAAGATCTGGACTGGATATGTAGTTTTGTAGGTATGCATAGAATGATCAGTCATTTTACCATGTAACAAAACAACAAAACTTTAATTTTATATGGTTTTAGCTAAGTGGCATAGCTGCTGGGTGATAGCACTAAATTTAAATAAAAGAACATCTCTTGGGATTGCTAGAGATCGCGATTCCGCCAGGCATTGCTGTCATAATACTGCTGTGGTCAAACACAAGACACTGCTAGAAACAATTTTGGGGATTACTGGAGATCGCGATTCCACCAGGAGTTGTCATCATAACACTGCAGTTGTCAAACGCAATACTCCACTAGAAATTCTTTCCGAAGTACATTTAACAGTTTCATGCTGGTCCAGGCTGTATTACAACCTAATTCCTGCTCGAAAATAATGGTCCAGGCTGTAGTACATCGGAATTGGTGCTTGAAAATAATACGTCTTGCTACTGACAACAGCAGTATTCCAACGATATTACTGAATGTTGTTGTAGCGGAATCGTGATCTTCAGTAGACCCCAATTTTGGATGTACATTTAACGGTTTCTTGCTGGTCCAAGCTGTATTACAACCTAATTTCTGCTTGAAAATATTGACCCAGGCTGTATTACAACAGAATTACTGCTTGAAAATAGCACGTCTACTACAGCAGTATTCTGATGTTATTACTGAATGTTGTTGTAGCGGAATCGCGCTCTCCAATAGACCCCATCTCTTCTGAGAATAAGCTGCAACACATTTAGTGGGTGTTATATAACTCATTTAAATTCTTTTACCTAATTAATATTGTAGTAAAGGACTAAATTAATTGAGGTTACAAGTCCTTGGTAGATAATTTGGGATGATGTGGGATCCTCATTGTGGTTACCAAATACAGATCTTGATGGAGAGATTGATTTGTGTTTGCAGAAATTACTGTAAGCCTGGTTTTAGTGTGTTTGTGGGTAATTGGCACAAAGATCAGTAACAGTTGGAGAATTAGGAATAAGATGTAGTGGCTTTCAAACATAAGTGAGGGGCTAAGACTTTCATGTGTGAGAATTGTAATAAACAATTTAATGAGTTGGTACCTTGAGTCACAAAATAATTGATTTGTAAACTTTGCATCAAATGTTTTTGAATAGTTTGGATAATTTTGTATGCTTCTAGTGTGAACAGATCAGTCATCGGTCATTTTGATTTAGTGATGTTGCCCAGGGTACGCCTGAATTTTGTATGCTGAATTTATTATTATTTGCATATAATCTTATTAGACCTGCACAAAGTACTTGGAAAACATTTTTATTTTCTTAGTGCCCATATTTCCTTCATACACTTGCTGTGGGGTTCTTTTCTCTCATTAGGCAATAGTATTACGTTTAATTTCTTTGACCTGTCCTCCCTATCATCTTACCACTTGCGAATTTTGGATCTAAATGTCTTCCTGTTTTTGATGCCCTTTGGTGTGATTCCTTGATTTCAGCAATCCAGTTGATTGTGTCTGACACTGCTTTGCATTGGTTTCATCAAATTCAACTATTTGTCAAATTCAACTATTTGTCTTATGAGTCTGTCAAGGTTAATTCTTTTGATGTGAACGTAAAATTTTAGTCTGCATTTCCTGATAAGACTTTGAATGTATATTTGGATAGTGGAAACAAAGAAACTGCCATGAGACACTGAAAATAAGATAGGATGGGGAGGGGGGGGGGGGGGGGGTGATGGGTATCTGTTTTTTTTTCCCCCTGTGAATGTATATTGTAAGATTTTGGGATTACTTCTGAGTCTGTTATTGGTTTCCTGTGAGTTTTGATCGACCGAGCGTGGTGGTGTAACGGCTAGTGTTCTGGCCTCACATTCGGGAGGATGGCGGTTCGAATCCCCATCCGGGCATCCAGATTTGGGTTTTCCATGGTTTCCCAAATCACTCCAGGCAAATGCCGAGATGCTTCCTTAAAAAGGCCATGGCCGAATTCCTTCCCATTCCTTGCCCCCATCATTTCCCGTCTCTAAAGACCTCGCTGTTGAGAGACGTAAAGCAGTTAAAAAAAAATGTTTTGATCGAAAATTTTTCTTATAACTTTGCGTTCTTTTTTGTCAATGTTTTCTATATCTGTTTTTTGTTCAACATGAGTGTTTCCGATCTATAGAGACATCCTGATTTAGTGACTGTTTTAATGTCTCTGTTTCATTTATTTAGAGATGCTTTCTTGTTGTACATGTTTTGTGTTAAGCGATATGATGTTTCCTTTCATTGCATCTAATTTCATTGTTTTTGGTCTCTTGGCTGGCTGGCTGGTGCCAAATTTGACCGTAATACTGTGGTCTTCTTCATGGGCAGAACCTTCTGCCCAAGAGGTAGACTATAGTATGAAGGTTGAAGTGTCACCTTTACCCATGATGTGGCATCACCTGGACAGCAGAGACAACAGAATCCTACAAATACATTCATTTGTTTTTATTTCAGTTCCATTCTTGGGTTTTTTTTCTGAGATACTTGAAGTATTGAACTAATTTGACTTTTTCCATACTTCAGTGTCAATAAGTTGTAAAATCTACTTGTTCTGCTACTTCATGAATTTGGAACCTGTTTCTATATCAAAGTGTGTCTGTTGCCATCTTGCTGGTGAGCAGCCACCTGTTCTTCTATCTTGTGGATTTTACTGTATCTCTGTTCATTTGTATGTGATGGTATCAATTTCCTTTCATTTCAGATACCCTTTCTTTTAGATATAATTTGATATTTTTGTTCCATTGTTTTTGCAGAAGTGTTACACCTGATACAGAAAATTTGTTGTGATTCTGTTGGTTGTAGTACTAATAATGTTATTTGTTCTCATTTACTACAAAGCATACACTGCAAACTATCTCCAGGTTACATAAGCAGTAAAACAGCTGTTTCTGCACTCCTCTAGTTCATGAGAGATCTGATACTGGAGACTTATTCACATTTCTCAAAATCTTGCATGGTGAGAGGTATGTGATTCTTTAAGTAAAATTTTTTGGTCTTGTCTCTCACCCGATTTTGTTGCTCCCTGTACCAAAATATTTTATCATCTCGGGCTTCCTTGATGTTTTGTTTGTCTGCCCTGTTTATTGCTCAATTCTCACAACCGTATGTTAGTACTAAAACTGCCATAGCTTAAAAAGTTTTATTTGCAAATCTTCTGGTGCTTTTTCTGTTAAGATGTGGTTTATTTTACCATACATTCGAAACTTATTTCGCAACAATATAGCAGGATGAAATGCAGTGTGATGATATTAATGTATTAATAAAACTGATTTAATTTCTTATTTTATATCTTCTTTTTTTTAGTATGCCACATTGTTACCAAGATAGTTAAAATCATATACGTGCCTGTTATTTTGTTATTAACTACATCTTGTGTGACATTTTCCTTTAAAATCCTTTCTTAGTTTTCGTCTGATATTTTCATGTTCTACAATTTTGAAGTTCCTTCAGATTGTTGACTGTCCATGGAACTTTGTCTCTCTTTCACTAAAAAAAATAGTGTGATTGCCTGCATATAAAGTAGCTTTTATTACACAGTGTTAGTTAGCAATTCAAATATTTTTATGACCACGTCAGTACTTTTTTTAAAAAGAGCTGCTGAGTTTTATTTGTTCGCAGTGTTCTACTGCCTATTTCTTTGCTGTTGTCTGAACACTGTGAGTCAAATCTCTCTATATTAAGAGGTCCAATTTTTATCGCATTTATCTATATAAATAAAAGTGAAATGCTGTTCGTTGGTAATTGTGTCACTTAAGAATAGCTGGACTGATTTTGATTTTTTTTTTTTTTTTAAATGTTCCTAATGGTCCGAATAAGGTTTTTAGAGAAAAAAATTGGAAAAGTTGTCTGGAAGATTTGGGAAAACTAAAAGAAACTTAATGGACCGATTAGTATAATTTTTTAAATCTTCATAATAATCCAAATAAAGTTTTTAGAAAAAGAACAATTGGAAAGGTAGCCTGGAAAATTGAAAATTCAGGAAAAACTGATTTTTTTATATGGCCCAATTTGGCTATTTTTTTTTTTAATATTCATAATAGTCCAAATAAAGTATTCAGAGAAAGGAAAAGTTTCACAGAAAATTGGAAAATTCAAGAAAAACTGACTTTTTTCGAAGGACAGACTTTTCTGGTTTTTTATTTTATTTTCAATGTTTGTAATAGTCCAAATAAGGTGTTTAGAGAAAAAAATTAGAAAAATCTCCAGGAAAATTCGGGAAAACTTACAGTACCATTTTTATGGACCAATTTTTTTTTTTTATGTTCATAAATGTTGAGTGTTCTGTTCCAAGAGTAAGTTGAATGACCTTGCACCGCCGAAGGAAGCTGCTAACAGGGTGCAACAAGTGACAGGGAAGGTGAGGTGGTGGTTTGGAGGGGGGGGGGGTTAGGAAAGCCAACGTTACCCATGTCAGTTGCCTGCAGGCTGTTCTGCAGTACACACTCTTGCTTGTTACAACTAAAAACAATCTCTAGTATTCTTTGAACAAGTAGCAGTTACCAGTATTGTTTATCCAATGGCATGTAATGTGTTGTGATCTCCGTCTTTAGCCTTCTTCATTTTGCTATGAGAAGTTACATTTCTTGGAGTAAATAAATGTAGATATCTGATTGCGGACCAGTGCATCAGATTTAACTGTTACTTTGAACTGGAACGGTTGCTTTTTAGAATTATTTGATTTTCTTTCTTTGATATAATTTTCTAGAGTAGAAACTTCATTTGCTTTTGCTAATGTATAACTAGGCAGAAGTAATTGATATCACACGCTTTTTTGAATGTCATATACATTTTCTAGATGATTTTTACAGTGCACTTTAGGTTTGCCATAATTTTTAATTTGCAGATAGCTGAATCAGTTTATCAGAAATTGTTTGAATATTAAATAAAATTATTAGAATCCATGGGTGTGTCTACGGCCTCCACTATATCATGCATATTGATATTCAATTTTCTGATTTGATTGTCAGGTTACTGAATTCTTATATTTTTATGAAATTGTTTTGAAGTCATACAAACTGAACTGACGTTGCAAGCGAATTTTTAATTTTATTTGATGTTGAAAAAATTCTGTATACTTGAGAAAATTAAAGTAGTGCCAAATTCAGAGGATTTCTGGTATTAGCAAATAGAATAATGAGAATAGAGATCTGGGACATTAAAATAGGGTATAACTGATCATTGGTTGAAGATTGTGTGAAAAAGTAAATCATTGATCACCAAAAATTGAAAAAAAATGTGAAGATCCATTGAAGGCCCAAAGAGACATATCAATTGGTTACAAGGCTAGGTAATATTTTTATCAGTAGGTTAACTTAGAATTGGGTTGGAATATGCAAAACATAACAATCCAGGTAAAACTTATTTATTCTAGCGATAAATGATATAACATAAAGTCGTAACACTAAAAAATACAGTCAGTCTTCTGCAGCTGGAGTCAGTAGTTTCTATATGTACCTTCTCAGTCATTTTCCATGCCACCTGTACCTCATATAACGTCTCATCTACCGTCATTTTCCAAGCTTTTGTATTCAATATTTACCTAACTAATTACCATCTTTCCATTATGAAATCTAACCACTGGAAGGCAGTTCAGACTCAAAATCTAAACCATTAAGTTGCAGCACATGTCAGTTCCCTTAGATGCAATTAGTACAGTAACCGCTTCATGTTTAGGACAGTCAGCAGTGCTCTCTATGACCAAAATAATGTCAGGCCCATGCTCCCCGTAATCTTCATCATCACATAGACCTTTTCCTGCTTCATTCTCTCCTTCAACCACAAGCAATGAAATGTCACAAAACTTTCAAGAAGCTTCTGGCAGTCCAAATGATATTATTTATGTCACATGGTTTATCGTAGTGTTAAAATAATAGTAATTCAAATTATAAAAATAATTCATGAGTTAGAGTTAGTATTTAATCTTGGAGAACTGATATAATAATATTACAAACTTCAGTTTTTTATATTAAGTGTTTGTGATTTGAAATGGGGTACATCAAGGAAGTATAAGAGACTCGGATAATGTGGAATACCATTTACCTTGTTTTTTGTTTTTGTTTTACAAAACAGTAGTGAAATTAATGTAACACCTGAAACTAAAACCAATACAACCTTCAACTTCTTGTGGTCATATACATCTCATAAAAAGCTGTAAAAACATATATTTTTAATTAGTAAAAATTACTTAAAAAAATGTCACTCGGAGGGTAATATGGAATAGGTGGGTAATATGTAATAGAAGGATTCAAATAACATAAACTGTCTAGAATTGATACATTTTAGACAACATGGTTTATACAAGTTATTGTTTCATGGTTCACAGGATAATTTTATTTACAAAAATCACAAACATTCTTCTTTTTTTGTACCGGCACGATCCAGATGAGTCCACAGAGAACAACTCAAGCATTTCGCCCAGATCTTATTTCTTCCATATTTTCAAAATTTTATATCGCAAAAGAGGCAATCGGCGTCGGTATTGTCTGGTGCAGAAGATTGTACAAAGTCCATTCCAAGTGATACATCAGAATGGTAAGACTCGTCATCATTCCTTGAGTTATTTTTAGAACTGAATCATAATTTCTTTGAATGCTTCTGCTCTGTGTGGGGTTCCAGAATCTCGGTTTTCTAGCATTTTAACAGTTTCACCCCTTATCTTTCTTGGTTTCTGGCTGCTTCTTGGCATTGATACCCCTCTCTAGTTCATTTTTATATGGTGAACAGGTTAGGACACATGATGTTCCAGATTTTCTTCCTTGATGTCTTTTTTGGTGGTGGTGATATGTCAGTTGGTAGAAACAAGCTTTCAAGAGGACATATCGTGAGCCGTAAGGAGATACATCAGACCATCTAGATATACAAGGAGCAGGTTCATCAGATAAACAGTGTCGATTTTCAGAAGTGTCAGATGTCATAGATGCACCAGGAACAGATTTGTTAGAACTTTGAGGTCTCAGATTGATGTGGAACAGGATTACATTTTCAGGGCTAATTGTGACTGATGAAGCAAGGAAATCTTCACAGTTGAAGACATTTCTAATCATCATTTTTGTCAGACTCCATAGCGTTCCCTTCTTTCCACAATCTTCTTTCTTTTTTTTACTTTTCTGAGAACAAAACATAATTAATTTAGAAATACTTACTTTCTTATTTGTTATTTTATCATTTTCAGTCATTGTTAACATAAAATGTAGTACCCACATTTATATTTTATTAAAAATTTATCTCAAGACTAATTATTTTTTGTTTTTACGTCGGGGTTTATAAAATACTAAGTATTAGGCTTGAAGATATTATAGAAAAAGATGCTAGACATAAAACGAGAACTATACAACAAACCATCACTCTTTTAGTACACATTACACTAAGAGTAGTGATCAGCAAAATAAATCTAATATTTTATATACATTTTAGAAAACTTACCCGCAAAAATTCCTGAGAATGTAAAAACAAACTTTGTTAGCAACACAGTTCAACTCCCAAATGTCTGACCGTTACAACAAAGCAAGTTTTGAGCAGTAGTTGATGGAAGTTCCACTACATAACAGCATTCACCAGAGGAGCAACCTCGGTATTTCATATTGCCCGATTATTCCATATTACGTGATTCTCCTCTATATGAATTTCCAGTTGCCAGAAATCTTAGTCAGCAGTAAAATTCAAATACAATGAAATCTTCACAGGACTTCAGCCGGATAGCGTAAAAGACAACATTTCGACAGCCGGCTCTGCTGTCTTTATCAGGTCTACTGCTTCAGATATTGCTGCCTGAAAATCACAAACTAGCCTGTCTTAGCAGCCCACTAAAAGCAGACCATATTTACTGCAGAACCGTCCAGTAGCAGCACAGCAGAAGCAACTGATGGTTGCTAGGCCGCCCAATCAGTGCACGGCAGAACTGGAATATGATATGTCTACCAAGGGTATCGATGTTGCGGACCGCATATGGAGCCAAACCAGGTAGCTGGATGTGCTGGCGAACATAATCCACTGTCATTTGCATCCATTATGTCTTGTTGCGAAGATTTCTTTCGTTCATGTTGGAGATCCCTAATAATTGCCCTCCAGGCTTTGCTCAGGTGGAGCCCGCTGTCCCTGTTGATTGTAAGAAACGAAATGTTTACCGGGTTTAGGATAAACAGTTAATTACCTCAACCACAACCGTGTTTATTATGCGCCTTTCGATATTAGATTGTACTTAATTTTATGGCCGCCATCACTTTGGTCCCTTCAAAATTGAAAAGGAAGGTTCATATAGTAAATAAAAATCACTGCTGCTAAATTAAAGTTCAAAGTTTCACTGTATTCTTAAATCCGAACAATCTGTAGGTAATCGGAATTTCTTCACCAAAATAATTGACTGCAAGTTACGATAAGTAATTAGACCAGACCAAATCCCCTTGCTAAATGAAAGTCATATTGAAAATATTTGAGACTGTCCTGACACTCTACAAAATTTTAAGATGGCTGCCCTTTACTACACATAACACGCTTCTCTTCCTGCCTTCCAGCACCGAGCGCTCCACAAACCGACAACCTTCCTGTCCCAGTGGTTTCCAGTGAAAGACAGCAGATAGTCCCCGTCACTTGTATAAATAGCCTAGCCAAACCTTCCACCGAAGGTGTGGAACCTATTTTTTCATCATAATTTTTTTCATTTTTGACTTCAACTACTCCTAATTACCTGAAATTTTAACAGTAGCTAGGTTTATTAATAAACATTAATTTCGATCCTTATGAAAAATTTTGTAACTTTAATAGTTTAGCTGTAAAAAATATTTTAGTTTTACTCAAAACTGATTCTAATTTCCACAATTTTGCAGCTACATGGCTGAAACAACTTTTATTTTACTTCTAATTAATTGCTCTTTCATTTGGTACCAAGAAAGCCATGTTTACTATTTTCTAACCAGTTGAAGTGAAGTATTGTGCAATCACAAATTTCAACCTCTTTAATAACTTTCTGACATCTTTGAAACCTACTTTAAATGATTCCATGTGTTCTGAAATGACTGTTGAGCGAATTTGAAGTTGCTCAATTTACTAGAATTTCTAAAGTAAACACTACTTCTGGATGATGCAACAAGCAATGCCAGCTTGTTTAGACATGTTTCTCAAAACTGCAAAAATGTTTTATCCTGATCAAAATATTACATATATCTTAGTGAGACTTACTGGAACCTGTTTCTAGTATGTTTTAAATATAGTTTACTTAAATGAATCTACGTATATTACTAAACTGATTAGTTTTACCTTCTCCCATGTCTTTAAAGTTTTTACATACTGCTCGAAAATCAACCTCAAACTTAAATATATTGTATAAGCAAAAATTAGGTTTCTTTTTACTATGAGTTGACTTTTTATGTTTTTCAAAATACGACTTTAAAGTATGCAGTTGTGTCTTAATTTTCCATATCGGCTTTTAACTTTTAAAGTACTCAAACTTTTTAACAGGATTCTCCAGCTACATAATTTCTATTGTCTTTTTATAAGTTATTATTCTTGAATACCTCTAGAAATGAAGAAAATGTTAACTTTTAAGGAATTATACCGAAACCAAATATTAAATATGCTGATCTTATGTGTCTATGGCTGTTTAGTTAAATTAATAACTTGAAAGAACTGTTTAAACTTGATTTATTGCCTGAATTGACCGTGTAAATGACTCTAAAGCTGATGTACCATGTTGTTCAGTTGAGCCCGCTATTCTGTAAATAAATTTCGCTATGAAGTTTGCGAAATTCTAGGTTAGCTCACATTATGTTATTATCGTTCAACTGTATTTCCAATGCCTCTCCAATTATTGAGTCCCAGAAGGAAGAGACCCTAACCACCACCACCATTTTATCAACTCTGTTCTGTGCTCTTCATCAAAAGCATGCTCGGCTATTGCAGACTTTTCCACTTGCACCTGACTTCGGTGTCGTTTGTGCTCAGTAAGACATTCAGTGATCATTCTGATGGTCTGACTGATGTAAACTTTGCCACATTTACATGGAATGGATTAAATTCCAGGAATTCTTAAGCCTAAATCATCCTTAACCGAGCGCAACATATCACGTATCCTGGCGGGCAGCTGGAAAATGCCTTTTATACCATACCGCACCAAGAGTCTTCCACTTTCCCGACGTGTTCCCGGCAAGGGCTGTCTAAACGTTGTCTTTTTATGACACTATCCAGCTGAACTCCTGTGAAGATTTCAATTCGTCAATACACCGGGAAAGTCTCCACTCAAACATTCCACTAGATATATTGTGGCCCTGAAATCTGAATTTTGTTTTTGAATAAATGGTACAATTTAGGAAATTGACCATTCTAAATCAGTGATGCTCATTCAAATTTTAATTTGTCTATCTGTAACATGCCTGACAATAGATATTTTTTAAAAAAAATTATCATCATCTTTTTTTCCATGAGGCATTTGACTCCATGTTCACAGAATCATTATCACATCACATTATCACACAATAATTAAATTATAATTATTGTAACTAAATATTTTTATTTCAAACAAAAAAACAAAGGTTGTTGCTGTTGGTGTAGACAGATCACAACGGTTATTTACAGTAACATGAGGAAACTGCCCCTAAATTAGATTTTTCCTGAAAGTTTCAGTCTTTTTCTGTTTTTAAAACAGTGTGTAACAGTTAGCAACCAAAAAAATCTCTGTGTTCCTTTACATGTAGATGCACATTACTAACACCATTTATCTTCCAATCACATCCCTTGTGAACTATTTTTTTTTCTTTTATTTATTTTTAACAGATATATTTTTATAAAAAAAACAATATTTATCTTTATTAATTACTTTCATTATAAATATTTTGCCATAATCTGTTCTCCTCATTCCTTCCTCATCTTTCAATTCTCTTATTCCATGGCGCTCTCTATTTACATCCATTGATACATAGATTTTACTACAGTGTAAATGGGTATCTGTGTTATACTTGCTGATTTTTATTTCAAAATCTTGAGCATGGCAGCATCAACAGCAACGTATTTCTTCAATTGTATAATGAAAACACAGCCAAACCTGTTGCAAATATTCAATGAATTTATTGACCGGTTTCGACCCGCCTTAAGGGAGTCTTCTTCAGAACTAGTTAAAATATATTACATAAATCTAAAAACACTTTTCAATAAAATAGTACACTTTTGTACTAAAGTCACACATTAAAAATATATTTTCTGACTAACCATCCGGCAGCCAGCGTGCATCACAGAGCCAGCGTCTAATCTGGGCAGCAGCTGCCCAGATTAGACGCTGGCTCTGTGATGCACGCTGGCTGCCGGATGGTTAGCCAGATAATATATTTTTAATGTGTGACTTTAGTACAAAAGTGTACTATTTTATTGAAAAGTGTTTTTAGATTTATGTAATATATTTTAACTAGTTCTGAAGAAGACTCCCTTAAGGTGGGTCGAAACCGGTCAATAAATTCATTGAATATTTGCAACAGGTGTGGCTGTGTTTTCATTATACAATTGATTTTTATTTGTTGTATTTGAATGTTCCCTCCCTCCCTCCCCCGTCACAATCCTTCTCTTTTCACCTGACAAGTGATGTGTTTATTTTCTCTTTCTTTGTTGCGATTCATGAAGTATAGCAACAAAAATGTAATTCATAAAAATTCTTCTCGATTGTTCTGCTGGATAAACCCTGTCATACATGATGTTTTGGCACTACCTTCACTGTCTTCATCAGATCATGTAGTTCTGGGGTTCTATTATTAGAGAATCACTGGAGATTAGACTGAGCAGCAACAATATAAATAGAGATGGTGGTCTCTTTTTGAATGAAGCACGGAAACCTGAAGTCCAAGATCGGCAACAGTAGCATGATAGACATGCGCACCTGAAGAGGGCCATGGCACAGATGATTGTTGCGGGCCTCGTTTGAGGCCTACATCTTGTATGGCAAAACTTATCTCGCAATACATCCAAGAAGAATTTTTATCAGCTGCATGCAGGGAAATAATTCTCATTAAAAGGAGACTTTTGTTTGTTCAGGTGTTTATGGAACATCTTAGCTGTGAAACTCTTGTTGATGTTACCCTCTCTTGCCAAGGACAGTTTCTGAAAGCACATAAAATGATACTCTCTGCATGCAGTCCATACTTTCAGGTAAGTGTTGTTTTAGGAATTATTTTTGTATTGATATGATAAACTGTGTAAAAATGTTTAGTTATGAAAGTAATTATTATATATCAAAAACAGTTGAATAGGAAGAAATGCCATGACATGATATTTGTGTGGAAACGAAAGCTAAATTGTACCCAACAATCATCTAGGTTAAAGGGAGGAGGGCAGGAACAACAAAAAGTAAGCCACAAACACAATATAACACTTGTTCAAGAAAATAGACACATGTGGCTGAGCTTACATAAGCACCTGTGGTCAACACGGCCATGAACAGGATGGACCATTGGAGGTGGTGGGAGGAGTAGTATTGCAAATTGAATAAAAAGCAAACAAAAAATTTCAGCTTTGTGAAAAAAAAATGAAAAAAATCCTAGCACCCTGATTTTTTCTAATTTTTTTTTTTTCAGATAACAATAAATTTGATAAATCATAGTTTTATTTACGGAACTTACATTTTACATGTGTGTTTTAAATCTTACTGAATCATGTAATGTCTTACATAATGATTCATAAATGTATCTATATAGGTAACATAATTTTATTCAACCTCTTTGTCAGTACCACTTTCAGTAGTATCAGCATTACTAACACTAATTCAGTCGGTGTCGGAATTTTCTGTTTCTTCTTCTGACTTCTCTAGATCCATAACTTCAGAAATAGTTACATTTTCTTTTACTGGTTGTTCTTGTGTTGTACGCAAACGATTTTGAGATTGCAATTTTAAATTGTGAGCAAAGTACACACTGTGCTTAAAGACTGCACTGATAATTCTGTATTACGGTCTTTTAAGTTTGAATTTAAATCTATTATCATACAAAATAGGAGTTTTATTTATTTTTCAATCGTTGGTTTAGTGAGTATCAATCCAAACAGCGGGGACAGGGATTCCTTCTCGCGCAACGTAGCCTCTTCAGGAAGTCTCTGTTCGTAAAAGAAAACTTCAATCTTGCCAATATTTTTGTAATTTTCTTTTCTACTGAACCAGAAAAAAATAGTAGATTTAAAAATTAAGATAAGTACTTAGTATAAACTCTAAAACAGTCATATTAAATGATAAATGCCTTACAAATTTGAGATTTAGTAGTTATGAAAAAAACGTGTCCCAGAAAAAAAACTTTTTTTTTTATTTTTTTTTTTTTGTCAAGTTAGAAAAATAACGTTTTTTTTACAACACTGGGGAGGAGCAACAATTATTTCATTGGAAATCTTGAGAAAGATATTAATCAGAAAAGGAATAAGAGTCCTTGTAAGAGAGGAGAAATTTTTTTACATTTTATAAAAGTGACAATAAATAAATAATAATAATTAAATAAAAAGTGAAATTAGGTATATATATATATAACTGATCTGCATAGATGGGAATAGCCTATCAGAATATCCTGGACACCAGACATCCTCCAGACCTCAATCTCCAGTAAATTCCTCCCACCAGACCCAGCACTTATTATCTCTACTATTTATATTTTTTTATATTTCTTATATTTCTTACAGTATACTTTATTTGGATAAAGGAAACAAAGAAACTGCCGTGAGGCACTGAAAATAAGATAGGATAGGGAAAATAAACAGTTACCTACCACAGATGAAGGCAGGAGGGCGAGACACGTAAAAACACAAAAACAAAAGAATTACACAATATTTCGACTTAAGTCTTATTCATGTCCCCCCTCCCGGCAATTCTTCCACTACCACGCATTTTCCGCCTGTGCTTCATTCATGTGGCGGGCTCGGATGTGACCACATCTTTCCCCCTGCCATATGTCTCGCCTCCTACATGAATAAGACTTAAGTCGAAATATTGTGTAATTCTTTTGTTTTTGTGTTTTTACGTGTCTCGCCCTCCTGCCTTCATCTGTGGTAAGTGACGGGTAACTGTTTATTTTCCCTATCCTATCTTATTTTCAGTATACTTTATTTTTCACTTATAGTTTTTCAAAATTTGATTTATATACATTTCCTCACTCAGTTATTATGTTGGCCTACCACTTTCAATTATAATATACTGTCAACAGTATTGATACAATACTTGAACTTCCCCCCCCCCTTCCCCCCCTCTTACATTTCCATCTGCGCCGGTTACGCCATTCACCAGATGGCCATCTCTGTGTACACACCTGACCCTGCCTGGTGTCTCACTTCTGCACGATTAAGGCTGTATGCCGAAATATTGTGTTTTTTTTTTGTGTTCGTCGTTCCCAGCTGCCTTCATCTGTCTATATTTTGGGAGTAAACTGTTTGTCTGACCATTCATTCTGATGGATAACATGTGGAAGTTGAGGTCGATGTAAGAACTTTGAAGTATATCACCAGATTCAAGGCACTGCCATGGGAATCCACATGGCCTCATCGTATACAAACCTATTCCTAAATCATGTGGAGGAAAATTTGCTAAACCACGTCATTCCCTTTATACCCATTGTGTGGTTCAGATACATGGATTATATTTTTGTGATCTAGGTCCACAGTGAAAACCAACTCATAGAATTCCTCAATTCCCTTAACAATAACCATTCATCCCAATTTCACCTAGGTTTATTACTCCTGCACACCCATCATATTGCCCAATATGAATATTGCCTTACAGCAGTTTGTCCTTCACACCTTTGTCCACATCAAACTCGCTAATTTGCCGAAATCTACATCGACAGTTGCCATCCACTCCACACCAAACGTTCCCTCCCTTAACAGCCTCGTCATCCAAGGCAGACACATCTATTCTGGCGAAGAATTGTAATGACCAAATGTTACTTGGGATAATACAACATTCGCATTAACTTGATTGTGACACCTGTGTTACTGATTCCTTTTTTCAAAGATGCTAGAGTTCGTTAAATGGCTGTCAGGCTATTAATTTATGATGTAATAGCTAACAGGTCACACATAAATGAAAGTAAATAACTTGTTGCGAATTTGAAATATATTCTGAAAGTTTGGTGTAGTTAGCACTGGTATCAGGTTATACTGTAGAAAGTATTTAAGGCAGTATCAAACTTCAAAATCACGTATAAAGATGCATGTTATCCTCCAAGGCACAATACTGATTAAATGTATATGCTCCTGCAATCATACTTAGATGTGCACCCTAAAGATTAGAGTGAGCTTGACGACAGTTTTAAACACTGCTACTATTGACTTCTTAAACCATTGTAAAAAAAAGTTCTTTCACTGAATTTAATTTAAATTTCCTTAAAATAAAGGAATGAAAGAATCCACGAATATGTTCTGAGACTAAATAATTAGACTTTTCGTAGCTACCTGGTGATGTGACATGCACTTGTTGACAGTTAAAATCAGACTAAAGCCATGAGGAAGAGGGGGTAACCTATTTATAATCTTGGCTAAGCGTGTGCTGACTTCTATAATAAAGGGGTATTCCTACAGGAAAATACTATTTTCTTATTAATTACAAAAATCCCATCTTCTCGTGCTACACTATTTTTAGTTGGATACTCGTGAAATTTTAATATATCTAGTTTAGATAACTATGTTTGTTTTCACGACTGTATAAAAACTTCTTTGGTTTCAAGCTGTGTCAAAATTGAATCATCTGGCAACGTTTCGGAAGCTTACACCACTTCCACTGTCAAGCCCCACTTAACACCACTAATGTCTGCCACACGGTAGTCTATTATATAGGGCTTCAAGCTGAGAGCAGAGGAGAAAGTGCATAGAAGGTTCCTGCTCACTTGGTGACATCATGATTGGGTTACTTCTGTGCCCTAATATGGCTCGATCGTGTGTGGCTTGAAATAATCCATTTACCGGCTTCCATGTTTTGCTTAAATTAAGGCCCTAATCACGATTAATAACATTATTACTAAGTCTAATCTCAATCGCCTCCTTCACAACATGATCCCAGATGTTATTGGCATAACAAACGCATGTCGTTTTGTTGAAGCATGGCTTATAGCCGTTGTCAATGGCATGTTCGGCTATAGCAGATTTTTCTTTTGTCCTAGTTTAAAATATCTGATGTGTTCCTTGCATATTTCATTGATCATACTTAAGATCTGTCCTATATAAGAAGTACCGCATTCACAAGGAACTTTGTAGACTCCAGGAGCCAAAGATTGAGACCATCCTTCGGAGTTCGTAACAGCAACCTTTCCTTTGTGACTGAAAATCAAACATTTCCTACATCATAATTAAAAAATGCTGAATGATTTCTGGAGTTAAATGTATTGCAATAAAACTGAAAATTACTCTGAATACCGGTTACTGGTTTGATTTTACTTTTGTGACCTTAGGTTGTAATTGTCTATAGGTTTATGAAATGTATGGGGCTGGTTGAGCTCTGTAACTTGTAAGAATATTAGTTACATTTACAATTCTTCCAATGTGGTATTTCTGAATCACAATTCCACCCGACAAAATAAATACCTGTTTCAACTGAGTGCTGTTCATACAAAATAATTGATCAAAGTTTAATAAATTTTAATAATAGGAGTTACTCCTTACAGAAGCACTGCTGTAGGTGAAGATGTTGAGGTGGATTTTGCTGTGTGTTGAGGTCATAAATAAATAGTCTGTGAACTTTTATTACCAGGCGGTTTGATAAGAGTCTTGTTACTGAAAGCATAGAAAGAGATTCTGATATTAATTTGTCATGGGTAATTTTTTAGTATTTATTTTATTTCACAAATTATGGATCCCTACAACCCCCTCCCACAACACACACACAAACACACACACACACACACACACACACACACATTTGTTCTTTCATAGGGCAATCTTTTCCATAGTTGGCTTTCTCTTTTATTCTCTTAAGGTACCATCTAAAATATAATACATTTGGATTCCTTTTTTTTCTCTCTCTCTCTTTCGTTCTTCCTTTTTATTTCTTAAAAAAATCATTGAAGCTTTTATGCTTTCAGCTTTGGTTTGTTTGCATTATAATGCAAATAATTCATAGACACTTTACTTTGTTACTAATACAAGAACAAAAATGTATATTGCTTTACATTTTTCTGGTGACTATCTGTGTCTGCTATGTTGTTGATGCACAAGCATCTTATTTTCAGTAACAGTGGAGCAGAAAGAACTGCTGTGAGGTGATATTTATTGGAAGAGAAAGGTAAATTATACCCAACATTCAGCACAGTTGAAGGTAGGAGGGCAGCAGCAAAAAACATAACAAAAAAAAACACAATATTAGGGCAAAATCCTCATTTTAATCATCAACCTACCAAGGTCTCTTAACTGTTTATTAAAAATCTCTTTGACTCAATATATTATCTAGTAGAATGATAGTTCTGGAACAGAATTGCTGATTTGAACAACATTGCAAAAAATTTCTACTTATGTATGTCATTTTACTAGATTTAGCATTTTTATTCATATCACCTAACCAGATATTAATTTCTTGTTTGTGTACTGAATCATCACCATTTTTTGAGCAGGAGATCTTCAGCCAGCATCAGCACCAGAAACATCCAGTTATCATCATCGATGGTATGAAGTTTGCCGACATCAAGCTGGTAGTAGAGTTCATGTACAGGGGAGAGATTAAGGTAATTTCGTGATCATTCTGCTCACAAGAGTTGAGTTGGAATTAACTTTCTTGCCGTTATGTGAAACATTAGGACTAGCTTAGAGGGATGGTATTGTAAAGTATTATACAGCTGCTGTTTAATTATTTTAATTAAAATTATAGTGTGGAAAAAGCAATTTAAAACCAGTAAGTATTGGACTTATAATATTTGGATGGGCAACTTTTTTAAATCGTTATACATACTAATAACAACTCATTTACGAGTGTTGTCCGTAAAATAAGGTTGCCAATGATTTTTCACAATGAAAAACACATTTATTTGCTTTGAATTATACATTTTTGTAAAGTTTAGACTTTTTCCCATTTTAAGACATAATCACCCTTGAGGTTGATGCATTTTCCCATGTGGTATATGGTCTTCTTTATGCCCGAGTCGTAGAAGTCTCCCACCATGCTGCAAAGGTAGCTTAGCACCTCTTTTTTCAGCTCCTCTCCGGTTATGAATTGAGTCCCATCCAGGTGTTTTTTCAATTCAGGGAAGAGATGGTAATAACTTGAGGCTATGTCTGGGCTGTAGGGCCGGTGAGTGACAATATCCCATCCAAATTGGTTTAGAAGATTGGTTGTTACACAAGTGGGGTGTGGGCGAGCATTGTCGTGATGGAAACGCACTCCCCTCGTGAGAGTGCCTCTCCTCTTTTTGCATTATGCGACTCAGGTTTTTCAATGTAGTCGCACAGTCGCAGTCAGCATTGATTGTTGTACTAGCAGGTATGAATTCGCACAACTCTTTACCTTCACATACCAATCACCCATGATTTAGATTTTCATCCCCTATCACATATTGGATTAATTCTTCAATTTCGTCATATATTTTCTCTATTGCCTCATCATTATCCTGTGACATTGACGTATACACTTGTACTAATATGTTTGTTGCAGGCTTGGTTTCTACATCAAAATAATCCTATTCATAATAACTCATCCATTTCACTACACTCTTGTTCATAATAAATCCTCCACCAGTAACTCCACTGACAGCTAATTATCCTGTTTTCCTCAGACTAGAAATCATGTGCGTCCTTCCACTTAACGTCACTAATCCCAGTGACCTCTAACTTAAGCTGTTCTATGTCCATTTTTAAGTTTTCCAATCTACCTGCCTTATTGAGGTGTCTGAAATTCCATGCTCCAACTTGTAGAATATTTCTATCCATTCTGATGACTTTTGCCTGAGCAGTTCACAACCAGAGATCTGTTTTACATCCAGAATACCCAGGAAGAAGCTGTCATTCTTTATGGAATTTGAGAGGATTACATATCCTCAGGAAACCCTTTAAGTCTTTAAAACAGTGGCTTCCCATTTCCTTCTGTATCCCCATGCTGTTGATCATTCTGATTCATCTGTCTTTAGGGACTGCTTCTTGCTCTTCTGCCCTGCTTCAGGAGACTGTTGGCAAGCAGCGGGTGTCTCCTTATACCGGGAATCATTCAGTTGCCAGAGCCTCGCCCTTGCAAACGGGATGCACCAAATGAAGGAGATGTCGACATTTGGATAGAAGAGATTAATATAGTCTCCTCCAAACCCTTACACCCCTTATTACATCAGACTATGATGAATGACTAATGTGATAATAGAGCACATTGTTAAGTATTTGTTTGCATTAATATTAACTTCGAAGAATCATTTTTTACTTTGTATTTATTTTTCCAAAAGCTTGACTCCACAATAACATAAACACACATACACATTGGTCCATACAATTACAAACTTTTAATTAATGTTTCATATATAATACTGTTCTTCACTGTATTTCATAACATTTACATAGTTTCTTTCCATAAAACAATGTTCATTTACACAAAATTTACAGTTAATTACATGAAAATTATACAAAACCATATTATTCACCTCCCAGCTTGCGAAACATAATTCTTAAAATACAATTTCATTAAAACACTGGGTCTGAGGGCCATTATAATATGTATGTACAATCAGGAAGTGTTGTACATGAGCATATATAGCATAAAGCCTGCTCAAAATAAAAAAGCAGTGAAAATGAACAGTTGGAACTGTCAGGTCACTTTCTTTTTCCTTTTTGGAGTAATAGTAAAGGGTGTTCAAACTTTCTTCAAGAATGTGGCTCCTCTCATGAACGGAAGCAAATTTTCCTGTAGAGCATTATTCTTTTCACCAATCTCAGCTTTAAGATTACTGTGAAGGGCATCCAGATTTCCTTCAGAGGAATTAAATTTTCTGTCCATGTGGTCTATATTGCCTACAAGCTTGGCCAATATTTCTTCCATGGGTGTTCTTTCACTCTGCTCACACACACACACACACACACACACACACACACACACACACACACACACACCTTCAACAACAGTCTCCTCTGTATTCATGTTTAAAAGATAAAAAAAAACTACACATAAAAATTGAATGGGGGTATAAGACCACTAGGTTGCCCACACTAGACACAAGACAAACTAATTGAATAAACTGGCCAAATGATAAACCCATCAGCTTTTAAATCAAACAGTGACAACAGAATTATAATTCTCCATCTGGGAAAAATGCAATGTTGAAAACAATATTTCACCAACAAAACAAAATTTCCAATCAAGATAAGCAACGTAGATTTGTGGACAGTCTCCCTCTGTCAACTGCTCCACACATGTGAAGGTTGCAAATAAAATACTATTTGACAACACGGTAATTAACTAGTGGTAACTACTGGAAGTTGCTGTAAACCTGATTTCTAGATTACACCAACACTGTAGCTCCATAAGCCTGTAATCTGTAAGGTATGCACAGAAAATTTTATACTTGCAAAACAAATTTCTTATACTGATCACATAATTAGTTAATTGGCCCGATGTGGTACTGACAACTTTAAAATTTCAAATTGGTGGGTAAGCAAGATAAATTCAAATTTAAAACAACCCTAATTTTTTCTCAAATACTTATTACTCTGCTGGTTTAGATTTTATAGCAGGGTATATTATTACTGTTATACTGTTAGTGAAGCTCGGGTTATAACAGTCGGTGCTATTAAAAAATTGTATTCATTTCACTGGCTTTCTGTTATAATACAGTTTTGTTTACTTTAAAAAAAATGAATTATTTTATCTTATGTTTTTCACACTATTCTCCCATAAGTATTAGAAACTGCTGATTTTCTTTGTCATCATCAACATAGTTATAACACATGGGGCATGACTCTTAAGCATTGTTGTTTTTGTATCAGGTGCCAGAGACAGAACTGGATGGACTGCTGGCAACTGCAGAGGCATTGCAGGTGAAGGGTCTGTCAAATGTACGCAACAAATATGAGAATATGGGAGCAGAAAATCATGCTGTCACACAACAAAGCTCACAGCAACAGTCTGGCGTGGCTCCGCTTAGTCCTCTGAATGCTAGGAGAAAGAGGCGCTGTCTATCAGAGTCTTCTCCGGTTAGTACCTCCTGAGAGAGGTTATATGATACATACATTGTTTGTCATGTTATTAAGTCTGGATGAATTTTCTGCATTTTGACTTAACATAGTTTCTAACAACCACTTTAGGTTAGGTACCAGGTGTGTAAATATGAAACCGGAAATTGCCAATAGATGGCTCTAGCTGTCAATGCAGTTACCATCAGATTGCATCATTGTCACCATTTTCTTTTTTTTGACATCTGACAGCCTTTTTATCCCACAACAATACAAGTTTCATACGACAGTGTAGTTTTCAATGATGTTGAACAGTTTGAGTTTTGAGCCTCCAAACTACAATTTGCGGACATCATTGATTTTCTGTTACCATTTAAAGAAAGCTGCTGCAGAATGGCTTCAAATGCTTGTCGAAGCTTACGGTGAGTGTCCTCTTGGTAAATCACAGTGTTTTGAGTGGTTTAAAAAATTCAAAAATTGTGATTTTGATGTGAGAAACGAAGACAGTGGAAGACCTCTACGGACAGTGAGTTTTAAGCATTGTTGGATGAAGATGATGCCCAAATGCAAGAAAAACTCGCAGACCAATTAAATGTAACAAGGGAAGCTGTCTCCACACGTTCAAAATCGATGGGAAAGATCCAGAAGATGGGAAAATGGGTTCCACATGAACTGACTGATAGACAGCAAGAAAAACGAAAAAAAACCTTGTGAAATGCTGCTCACCAGGTATAAAAGAAAGTCATTTCTCCATCAAATTGTGACAGGTGATGAAAAGTGGATATATTTTGAGAACCCTAGGCATAAAAGATCATGGGTAACTCCAGCTGAACCATCAACGTCAAGGCCAAATCGCTGTGGAAGGAAGACAATGCTCTGTCTTTGGTGAGATCAAAATGGTGTGATCTATTACGAGCTATTTAATACCTGGTGAAACTGTTAATTCTGAACTTTATCAACAGCAAATGATCAATTTGAATCAAGCATTGCAGGAAAAATGACCAGAATACCAGAAAAGGCAACATAAAGTGATTTTGCTTCATGACAACTTACCATCACATACAACGAAACCGGTCAAGGAAATGGTTGGAGCGCTTAGTTGGGAGATACTGATGCATGAGGCTTACTCACCTGACAAAGCTCCATCTGAGAACCCTCTCTTTACATTGATGGGACACACACTTGCTGAGCAGCGCTTCACTTATTTTGAAAATGTACGAAAATGGCTCAATGACTGGTTTGTGTCAAAAGAGAAAAAAAAATTTTGGCGTGGCATTCATAAATTTCCATAGAGATGGGAAAAATATATATCTAACAACGGGCAATACTTCAAATAAGGTACTTTGTACCATTTTTACACAATAAAGGTGTATTTCTTATGAAAAAATTCCGGTTTCATATTTATGCACCTGGTAATGCAGATAATCAGTTTTCTTTCTGTTTTTCATTAAGCCTGAAATAATGGCATTGCCAGTGATGTCAGCTGTATTCTTATTGCCTTTTTTTTTTTTTAACTGCTTTACGTCTCTCAACAGCGAGGTCTTTAGAGACGGGCTTATTGCCTTAAACTTGTGATAATTAATTATTTATCACTGAGTATAGATGGTGCAAAATTGTGGTTTGTGGTTTTAAAAATTCTGCATTTAATTGTAGTGTTATATCCATGATAAGTGAATTGGCTTTCCCCAGAGATTAATGATTGTTATGCCTTTTTACTATCAACTTCATTTTACTCTTTCTACAAACCTAAAATTTGTTTTGGTTAATATGTCTGAAACAGAAAAATAGAGTAACCTGAGTGTTCCTCTTCAATTTTAATAACTTGCTATTTATAACATTAGCCTGAACTCTAAGGTTGAAATATTGTTTCTTTATCTGTATCAAAACATTATTACGAAGTGAAATAATTCCTTGTAAATAGATAATTGTGAATATCTACATTTTTAGTTATTTGGAAAAAAATCAGTTTTAGCAAAATATATAAGCAGAATTATTTCGTGATCGAGGGGGGGGGGGAACCCACACCCACACTTCTTTGAACCTTATTACTTAAGTTTGATAGGGGGACCACTTCCCTTATTTTAGAAATACCCTTCTAAAAATCGTATATACAAACAGAAAATTCTAACTTTGTGATACTGCATTTAGAAAACAGAAAAATGTTACAACCTTGGTTGGCAAGAACTGGCATTGTAAAGTTAGTTATATATTTCATAAAGGTTCAATGGGACTGCCAAGAGAAATCCTGAATGGTTGGTATTCAAATGTGTCCCACATTCGTTTCATCATGCCTAGTATTATGGTTTGGGGAGCTGCAGTTATTCCATTTTCAGTTCATCAATGTCACCAGCACTGGTGAAGAAAATATACGTTTTTTAGTATTTCCACAGAAAATTTTCATAGGGTTAATCATAGTTTCTTGGAGGCCAGGGCTGAAGGGCCTTGTGATATGCTCTGTGACCAATCAAACATGGCAGCAATTTTTAGAAGTGTTAATGGAGTGGCAGTCCATTCTTTTGGAAATTAAATTACAAGCTTCTTCCTCTAGCTTAAGAAACAATCAAATACCTAGCATATCCAAGTAAGAATATCTGTTAACAGTGCTTCCTATAAAAATATTGGGTTCAATTTGGTGTTTGAATATTACACTCAACGCTTTCACCAATGAGGAACAGCATTTGTGTTTGACATTTTTAGAAAATTTAATTTAACACAGGATGCCTTCCTTTGGGCACTTACTGTCTTGACATGAACTGACAGCAGTTAATGAAAGTGTGACAGATGCTCCTAGCAGTGTCTTTCACCAAACAAATTAAACTTCAGGTAGATTGTCTTGCAGTGATTTAAAGATTGGTGGTCAAAGTATTTTGGTTATGAAAATATAGCCTTTAAAATTTTGGGTTTTTCTTTAGTAATCAACCAGTACATTTTAAACATCAATGACAAAAGTTTAGTTGATTTTAGGTTACTCAGAAAAATCGAAACTTTGGGGCTTCTATCTAAAAAAATTGCATCCACAAGAATATCACTGACATTGTTCTTTCTTGCCAATTTCAATGATTCTATGATGTTATATAGTAGATTAATTTTTTGCTTATGGCTTTACGCCTTGACAACATCAAGGTCATTAGAGGCAGATAATAGATTAAAATTTAAGTCTAGATTTTCAGTGAAAAACCCTTTCTAAGAGCATCTCAAAGTTTAGGGTGCCTAGGAAAATTTTTATCACTCCTTTCAGAAGGGTTGGGGGGGGGGATGCAATTTCATAAACTAATAGAACATTTTTCTTGTAAGGCAGGAAAAACAATTTCACCAAACTCGTTGCTCCCTCTGTATTTTCCAAATTTCCATATAATTTTACTGATTGGTACAAATAAAAATCTTACTGTTTTGTTCAGAAAAAACAAAGTTTAATGTTTATGCCAGAGTCTCCATTTTGCTCCAATTGGTGCAATTATCCCTTAAAGTCAAGGGAGTGAAATGAAAATTTTGATGTTTCATACTAGGGAAAGCATCAGTTGTGATGGTACAAATTGGAAAATGTAATTTCTGTGATTCAAGTGTATGGTTTCTTGGTTATCTGGACAACTGCATGCCATTGTGTAAAAAGTCAGCCATCATGCTACAGCCTTGTGACAGATAAAAAAACTTACCTTTGCACCATGACGCAGTGTCATCCAGACAGCCAAGAGGCCAAACTGGAAAATGTTTGAACAGAGAAAACGGAAAAAATATTCCTCAATCAATCTTATTTATTTTTGTTGTGTGATCACATCATAATTTCTAAATTCTCATTTTAAAAATGTAAATGCCAACAAAAAATTGTGGAAAAATATACGGTAATAGTTGATGCCAAAAAAATTGGGAGGAGGAGGCAGGGGTCAAGTATGTTTCTTCCCAAAATCAAAAGCTAAGGTTTATCACAATTATAAATTGATTCATTACACACAGGTTTTGATGGATTCAAAATGTCAAAATTAAATAAACTGTTTGTTCCTATTTGGCTGATTGAAATTGTTTCTTTGGTATGTCAGGGTGTCTCTACATCACTAAGTACAAATTCGTTGTTTCATGAAGCACAGGACACAACTTTACCGATGTTTTTGCATATGATGCTGCATTCACAGTGCCCCCACATTGAAGTAAACCCATCAGTAAAACTCCTTGCATATCTCAGAACACAGTCACAAGCACTTTCTTCAAAGATTGAGTCACCTGTACTTTCTTCTTTCCTGGGGGACTGTGTAAGGAACCGAGTCGACACCGGGGGTGGATATCAGCCTTACGTTCCTTAACTATTGTTCACTTACTTATCACTGGAAATACTTGAAGTTCTTAAAATAGTTTGTTGACCGTGAATTTGCCTAATAAAAATGCTAACTGGTTTTCAAGATGGTCGCCACCTGTTCGTTATTCCCCAAACAGGAAGGGTACACTATTAAATGAAAGTCAGGTTTGAAGTTTCACTATTCACATATATTCAAAAATGTCACTGTATTACAACTGTTCAGCTAGCAAGGCATGGGAAACTATCATCACACGAAAATTGCAAGTTATGAAGCATAACCAAAACCGATAAGTCCCCCCATAAAATTCAAAGTTCAAATTTCCAACATTTTACTATGTAACTAAAAAATCACAATGTGGCGCCTATCCGCCATTGTGCCCGGTCCGGTTGTAGTCTAGCCTCATGCCCAAGCCGCCCGAGGCTAGCTTGCGGCTCTCGGACCTAACACGTCCTACTCCTCGCACAATCTAGACCCAAGTGAGCGTCATAGCTCTGCAATTCCCTATATGAAACTAGGACTAACGTGTTCAACATAGACATTGAAATTCTCGATTTATCTCCCAATGTTTCCCAGAAATTCACAGTGTGTAGATCACGCAAAAATAAGTTTTTAGTGTCTCTTGGTAATAATGATTTAAGTGCTCCAGAACGGAGTTATAGATTTATTTAGTTGGGGTGTGTTGCTACACTGGATTACGTAGTCATCCCAAAAATCTGTGTACAAAAAACAGACCGTCAAAAATTTTAGATTTCGTGCTTTAAGTTATTTTAGAAATACTCTCCCGTCTCTGCTGATTCTACTGGTGTAAAAATTATTCAAATCTATTCGGTAATTCGAAAGATACTGATTTCCTTAATTTTCCCTTGTTCCGACCAAATCTTCTGCTTTTTCCTGAAAGTCGGTTGTGTCCTGAGATTATTTTTAAATTGAACCTTGATTTATTTTAAGCCTTTTAGCGAAGTTTTTAGTCGGCTAAACCTGTTAGTTTCTGAGTTATTAATTTCCAAAGTTTCGGTTTTTTACGACGCCATAACCGGTTGTCTAATATTCACTTATATTTTCAGTTTATCGGTTGGTCATTCCGGGAACCTTACAAAATATTACCTAGTTATTTATTTTACTTGGTTTCCTTTTACTTTTAAAGCTCTGAAGTTATTCAAATGTGGTGGCATAAAAATGTTTACTATCTCCCATGTGAAGGTGCATTATTTATTACCTTAAATCGGTCTTTAGCTGCTAGTTATGAGTGTATTTAATATCAAGTGGTGAAATTCTAATTATAAAAGTGCTTTACAGTGTTCAATTTAGTAGTGTATTATTACCATCATAACGTAAATAAATCTGTGTCTTCTGCTTCACGGATAATAACGGATTAATCTCTTTTAGGTGAGTTTATTTCTTAATTTTTCCTGGAAACTTCTTATTTATAGCTATTACATGTTATTTATCCACTTTATTGTATTAGGAGTGTTGTTGGCTCGACTTTAAATGTGGTATCGTCTACTGAAATTAACCTTAAACTTGGCCGAATTCTCGCGGAATATAGAAAATATAACTAGGGATACCTTACAACTGGTATGTTTCCATTCCATGGATGCCCTCTTGTTTTTAGGCATGTAGTGGTATGCTAATAACTAATCACCTGTAATGATACTTTCCAGAAAAAGCTGCCTATCTGCAGTGTACCATTCCAAGTTGCCCAGACATGTCACCATTCGCTGTCCCAACCTGGTGATGCTGCTACAATCCATACAATCTTCTGCGTATACATGCACCATTTCACTATAAGTTTCATTCAGATTTTAACCCTTTTTCTCACAATAAAAGGTCAACTACCGCTCTGCTCTTCCAGTATAAATGACTGTTACATGCATACTATCTTTGCTCAGTAGTTCAGTCTTCATCTGTTTGAGGTACTTCCAATCAAAAATCCACGTACAGTGGGAAATCCAAAGTATTTTCTCTGAAAGTTTCACATCCCAGATAATCTATACTATTGCAGGGAAGAAAATTATTTGTTAATCCACCCTCTATATTGAAAACTCACAGTTGGGCTCTATAAACTACCATTAATAAGAAATTAGTATCTAATTTTTAAACAACATTAAAAATCTTGACAATGGTTATTGAAGTTTATAGATATCGTCTTATTTATTTCTGATCTACATATTTTGCTTCATCCTTCCTAAAGGACCTCATATCCATTAAAGGGGAGGCGACACACGATTCTCAATTTTTCAGGCAGTATCAGACATTTTTTTACTCCACACAGGAAGGTAAGTTTCTGTGTCATGTTTGAATTAAATGCTGTTGTACGTATAAAACCTGTCTTTCCTTTCATAATTAAAAAACTTTTTTTGATTGTTGATGATGGGGTTCCAGTACAGGTGAATTTACAGGATGTGTCCACAACACAAAGGATTTTTGTACAGAATAATTCCACAAGTCAATATTTTCACAAATTGTCTTTTAGTATTAAACCACAAATTGTCTTGCCATTTTCCGAAAGTGTGCAACAGCTCTTACATCATTATTTTTCTATCGTCTGTAATTACAGATACTAGAGTTCTATTTTCTTCCATTTTTATACTGTTACCGATTTGTGCTTTTTCCAACAATAACTGCTCATATCGAACCTGTTGGGTGAATGATTAAATGCCTTGTGTATTTTTGGAGACTTGGGTTCAGTTTCCAGTCTGGCCATCAAAATTTTCTGTTTCCTGGAATCACTCTAAGCGAATGCCAGGATGGTTCCTTCAAAATGCCATGACAGAATTCTTCCAGTTCTGACTCCAATGACATTGGTATTGATGAGCCATAAATCACTAACTGAGAAAAGGAATTCTTTGCTGTTACTTAGATCACAGGATATTGGAAATCCATTTTCATTGGTTCTTTTAATTGCTCAGAAATGTCTGTTCTTTGTTAATTCAGAAGAATTCTCACAGTGTGTGTGTGTTGTTTTTTGTGCATAGTCAATTGTATACTCTGGTTAGAAGAAATTCTGTTGTTTTGTTCATAATCAACCCAGTTCTGTTCCTATCAAATGATTTTTGAAAGTTACTTTTTAATAATTATACACAAATCTGACATTTTCAAAGTAGATAACAAGACACAGTTTTCAATCTTAAGTTTTACCCATTTTTAGGTCCCTGTATTTGTTCTACCTGCACTGCGCACTTTTAGTCATCTCTGTTATTTTTGCATTTGTGTCTTATATCTGTTTACCCTTAATGACCTCAAATATGTTGATATCACATAATACTCAAGGAAAATCATAAATTGGAGCTTTCCTTTAAAATTAAGATGAATTGATAACAACTTTGGAAGTAGAATTGTTGGAGCTGCAATAGACTTGTGACAAATATCATTAAGTTATCCACTTTCAAATATGGTAGAGCGTCAAGTATCCGAAGGATGATTAATAGCCTTTCGGGTAATGCCACGTTGTTTATTTCATTATTGAGCTTTCGGCTGGTATCCTACAGCCTTCGTCAGAGATACTGTTTATGTTGACATAGTAACAAGCGCCAAGCATCGCAGACTAAGAGGCCGCTATCTTCATTGATGTTGTTTGTATTCTTTAAAATTTCTGCTGCCTCTTTCACCCGTCGGGGCCACCAATGGACTTCTCTCCACAGTAGCCTCGTTTCTTGAAATTTTATTTCATGCCCGGTATTAATAGCATGGCGGAATATGGCGAATACCAGCCGAAAGCTCAGTGTCGCATTTCGAAGATTGCATTTCATGTTGTATTTCTTGTGTTCGGTCATATTTTTACTTTATTAAACTTTTATTTAAATAATAAGTAAACTTGTCTGACGATTAATTAACATTTATTAAAGTTCAATCATATACTTTTAACTCCGAAGATTGCAGGTTCTTTCATCAATAACTTTACGTTCCAACTCGCGTCTATGCTCTCACGCTAGCTCTCGTTGATAGCCAACTGTTACCATAGCAACCTCTTACTGACAGAGAATAATCTATAAAACCTTTGTTCTTCGTTATGCCACATCAGGTAATGAAATAAACAATGCAGCATAACCCAAAAGTCTATTAATCATGAACAAAGACGGTCGCAGAAGTCTTAGGAATCATTTATCCGAAGGATGTCTTAATTTTTTTTTATATGAACTGTGCACTATTTTACAGAAGCATTAAATTTGTTTCTTTTTATAGCAAGCTTGATTTGTTCATAAATTCCACTAACAAACAATTAGGTACAGTGAGATTTACAACTTGTATTTGTTATTCTATTATCGCCACAATATCCTTGTGACCAAGTGCAGACTGGCTTTGGTGTAACTGTGAAGTGACAACAATCCTTACAGTGTGCTAGTAATTTTGAGTTTCTTTTGAAAATCTGAAACCCACTGTGTTCATCTTGAGCCTTTGTTATTGATTTACTGTATTGGTGGGTTCTGTAGACTTTAGTATCTCATGCCAGCATTATACGTTATATAATGGCTTTGTGTTAATCTTCTAAAAGAATGCATAAGTGTTTCCAAAATGAAGCAAAAGAAAATAAGAAACTTCTTTTGCTTGGGATATGTAAAATTAGGCAGTACTTAATGTAATTTTAAAGGCAAAATAGAAACTATACAAACCGAAAGTATCATCATCATTATCGTTGGGGACCATCTCCAGTTTCCCGGGTGTGGTTTACGAGCCTTGGTTGTTATAGACGATTGTTTTCCACCTATTCCTGTCCAGAAAGGTTTCTCTGTTTGTGATGTACTCCCAATTCCAGCCTCTTTTCTCTACATCCTCCTTCAGTTGGTCTGTCCATCTTCTTCTTGGTCTTCCCACTGGTTGAAATTCTGAAGAAATTGATAATCCGTACCACCCTCACTCCCAATTAGTTCCGATTATCGACGATTAGTTTCTAATAGAATAAAGGAAGTAAAGTAGGAAAATCAGATGAGAAGAAATTTTAATGGGAAATCTGAACAATAAGAGGAGCACAGTAGTGTATTGAAACTGATAAAATCAAGTTATGCTTTTATGTGCTGTGTAACGTTGAGCTGTGCAGCTTTTGCTTACAAATGGAAATAATAGATTATTCTCTAATAAGCATCAATTAAGCTTTCCTTAACTTAGTTTTGTTAATTTCTTTGCAGTGATTATGGTCTTGTTTTTATCAATTCAGAATTCAGATGGCCCTGCACATTCTGATGCTTTGGACAACTCTGTTGATGTCAACTCAACAAGAGACGAAAACAGTGAGGCTGGCAAGGATACCACATTTATTAGTGTTCCAATGAATGCCAATGTTGAGGATGAGGAGTTTCCATGTGCTGTAAGTACACTTCCTGCGAAAATAATTTTCGTATATGATAACTTATCACATAAGCTATTGCTATCTGTAATTTTGGTGAAACATGTTTGTTAGCTTTTGTGTGATGAATGCCCATACAGACAGATAAAAATTCAAAGTTTTTACTTTTAGCCTTTCTGTTATCAGCAGTACACATCGAAATTGTTCCAATAAATGTCGTGTCGGACATGACTTAATGGTTGCTCTATTAACAGCTCTGCAATAGGCTTCCATTTTTTTTAAGGAAGTTTGTGTATAACTTATTACTCTAAATTTATAAACAGATACAAATTTTTTGCAATTATTATGTTTATAGGTAATAGAAATGTTTTTAAACACACAGATTTCTCATATATATTTGCAGATAAAAGACGAACCTCTTGACATTAGCGACATTGATGAAGGAGACGCCAGTTACTGGGAAGCATCCAAGCATGTAACGGATGTAAGTTCCATAAATATGTTATTACTTTTTTTAAAGATATTTTTAGTGATACAAATATAAGAAAAGTATTTGATATTTATACTTATTTCAGCCTGATGGAAAGGATAATAACACACAAATTGATTTATCACCAGTGAAAGGAGTTACAAGAGCCAATAAAAATGCTAAAGGTATGTTTTCAACTTACGGTATGATAGTCATAGAACAACAAAATAGAAAATTTAACCTTTGGCTGTTTGAAAGTGCTGTGTTGTGAATTAAATGTATATTGACATCAGTATAGAGTGCTCATAACATTACTGGAATACACAGCTATAACAGCAGTTCAATAGTTTGTATTGAAAAGTGAGTAAATTTTCATATTTAAATTTAAAACGTGCTACTGTTTATTATTGTTGAAGACTTTACTTTTAGTAGTTATTCAGAATTGTAATCGGATGTTTATTTCTCCAACATTGTTTTTGTGATAAGTGAATAATTATGCTGTAGAATTTGTACACTTTTACTTAATAATTTGGTGATAGTGACAACCACTGGTGAAAAATTATGTGCCAAATGTCATTAGCCTTGCTTATATTGCTCCTATATACTATCAAACTTGAAATTAAGCAGTAACATGACTTTTTTTAAATTCCTACTCCATAAGTAACACAGTGAGTGTGTTATTTGATGTAAAATTGTCTGTACAGTAGGCTCTCCATCGGAGTATAGTCGATCACGCGACCTTGACTATGGACAACCACCACCTCAGCAGCAACTACAGGTGGCAGTGGGCAGCCCCAAGGTGGAGCTGAGGAAGGTGTTCTTGCTACTATACTGCCCAAGACAATGGCACAGTGGCTTCAGCACTGGGTTTCTGACAAAGAAAAAATTCCTCGTCCTCCTAATGCATTTATGATATTTTCTAATGAATGGCGCCGCAAATTGGCTTTCGAACACCCCAGTAAGTAACCTTTGATGTATTTGTTCTTTTATTAACAAACATCTTTCAATATTTGTGTTTAAAACAGTCTTCTCTTCTACTATGAAAGGAAAATAGAATTGAGTTCAAGTGAAGTGATACAGAACTGTTTTGAAAATGTCACATATAAGTAATAAACATGTTATAACAATCAGTCTCTCATTACCTGTTTTGAAACTAATATATATATATATATATATATATAAAATTAAGGAAGGATAGGAAATATGACCCAACACTTACCACAGATGAAGGCGGCTGGGACGATGAACAAAAAACAAACACAAGAGAAGCGCAATATTTCGGCCTACAACAGCCTTAAACGTGCAGAAGGTGAAGCACCAGGCACCGTCACATGTGTACACATAGACGGCTGACTGGTGAATGGCGTCTCAGGCGCGGATGGTAGTTTAGGTGGAAGGGGGGGGGGAGTAAGCTCAAATATTGGGTCGATAATCGATACTGATGACGATATGTTATTATTAACTCTTTCAATAATAACATATCGTCATCAGTATCGATTATCGACCCAATATTTGAGCTAACTCTCCCCCCGCCTTTCCACCTAAACTACCATCCGCACCTGAGACACCATTCACCAGTCAGCCGTCTATGTGTACGCATGTGACGGCGCCTGGTGCTTCACCTTCTGCATGTTTAAGGCTGTTGTAGGCCGAAATATTGCGCTTCTCTTGTGTTTGTTTTTTGTTCGTCGTCCCAACCGCCTTCATCTGTGGTAAGTGTTGGGTCATATTTCCCTATCCTTCCTTAATTTTATTGCCTTAAAGCTTGTTCCTGCTCATTGTTATTATATATATATATATATATATATATATATAGTATTCCTAAGCAAGGGTTATTTTACCCTTTGTCAATCTATTCATTCCCATTCCCCTTTCAAATTCTCATGTGTTTATACTAGTTTTGTATACAGTTTTTTGAAATTTGAATCTCTTATCAGGAATTGGAGAGAATTTGGGTTTCATGCTAGTCTAGTGAAAAAGGTTTGGCGACTATACTTTCAGTTTGTATGATAAGAATGAACATAAGAGTATGTAGCCAAATAATGGGTTCATTTTTCCGGTGATTTCACGGTTGAACTGTATCAATCCTCAAGTCATGTTAATACAGCATTTGTGAACTATATGATAATGTTATTAAATAGTTGATATTTTTAAATCGAAGTAAACAGATTTTATTTTTAGTAGTATTTATTAAGTGTGACAAGTTGCACAATGTTTTCTAGAAATCAATGGTGATTTTATACTGTTTCGTTTTAGCACTTATATATGTCATACGCCATTAGTCATGGTAACCATGTTATTTCTTTTGAACATGTGGCAATGCTGGGAGTGAAATATGTATGTCTGCTAGACAAAGGAGTATGCTTCTCAGTGCCAGCAACAGGTGGAGCTGTTGTGTAGCAGCTTCTGGTAGAAACAACCCAAAATGAATGTGAACAGAAAAATATGTAAATAATGTAAAATACCAACAAGGTACAATAACAGCTGACGTTATCCACAGTTCTTTGTATGCTTTGATGGTTCATATTACTGAATCACACATAGCCAATGGTATTAAGGAAGATGCAGGTTTGATGTTTGATCTGCCATCCAGATTTTAGCTTAATCAGATTTCTATAAATCACTCCAAACAAATTCTGGCTTCAAAAGGCCATAGCTGAATTCATTTTGGCCCCTTGCCCATTATCCTCTCATGACCTCAATGAGTCATAAAGCCAAAGCCAAAATAAATAAATAAATTTTTTTTAAATCCTCGGGGTTAGTATTTGTGGATAACAGGGATGACTACTTAGAAGACTTTTATCTGTTTTAATGTCCCTTGCTGTTACTACACATTACTATTCATTTTGTAAGTTGTATGGTAATAAAACAACCATTATTATTTAATAATTTTTTGTCAGTTCATACAGCTTGCTGTTACACTGTGATCCCATCTGTGACTGGCATTAGGAAACATATTCTTCCTCTTTCCAATGTATGATATACAGGGTGCTTCAAAAAAAATGTATACACACTTTGAACTTCCATAGAAAATTTATTTACCGTTCTACAAAGTTAAATTTCAGGAAAATAGAAAGCTAAAAGTCCAATGTAAATCAAACATAAACAACAAATGTTAATACTGTTCAAATTGGTGACCTGCAGCATCAATACAATTCTGAGTACGAGTCACCACAGATTCTGTACATCGTATCAAAACGTCCAATGAGATTTTTCTACACACTGCTTGAATCTCATTCCAAAGAATGTCTAGGTTACATGGTTTACGTTTGTACACCTCATCTTTTACTGTGCCCCACAAGAAGAAATCCAGTGGTGTAAGGTCTGGAGAGCGTGCTGGAAACTCGATTGGCCCCCTGCGTCCTATCCACCGGCCCGACAAATTTTGATCCAGGTAAGCTCGTACGTCCCTGTGATAGTGCGGCGGAGCACCATCTTGTTGAAAATAAAAATCATCATTACCGTATAATGCACGAATGGCAGGAAATATGGAATCAGCAAGCATTGTTAGGTAATTAATACCAGTTACAGTGCCTTCAAATCGAAAAGGTCCAATGAGTCCCCTTGAAGACAAACCGCACCACACATTTACACCTGGCAAATTTACAGCTTTTTCAATTGTAATGTGAGGATTTTCTTCACCCCAGTAAACACAATTGTGCCTATTGACAGTTCCATTAAGTTTGAATTGGGCTTCATCCGACCAAATGATGCTACCCATAAATCCCGGTTCACGTATCACCATCTCCTGAATCCATTCACAAAATTGCAACCTTCTATCTGGATCGTCGTCACTTAGCTGTTGCACCAGCCTTGGAATGTAAACACGATACTTGCCTCTCTTCAGAATGCGTAGCACGCTGCTAGCACTTACATCACTTTCACGTGCCCCTTGCCTTGAAGATTTGTTAGGAGAGCGTTGAAACAGTTCCAAGACTGCCATTGATGACTCATCACTTGTAGCTGTTCGAGGCCGACCTGAATGACCTTTATGCACATCACACACTGTTCCTTGAACTTCGAACTTGTCTCGTATGCGTGTAATTGTTAATCTTGAAGGTGGTTCTGTATCATACTCCCTTCTCCACTGTCTTTGAACTTCATTTACATTCTCAAACTTCCAGTACCACTTAATAACCTGCTTACGTTCTTCAAAACTCAAACGTACGTCCCCCATGTTGATATTACAAATTCCAACTGATAATATAACATAGAGGGACGATTATGCTGGCACCTGGCGAAGAAATATAACACTAGCCTTGTAGAGCGGGAAAACAACAATAGTTTAAAGTGTGTATACATTTTTTTGAAGCACCCGGTACATGTTTGAAAGAAATAATGTGGGTGCTATGACTTGTGGAACAACTGTCATACCATATCCCTTGTTCAGCTGTAACATCAGCATCTGGGGGGGAAAAAAAAAAAAAAAAAAATACCGTATGAAAATATTTGTTATTACGTGTTGAAGAAGAATTGTAAATAATTCATGAATTATAAGTTTAAATTAGCTGTGATATACCAGCACAATTTATTTTAGGAGCCTCTGTAATCATCTTGGAGGGTAAATTAGATACATCAAGTCTGTTGTTTTCAAAAAATAATATTTTGGAGCCCTCTGCGTTATATTAATAATCCACACAATTGAACGCTTAACACAGAAAAATTAGGAAAGAATTGTTCTGTTATAAGAATGATGCCAATTACTGTTTTGCTTGATATGATGCAATCCATGTAATCATTTATCCCCAAATAGTGCAATCCCGCTTGCAAATGTATTGCTTTTTCTCAAGGCTAGCTGATACAACATTAGCAACTGCTGGTCTGATGTGCTATGTTTTGTGAGATCATAAGAAGTAAGCTAATAGTTGGGATTGGGGACAGTGCAAATTTCACCAGGCATGGCCTACACCTAATTAGAGGGGACAAGAGGATACTCCTTGAATGGTTAGCTAAGAGTATAAGGGAGTCCACTTCCAACGATGATGGGGTCAGTACTGTGTCTTTTTTATAAACTGCTGTTGAGGGGATAAATATAGATGATTGTAGATCCATGATGTGAAAAATCACTAATGCTAAAGAAACAGATAAAGCTTTTGAACCAATAACAGATGGGGGTAAAACTGGGAAGGCGAAAGTTACTGATGAAAACATCACAAATCCAGTAATAATAGTGTTACTGGTGAACTGTAGAAATATAATGAACAAAGTAATATAATTTGCAAACTTAATAAAAATATATGAACCACAAGTAATTATAGGGGCAGAGTCTTGGTTAAAAGGAGTTCTAGACAATGAGGTTTTTCCCAATTGTTACAGAGAGTACTTCAAAGATAGAGGAGCAAACGGTGGACAGGAATTCGTACTGGTTAGCAAAGACTACTATTGTTCACTGGTGTTCATATCATGACCATCATTTATTTGGGTTAGACTTCTGGAATAGTAAAAAGTAAAAAAAAAAAAAAAAAAAAAAAATAAGGATGTTAGCAGTTAGCCTTAGTGAAGGAATGAACGATGAGGATGAGGCTCTTGGGGAGAAACTAAATTCATATTTAAGAGTTCAGAAATGAGTGTAGAACGATCATTATTGGTGTCAACTGGGTAGGAAATAAGATTAACATCATTAGGAAACAGAGATTTGCAAATACCTTAGTAAGAGAATGAGACTTTAAACAAATGTTAGAGCAAAACATGAGGGGACCAAACATGTTGTATCTCTTTCTAATAAAGCCTGCTGAAAATTTTGTGGGGTGTCAGGTAACTGAAGGAACAAGTGATCAGAATGCTGTACTGATGGATATTACGGGATTCGGTAAACAGTGGCCAGAATTGAAGGGGAAAATAGGTACAGTTATAAAAAGACACAAATTTCAGATCAAAAGAGATACTTCAGGGAATGTTTCAGCAAATGAAAGGGTACAAGTACAGTGGAGTCAGAATTGGTAAGAGTTCAAGGAGATAATAAAAAAGAGTAAAGAAATATTTATTCCAATACATAAAATAAAGAAAAGTATAGAAACTACATACTTATAATAGGGAGGTAAGGTAGTTAAAGAGGTTTGTGAGAGTTCAGGGATATCAAAGCAGTAGGGAATATTTGAAACAATCAAACAAGGAATTAATATTGGCATGGAAGGTGGCTAAAGATGAGGTTATTAAGAATATGATTGGCGCAGGGGGCCCATGTCAGATAAATCTAGAAATTTCTGTGGCTCTGTTAGAAAACTGATTGGAAGGGAGGGCACTGATACAATTATAGATAAGAATGGAAATGAAGTTACTGAGGATTTGAAGAGAGATTAGTAACTGGTTTAGTGAGATCATTTGGGGCTATGATTCATGAATGGGAGGGTGTAAATTGGAGAATGAGCTTATCCGCACAATTAGAAATGAGCTGACTAAAAAATTCGAAATTCATTCTGAGGATATTGTGAAGGAACTTAGACACTAAAAAAACATAAAGGAGTGGTGTAGATAATATTACTGTGGATGTCTTAAAGATAGCATGCTGTGACATTGTACCTTATCTTAAAACATTTAAATTGAGACTGGATACTTGCTGCTGACCAGATGACGGGAAATTTGCGATAGTAGTACTGGTTTATAAAGGAGGGGTTGAAAATTACAGGCTAATCAGTTTGGCATCAGTGGTAGGTAAATTAATGAAGACATGTTCTGCAACCACATTAGAGATTTCTGTGAGGAGCGTAAGTGGTTTTCAAGTTGGCAATATGGCTTTAAGCAAGGATATTCATGCGGATCTGGGTTAGTAGGCTATATGTGAGACATTTCTGATCAAATGGACAAGGGAGGACAAATTGACAGTGTAGTGCTTGATCTTTCAAAGGATTTTGACACTGTGAGCCATAAAATTGTGCTAAATAAGATAACTATTGGAGTGGATGAAAAAGTTATTTGCTGGGTAGAAGAATCCACAAAAGGTATAAATCAAAATGTTACAGTAGAAAATACAGTATCAAAAATAAGGCTAGAATAAAGTAAAATTGATATTTTTGGGTGTAAATTGTGTTATGTTGATGCATAGTGTCCAGGGGTGGAATTCCTCCAAGATTTGCACATAGTGTGCAGCTGCACATCATATTCTGTTGATTAATGGATTATTTCCACAAATTGAAGGTTTTTGCCCCCCCCCCCTTTTGTTTTCTATCAACATTATTCTACTGTCTTCTATAGTAAGCAATGATTCTTTCCTCTGTCCTTATTTTGCTGTAATTTATATTATTATTGTTGTAAGCCATTCAGTGAGATAATAAATAATATATGCTAACAGTGTCTCAAAGATGTTTGAATTGATTTGTGCATAAGTTATTAGTAACAATGCCGGATCCAACGTTATTACTAAATGTATTCAAAACAATAAAATATTTCCACGAATTTATGCTACATTTGGAAGAGAAACTGATTTTATTTTAGAAAGCTATATTTTGACAACCATTAAAATTTCTTGGCTCCCAGTAATTTTTTTTATTTGGCAATAGTAAAAAGCAGTTACGTGCACGTCTTTATTCCATGTAAAATTAATTAGTTGGAAATTTTCTTTATAGTTCTACAAGATCAAAATTACCTTGGTCTGTTATGCAAAAATGCAGAAATTACTTATTTCTGTTTCTTATAGGAGAGAGCAACAAACAAATATCAGTACGGCTAGGCGTTATGTGGAAGAATCTGTCCCGTGAGCTGAAGGAATCATATTACGCAGCTTCCCGGGTCGCTGACCTTGAGCATAAAATCAAATATCCTGGCTACTATTACAATCCCCGGAAAGCACGAATGAGGAAATCCCTTAAGCTAGACTTAGCCCTTGCCAGGAAGAAATCCAAGGCAGTTGAAGCCACACATCTTGTGAAGGTATGTAATAGTGGCTTTTAATCATGCTTTTATTTGGATGAGGTTACAGTAGCATACCTGCCAACTTTTACGGTTTTTCCGAAAAATTTACAGAAAGTTGCTGCATATTATGATTCTACGGATGAACTGTGTTATATTACAAATGTCCAAACTAAGATTCCACCACATATGCAACATCTATATATGGTGAAGCATGCAACTTGTACTCCTCCTTTTACAGTTATTAAATTACTTTTTTATTTTAATTAATTGATCAACAAAACCATTATTATTATATGACATTAATGAAAAGTGGAATTGGAATTTTGCTGTACAGGTTGGCAACACCGTTTCACGCACAATTAACATTGATATTTATTATAACAATTCCTTTTCAAATACAATGCATCAATCCACGTATAATATAATACTTTCCACATATCAGTCCTCAGGTGTTGTTAAGTGTCCTTCCAGTAAGCACAACGGGGCAATGAGAATCTCTAGGGGGCAGGTTTGGTCATCAATACGACTCTTCGGGGTAGGTTTGGTCATCAATACGACTCTTCGGGTTTTTTTATCAAGATCATTCTATGGTTACCATATTTCCGAAGGCATCCGGTCGACTTGGTTGCCTCATCCGCTCCGCGGGCGACATGCAACACAAAGCACCACAGCAGCACGTGCTAACATTAGCCGCTGCACATCACATTCTGTCTCGTGTCGGCTGCCCACACCAACACTGCCGGCAGCCTACTGTCCTCTCCACACACACCTAACGGCTCCTTGCTACCTGGCCAAGGTCGCATTCCACAGCAGCCGTGTCACCCTTTGTTCAAACCATCCAATTGCTTGAGCCAGTCCCCAGCATATTGCGAATATACTATGTAGTGTAGCGATACACTGCAATGGATAGTTGTGGTAGGTTTCCGAGTTTTCTCATGGGAGTGCTATTATATGTGCACTAAGGCTTCTTTCATTTGACTATAAGATTACGCCACAATACACTATATTTTACTATAATCAATAATTAATTGATCTAGACACAACAATGGATCTGTCTCTCCAATTTTACATCAATACTATTTCTGAAAGTTGAATAAGCAATCATTTGAATATAGTTTTCTTTCACTTCCAGATAGTGGCGCTTGCATTGTATCGCTGGATGGTGATTTTTGTTTAATGCGTAACTCTAGCATGATTGTGGATAACTCTAAGAACAGTATCACTGGACATTTAGTGAAGCATATTCCGTAGAATTTCCGTGTATGTTAAATTCAAGAAAATGTCGGAAAATGTCTGTTTTGTACAGGTGTGATATTAACAAAGCGCATAGCAGAAGAAATGATTTGGCCAGTCATTTGAAGTGTGGTAAAGACATTGCGAGTTTAAAATCAAAGGAAGAAAATCAACACTTTTTTTAACTAAGTCTGGAAATTCTGATTTGCATGTAATTCAAGCTGAGTGTTTGTTCACTGCATTTTCGGCGGAACACAATATTCCTCTAAGTACAGCATGCAGATGCCTCATTCAAGAGGATGTCCTATTTGTCAGAAATTGCCTATAAATATGGCTGTAGTTGTACAAAAACAACTTGCATTTTAAAAGAAATGGCTAAAAATGCTATAACTGAAGTAATGCTCCATTTTCAATGGCAACAGATGATACCAATACACAGTTATATCCCATTGTTGTTACGTTTTAAGACAATAAACAAGAAAAATTGTAAGAAATGTGCTATGCATTCCAGTATTGGATGGGGACTCAGCAACAGTGCATAACGTAGGTAACTTTATGTTATTGGAATTGGTGCATCGCCTTATACCAATTAGAAACCATGTGGCATTCTGTTTCAATAATGCCCCTGTAATGATTGCACAGAAGAATTGTTTTTACCCGTTTTTAAAGAAGCTTATCCAGGTATTGTCATTATTGTGTATGCCATTTTATTCATTTAGCTGCTGAAAATACTGCTGGAAGTTAACAACTAAAAATAAGTGAGAATCTAGTTGATATTTATTATTTAGACAAGAGTTGCAAAACAAAAGAACGTCTCAGGAAATTTCAAAATGTGCAGAATAAAGAAAGCAAAAAGCACTATCTAACTGAAAATTTGTCTTGAAGGTTATGTTTGTCAACAAATAATATGAACTAAGTGACTGGTACTTAACTTGAATAAGTTGTTAAATTTTTTTGGGTGTTTTGTTCATAGTGGATTAAATGCAGATGTTAAAAATTTTTGTGGTCTATGGTTTTTACGGGAACACAATTTTGAAAGTTGGCAGATAATGTATTAGTTTTTTTCTTAATCTTCCCCTACATGTGATGCACTTCAGAGTATATACAAAGCTATGAATAATGTAAGACTTTTAGACTTGTCCATGACCTCCTGATACGGTGGTGTAGGAGCAGATAGTGGCTCAGTGCAACCACTCTTCCTTGGCATTTAAAGTTAACCTGTTAAGTTTGAAGAATTGGAAGTAATCATCGGCAGTAGACATTGTAAAACTATTGCATATGAAATTTTTAGGCACTAAGCGTATGCTGGGGCCTAGCAACACTTTGCCTAAACAGTGAACAATTAAGTTCATGACCTATGTAGCCTTCTGGTACCTTAATATTTAATAAAGCGGTTACTATGCATTCGTATTATGAACCCCAAACGCCAAGGGTACAATAAATAAGTTCTCTTGACACAGTTTTAGGATCACAAAATTCTTATATTCTTGAAAAGTTCTCTCTTACATTGTCGGTACCAGAATTGCGAATAAAGCATCAGACAGCAGTTCCGTTGAATATTGTCATTTTAAGCACATTCACTTGAGAATACAAACACTCACTAAGTCCCCCTAACTTAAGAGAGAGAATGATTACGGCATGTTAAGATGTGCCAAAACAGCTACCCGCAACTAACCGACATGTCTTTAAATGTTTGAATGTCACTGAAAGACTGGGCATTTTCAAGATGGCTGCAGGCACTTTTATCAATTTTTCAGTTTCTATGACATCAGCAAAATCTTTGGAAAATTAGTATATATTATATGAACTGATGGTAATTTTCCTACAATACCTATTATCACATTTCTTATTTTTGTCTTAAATTCTTAAGCGCCATTTTCCCAACACATCTACTTTTTCCCTTAGTGAATTTTAAATTCTTTCAGGGTTTTTGGTAAATTGTTTAAGACTTCCCTTGGTCTTTCATTCCAATCCCTAAGTTCATTACCTGCAAAGGAAAATTTTCCCCCTTTTTTATGCCTGAAATCAAGTGTTTACTTGCGGCCATGGTCATCTTTTCCCTTCAATGTACTACTTCTAATTCTTGTACCAATATTCTTTCAAGTCTCATCACCAATATAACTGTTTACACTTCCAGCATTCTCTTCATCCTCCTCCAGTCTTCCAGTGATCTCCTTTATCATATCTGGTACTGATTGTGCTTTGCAGTAATTTCCACATACAAATCAAGCTGCCCCCTCCTTTGTACTTACCCCAACTCCTGTATTTGATACTCCAAATGTGGATCCCATACTACTACATTACCAAAGTTTTGTAACCCAATTTTCTCACTTCTCTACTACATCCCCTCATCACCCTCACCGGTTGTCATTGTATTAAGAACATTCATGGGTCATCAGGCTCATCCAGAGGGTGTGTGCTTATTTTCAAAGCAAAGTACCACCTTCCTAGGGCTGTTATGGTTATGATAGAGGGATATCCAGGATTTTGAAACCTATTCCTATCACCTTCCTCATGTGGCCACCCATTTGAATTTTTTTTTCAAATGTTATGCAAAGATATTGATATCTTAAGTTTCAGCAAGCAATTCCTTCCTCATCCTATAATTCACAGCCTTAAGTTTTTTATCTGTGTACCTAATAAGCTGACTCTTCTTGACATTGATCTGCAGTACCTGGGTGACCGATCTTCACTCAGCATCTTTCAATTTATGTTCAATATACAAGATTTTGAGTAAACAATATTGGTAACAATGGAAGCAAAGTACTGCAGTGAGGCAATATTTATATGGAAAGGACAGATAAAATACACCCAACACTCGCCAAAGTTGAAGGGAGGAGGGCAGCAGCAACACACAACAACACACAAACACAGAAAATACAATATTTCAGGTTAAAACCTTTGTCAATTTAAAAAGTAAGTGGCTGAGCTCGTGCAAGCCTTGCGTTCGACGGACTTCAATCTCATGTAATACATGCCTTCCTCAGCATGTTATACCCATCACTTGCCAGTATAATTACTTTATTTAGGTATAAAATGTATTCCAAGATTTTATTTGTTTGTTATTATTATTATTTTCAGTATAATTTTTAAAAAATGTGAAAAAAATGTTGCACATTTACATGTCCCCTTTTTTTATTTTGATTAATTTCTTTCTCACAGTAAATATTTCCGATGATGATATCATTGTACCTCCAATCACCTCAAATGGCCTATTCCATTTAACATGTGGCTTTGTTGACCGTAAGTGCTTGTGTGAGCTCAGTAACATGTTTCCATTTTTCTGAAAGAAAAAAAAGGGCATGACACAAAATAGTTTTTTTGTGTTTGTCAATTATATTTTTTGTTGTTGCTGTCCTGTTCCCTTCAGTCATGGTGTTTGTTGCGTATAATTTATCTTTACACTCTGTATTGATTGAATCTAAGTAGTTTAGTAGGCCGAAAAGAATGATATTTATGCCAGTCCTACCTATATTTCAACAGTTTAAAGGGACATCTTTACATAGTGACTATTCAAAATTAAAACCTAAAGGAGCTTTGCAGAGTTCATGGAATAATTCTGGAAAGATAGGAATTTAAAGATTTTGCTGCCAAAAAACTGAAACACATCTTTAGTTTCTTTAGTTAAAGGGCATTTTGTAGCTAAGAGTATAGCATCCGTTTGGAGCACAAAATTTTGGAGTTCTGCATCAAAGATGGGCAGCAAGTACCTTTATTTGTTACAGTTGAAAGGATCTTTTTCAATGGCAATTAAGTTCCACAGTAGGAAATTGAAGCTACATCATCTGGCCATAGTTTATGCTGAGTTTAGCAAAAATAAATAGTACTTCCATGATAGTATATATTTATGGCTGAAGTTTGCATTTTATAAATCACAAAACTGTATTTATCAGTAAAGTAAAATGGTGAATATGCCTGATTTATAGTTTCTCAGTTTATTAACATAAAACCTGAAAGAAATTATATGTGTAAGTTAGAAGTAATTGTGAGATTTTTAGTACTGATGTGGTGTTAAAAAAACATAAATCGTGAATTGTTTAAATATTTTGCCTAGACAATATGTAATAATATGTTTCAGGTGTTGACAGCTGAAGCCAATCATCATGCTTCAGCTTCGGCTGAGATTGAAGATTCCCCACGAACAAGAAAAGAACTGAGGAAACGCAAGTTGTTAGAGAGAGGAACTCTTAAAAATGGAGCACCCTGATATCAGAGATAATGAGGACAATTTTGATAATACAGTAGATTTAAATCAGGATGTCACAGTGGAGAAAGATGCTAACAAAACTGATCAACCTAACCCCTTCCCCCTCCAAAAAAAAGAGGTTGAATTAGAAGGAGAAGCTGAAGACGGTGATAAGTAATTGCTATAATGTTCTATGGTTGTTAGTTGTACATACACTTAACAGATAAAGAATTAAGTAGTAAATACGGATTACTTTTAATTTACTATTTTACCACTTTGTAGACTTCAGTAATGGAATGCTGCAACTGTAATGTATGAGTGCTAGAGGAATGATATTTTTCTGATCTGTTGTAATTATGTACAAATCACAACTCTATTTAAATATGCGAAATTCACTAAAATTTTACTTGTGATGTTTTTCACTTTGTCAGAACTTAGCAGATTGTGGCATCATCAGATGCTCAGATTTGTCAAACAATGTAGAAATTGAACTATTATATATTGTTCCAGAACATTCTGTTTTTATGTGTCAACCTGGCAATTACATGGAAACTGTTTCCTGTTTCGACAGCGTCTAATGAACTGGATTAGTTATTGATTTGTGCTTACTTAGTAGTTACATTGAAAACCTGTGATTAATTTCTAAATCCTTTATATAGACACATCTGGATCATCTTTTGCCCATAATCTACTGATTTTATGACATTGACATTTTCAATCATGGTTGATATTCTTTTTTAACCTTCAAATTAATGGTGTAAAAAGAACTTTTGTATTTAGTTCAATGTATTTAATTATTGATATCATGTAAATATTTACTTAAGTAATGTTCTGTATGTAATTTATGGAAAAAATAATTATTTTTGAACTATGATTGTATACTGTATTGTTGCTGATATTTATATTTTTGCCCACTTCCATTACTCAAATAATATTATTGAAGAAATATGCTTCCTGTCAGGGTCGAAGCGGGATACGGGGGTTGGTATCGGCTTCTTCACCTGAACCAGTCGTCTTCCAAAATATTCTGAGTCCAAAAAGTTCTGTTACCGTGTTGAAATATTTATGCTAACTGTTAAAATTGACCACAGTCGCCACTTACAGTTTAACCTACTGCAAGAAAGGTACTATTGTAGAAATGAAAGTCACAAGTTGAATCACTGGATTATATTCTCAAAATTTTTCACGTAAATAATACAGGTTCACAGTTAGCAAGGCAATCGGATATATCGTTCACCAAAAGTCAGAGGTTGAGAATCAGAGCAAAAACCGCACTAAACCCCCAAAACTGAGTTGAAAATTAGAGTCACATTGCCAAAACTATTCATCTGAAAGTTAACGATGTCGAATCTCCAACATGGCTGCCTTTAAGCGTGCCTGTCCCTTGTAGACCCGCTTCCTGCCTAACACCAGCCCGCGCTGGCCGAGCCTAGCACGAGACGTGTTCGCGCCTGCAAGTTTGAACCGAGACTGAAAAACCAAGTTTGACCACATGCTTACTCTAGAGCCTGTATAGCCGTGCATCACGTGATGCCGTACCACCGCTGTGCGCAAGCACTCTGCTAAACATTCTCTTATGTTTGATTTAATAACTTCTTTATTATATGTTTGATTTAAACGCGGGAATGGGAAAGTTATGTGAGTTTATGGTTACGGTGTTTTATGTCAGAATATAGCTTTAATTGTGTCTCTCCAAAGATTACCAAATATGGTCACCCTGTGATCCTCGGACGTTATTTCCTAATCACCAGATTTTAGAACATTTTTCAAATCGGCTTTAATTAAAAACATGAAATTATGCTCAAATTATTGGCCCCATTTTTAGCCTCACAAAAATGTAAACTTTATTTAAATCGGTTATGTGGTCATTGAGTTATTGCAAAAACAATGATTTCTAACAATCCGACATGATTATTATTTTAAGTTTTTAGGTATAACTCTGAAGATATAAGGATTATTAAGCCGAAAAATTACCAATGTGTAGCCTGAATTAAGCTGCTTATTTTGAATGTTATTACATCTCTGTAGCTATTATATTATGGACACAATAAAATCGTTTGTTTATTCCACGTGGATTTGATGTCGAGTGAATTTAGAAAAACTATAACATCGGTTCTATGGCTTTAAATGGCATGAAATTAATATGTACGAAACTAGAAGAATGTATTTTTACGACAAACTACTTTTTCACCCGGAATCTAAGTAGGTTTTTAAATGAAAAAATGTTAAAGTCGAGTGGTTTATTTTACGTGTTCAGATCGTATTTAAAAATACTTAAACGGTTGGAAACTACAAGATTTAGATGAATTTAATTCTCTTTAGGACTGTTTTAATTTATTATTTACTTTATATTGGATGACAGTGTTTAAAATCAGTGAAAAAGCATATTTTATGTACGGTGCCTCTGGCAAGTTACTATGAAATTGGATTAACAAACAGAAGGTCAGTAAAATGTCTTTTAATGGTTTTAGAAAATTAATTATGTGTGTTTACTATCATTTATATGTTCTTAGCGCTTTTGAAATGGTTTAATTTTACCGGAATTAATTCTGAAAGTCTCGAAAATTTAGTCGATCTACCGGCTTTCTGTTCTTACTAATATTTCATATTTTATGGATTGAAACTACTTGAAATCTATTAAAACTGAAGGATACAATTATTTACTGCTTGTTTATCTACTTTTTAAATCCTGAAATTACTTAAAAGACCTAAAATTGTTTATGAAAATGAGTGATCAAATTTCTTCATAATTACTTCTTGTGAGTATTAAATGCTTTAGAACTATCAGAAACCTGTTAATTATCCTACTAAACTGTCTCAGGTATTATTCTACTTACTTTTAGAACTTTAAAATGGTCAAATTCCATCACAATGTGCTATCTTCATTCTGCTTCAGTTTACTATTCAATCATCTTGTTTATTTCTTTAAAATACCTGCTAAACTATATTTAACTGTGCAGTTACAGTTATTGTGAGTCTAGGCTTGGCTTTTATTAGTTCTTTACTGTATGAAAATCACATTACAAATACCAAATCTGGTAATATGCCAAAATTTATGGTTAGGTTTGATTTATATTGAAATTCACTATTTATCTAAGGAATAACGCTTATTAGTCATGATAAAAGGTTTATTTAGGCAATATATTTACTATTTTATACCATTTGCTTCTTTTAAATCCGTTTAGAATATCTTTCTGATTAATGTTAGGATTTGTTATTGAAAGTTTACTTTTACATGGAATAACCTATTTCCTGCTGAAATATCAAGGCTTTATGACAATTTATAGTTTATTTATGTTGGTTATGTGTTATTTATTCACTTTACTATCCTAGAAGTGTTGTTAACTCGATTTAAAGTGTGGTATCGTATACCGAAGTAAACCCCAAACTTGACCGGATTCTGACGAAATATTGAAAATAGAAGGAGGGATACCTTACATTCCATTAAGTCATAACAATAAAATTACTGATAAGTTATAGTTTTTTTTATTTCTGTATGTCTATTAGTGAACAGTGTTTTAGTGTATTTTTAGTATTTTCATAAATTATTGTGCAGGTTTCAGATAAAGGCATTCAGATTGAAACACTATTATAGTGTTTCTGTTCGTTCATTTGTCGATCTGATTTTTAGACTAAAAGGGTTTGTGTTTTATTGTTATTTTGTGAATACCCTTGCTGATTTGATCACAGGGTATTTAGTTCCTTATATGGAGGAGTGTTTCCACTGTCCCAATTACAGTTGCTAGTTGTCAGTGTGAGAAATATGTGTGTGTTACTGACAAAGAATTTGTTATTAAAGATACACTTCAGACAGAGCTAATTGAACATATGCAAATTCAAGTTTATTTTGACAGGTATTCTGCGTTATATATTACATCAAATCTTACCTGCTGGCAATTAACATATTGTCAATCTTGCTTAATGCTGGGGGTGTAGTATACATTTGTTCGAACTATTGACCATGCCTGGTACCAATAAAGTAAAATTTTTAAAAGGCCGTCAAACCATTGTTATAATGCCAAGAGTTAAAGGTATTTTAAATGAGTAAAAAGTACACTTTTTGAAATTTTGAAGTCTGTATTCAAGTAGAAGTTCTTTGACACTTTTCCGGCACATTCACTGGAGGCAAATTTTCATCCTAAACCCCATAACTTGGATGAAATCTTCATACTGAACAATGACTTTAGTTATCACCGATGCTTCACAAGTAATTAAGGTGTTATTCCAGCCTACTTCATGTCACATCCTGCCGTGGACTTGTCTTGCAGAAAAATGGCAGAAGATTGGACAAAATTCCAAGATGGCTAGTCCCTAAGTAAGAAATTTGAGGCTCGTGAGGTTGGCTCTAACTTCAGATTGTTATATGTATCTAACTACTTGATATTATGTAACTCAGGTATGTTTCTTAACACAAATTGGTCTTAATTTTGAAAGCTTGCTTATCTCACAACAGTGCTTCTACCACTTTTTAATTCAATTTTGTGGCAATGGTTTAGCGCTGTGATCGACAATACTTTAACAGTGCAACTTTGTAAAGCTTATTTTTCTCCTCAAAATCTTAAACTTTTTCTGAAACTGATAATATGATTTGGGTGCATGTGATTTTTTTCTATGTACTGAATTTATTTTTGTTCTTCTATCTACTTTATTACAGATTTTGATTTTCTTTAAGTTATAAAAAAGCATATTTATAATTAAAATAATTCTTCAAAATTATGATCAGGACATTCTTATCCCTGCTGACAACCATTTGTGAAATCTGATGTAGCTCTTTGCATTAATTCGCAATTTCAAATTTTTCCTTTTCATCCTATCTAAGCACGTTGTTATACATCACTAAAATTGAAATATATTTTAAACTAAATTTTTCAGAGCATACAAAATACACCTTAGTGTTTGTTGTCTTGGGTTGTTGTAGTGGAAGAATGCAACAAAATTCATTATGTTTGATATCATAGCTTTGTTTGCGAAATATTAGAGCTTTTACTGTTAAGAAAGATTAATAGAAAGTATTTGCTGTGTGAATTATATGGAATAAGCCTGCTTCTGAAGATTTTGGCCAGGTTATTATAATAAGTTTTGTGGGACTGTAAAGTAAAAAGAAACTGGACATAATATGGAGCAATTGGTCTTCAACCTCATTGGTGGTTTGATGATATGTATCGAAATTGTAAACATGCTACTGATTTTCTTCCTGAACTTTTTCTGCTCTGTTCATTTTCACTCCAGAAACATAAGTAAACATCTCTTGGTCATACATTGGCAGCCTATAAAAACTTCCTGCCTGAACTATTACTGAATCTGTACAATCAAACTGAAAATGAACTAATTTTTTAATCAATTGATGTAGATCTACGAGTTATGTTTTGTTTTCAGGAAACCAATTTTTGATACCCACTTTTCAATGAGTGTATGGTTTCAATTGAGCTTTCTAGCCTTCATTCAAATACAAATTCATTTTATCTCTTTATTATATTGTTTCATAGATCTGATAACATAACTCATGGTACCACTTTTTGCATATGAACTACATGCTTAAAGCTTATTGTTTCTTGTTCTTTAAAGCTGTTTAAATTTCTTGAGCTTGTGAATGATTTAAATCGTTAAAATAGTTTACACGTTAACAATATGTAAATAATATATGTTAATCAGCCTCAACCTGAACTATTGCATTGGAGTAATTATTATCATCATGTAGTTATATATATGTACTAAAATAAAGAATGAAGTGCTTTCAAATCTACACGTCTGAACTGATATCTTGTTAAAAATTAAATGAAATAATAAAGGAAAGGGAAATTAACCTATCACATACCAAAGTAGATGGCTGAAGCGAGAGAAAACATGTAAGGTGGACACACAAATACAATATTTTGGTATTAATCTTCTTCATGTAATAGAGAATGCTCGATTTGGTTTCAGACGTGTGTGCACACAGAATGTCACCCCATGAGAGATGGGAGAAATGGTGGGGGAACTGCTAAAGAGTGAACTATGGATATATCAGCAATATCTGAGATAATATATTGCAGGCAATGGTAAAATGAATATATATAACAAAGGGTACCTAGTATTGACGCAAAAAATGATTACTAATTAAAATATGTAAAAAAATAATAAAATTAAACAGTGATGGATTAAGTAGTGGATTTTATCGGTGGTTAAGACCAGGGGGCGTCTGGTATCCAGGATATTCTGGTATGGTAGTTCCCGTCTCCAGAGTTCTGATGCAGTGGTGCTATCTGGAAAACTGTGATTGCTCTCCCAGTAAAGCAGTCATTCAGGTTATTGGAATGATGTCTATTGGCATGTTCTGGTATTGGAAGGTACAAGTTGCGGGTGTGGACTGTTTGTGTGTGGCCATTCATTCTGACTGAGAGTTGCTGTGTGGTGAGGCCTATGTAGGAACTAGTGCAGTGGTGGCATGTTAGTTGGTATATGATGCGAGTAGTTGAACATGTGACAAGTCCAATGATGTGGAAAGTTTCCCCTGTGGTACGACTGTAATATTTAGTGGTGGATGGAAGCATCTGCAGGTTTTACAGTGAGGTATATTGCATGGAAAAAACCCATATGTTTTTGTTTTTTGGAGAGTCTGCCTGAGGGTATTTGTTGACCAAGATGCTCTTAAGATTGGGTGGTCTGGTAAAACATTTACGGGGGCAGTGCTCTTCAATTTCGTAAGAAAATCTGCAGAACGTATCTCATGAAATAGCATTTTAAAAAATCCACAACCCATTTATTCAATTTTTTTTTTCAAAACTCTCATCTGAAAGATTTAAATACCAATAGAAAAATATGTGACACTTTGATGCAAATAAGAGCTTAAGGGCACAAGGGTTCTTTGAAAAATTTAAGTATAACTGACCCACACATCGATTCAGTATTCTGATAACAGTAACTTCATTGTCCCCCCCCCTTTTCCTCCTTCCCTGTTTATCAATTTCTCGTTCTGGTAGCTCAGTGGTTAAGGTGCTTGCTTTCAAAACATTCGCTGCTCCGGTCCCGGGTTTGAATCCCGGCAGGTGCAGGAATTTTGAGAGTTGTGTTTGATCATATGAGGTATGCCAGGACGCTCCGTGGTTCGGATTCCATGTTAAACTATAGGTCCCAGAGGAAAGGAACTGGCCATCCTACCTCTGACACAATGGCTTAGTATGCCTCCTTCGGGAGGATCCAACCAACCTTCGGGTTGTGGACTAAGTTAAGTTTAGTTTATAATTTTTTAATGTGTTGCAGTAGTTTAAATTGTTGGCCCAAAATAATTATCCACAGAGAAACCTTTTTTAGTGGAGAAACATATCACCAAAGTGAAAGATACAAAGAGCATTCCAAAAATAATGCAATTACTTTTTTTTAAGTAATTTATTGAACAGATTTGCACAAACACTGAAAATTCTTCAAAGTACTGTCGTTGGGTTGTATTAAAAAACCTACGTTTCATCACCAGTGATGATGTTGTACAAATAATGAGATACAATTTCAACATGTTGCAAAAGTTCACTTGAAATCGTCAATTCCATTTTTTTGTGACACGGTCGGCGTGCAGAGGTTCACAATAACTGATGTCCTGCCACTTCCACACCTTGGAGAGAACTGAAACTGGTTTCACGCCAAAGCTTAGCGTCCCCCCCCCCCCCCCCACCTACTCCAAGTGATTCGATCCCACTCTGACCAACGGGAGCGGCGTGGGAATTTCAATTGAATTACTTTCGGAATGCACCCTGTATCAGGTGAAAATTTTGTTGTTTCTTATTGAAAAAAAGTAATTGATTTTGATGAAACAAATTGGAAAATGTTTACCATGAAGAAAGATAAAAACACAATTATCACTATTTGGTAACTCTGTCTTCCATTTCCATATAAACTCCCCACTCCCCTTTCTGAATTGTAAATTCAAATAGATAAACCCAGAAAGATAATATATGTTACACATCTATGCAAATGAAAGTTCACATTCATAGAAAGACAGAAACTTCTGCAAATAGAAGTTAATGAATGCATATTGTACATACATTCAATATAATCCTTTTTATCTCATGCTTACGAGATTATACATGATTAACTGGCAAAGATTTAAAAGTATTATATTAATGGTTTAATTTGCCGGAAATAATATATAAGCACACCTGTTTACACCCAAAATATTTTTGAAACTTACCTCTATCGCAGCCTCCTGTCCATTGCGATTTTGGCTCGTGGCTTTTCGTATAGATATTTGCTTGCATGTCATCTGTGATCATACTGTGCTGAAGAATGTAGAGCAGTGAAGGAAACACAAGTATGAGACTATATTGTTATGAAATCCATTGCATGCTACTTAGTGTCTGACAGTGAAGGTACCTTGTTTCCCTATCTGGTAGACTGAGGTATAATGGTGGAATTCAAGGCAATGTGGTAATTAGGAATTGTGCATTACCACACCCTCTACCATGCTGCCCTGGGCCAGAATGTTGAAAAAAATTATTCCATCTCAGGAAACAACTGAATTCTGCAACATTTTCATCAAGGAGAATAGAGTAGTTGACATAGAAACAAGGAAGTTGGTATATTTTTCACATTTTCACTCCCTGCCCACTTTTGGCACCTCATTCTGGGGAAACTTTTCACAAGCACTGAGAGTATTTAAATCACAAAAACGTGCTTTAAGAATTATTTGTGGTGCACGCCCACACACTTTGAGTAAATGGTAGGTTTACTGAGAGGGGTGAGAAAGATGGCTGTGAACTAATAACAGGTCATAAAGAAAATATGGTTAACATGATGAAGAGGCCAGTAATCACAGATACTGTGGTGAGAAATAGATTTGACCTGTTACTAGAGTCGGATGGGGAAGAGCCTCATGTAGATGTAGGAGTATGTAAAGTGTATGAATAGAGGGGTGGAAGGAAAAATAAGGAGAAAAACTTTCTGCTGTTAGGTATTAGTCATGGGAGAGGTGTTGACTCTCTTCTGCAGGATCAATTGGGCACAGGCTACCAGTTCAGAAGTTTTTTAAAACCCAGTGCAATATTAGGGCAGGTAATAGAGGAAATAGGATCACTTTGTAGGGATTTGACTCAGGATGATGGAGTAGTGATAGTGGGAGGTGCAGGCAATATTACTGATAGGAACACAACTTATAGTATAGTGAGACCTGTGGAAGGTGGTGAAGAACACTCAGCATACCAGGGTAGAAGTTGTGCAGATTTAAGTCACCAAGATCGGCGGGACTTGGACCACGCTGTGAGGCAAGTAAACATGGAAACAGAGATGCTACTTGGAAGAGATATTAGTTCTGTTTTGGGTGTTGTGCCTGTTAACACCATTAATAGGTGGGGCTTCAATTAGCATATCCTACACTTAAATAGAAGGGGGTAGGGAGTACTTTCTGAGTTGTTAGCTAAAGCTGTAAGGGAGCCCACTTCCAGTTATGAAGGTGTTCTTTTTAGATTAGGGGCTGCTGGTGAGGGGATAAAAATAAGTGATGAGAAAGATACTGATTGTAGATGCACGATGGGAAAAAATGCAAATGTTAAAATAAATAGATGAAGCTGTTGAAATAATAAAAGTTGAGGCTACAACTGGAAAGAAAAAGAAATACCACCAAGCCATAAATAATAGTGTTATTGGTGAATTGTAGACTATAATGAATAAAGAAAGAAAACTTGCTAACGTAACAGAGATACATGAACCACAAGTGATTATAGGGGTAGTCTCTTGGTTAAAAGGAATACTACACAATGAGGTTTTTCCCAATGGTTACAGATGTAGTGGCCTATGGGATTTGTGGGTAAAGCTGGGCAGTAGTTATGATTTTGTACAGTGCCAGCCAAAGCAGGCCAGTTGCAAGAGCAAAGGAAAACAATTGCAGGTGATGGAATGAGGTTATGCAGAAGGCAATGGCAGAGGAACCAGGTCAGATGTCAGCAAAAATATGCTGGAGTATGACGTCATTTGGCAAAGTATGGGAGTGGGGCAGGAGCCACGATTGGTCGAGAATCCGCCCTACCACTTGTGCTATGGTGGGAGGCCAGGATCAAAACCTTGGTGCACTGAGGAGGTCGTCGTTCAGGAGGAGGCCGAGATAGTACCGGATTAACCACGTGGCAGGAGTTAGCAAATGCTACGGGTCTCGCGCCTTCTGGGAAGCCTCCCAGGGGGGGTATCTGGCGCTCTATATACAATTCCCCTGGACGGCGAAAACCAGCCTCTCTTCTTCACATTTGCTGCGGGCCCCGCGCTGTCTTAATCCGGCCCTGGGCCGAGAAGGTGTTACCAGCCGTCGACGCCAGCCGAGTCTACAATGGGCGCAGCCAGGATCCTACGCCACCAACAGTAATTCTAACACGTGGGACAAAACCATTAGAGAAGCGTATCTGGGATGTCAGGCGTTAGGGGCAAGCATTAGATGAATCACATGCTGAAGGGAGCAAGGAAAATAGGAATGATTACTTATGTATGTCGGATCCATCCGGGAAAGATCAGGAATCGGGCGGGTTGAATGGAGTTCCCGGTTAGAGGCAGATGGCTCGTCAGCGAAGGTAGGCTGTGGATATCCCTCTGACAGTGGAAAGTAACTACGAGAACACAGCGAATACAAGAATCCGGTTTATTAGACTCAGTCTCACCAATACACAATAACAGATAAGGAAGTGATGTCGCCTCGGCGGTCAGGCAGGAAGAGAGACCCGTGTGCTGTGCGCTGCCCTTTAAGTAGCCCCTCGTTGTTGTGACTGCAGTCACTGTGGCGCTGACATCCTGCTGGCAGCGTCTATGGTGCCATCTAGTAGCTAGCCCCATACTCCAGATCCGACATGTATATAATCCTGGTGTAAATAAAATTGTAATTGTGTATATATCCTTACTGAGAGTATCATTTACGAATACTACCACTCAATGACATAAAGTCCTATCCGTAATTTAATATGCCTATCGGGAAGTGGCGGCAGAGCGAAAGCGAAAAGATTCGCCAGTCCACCACACAGAGTACTTCAAAGATAGAGGCACAATTGGTGGAGGGGTATTCCATGGAGGAAGGAATATATGGAGACGGTCCTCTACCGTTTTGATTCTTTTATGTAGCATTATTTCATCTGCAAACAATCTAATTTCTGATAGTAAACCATCAACACAATTATTCTTTAGAATAATGAATAGCAGTGGTCCCAATACGCTACCCTGTCTCAAACTCATTTTTACTACCACTTCTTTTGATACTGCATTTGCTACCCTAACTTTTTGTTTTATAAAGGTAAAGGTCACGGGGTTCCGACGCCTCGTGCCGCATCCCGTAGGATTCGCGGAGGTAGAACTCCGGGCTCCCTTGTGCAATCTTCGGCAGTAGAATGGACGAGACGGGGTCAGCGCCACACTCCGGTCGTTCTCTACCTTCCCGCGGAGTTTCCTCCACGGTACTTATTGGATAGCAGGCTTAGTGGGCCTGGGAAGCCGTTCCGGAAATTCAGTTTTGAGGAAAATCCTCGGCTTCGTCGGGGATCGAACCCCCGGCCGCAGTCAGGCGTTCTACTACCTGTGCCACGTGGCCGCCACTTTTTGTTTTCTACCTTTTAAAGATTCTTCTACCGAGCAGATCTGTTTCTCATCAACTCTAATATTTTTTTTATCTTGTTTACTACTATTTCATGGCTCACTCTGTCAAATGCCTTTGAAAGATTTAGAGCTACACTATCAATTTGGTCTCCCTTGTCCATTTTATCAAAACCAGTTAAAAAGACTCCTACATACATGGTATATACCAAAAGTAGTAGGACTGATTTAAAAAAAAAAAAAAAAATATTGAAGATATCTTTACAATTCCTTAATCCTCTTCGAAATAGCACCCTTAGGCAGCTACACACCAAAAATTACGCTGCTGACATTGGCCGTACGCCTTCTGGAAGTCAGTTTCGGGGACGCTGTTGAGTGCCCTCGTCGATGCTGCTTTAACGTCCTGCATTGAGTCAAAACGCTGTTCCTTCAGCTGATTTTTCATCTGTGTGAGTAAGAAAAGTCAGATGGAGCCAAATCAGGACTGTAGGCGGGGTGCAGCAACGCGGAAATGTCGATTCGGGCCAACAATTGCCTCATGACGGCGCGCCTTGGCACGGCGCATTGTCGTGATGCAGAGTCCAGTTGGCGGAGATGACTGGTCGGACGCGATTCACTCGGTCTCGCAGGCGGGCTGACACTTGCACGTAAAGGTTCGAACTGACAGTGACCCCAGGGGAAACGAACTCCTCATGAATCACCCCACGATGGTCAGAAAACACGATCAGCATTGTCTTGATCTTTGATTTGATCATGCGGGCCTTCGTTGGACGGGAGGACGTGGAAGGAAACTGTTGGCCCGATTCGGCGTCGCAACGTTGCTGCACCCTACCTATAGTCCCAATCTGGCTCCAACTGACTTTTTTTTTTATTCCCACGGATGAAAAAGCAGCTCAAGGAACAGCGGTTTGACTCAATCCGGGACGTTCAAGCAGCATCGATGAGGTCTCTCAACAGCGTCCCCGAATCTGACTTCCAGAAGGCGTACGGCCAATGTCAGCAGCGTAATTTTTGTGTGTAGCTGCCTAAGGGTGCTATTTCGAAGAGGATTAAGGAATTGTAAAGATATCTTCAATAAATAAAAAAATTAAAAAATCAGTCCTACTACTTTTGGTATAGACCTGTATATTTGTTGTCAGAAGTTGGATGAAACATGACTCAAGTAATAGTGAAAACTGCAAATTTTCATGTTAAAAAATACGGTATGTCTTAATTTTTTTATATGTATATATAATTGAGGCATTAGGTTTAAACAGGCATTGGAAACATAGTTCGTCGTAATCTGAAGGGTTTTTCACTAGTGTCAATTTTGTTTAGTTTGTCAACATTTGTAAATTGTTATCTAGTCTTTCATGAAGACTGGTCCACATGTTAGTTGAAATGTCAGCATAGTAGATTTACAATAGTAGATTTTTTGGAGCCCCCAAATCCCGCTACCCCACGCAGGGCGGCCTTCCTGTTTGTTACCGCTCGCCTCTCCACATGCATTATGTTTGTAAATCTATAGGTGATCACAGAAACGGAATTGTGATAGATTCCATGCGTCCGACCGTTTACATGGTCCATCGGCTAGAGATGAAACTTTTGAAAGAAGAGCAGATGGAAATAAGTGCCAAGATTTTACACTTGGGAAAAAAACTGCGATAGTTAGATGAGGGAATAAGGGCGAATGGTTAAGATAATGCCAGTACCACGACAGATTCGGGTTGGAATATGTAAGGGATTTGTTTGTTTGTTAGGAAATGCTATCATGCAGCAACTTACAGCTGGTTCCGCGCAACGTCGCTGTTGTTGAGATGGTCATGAAACATACCAATTCGTTATAATTAATACCAGCTGTGTGTAACAGGTGTTGTAAGTGTTGGTAAGACGTGATTCGTACCACCCTCAGGGTGTCAGGGCACAACAGTCGCAACGCGCAGGGTCTTTCCTCATCCTGGGAGTTCACGCCCTCGCGACGACGGCGACGGTTTCTAGATGACCACCCGCGACATGCCGGAGAGCTTTAGGACGATAACGGACATCATCGCCATGACCTCCCCCGCCAGCACGTGTCGCCACCGACGGGTAAGACAATCCCATCATAGTCATTCCAGCCGATATTGGAACAGGATTCATCGCGCTAGTCCGTCGCGCTTGCCGGCACCCTCGCGGTGCTTACAAACCCGGATGCTGTACGAGTGTTGTTTGTGTGGCTGTTTCCCTGTTGTGTGTGGCTGACTTCTGCACCTGCGATCGCACTATAACGACATTCCTTAGCCCAGTGATCACTTTGCAGGTTGATTATGGAATGGGATCTTAACCCCAGTGGCCCGTGATGCAGTCGACAGATTTCTTACTTGTTAAAATATTGGATTTTTCCTAACTGTTGAGCAATATTTTCGACCATAGGTGTTAAAATCTGTGGTTATGATCGTAAGTGCCCATAGTGGGTATCAAAAGATTTCTCGACATTTGGGATTTCAAGTACAAGTTGTGATGGCTTCGTTTTCTGACACCAGGTAAGTGTTGTTTATGCAGTGTCACCAGACTATGTAGACTATAAAGTTATAGATGTTATTGTTTATGACAAAAGGTCGCGTGAAGTTCTTATGGCTTTAGTGGTGGTAGCCTGATACGGGAGTTTCTCGCAATGAAACAGAGGTTGCAGTAAAAGTTCAGGTTTATTTCCGTTCTTTAAGCACAGACAGTTCTACAAACGCTGAACGCAACTCTTTTCCAAGCAAATTGTTAGCCGCTACCTATACACTGTCATATTTGGATGTATTTCGGCCTAAACGGGATAACGAAAGTGAATTGTTGGTAGCGCACTGCCTACACTGAATGTGACTGCACCGACTCTCGGCGAAGACTGCGTAGCGAATCGCTGAGGCGAGCGTGCCTGCTCATATCAGAACATACCGGGTCGTGTTACCTCGCCGGCTGCGGCCGTCTACAAGCGAGCTAAATTCACCCCGCTATTGCAGAATATTACGGGGATTTATTTGGTCCCCTTACAATGTTTATGGCAAGCTTCTTAATTACTTGCTGTATTGGCTTGAGTCGGAAATCTCGGTGTAAGTCTGTTGTTCGTGTTCCCCAAGGAGCATTTGCTATGAGCCTGAGTGCTTTGTTTTTAATCAATTGCAGTCTCTGAATGTGAGACTTAGCGGCGTACCCTCAAACCAGAGAGAACTACATATGTCATAAGTGGCGAATGAGTGCCCTGTGTTTTGTCTGTTTAGCGTGGGGTATAGTTGTCTGAGTCTAACGTTTGCTTTATTAATCATGTGGTCTATGTGAAGTCTCCATGTTAGCTGTGCGTCAAGTTTGACTCCAAGCTATTTAGTTCCGGAAATGTTTAGTTTAACTATGTAGTGTTAGCGGTTGACAGTGTTCGTGAATGCGTTTTTGCCTAGATCTAGGTATGAATAGGAGTGCTTCGCATTTACCACCGTGTGAGCCAAGGTTCGACTACGTTAAGCGCGTGCTGTAATCTAGTGTTTATGCGAGATGGGCACAGTGACTGTGCATGGTAGGTGGTATCGTCAGCATAAACGGATTGCATCGTTTTCTCTGTAGTGGGGGCTTTGTTGGTGTATTCTATGAAGTTCAGAGGGCCTATAATAAATCCTTGAGGCAATCCTGCTTGTATCCTCTGAGGTGTAGAACTTTTTTAATTGACCCAGACGTGTCACGTTCGGTTAGTGAGGTATGAGTGTAATAAGCGTACCAGTTCGTCCGGGAATCCGTCGCCACTCAGTTTACGATCGAGGCCGTTGTGCCAAAGACGATCGAACGTCTTCTCGGTGTCCAGGAACACAGCTCAAGTAGACGCAAACAAGTTATATACCCCTGTTTCGTGCTCAACAACACGCATTAATTATTGTTTTGTGGAGTGGTGCTTCCTGAACAGAATTGCTCCGGCTTCAGGATGTTGTTGTTGTTGTAATGCATATGGTGGCCATGGAGGAAGGAAATACATGGAGACGACGCAAGAGACCTTCACCACGCATTGAAGTGAAGCAGGGCGGAGGAGGAGTGGGGGGGCATGGCCGGAGTGGAGGGGGCATGGCTGCTTCCATACAGACACGGGGAATATATACAAAAACCTCAAGGGGAGTCTAGGATAAAGGTGACGCCGCAATCTGGTGATGCATTATTATGTAACTCAATATGACAAATAAAAAATGAAGAATAAAATTTTTTGATATCCTGCTTAGTTTTCGAGATATTCTGTCCCAAATGTGAAATGGTTTTGGTTGAAATTCAGAATAAAAAATTGGTCAAAGTCAAATTTGATGATGCATTGTTATTTAAAAAGACGAGACAAATGAAAAATAAAGAATAAAAATTTTCGATATCTCACCTAGTTCTAGAGATATAGTGTATCAAAAGTGAGGTGTCTTGAGTTGAAATGGAGAAGAAAAATTTCGCAAAAGTCAAATTTAACGATCGATTCTTATGTAACACGACGAGACAAATCGAAAATAAAGAATAAAATTTTTCGGTAATCTTGCTTAGTTTTCGGGATATACTGGGAACATCGCAATTGTTTGGAAGCGCAATATCGCCGCTGCCGCCACTGCGCATGCGCGAGCCTGCTTCACCAATTTAACGTCACTTCTCCTCCATATATTTCCTTCCTCCATGATGGTGGCAGCACTTATAAGCAGAGGTGATGGTTTGCGTACGTAATGCCGCTGGCAAAGTGGAAATATTTGTGACTGATGGTCTTTGGCCATGCGCAGATACATGCTTCCTTCTTCCATGCACAGATTCATGGAGGAAGGAAATATATAGAGGAGAAGTGACGTTAAATCTGTGAGGCAGTTTCTAAACTTTCGCGCATGCGCAGTGGCGGCAGCGGCGATATTGCGATCCCCAACAAATGCGATGTTCACATTGTGTTAGATGCTGTGATTATTTCGTTTTGTAATGTGTATAAGTGTTTTATAATTCCATCTTGTGTTGCATACGGTTGCGCAAATAGGCAAGAGAGGAAAGACCCTGGAATATCATTTCATAAGTAATTTGAATTCTAATTATCGTTGTTGAAGTGGGGGGTAAGAATTGCAAACTTCGGTGCCTGTCTATTAATAGTTAGTCATAGCTCTCAATGGGATGACTTTTTTCTCAAATTTTTGTTGGTGTAGTGTAGAAAATCAGCATACCTTGCTATTTTGCACATAATAGACTAGCATTACTTTTTAACGAGTGTTGAAAATGAGATTTAAAGGGGTGTCTTTTACATCGCTATTCAGTGAATCTAGTATTGCGCTTTCTTTCGTCACGTTGCAGTTTATACTGACAGTGTGTGATGAAATTAAATGTGTAAAATTATGCTATGTAATCTAGGAATCTTGATGAAGCAAACGATGTTGTCACCGCAAGTACAGTTTGTGATTCAAATACGCGTGTGTGGATATGTCTACATATTTTGATTCTGTAGCGGCAATTTAATGGAGATTGTGGTTAGGTCTAAATGCAGTCTGTACCAGAATGGTTTTGCTGTTCCATAAGGGACAAAGAATTTATCTATTACTGTTAGTATTTTCATAAGAACCAAGTTAGTGACAAAACGTGTATCGTGATGGAAACTACTTCCACTTCCAGCTATTCCCAATTAAGCTTACGATGTGTGGTAACAAGATAACTATTTTTATTCCGGTCTAGGCCGCATTTCAAACTAACCACAAGTGGTAGTAAAAAAACTGAAATATCCATTCTGCATGTCCCCCATGTAATTCATTGTGGCTTTGACAGAATTAATTTTTAGTCCAGTCCGCATATCAACCCAATCCCAGTATATCCCGAAAACTAAGTAAGAAATCGAAAAAATTTATTCTTTATTTTCGATTTGTCTCGTCGTGTTACATAAGAATCGATGATTAAATTTGACTTTCGCGAAATTTTTCTTCTGCATTTCAAGTCAAGACACCTCACATTTGATACAGTATATCTTGAGAACTAGGCGAGATATCAAAAAATTTTATTCTTTATTTTTTATTTGTCTCGTCTGTTTAAATAATAATCCGTCATCAAATTTGACTTTGACCAATTTTTCATCTGAATTTCAACAAAAAAATTTCACGTTTGAGACAGAATATCTCGGAAACTGAGCATGATATCAAAAAATTTTATTCTTCATTTGTCTCAACGAGTTACATAATAATCCATCATTAGATTGCGGCGTTAGGTTTATCCTAGAGTCCCGTTGAGTTTTTGTACATATACCCCGTGTCTGTATGGGTTTGGCCTAGCCCCCCACTCCTCCTCCGCCCGGCTTCACTTCAATGTGTGGTGAAGGTCTCTTGCGTCGTTTCCATATATTTCCTTTCTCTATGGCACAGATTAAGACAGAGACAATAGCAGTTATAAGGTTACAACTTTGGAGGAAGGAATTTATGGAGACGACGCAAGGGACCTATACCACGCATCGAAGTGACGCTGGGTGGAGGTGTAGTGGGGGGCTTGGCCGCCATATTGTCCATCCATGCAGACACGGGGAATATGTACAAAAACCTCAAGGGGACTCTAGGATAAACGTGACGCCGCAATCTGGTGATGTATTATTATGTAACTCGATTAGACAAATAAAAAATGAAGAATAAAATTTTTTGATATGCCTTCTAGTTTCAGAGATATTCTGTCTCAAATGTGAGAGGTTTTTTGTTGCAATTCAGAAGAAAAAATTGGTCAAAGTCAAATTTGATGATGGATTCTTATTTAAAAAGACGAGGCAAATAAAAAATAAACAATAAAATTTTCGATATGTCGCCTAGTTCTCGAGATATACTGCCTCAAAAGTGAGGTGTCTTGAGTGGAAATGCATAAGAAAAAATTCGCAAAAGTAAAATTTGATGATGGATTCTTATGTAACACGACGAGAAAAATCGAAAATAAAGAATAAAATTTTCCGATATCTTCCTTAGTTTTCGGGATATACTGTCTCCAAATTGAGGGGATTGGGTTGGGATGTGGCCTGGACCAAAAATTAATTCTGCCAAAGCCACAATGAATTACATGGTGGACATGCAGAATGGATATTTCAGTATTATTACTACCACTTGTGGTTAGGTTTAAATGCGGCCTAGACCAGAATAAAAATGGTTATCTTGTTACCATACATCGTAAGCTTAATTGGGAATAGCTGGAAGTAGTTTACATCGCGATACAAGTTTTGTCACTAACATGGTTCTCATGAAATTAATAACAACAATAAATAAATTCTTTGTCCCTTATACAACAACAAAACCATTCTGGTACAGACTGCATTTAGACCTAACCACAATCTCCACTAAATTGCCCCTACAGAATCAAATTATGTAGAGACACCCACATACGTGTATTTGAATCGCAAATTGCATTTGGGGTAACAACATCATTTGTTTCATCAAGATTCCTAGATTGCATTGCATAATTTAACACATTTAATTTCATCATACACTTTCAGTATAAACTGCAACGTGACGAAAGAAAGTGCAGTACTAAATATACTGCATAGCGATGTAAAAATCACCCCTTTAATTCTCATTTTCACCAACAAAAATTTGAGAACAATGTCATCCTATTGAGAGCTATGACTAAATATTTACAGACAGGCACCAAACTTTCCAATACCAATTGCACACTTCAAGAACAATAATTAGAATGCAACCTTACTTATGAAATGATATTCTTGGTTCTTTCCTCTCCGGCCTATTTATGCAACCGTATGCAACACAAGATGACATTTTAAAAAATTTAGACACATTAGAAAATGAAATAATCACAGTATCAAACACAATGTGAACTTTGCATTTGTAGGGATTCACAATATGGTCGTCGCCGCGCATGCGCAGTATCAGCGAAGAATTTAGAGGCGTCGTCCCAGATTTAACGTCTCCATATATTTCCTTCCTCCTTGATTACAACATAACCTCAGAATTTTATTTGACAGAAAATAAGAAAACAATCAAGTTTAATAACATTCGGAGAACGTTTACACAAAACGTACGTAATTGCGATATATATCAATTTTAGAAATTATACTTTCTGTCGTTTAAAGTAAAATGCATTTATTTGTTTTAAATCCTAGCCGAGTACTCCAAGAATCTAACCAAAATAAGATACTCATATCACGAAAAATATCATTCAAAATTATCGTTATTTATGTTTACTTACAATAGAATAATTTCCTACTACCACCATAGGTGATACCCCTCGTTTATTCATATGAGGGTAATAGAGGATATGATTTTCGAACGCCAGTAATAGTGGAGGCTGTGGTTAAGTTGACCAGAATCGCAACTGACACATTTTGACATACTATAATTCACTCTGAAATAAATGTTATAAACAATTTAAACTTCTTTCATAAGCGCCATGGAACTTAAGTTATTACGTCATGCAGATAAAAGTAGTTCCATATTTACTGTGCTGAATTGTACCTGGACAAAGAACAAAACTGACTATAGTTTCAACCACAACACAATTATTGCAAAGTTTTTGTCTAATACTGCTATCACTTAAGTAACTTTGTAGCACACACCTACTGATTACTTGATTCATGCTATCAATCTCTTTTCTGCTACGTCATCTAGCAGTTAGCGCCTATATACATGTCGTATGTTTTCTCCAGTGTTTATGAACCACTTTGCTACTGGGTGGTTCACATCAGGGAATTATACACTTGCACAGAGGTAATTTGGAATAAGTAAGTTTATCCTATATTGCAAGAGATGTTAAAGGTTGTGTGTGTTTATAGTGTGGATAAACATTTGTAAATCGCAAAAGTAGATAGGAGAGGAGTTTAACACTCAAATGATGTAAGATAATAATAATAAAGATGGTAACAGGAAAAGGTTACAAAATCCTGCATTTTCTGGAGTTGGTGATGAGAGGACGTACTAGAGAAGCTAAGGAACTGTGTTACAAAACTGGTCAGACCATTGGTTGAATATGGTGGTGTAGTTTGGGTGTCAAATACAAGAGCTGGAGGGCGTGCAAAGAAGATCGAGATATAAGTGTTATTATATGACTAGGGAAATTGCTCCGTCACAATTAAAATTCAGTTTAGAATTTAAAATTTAATTCGATACTGATGCCTGTTTCTGGTCCTTAATCAGCAAGGATTGTAAATTGATATTTGCTTTATCTTGAAAGCTTTCGGTTCTTTGAACTTATCGTTGCTCTATTTAATATCCAAATTCAATCTCTTACCCTAATGTTTAGTTATTAATTACAATTGGATGTAGTAAATAGTCAGTAATTCGTTGGTTTTGAAGGCAACGGTCCAGCAGCCCTCAGTTAGTTCTGTCACTTTTAAACTATCATACATTTATTTTTGATTGATATACTTCAGATTTTATTACTATCATTAAATTGAATAGCGATTGAGTTCACGCTCCGGGGCTAATTTCCCTACACAACAATTTTTCCTTTTCTTGTACTCTCCTTCATTTGCCGTCTACAAATTTCAACTTTAAATATCTTCAGTCTTTTTGGTAAATTATTAATCATTTCTCATGGTAAATTTTCACTGTCTCATTTCAAACAATATAAACAGCACACTATACTGAACTATTGCAGTATCTACACCTAAAATAACACATAAGAACACACACTGGGGAAGGTAACGGAATCCACCCCAAATCATTTTTCCAGAAATGCCTCCATGGGAGCCGCCTACGCCCGGAATCAAGCTTGGCATCGCAAGAAGGAGAATAAATATTAGACGAGAGGTCACAGAAATGCTCACGGTGAAGCGGGAAGACAGCAGCACAGATATTTTAGAGATTATGTTCACAGGAAATTGTAAGAAAGCTAAATAAAACATACGGCAAGGAAAGTTAAAAATATAAATGGGAATGGTCCTTGGAAAGTTAGAAGCAGTCTATAGAAGGATCATACATAATTGTACAACATCGAAGGAATTTGCACAAAAATTAAAAAAAAAAAAATTTCTCTCTGTGCTTAGACAGGAGGGGAACTGTATGATAAGAACAGTTTGAACATTAATGTGCTGGGCATAGGTGGTTATTTCGAGAGGGTGGACGTAAGAACTATCTGGTGGCTCATTGGGGTTCGGAATGTCCCCAATTCATTTCGCGATCTTGGATGGGATTTTTGAATATCCTTTGACTGATATTTACCTTATTTTATGTATGTGAGTATGGCCGAATGCTTCCATGATTAGGATTCCATGTCTAACTGCGGGAATTCTAGGTTAGGATAGGCGGTTATGATAGGGGCCAGTTTTGCCGCCGATAAGATACTCTATTACTAGGTATAGCGACCATATGAAATTAATGTTATTATTATAGGTGACTTAGGAAATCGCGTTTGAGTTTTGAAAGATTTCAACTCAAATAACTGTGTAGGACTTGATGAAATTTCTTTAGAACTGTTAAATTCTCTAGGAGAAGAACGATTCCAAAGATTAGTCAAACTGATATGCAGAAGTTATGGAACAGGAGAGATGTTAGCGGAAGCAACACCTTCACACTCTGCAAAGAACAAGTTGAAAAATTTAGAAATTGTCGCACAATAGGTCTGACATTTCATGCTTCGAAGGTATTAAGATAGTATTCAGAAGAATCGAAAGGGTAGTGAAGGAGATTCTAAGTGAAGATTAGTTTAGGTTATAGAAAAATCGGGAATCAGAGAAGTAATACTGGTACAGTGAATGAAAAAAAAAAAGATATTCTTATAGTGTATGGGGACTTATGCAAACATTTTATAATATTCGATGGGATAAGATGTTCAAAATATTAAAGAAGTCAGTTCAAAGATTTTGAAATGGAAGGCTAATGTGTAATACACCTATATAAAGGGATCAGATGGCCATAGTAAAAGTAGATAATTGCGAGAGACAAATTAGACGACTAAGGAAATTGCCACCGGAGCACACATTCCATAGCCATTAAAAATTCAATTCAAAAGTAGGTTAGAAAGATTTTGAGACAAAGTTGTAGACTATCTGGAACAAGGGTGTAGCCAGGATCAGCTTTAGGATGGGACAAAAACAAGAAAACGTAACAAAAAATGGTTGAAACCGGTTTTACTTTAAAAAAATTAAACACGCATTCAACTTATTTAAGCACTAGTGTGAGGGGGTTCTGGCTAAATTTTGACAAAATTTATTTTTTAATCTTAAAAGTGGAATTTTTTATTTGCATATGTATTTCCCTCGACTTGCTGAAGGAGGTAGCCAGGGCGGGGCAATCGTCCCACCCTGACTGCGCCCATGTTCTGGAGGTGAAGCTTAAACTTCAGGAATACTAGAAAGAAGCATTTAAAATTTGGTGGTATAGAAGCATGTTAAACACTAAGCAGACAGATAAAGTACAATTTGAACGTATTTTTGGAAATGAAGGGTGAGGAAAGACGCTTGCTGAAGAATATCGTAGAAAGAAGATACAGAATGGTGGGTCACATTTTAAGGCGTATATTGGTGATGAGGCGTGGAAAGATATTGGAGTAAGAATTGAAAGTACGGAAGGGAAGGGATGAACATGATCACAAGCTGGCACTCGATGACAGGCACAAGGGCGAGGGGAGATTTTCTTTTGTCGGTAAGGGTATTTGGTATTGGAATAGGTTATCCAGGGAAATGAATAATAATTACCCAAAACGGCGAAAAAATTGAAATTTGTAGAGGGAAAAAGTAAGTGTGTACAGGAAAGGAGAAAAAATGGGCGTTTAGAGAAATTGCCACCGGAGCGTGTGCTCCATCGGAATTAAATTAAGATAAGTAGGATCGATTAGTGGAGACAATTGTAGAGGAAAACAATAGAATGTATGAAGTAGATGATAGAATACTTGAGGTCATGAGTTGCAACCTGTTGGGATAAAGAGAACGGTATATAGGAGTATACGATACCTTAAGAACTAGTTTACGCAACGAGAAGCAATATCATAATATTGCGGCAGTCAACACGAAATGTTTTATTTCAAAGCAGTAAGTAGGTTGGAATGTACCCTGGATCAGCTTGAGATCGCTGTAAATACTTTCCGGTGTATTTCTAGCGGTGTCATGCTGGTTCAGGGAGTATTAAACCTAATTATTGCTTGGAAATAAAATGTTTTGCCATTGAATATCTCAATCACCTCGTGCAGCGTAAAGTAGTTCCATAGATATCCTATACATAGTGCCGATCACTGGAAGATGTTAGCTGAAGTTTGGAAGATGGAAAATATTGTTCCTATGCCGAAGTAAAATAGCACGAAGTGGGATGTTAAACTCAAAAATTCTATCGCCATGAATATATTGCCGATTCAACAAAAAATTCTTCTTAGTCTTTATTGGTATTATCATATGATTAAATGATGTTTATTGGAAAACAAATACTAATATCTGTTACCCCGTGCTATTATTAGTAGCATGGCATTAATGAATTTATGATATAGCTAATACTGGCTACCACAGGATAGTTGAAATGTACAACTGCTTAGTGGTCGAAAGGCTTAATTTTCTTGGTCGTTTACTCTTGATCACAATACATCACACGTAAATCATATTAAATATTAATTTATTTGTATTAAATCTGCCACAGTAACACCTTTCATTCCTCGATATAGTTAAACTAGTTATATGCACAGATTGATTACAAAGTTGATGTGCATACACAGTCCTTAACAAGAAGGGATACATATTTGGAAAGAGTTCTAAATGTATGATGTAACAAGTTATCATATAATAGTTTTCTTCTTATTATTTGAATGCATCCTTAGACTTGTCTAGTTTCATTTTTTCACGAGAATACGTTTAATTTCTACTTGTACAACTCAAAACAAATACATACGATTCCATCTGATTTATTTTTTTCCTTAGCTATTACTGCCAACGTAAAAATTTCACATAAATTCTTTCAACTAAGAAACAATAGAAACGAAAATAGTAATCTTAAACATTCGTTTCATATATGGCTACATAAGTCAGTCTTAGATTTTAACACTTTAATTTAACAATACTGAATGCATAATATAATTTTAAAACTTAAGCTACTGAACGACACTTTCGGAAGTACAATAGTATTCAAACATTCCACAGATGTCGCTGCGTACAATGATTGTTACAGACCATTCACCAACAAAATAACGTGTGTTATTGGAAGCAAATCTTGAAAGGGCGGCATTGTGAGCACTGTTGAAACACAGAATTGTTTTCTAATCAGTAAGTAGAGCGTAGGATTGAGCAGAATGTATTTTTTTGTTAATTTCTTATCCTTACGATGTTGCACTGTGCTATTGTTAAAAATTATGTGCAACAGTAAGTTTGATTGTTTCGTGGAATATGGCGGTTAATTGATAATGTTAGAAAGTCTTAATATCAGTTAACGAATCCTTTTTACTGATTTGGTTAAACGCTTAGCACATAGATGAAACAGCTCTCTCGGTGTTCGAAAATGTTTGCATATTCCTTATAAACATTCTACTGCGAAGCTTGATAATCATGGCATTGGAATTTGTTAGGTTATGTGAATTATGAACGGCAGTGTATGTAACTATACGAGACAAATAAGAAAAACTGGTTTTAAAAGAATGTTTGATACAGGACGTTTGCTTATTATATGCTGGCAATAACAATATTAGTACCCAAATATGATAAATCGTTTTTACGCTGAACAATGCTCACTGTTTCGGCTATGAAAATGACAGAGTTGATGTTTTATTTTCAACTTTCACTGTTTATGCTGCGGAACTGTATGTTCGGTGGTTATCCTTAAAGGTTAGTTTTCTTTTACTAATGCCATGTTTCCGCCGTTGAAAGGATTTGCGTGTCATTAATTTTGGTTGATTATATTTTCTACCTTAGATGAGAAATGATAGCAATAAGAGCTGGTTTAATCGTTGTGATTACAAAAAAAATTCTCAAAACTGTTGGTAGTGTAGCACATATCATTTCAGTGTTTACATAATGCATTCTTATTGTTCAAATTATATTGTGGTGGTCAGTTTTGTTTAGGCGTGTTTGAAGCATTTTTTCTGTAGATTGCGCTAATGTAGAAGATCATCTAAGACAAACTGCTTCTTGTTTTAGTTTGTATCTTTCATTCCTTGCATTTTCAGTAACGTAATATCCTGCTGTTTTGTCTGATGACAGAACACATTCATTTTGTAGGCCTAAATGAAGAAGAACATCCTCATTAAACTCTAGATTTTAATGTTGCCTTTGCTGGTCTTGTGAGAGATATTGTAAATAAATTTCAGTAAGTTTTAATTTTGAAGCAGCTGTGTTAGCAAAAGGTATAGTTAAATTGTAATTAACCCTGGACCAAAATTACAACTGGTATTTTGTTTTAAAGATGACATATTGTGACATCTATAGATGCAATAATTAGTTCTGGAGGTATTGCACACCTGCATTTAACTGAATCATACTGTGACTGTTAAAGAAAGAGTGCATCTTTTATTTTGCTGCATGTTGTTTTGAACATAATTTGAAGCAATAATATTAAATTAGCAGCATATATTTCAAACTTGATACTTTTACAGAAAGAAAGAGGAACTGTTCCTTATCACAGTTGACAGATGGATGACAAACAAAACTTAAAAAGCACCAACATAGAAGATTATTGAAGTTGTGTGGTTTAAACCCTTTATCAGCAGTAGAATATTGTATACACAGCGGTAATATCTAGATCGCGATACCACTATCATCACTTACCGCCTCGCGATGTAAACACTCCCGGATGGAGAGAGTATGATGTCACTGTATTGCAGAATATGACGTATTAAAGCTAAGAAAATATTTTCTTCCACTTAATGATGGATAAGTATCGCCGTGTTGAAACGATGGAGATTGGATGTTTATGCTGTACACAAATACTGCATTTCAATGGATTTTGCGTAATTTTTCTGCTGGTCCAGGCGATATTTCAACCTAAGCATAACCGCCAGAAAGAAAACAAAACAGTTTATGTTGTTATAATCCCTGTACCGACACTATTATTGCGATATCGCGATCTATACGTCAGAAAACATTTCGTCTTATTCTAGATAATGATACTACTAATATTAAAAATTATTATTATTAACCATAAATTATGGATATGTTACATCTGTTTTGTTCCCGCATGAGAAAATCTGTACATGCAAGAAACATCATTTTGTAGCTGCCCGAGTATTGACTACGTTACACCCGGTAACGGCGACGTCCATAAGTAACAACAGCAATTTGTGTTTACATCGTTGTTGTCCACGAGGCGGAAAGTAGTGGTAACGGTATCGCAATCTAGATATTACCCGGAGCTTAGAGCAACTTTTGAAGAAGAGTTTAACCCAGAAATTTTGATTGTTCTGTGTTGATTTTTTTGGATCTACTGGTGAGTGCGATTTCGCTATAAAAATGTTCCTCTGTGCTGACTAATGATGTCAGTACTGCAGTAGTCGATCACAATATTACTTTTTTTTTTTTTTTTCAAGTAGTAACTAGGCTCTAATACATACTGGGCCTTCATTTTGAACCAGTAAATAGGGTGTAATACAACCTGGACCAGCACTGCATCCCTGAAGCTACTTCAGAAAAGTTGTAGTGACTACTAAAGTATTATGACACCATTTCCTCGTGGAACTAAGATCTCCTGTAATCCTGTTTTTTTTTTTTTTTGTCCTTCTTGTGATGCTGTCACTTGTGGTTAGTGATGGTTCATCTCAGTTTTCTTACTTGTATTTTCTAAACAGCTTCTTTTTTCCCCATCAAACCAACATTTCATAATAAATTGCTTGCATGGGAGAAGTTGAAGCTTTTGGTACCATAATCTTAAAAAAAATCCTGTTGTTCTCAGTTCAATTTTTGTATTAAGATTATAACAGTTGTTTTTTTCCTCTGTTTTGTGGCACAATTAAGTGTAAATTTGCTTAGAATCAAGATGATGTCCATTTGAATTGCGAGTTCATTTTGGTAGGAACAGAAAACGGACATCCTGCTGAGAAACATATTTTTTTCCTTTTGGGTGAACCGCCCACAAACAAAAGCAGCAGAAGTAATTTTTTTTTGCACTATTTAGCGGTGACTAATGCTTGCTTCTGGTTGGCCATGACTCGTTAGTGTGTTATTCGCCGTGCAGTAATCATTTAGTCACTAATAAATTTTGCATAAGCTACTACACTTAACGTTTAACCACATACGTTTTATCATGATGTAAAATATTTCATTTTGAAATACATTTCTTTTATCTTGTAATACTTGATTCATTTTTAATGTGAAAATCCTTTTTTCTTTATCACATTAGCCAGTTGTGAGATGTTCTATATTTGAGCATTAATTTTACACTGTTGGTCTATCACTGATTGATACGTTCCATACGGTGGTGCCCTTAATTTTACACCAGTAGTACATGAATGGATTCGTTAGCGTTTAGAACTTAATGCAGCCTTTTCCGTAGTGAAACTTAACCAACGTGCAGTATATTGCGGATACCCAGTTTCCATGTTGAAACTATCGCTAATACTATGGTCCAGGCTGCGTTTCAACATAAACTCAAACTATTATTTATGAAATAATATTTTATAAATATCCGTTTTGGTCGCAATGCAGCCTGGACCATATTGTAACGTAACCATAGTACACGATATTGCCCATATCCAGTTTTCAAATTGTATCTATTGCTGTTACTGTGGTCCATGCTGCATTATAACCTAAACGAAAGCGTTTATAGAGGAAATCGTATTTCGTATGCATGATTTTAATAACATTTGCAACCACACGAGGAAATTCAAAAGAACAAAATATAATTTACATGACGACCAATAGCAAGATGCCATTTGCTGTGAATTGTACTGCGTACCACTAAATAGTGCCAACAAAAACTACTTCTGCTGCATTTGTTTATGGACGGTTCACCCCAAATAAAAAAAAAAAAAAAAAATGTTTCTCAGTGTGATATCTGTTTTCTACTCCTATCAAAATGAACTCTGAATTCGAATGGACATCTCTTTGGTTCTACCCATAAATTTCATTTGTGGCTACATTTATTTGTAACTCTGGAATAATAAAATTGTACTATATCAATTATCTTTTATAGGCTCTATGATGTACAAGCAGTGCTATAATTTCTGTTATTTCCTAAATATTTTAACTTTTCCAGGATATAGTATATTATATACTGGAAATTATTTCTACCATGGCTTCAGGTCAGCAGTTCAATTTAAGATGGAATAACCATACAAACAACATTCTGCAGGTAAGTCACATAACATGTCTTGAATTACATTTTACTTGAAGTGTTCAAAATTGAATCAAGGAATATATTTTTGTTCCAGTTTGATTGGAGTGTTATTATTTTCATGTTAAATCTCATTCTTTTAAGATGTTGATAGTAAAGTAGGGAGTTAGTCCTTTCTTTATAGTGTAAAGCTTTTTGTTGTGAAAGAGGAAAAGAGCGGTGGAATGTTTGTGAGCACCTTTTAGAAGATCTGGACAGGATATGTAGAATTTTAAGTATGCATAGAACGATAGTCATTCCACCACAAAACAGAACAACAAAATTATAATTTTATATGGTTTTAGCTAAGTTAGATAGGTTCTTGGTGATAGCATTAATTTTAAATAAAAGAACATGTGTTCTGTAAATAAGCTGCAACATATTTGGCTGGCTTTATAGAACTCATTTAAATTATTTTATTTAATGAAGGCTGCAGTAAAAGACTAAAGTAATTGAGGTTACAATTCCTTGACTGATAATTTGAGATGGTTTGGGATTCACATTGAAGTTACCAAATAGAGATCTTTGTGGGGAAACAGATATATTTGTGTTTGCACAAATTACTGTAATCCTGATTTTGCGATGTTTGAGGGCAGTAGGCACAAAGACCCACATTTTTAATACATATTTCAGTAATAATTGGGGAATTGGGAATAAGAGGTAATGGCTTTCAAACATAAGTGAGGGGCTAAGACTTTCATGTGTGCGAATTGTTGAAAATAATTTAATGAGTTATGGTACCCTGAATCACAAAATAATTGATATGTAAACTATGTGTGAAGTGTTTGTGAATAGTTATAATTTTGTATACTTCTGGTGTAAAAGGATCACTGAGCATGATGGGTGAACAGTTAACATCCTGGTCTCACATTTGGGAGGACGTGGCTTCGAATTCCTGTCCGGGCATCCAGATTTGGGTTTTCCATGATTTCCCCAAATCACTCCAGACGAATGCCGGGTTGCTTCCTTCAAAAAGGCCATGGTCGAATTCCTTCCCGTTCCTTGTCCCCAGTCCTATCCCGCCTCTAATGACCTTTGCCGTCGATGAGGCATAAAGCAATAAGTAAAAAAAAGTAAATTATGGCTTTACGCCTCATCGAGGTCATTAGAGGAGGGTTGGAATTGAAGACAAGGAACTGGAAGGAATTCGGCCATATTCTTTTGAAGGAAGCATCCCAGCATTCGGCTGGAGTGATTTGGGGAAACCATGGAAAACCCAAATCTGGATGCCCAGACGGGGATTCGATCTGGCGTCCTCCCGAATAGGAGGCCAGAATATTAACCGTTCACCCACTACGCTCGGTCCCTGTGGACTTCTTTTCTCTCATCAGACCATATTATTATGGTTATTTTCTTTGGCTATCCTCGGTTAAATTGTCACTTGTAAATTTTGGATCTAAATGTCTCCCTGTTTTTGATGCCCTTTGGAGTGATTTCACAATTGCAATTGGTTATATCTGACACTGCTTTGCGGCAGTTATCATCGATTCAACTATTTGTCTTATGGGTCTGTCAGGGTTCATTCTTTTAATGTGTGCGTAAAATTTTAATCTGCATTTTATGATATCACTGTGAATGTATATTGTAAGATTTAGTGATTACTTCCAAGTCTCTATTTGTTTCCTGTTAGTTTTGGGTGCAAAATTTTCCTTATAACATTGCATGCTTTCAATGTTCTCTGTATCTGTTTTTCTGTGCAACATGAGTTTTTCCGATCTATAGACACATCCTATTTTAGTGATTATTTTAATGTCTCAGTTTTGTTTGTTTAGAGATACTTTTTTGCTATACATGTTTTGCGTTAAGCGATATGCTGTTTCCATATATTTGCATCCAATATTATTGACTTTTGTCTCTTGGCTGTTCGGGTCATGCCACATTTTGATTTTGATACTGTGGTCTTCTTCTTGGGCAGTACCTTCTGCCTAAAAAGTAGACTACAGTATGAGGGTTGAAATGTCAGGTTAACCCCCGATGATACGGCATCACTCGGACAGCAAAGAGACAACTGCCCCTGACCACAGAATCCTACAATTACATTCATTTGCTTGTGTATCAGTTCTATTCTTGGATTGTTTTACTGAGATACTTGAAGTGTGGACCTAATTTGTTTTTTTTTTCCCCTCTGTATTTTGCTCCCATGTATTCTTTTTTTTATGTCACAGGTTAAGATTACAAGGTTGTCTGTAAATTCCAGGCAAATTATCTTTAATATGATGTGATTGCTTGGTTAATTTTAAGAATTAATTTTTGTTTCTGCCATTCTTGTTTTACTTTGTGTCACACTTCATTTTACTTGACAATCTAAATGTTTGGACTGAAGTTCAGTTTTTTTATGACTGGACGGTTTAGTTCCAAAACATGAGAGTCTGCCTTTAGAGACAATCCTGTTCGTCTTCTGCTGTTGACCAAGATGTGTTTGGTCTGTGAGAGCTATTTTACTATATCTGATCAAAAACTAATGGGTATTGTTTTTCTTAAAGAATGTTCAATTATTAATCAGGATAAATTTTATCTCCTTCAAAGTAATCCCCCTCAGATAAAATACCATTGTGCCAGCACTTTTTCCCAACTTGAAAGCACTTCTGGGATTCAGTTTTCAGTATACCATTCACCTCCTTTAGAAGTTCTGTTTTTATCTTGTCAGTGGTGGCAAAACATCGTCCTTTTAAGCTAGCTTCTCTTCAGCCTCTCTACAGAAGTCGCAGGGGGCCATGTTGGGTGAATGCAGTGGTTTAGTCAAAATAGTTATGTTTTTTATCAAAAAAAAAATCATGAAAACCAGTGAGTTGTGAGATGGGGCATTATAATAATACAATTTCTATGAGTGGTTTTGCCACAATTCTGGGCGTTTTCAACAGATTGCTTCTTGAAAATGGTACATAATTTGCAGATAGAATTCGTTATTAACAGTATGACCAATTTGCAGGAACTCATGCTGCACAAAGGCATTGAAATCAAAGAAAATAGTGAGGAGAACGTTCACATTTGATTAAACTTGTCGATTTTTTGTTATGTTTTTAGTTCTTCAGGCAGCTTTAATTGGGACGATTGGACCATGCTTTTGATGTCACACCCATGTTTTTCTACCTGTTATGATTGTTTTAAAAAGTTCTGGATTACTGTTGATATCCTGTGTGATATCTGTGCGATGTTTTCAGGTCAAAATCCAGCAATTTTGGAACAAACTTTGCTGACATTCGTTTTGTGTCCAAAATAAATTACTTGTCATGAACCAAACGATATTCCAACATCATGACAACCTATCTAATAGGGATATGACAATTTTCCAGAATATTTATTTCACTTGTGTGACATTGTCATCAGTTGTTGATGTATTAGCTCATCCAGGAGCTACTCTTAACATTTTAAATGTGATACTGCTCTTCATTCCATTTTTCAATAAAAATCCCTTACTACATGATTTTTTTTTCTGAAGAAATTATCACTTGTAAAGTCCAATCTCGTGATTTCTTGAAAAATACTTAAATAAAAAAATATTATTCTTATGTGGGGGGAATTATTTTTGATTTAACGGTGGTGCCCTATATGGGGCATACAATGATGGCTAACATCTTGTGATATCAGTTTTGAGGTAGATGATACAACATTTGGAAAATATACAATAAGATATATACATATGCTAGCAGAACTGAATTTATTTATTTAAAATAATTACGATTTCTGTTCATTCAGTACTCATTTATCAGAAATAACACTAATTCATGTTCCATTTATTGTATTTGACATAAAACTTAATGAAGCAGTTTCTCTCATTGCTCAAGCACAGTGTTGCACAGTATTTCAGACATTCTATATAGTATTTCCCTATAGTTGCAATGACCACGGTTTTCCAGCCAGATGGGTATGTGATCTATCCCATCGTGTAGTACCTGACGCTGTGGAAGATATGCTGCATGACCAGGCCCGCCGCTAGTAGTTTGAACGCCCGTGTGTACTACCGATTATGCCGCCCCAGTCTAACTACAGCCAGTGGTGGATCTAGGAGTTTTCCGAGCCGGACAAAAAAAAAAAAAAACTCTGAGATTGTGATTGCCGCCCCTTCAGACATTTGCCGACCCCATTGTTGCCACCCCGAGTGTCGCCACCTGCCTGAAGGAGCAATTGAGCTAAAAAAAAGGCGCCCACTACATAAGTTTCGTCATGGCGACAATGGAGTGGCAACTATCGCGGGGCGGCGACTGTCAATCACTCGGTCCCCCTTACTGTCCAGTTGTTTTTGGATTTCATTGCTAGGCCTACCATGTTTCATGGTTAGTGATTTCCTTGTCTTACAGAGGACATCTGCAATTGCTACCTCAAAATCAACTAGGGGATGTAGTCCGTATTTCTTCTTCTCCAGAGCAGCCAGCTGTTCACACAAGCTTCACTGCATATTGTGTCATATTTGTCACAGACCTATTTTTCAATATTATATGTGTGCTAATGGACAAATATATAAACTTACCTCTTTATAATAGTCCACAGATGTCCTTTTCCTCCTAGAAATTATATAAACTCTGAATTAAAGGGTTTATTGTATCAGATACAACTGTTTGTATGACCGAACTTGGATTTAAACAGCTCACAGCGCAAAGCAAAGATTCATACTACATAATTCCTTACTCTATCACAGATGGCATATGCTATTTTCACAGCTTTTCTTGACTGTGTACCATATTTGTCCCAACATGCAGTTTCGAAATATATGATCAATTATGAGTTTCACAAATAGGAAAATGGAATGTGCCATTACTGTCCGAGTATTCGGTAAAGGGTTAAGAACTGAGACTACGAAATTTTGTGAAAATTAAATCATCATTAAAAGTTATAGCTACAACCAGTTATGAGCATTAGAATACTCTAACTTCATTGATTAGATCCTGTACTATTTTTGAAATTGAAATATCAGAATAGCAAACTTCCCTTTGTAAGGATGAAAACTGATACTCTGAGAGTAGTATCAGTTTAGTCACCTTAACTGCCATTTGACTTGTTGAAAGTTCTCCTAAATTTGCATTAATAAATTTAAATGACCATGTATCTGCCAGGATAGTTCAACTGTAAAGCCTATCGGTCGCCACAAAGCTTATTTAAACCAAAAGCTGAGGAAAGGTTATTGTTCACTACGAAAGTATCTAAAAATCCAATTGATGAAAAATTTCCCAGTCACATTTGAAAAATAGCATTTACAGTCGAATTGGCTATCGAACTAAACGTTTCCGAAAATCACAGGTCATGAAGAGGAAGATGTCCCAGACTGAACCCCGGTAGAAAATTTATAAGTTCATAGTCAATGTTAGCATTCGTCACTGGTGAGAAAAAGTCAACATTGTGGTAAGTCGCCCATAACGTGTTTCAAATGTTCCCGAAAATCATCTTGGTCTAACCGACACACACATTACACGACGAAACACACTAGTACCTGTTTACTCAGCAAAAGGTTCCCAGGTAAAGACAAAAGACGAAAACGTAAAGAACAAATCGGAAGACAGCCAGATGGCCTGAGTCGCTACCTACATACCCTCAGCCACATACTAACGGTGACCTACCGCTTACCAAAAAATAGTCTGACAAAATGTAATTATCGTTAGTGTTCAAAATTTACTAGTGTGAAGCCTGGCCGTTAAGGTTTATAAAAAGTATTATGATTATAATTCCAAATTAACGCGTCTTCTTGTAAATGATTTAAGTGTGCAAGCGCAGTGGTAATGAGTTTCCGAAAAACGGTTGGTGAATACCCGAATAATATCTTAATATGGGCAATTTTTAGACGTGCCTGCTCGATTACAAATTATCGTGTTAAAATTTATGTCAACGTGTTCTGTGTTTGCTCCTGATTTAAAAAGTGTAACTTTTATAATTACCAGTGGTGTATTAGCAAAGTTATATGTTTACCAAAAATCGGGTTTGAAACTATCTAGACGCCACCTGTTTCTAGTTAATAATTTATTAAAGTGCTGCTTCTATCGAAAAGGTGTTATTTTCTGAATTTTTCTTTTATTTAGTTACGTGTTTTAAAAGTGGTTTTGTTTACGGAAGTGGCTTAGTTTAATTACAGTTTAATTTCGAAAACAACCATGTTTTGGCTTACGACATAATTACTTGAAAATTAATTTAATATTCGTTCTACTGCATTGACTGTTTTGAAATTTTAATATATTATACTAGATTTTTCGTTCTTTCAGGAAATTTAATTTTTAGTTCGGGAAATTATTGAAAACGTGATTATAAACTGTTGAAAGTGCAAGTGTGTCTAACAAAGTGTTTAAAATTTTATTTAATCTATTTACACAGCCTGAAACTACGGTATTTTATTGAATTCAACTCTTTCTGATTATTATTATTATTCTAAAATTACTACATCGAAAAGTGTTGAGAATTAATGAAATTGTCATGTAACAAAAATCAACTGTTTACAAATTGGATAATCATGGATTACACTATTTCAGGTTAAATAACTGTGAACGTTTTCGCGGCGGCAGCACTGTAGAAAACACTCTCAGGATTCTAGCCGCGTCAAATAAAAGTCGACTGGCGACGTTTCGAGAGCCGGCACTGCTCCCATTGTCAAGCCCTGCTTAACTAACTAAAACTGCCTAGCGGTAGTCTCTATATAGGGCTACCGGGCGACAGAGGAGGGGAACTCGCGCGGAGGGCGGGTCTGCTTGGTGACGTCATGTTCCGGTTGTTGTTATGCCCAAATATGGTCCGCTCCCGTGTGTTTCGTAATTGTCTAATAACTGGCCTCCATGTTTGACTTATGTTAAGTCCTTGATCCCGATTTATCACATTGTTATTAACCCTGATTTCAATCGCCTCTTTCACGACACTATCCCAAAAATGATTAGCATAGCAGAGGCGTGTCGTCTTGTCAAAGCACGGCTCATGACAGTTTTCAAGGGCGTGCTCTACTATAGCCGATTTTTCTTTCTGCCCCAACTTAAAGTATCTTATATGCTCTTTGCGCCTTTCATCGATCGTTCTCAAAGTCTGTCCTATATAGGAAGAGCCACACTCACAAGGAATTTTATACACTCCAGGGGCCCGGAGATTTATACAATCTTTTGGGGTTCGTAATAACTGACGGATCTTAGGCGGGGGCCGAAAGATGGAGCGGATGCCTTGCTTGTTGAGCAGCCTTGCTATTTTTGATGTCACCGCTCCGCAGAAGGGCAAAAAGGCACGTGGGGTTTCTCGTTCCCTGTCATCCGTTTTGTTTTTGTTTCTTCTTCCGCTAATCGCATGTCGAATTTCTTTGGAACTATAGCCATTGGCCCTAAACACGCGTTCTAAGTGTCGCAGCTCTTCTTGTAGATGCTGATTGTCGGATACCGCCTTTGCCCTGTGGACCAACGTATTCAGTACGCCGCGCTTCTGAGATGGGTGATGAAAACTAAGGGCGTTTAGATAACGATCAGTGTGTGTGGGTTTTCTATACACACTGTGCCCCAACCTTCCGTTCGGATTTCGACGTACCAATACATCCAAAAAAGGAAGTGCGCCATCTTTTTCGATTTCCATCGTGAACTTGATATTGGGGTGAACGCCGTTGAGATAGTTCACAAATTCATATAGGGCTGGTATCCCATGAGGCCACACGAGGAATGTGTCCGTCAACAAATCTATAAAAAGATTTGGGCTTTAAAGGGGCCGCGTCGAGAGCTACATGCTCAAAATGTTCCATAGATTTGTTGACGACACATTCCTCGTGTGGCCTCATGGGATACCAGCCCTATATGAATTTGTGAACTATCTCATCGGCGTTCACCCCAATATCAAGTTCACGATGGAAATCGAAAAAGATGGCGCACTTCCTTTTTTGGATGTATTGGTACGTCGAAATCCGAACGGAAGGTTGGGGCACAGTGTGTATAGAAAACCCACACACACTGATCGTTATCTAAACGCCCTTAGTTTTCATCACCCATCTCAGAAGCGCGGCGTACTGAATACGTTGGTCCACAGGGCAAAGGCGGTATCCGACAATCAGCATCTATAAGAAGAGCTGCGACACTTAGAACGCGTGTTTAGGGCCAATGGCTATAGTTCCAAAGAAATTCGACATGCGATTAGCGGAAGAAGAAACAAAAACAAAACGGATGACAGGGAACGAGAAACCCCACGTGCCTTTTTGCCCTTCTGCGGAGCGGTGACATCAAAAATAGCCAGGCTGCTCAACAAGCAAGGCATCCGCTCCATCTTTCGGCCCCCGCCTAAGATCCGTCAGTTATTACGAACCCCGAAAGATTGTATAAATCTCCGGGCCCCTGGAGTGTATAAAATTCCTTGTGAGTGTGGCTCTTCCTATATAGGACAGACTTTGAGAACGATCGATGAAAGGCGCAAAGAGCATATAAGATACTTTAAGTTGGGGCAGAAAGAAAAATCGGCTATAGTAGAGCACGCCCTTGAAAACTGTCATGAGCCGTGCTTTGACAAGACGACACGCCTCTGCTATGCTAATCATTTTTGGGATAGTGTCGTGAAAGAGGCGATTGAAATCAGGGTTAATAACAATGTGATAAATCGGGATCAAGGACTTAACATAAGTCAAACATGGAGGCCAGTTATTAGACAATTACGAAACACACGGGAGCGGACCATATTTGGGCATAACAACAACCGGAACATGACGTCACCAAGCAGACCCGCCCTCCGCGCGAGTTCCCCTCCTCTCCCGCCCGGTAGCCCTATATAGAGACTACCGCTAGGCAGTTTTAGTTAGTTAAGCAGGGCTTGACAATGGGAGCAGTGCCGGCTCTCGAAACGTCGCCAGTCGACTTTTATTTGACGCGGCTAGAATCCCGAGAGTGTTTTCTACAGTGCTGCCGCCGCGAAAACGTTCACAGTTATTTAACATACCTCTACGGGGAGGATATGTCGCGCAGCGTTAAACATCTGGAGAAGCTGCGCTGCAAGAAGGCCAAACTACTGAGTTCGCTGGCCTTCCTGTTAAGGTGTAGAGACACCGAAACAGTGCCACGGTTTGCCGTTGTAAACCATCCGGCAAACACTACTGCCATGAAGAAGATTTTACGCCGCACCAGCCTGGCGATTGTAAGGGAGAGGATTCGTCAAACTCGCCGAGACCTCGACAAAATGCTAGGACCTCGACAAAAATGCTAGAGAACTAATGGGACGCCATTTGCTATTAGCAGCAGCCCTCTCGCCGTTGGATTGGGAATGGGTCGACAACTTCACCACCGGACAACAGAATTCTATATTAGGGACGGCCACGCGCAGGCAGTGCTGTAAATTCAACCGCCTGTCGCGTGATCTGCGCGACACCCAGCTACCCGAAGACAGACGAACCGTGATTAACCTATCGGGGAAAGAAATTGACGAAGGTGCTATCTCAGCCCTGAAGAAAGGACTGAACTTCGCACCGGCTCCACGTTCCTTGCCTATCATGAACATCATCAGCGGAGTGGAACAAGCTGTGCGTAATATTCCAACGGACGCAGCGGAAGAGGTACGCCGGGAGACAACGCGCATCCTGACGAGGGCCAGACCACCTAAGCCCAATATGACCGCAGCTGAACGAGCCGGCTTACGTGTTTTACGGGAAGACACCGAAATCGTGGTTTTACCAGCTGACAAGGGAAATTCGACCGTAATTCTGACCAACACTGACTACCACCAGAAGATGTGTGAAGTTTTAGATGATGAGGCATATCGTGTGCTTCCGCGCGACCCCACGGCACGGACAGTCAGAAAAACCAATATTTTAATAAAAGAAGCTGGATTGGCGGAAGAAACAGTGAAGAATTTGACAGTCCGAGCCCCAAGACCACCAAGATTGTATGGCCTACCAAAAATACACAAAGAGCATGTTCCGATGCGGCCGATAGTTAGTGCCATAGATTCGCCGACGTACAGGTTGGCCAAATACCTAACACGTCAGTTAAGTCCGTTTGTGGGTCAATGTGCACACCACGTTAAGAACTCTGCTGCGTTTGTGGAAGTGGTTAAAACAATGAGACTTGAGCGTGACGATATTATGGTCAGTTTGGATGTCACATCGTTATTTACGCGGGTGCCGTTAAGGGAAACAATCGAACTACTTAGTGTACATTTTGACCAAAAACTCGTGGAATTATTCAGACACACGCTCACGTCGACGTATTTCGTGTACCAAGAAAAATATTACGAACAAACGGACGGCGTGGCCATGGGGTCCCCGTTATCCCCAGCGATTGCCGATTTTTACATGGAACATTTTGAGCATGTAGCTCTTGACGCGGCCCCTTTAAAGCCCAAATCTTTTTATAGATTTGTTGACGACACATTCCTCGTGTGGCCTCATGGGATACCAGCCCTATATGAATTTGTGAACTATCTCAACGGCGTTCACCCCAATATCAAGTTCACGATGGAAATCGAAAAAGATGGCGCACTTCCTTTTTGGATGTATTGGTACGTCGAAATCCGAACGGAAGGTTGGGGCACAGTGTGTATAGAAAACCCACACACACTGATCGTTATCTAAACGCCCTTAGTTTTCATCACCCATCTCAGAAGCGCGGCGTACTGAATACGTTGGTCCACAGGGCAAAGGCGGTATCCGACAATCAGCATCTACAAGAAGAGCTGCGACACTTAGAACGCGTGTTTAGGGCCAATGGCTATAGTTCCAAAGAAATTCGACATGCGATTAGCGGAAGAAGAAACAAAAACAAAACGGATGACAGGGAACGAGAAACCCCACGTGCCTTTTTGCCCTTCTGCGGAGCGGTGACATCAAAAATAGCCAGGCTGCTCAACAAGCAAGGCATCCGCTCCATCTTTCGGCCCCCGCCTAAGATCCGTCAGTTATTACGAACCCCAAAAGATTGTATAAATCTCCGGGCCCCTGGAGTGTATAAAATTCCTTGTGAGTGTGGCTCTTCCTATATAGGACAGACTTTGAGAACGATCAATGAAAGGCGCAAAGAGCATATAAGATACTTTAAGTTGGGGCAGAAAGAAAAATCGGCTATAGTAGAGCACGCCCTTGAAAACTGTCATGAGCCGTGCTTTGACAAGACGACACGCCTCTGCTATGCTAATCATTTTTGGGATAGTGTCGTGAAAGAGGCGATTGAAATCAGGGTTAATAACAATGTGATAAATCGGGATCAAGGACTTAACATAAGTCAAACATGGAGGCCAGTTATTAGACAATTACGAAACACACGGGAGCGGACCATATTTGGGCATAACAACAACCGGAACATGACGTCACCAAGCAGACCCGCCCTCCGCGCGAGTTCCCCTCCTCTGTCGCCCGGTAGCCCTATATAGAGACTACCGCTAGGCAGTTTTAGTTAGTTAAGCAGGGCTTGACAATGGGAGCAGTGCCGGCTCTCGAAACGTCGCCAGTCGACTTTTATTTGACGCAGCTAGAATCCCGAGAGTGTTTTCTACTATTTCAGGTTAGTTTAACGGTTATCTTCTATTATAAATTGTTTATTTAGAACTTGTATTGTGTGTTGAGTGACTTTACTGTTTTCAAATTTGCTTATTTACTTAGTTGGATTGCAGTATCGGCTTCTGCATTAAATGTTTCTCTCATATCTTGTAGTTGCAAACTGAAAATTTGTATGTTTACTGTAAAGCTTAGAATTTACCCAAATTCTAAGGTGCTTACAACATGTAGTAATAAACTCGAGTTACTGTGTTTCAGAAATATAACAATACAACCTAGTGTTTCAGAAATATAACAGTACAGCCTTGTACAAATTTTTTAAATTGGTTTAGTGTAAAGTAAAATTTAAGGATCTGTCAAAACTATGAAAGATCTGGTCGCTGATAAATTATACATCTTATGAGCTATTGTATTTGTAGACATATTATTTCTTGTCTATTGGTATTATTTATGGATGGCTGCGTGAGAAATATTTTGATTATCTCTATTACAAATCATTTTATGGAGTGTTAGAACAGGTTCATAATGACAGTTAACTTTTTCTAATGCTGTGAAGAGAGTTGTGCTAAATTCGAAGAAAAGTGTTAGCTATCTTGATCTATGGTTGAGTATAATTGGTTCCATATCATAAAAATAGTTTTATGCTCGTGATAGCTCAATATTCACAGCATTTTAAAATGACTGTGTAAGTTGTCTTTTCTAACCGAGTCACAGGTAAGATTCTACCCTATCCATATACAAATTCCAGTGCAGTTTGTTTTCCCATTGTGCTCAGTGTTCTATTCGTGGTTAAATTAATCTGCTAGCACTGGGCCCTAAATGAGAGAATGAAAGAAGGTATTGATAAATCTATATTATTTTACTAAAGTTGTAAAAATAAGATGGGATAGGAAAATAACCCATCACTTACCGCAGTTGAAGGCAGGTTGGTGAGATGTAAAAAACACAAACAACTTCACAATATAGTAGAAAAATCTCTTGGTATTCTAGCCGCATCAAAGTAAAGACAATGTGGTATAACAGGCTACCCAAAGGAAATGATTACTCTGTGAAATTGATAGCTAGGGTAATGTTTATAAAAAAAGAGAAGATAGATATAAGATCGGACAAGCTTGATAAAAACCGTTGGTGTGTTCGCTTTGAACTTTAAGTTGCTGCTGAAAGAACTAGTAAACATTCGGACAATTAAGGATATTAGGACATTATAATAAAAAAGGAATTAAGTCATATGAGTTTATTATTTATTTGAAGTATGAAGAAAGAGTTGAATAAACAGTAAGCTGAAGATTTACTCATTCTTGAGTTAAAGACGATCGTGTATCCTGGTTACAAAAAAAAGGAAGAATATAAAAATAAAACATTAAAAGGGAGTATATCATAGAAAATACGACGATAGGTAATAAATAAAAATAAGACAACAATTGGCAATGTTTCGAGAGCCGGCACTGCTCCCATTGTCAAGCCCCGCTTAACTTATCAGTTGACTTTACTTTGACGCTGCTAGAATCCCGAGAGATTTTTCTACATTGTTACTGCCGTGAAAATGTACATAGTTATCTAAGTTCACAATATTTTGGTAAATAACCTTAGTTATGTAGGAGGTGAGACTAGTGGAAGGATGAAAGATGTAACAACATGGAAGCATTCATGTGGTGGGTCGGGATGTGGTCACATCTTTCCCCCTGCCATTTGTCTCACCCCCTACATTACTAAGTTTATTTACCACAATATCATGAAATTGTTTCTGTTTTTTCCATCTTGCCCTCCTGCCTTCATCTGTTGTAAGTGACAGTTTTTTTTTTTACCCTATGGTAACTTATTTTCAGTGCCTAACGACAGTTTCTTTGTTTCTATTACCCATATGTTTACTTAAGTTGTGTATCATGATAACAAAGAAAACTTTAAATATTTTATTTAGGGGGTAAGAAAGTGAGTAACAATGAAAGGAAAGAAATGCCGCGAGGCAATATTTACATGGAAAAGAAAGGGAAAATACACCCAACACTCACCAAAGTTGAAGGGAGGAGGGCGGCAGCAACACAGCACAACACACAAACAAAGAAAAAACAATATTTCGGGTGAAAATTCCCTTTTTCAAGTTAACAGAGAGGTGGCTGGTCTTGCGTTGGACGCAGCCACTGATAGAACGCAACAAACCGACGGAGGTGGTGGGGGCAGCAACGATAATATAACCGCGAGTATACGAAAGATTAAAATGATAAAAAAATATAAATTATTAAAAATATAAATAAAAAAAATTTAAATAAAAAAAATAAAAAAATAAAAAATTAATTTAAAGAAAATGAAACTATTGAACTATTGTACTAGCCAGTGGTGGGTGTATAGGGTGAGGATGGAAGATGTTAACGGAAATTAAGGCCTGGGGGATGTCTAGTTTGAAGAATGTGTTGATATGCCAATTCCCACCTGCGGAGTTCAGATTGGGAGGTAGTGTCTGGAAGTACTCTAATGGCTCTTACTGTGAAGCAGTTATTAGGGACACGGGTATTGTGAGTACTGGCATGGTGAGCAACGGGGAGGTCCAGGTTTTGGGAGTAAACTGTCTGTCTGTGACCATACATTCTGATGGATAATGAGTTTAAGGTGAGGCCAATGTAGGAACTTGGACAGTGGAGGCAGGTGAGCTGGTAAATGAGATGGGTGGTTGTACAGGTGGCATCGCGGTTATATTATCGTTGCTGCCCCCACCACCTCCGTCGGTTTGTTGCTTTCTATCAGTGGCTGCGTCCAACGCAAGTCTTGCGCAAGACCAGCCACCTCTCTGTTAACTTGAAAAAGGGAATTTTCACCCGAAACATTGTTTTTTTCTTTGTTTGTGTGTTGTGCTGTGTTGATGCCGCCCTCCTCACTTCAACTTTGGTGAGTGTTGGGTGTATTTTCCCTTTCTTTTCCATGGGTAAGAAAGTTAGTTGTACTTAAAAAGGAATTTGCTTTTATGCAGAAAATTTAAATGAAAATTTTCTGGAACGAAGTTTTATGGTATCAAATGCTTTTATAGGTGGATTAAATTCAGAACAGAAAAATTAAAAACTAACTATTTGATTTATTGTTTCAGTTTAAAATATTATTGCTGATCTACTGTATTGAAACGAAACTAGTGCTCATTGAATTTTTGGTTTTCTGGTCTTGATTTCTACAAATCTACCAGTCAGAGGAGTAGGCAAAACTGTGCCATTTTCTAGAATTTTATTGATACTTTTCTTTTCTTTTTGTAGCACTATAGCACATGGATTCTAATTCAAGAGGCTGAAGTCTGGGTCTATCCTCCAAATATCAGTTTTCCATAGTTTTCTAATGGATGCTGGAACACACCAAAATCTGTTTCCTTCTTTTTCATTAGTAAAACCCTGAATTGTTTATTCTATGACTGGGCTAATGTTCGATGGAATTAAAAAATCAGAAAATAAATGCTTATATATAGGCACTTGAAATCGATTGGAAAATCACTTATTTAGAAGTGTATTGAAAACTTGACAATTGTAAAAGTGTTGCAAAAGGAAAAAGAAAACATACCAAGTAAGACAAATATTCAATATAGAAGTGTGAGTTTCTCTTATGATGGCATGGTGAGCAACAGTTGCTCACCATGCCAGTACTCACAACACCTGCGACCTTAATAACTGCTTCACAGTCAGAGCCATTAGAGTACTTCCTGACACTACCTCCCAATCTGAACTCCGCAGGTGGGAATTGGCATATCAACACATCCTGCAGACTAGACATCCCTCAGGCCTTAAATTCCGTTAATATCTTCCATCCTCACCTCTATACACCCATCACAATAGAATCATATATTTTTCAATTATATTTTTATTTATTTTTTATTACTATTATTATTTTTTCAACCATTTTAATACTTCTTATACTTGCGGTTATATTATCGTTGCTCCACCCCAGCACCTCCGACTGTCTATTGCGTTCTATGAGTGGCTGCATCAAACGCAAGTCTTGCGCAAGACTAGCCACCTACCTCTGTTAACTTGAAAAAGTGATTTTCACCCGAAATATTGTTTTTTGTTTGTTTGTGTGTTTTGTGTTGCCGCTGCCCTCCCCTTTCAACTTTGGTGAAAACAGATATAATAGGTAATATTACAAACTACAGTTTTATATATTGAGTGTTTCATGATTTGAAATGGGTACATCAAGGAAGTATTTAATCTCAGAGAACTGATATAATAATATTACAAACTTCAGTTTTGGGTATCGAGTGTTTTATGATTCGAAATGGGTACATGCGGTTGCAAGAAATCTTAGTCGGCAGTAAACATTCCAATAGATAAATGGCGTCCCTGAAATCTGTATTTTGTTTTTGAATAAACGGACCAGTTTAGGAAATTAACTGTTCTAGATCAGTGACACTCATTAAAATTTTAATGTGTCCATCTGTAACATGTCCTGACAATAGATTTTTAAATTTTTTTGTTATTATTATTATTTAAACAAAAAGGACCCATGAGGTATTTGACTCCATGTTGATTTCTTTCTGAAAGAATTTGTTTCATCCAGCACTCATGGCTTCTTTTTTTTGTTTTTCATTTTACCCATAATAGCATAATTTGCAGCAGCTACTTACACAGAATCATTATCGTACAGTAACTAAATTATAATTAAATGTTTTTATTTCAAACAGAAAAAAAAAAAGAATGTTACTGTCGGTATAGACAGATCACAACTGTCATTGACAGTAACACAGTTAAACTGTCCTTAAATTAGGTTTTGTGGTAAAGAAAGAAGTTTTCTGAAAGTTTCAATCTGTTTCTGATTTTAAAATCAGAAACAGACCGAAACAGCAACAAAAAAAATTCCTATGTGTTCTTTTAGTTGTAGACATGCTTTGTGTACCCATTTTTCTTTTATTATTTGTAGCAGATGTATTTTTATAAAACAGTAATTATCTTTATAAATTACTGTCATTATGATTATTTTGCCATAATCTATTCTCCTCATTCCTCACACATCTTTTCTATAGATAATTATTGCCTTACTCCCTCTATTTACTTCCATTGATACATAGATTTTATTGTACACTGTAAATGGGTGTCGGTGTTATACTTGTTGGTTTTTATTTGTTGTACTTGAATGGTTTTCCCCCTGTTACAACCCTTCCCTTTCACTTGACAAGTGATGTGTTAACTTTCTCTGCCTTTGTTCGGATTCGTGAAAAATAGCAACAAAAATTAAATTGATAAAAATTCTTCTACGTTGTTCTGCTGGATACGTTCTGTCATACATGATGTTTCGACAGCAACCTCCACTGTATTTATCAGGTGAAGTGATAAGTTCAAGTTGTCACTGCGACAACTTAAGACAAAAGTACTGGCTCAGACCGTGTATTTCTGGGGTTCTGTGATTAGAGAATCACTGGAGATAAGACTGAGCAGCAACAGTATAAAGAGAAATGGTGGTCTCTTTTTGATCGAAGCATGTATGCCTATAATCCAAGATCGGCAACAGCAGCGCGATAGACATGCTTACTGGAAGAGGGCCGAGATGCATTTGCCTGTTGCAAGCCTCATATGGGGCCTACACAATGTGGCAGCCTATGGGAGAGCGTCTTCTGCAGCAGGCCCCATATGCGTCTGCTAGCCACTTGGTACTTATATGATCCTGAATTGTGAGGCATTCACAGTCGGTGATGTGTTGTTGTATCATTCACTTTGACCTACCACTTCACCTGGTGAAGACAGCAGAGGTAGCTGTTAAAACGTAGTGTATGGCAGAACTTATCTGGCAGTACACCCAAGAAGAATTTTTATCAGCTGTTGGCTGGAAAACAGTTTTCACAAAATGGTGACTTTTGTTTGTTCAGGTGTTTATGGAACATCTTAGCTGTGAAAATCTTGTTGATGTTACCCTCTCTTGCCAAGGACAGTTTCTAAAAGCACATAAAATGATACTCTCCGCATGCAGTCCATACTTTCAGGTAAGTGTTGCTTGAGTAATTATTATTTTTATTAATGTTATGATAAACTGTGTAAAAATGTTTGTGTATGAATGTAATTATTATACATCATCAACAATGGAATAGGAAGAAATGCCGTGAGATGATATTTTTGTGGAAAGGAAAGATAAAATCATCCAAGTTGAAGGGAAGAGGGCAGGTACAATAAAAAATAATTCACAAACACAAAGAAACACAATGTTTCAGGCCATACCCTTTTTCAGAAATTGGACACATGTGGCTGAGCTCGCATAAGAACCAATGGTGAACACAGCCATGAGCAGGATGGAATAGGGAATATGCATGACATTCAAATTTACGTCTAGTGTTTTTATTTTGAAACTTTAATAGTGTAGAATTACCGCTATAACATTTTTTCCCTATTTATTCGATTTTTATTTACTGATTTTAATTAATCAAAAGTGCTAAAAATACAAGGGAAATGTAACTTCGCAAAACGCAACGCTATTTTTCGAATCGAATTGTGACGACCAAGTACACGGTATTATTGTGAACAAAGGCGTGGTTGTTGGGAGTTCTAATAGCTTTGCGATTGTGTTGAAGTTTATATTAACATATCAGCATAACTGGTGAGATATTGTATTCTTGCCACAATACACTCACCAAATAATGACTGAAAGCGGTTTTCTGAAAGCACAGTCGGAAAATCATCCAAAAATTGATGCTTTCATGATGACAAGAAAGTTTGCAACAAATCCGAATTTTACGGCCGCTCAGCTCAGAGCAGCGAAAGCTGCAAGGTAATTAAGTCATAGATATTTCAATATTTGCATGCAAATAAACAAAAAATTCTAGATGTCTGGTATATAGTAAATTATTACCCATTTTTATCAAACGGCAGCGTGGTCTATGCGGTACGGAGTTAACTTCATAGTTTTCTGACCCGCGTTCAAATACCCGCAGAATTAAATACTTTTATCTTCATAAATTGTCAAGCTTGACCTTTTTACCTTGTTAAAACTTCATTTACATTTTTTTATTGAGTGAAACAAATCATATTACCTACAATTCAGCGTCATTTTTTCCCTGAAATTCTCCCCTCCCCCCTAATGAATTCACAGGTCTACTGACGGATTGTCTTTTCACAACACAAATTGGCCACACACCCTTAAAAACTTCATTGCATTCATTCGTCAAGAAAGTCTCCATTCTTTTATTTTTCATTTTGTTTATAAGTTGTTTCGGTGCGTTTTCAATTGAAATAGTTCCTATCAAGTTATTTATTTCATCTTCGTAGTTTTTTTACTTGTATATCATCAAGAGGTATTTTAAACGAAATACGTAGCATTGGGAAGATAGTTTTTTTCTTTCTTTCTTCTACACTCGATTTGTTCCAAGAACGGTTGCGTGTTAATGGTTGAAAATAAAATAATAGGCCTATCCGTGATGAAAAATGGAGCTCGACAAGGAAATGGAAGAACAAGTGACAAATGCTTATAAAAATTGCAAAATTCTTGTATCAGATTCCAGTTTACTAGCAGATTTGCCTCATGACTTAATTTCATTGGGTATGGAGTGAATCATATTAGGAAGCCAAGGTTGATAAATGGGCCGAAATTATGTTTGGTGTATTTTTTATAAGCAATGAGACTTGTTTTAAATTTTAATTCACACTTTAAAAGTATGTATATGAAGTTTTAACAAAATAAATAAGTGAAGCTTGGCAATTTTTGAAGATAAAAATAAGTAAAAATATATGATTCTGCGGGGATTTGAACTCTGGTCACAAAATCATATAGCCAGCACCCTACCCCATAGACCAGGCTGCCCTTTGATACAGTGGGGCAATAATTTACTATATACCCGCCATCTTGAATTTTTTGATTATTTGTATGCAAATATCTCAAAAACTAGGGAGCATTTTAAAAAACGATTATAACACACGCATATAAGCTGTGTACCCTTAACATATATGAAGGAGATCGTAATCCGTTCTTAAAATGTCTGATGGTCTCCAAGTAAGATATGATTACAGTTTGAACAGGTAACGAATTTTTAAGTTACATTTCTTAAAATACATAAATACAGAAATTCTAAGTACTTACGTAAAAATGATCTTCACAGTAATATAAACAACTAGCTGCAGATCTATTCTCATAGCGGTACACCACTTTTTTCTTATATTCGCATCTCGCGTGACAAGAAAATACACTTTATAAAGTGTATTTATTTTAGTATTTTTGCACACAGGTACAATACAGTACTTATAACATGGTTTTCGACCTCCTTCCATATCGACATTTGTTAGAAAACACAAAAGTTTTGAGATGAAACACTTCACGCTATACAGTACGCCGACGCGGTCGTGTACTTACACGTCACAGAGCAGTACGCCAAAATGGCAGCGTTTAAATCGACGGAACTGGGTTTCAGTTTTAAAGTATTTATTTTGATGTTAAATCTTAATATTTACATCAATGTTATATTTTTTACGGTTATGTACTAGGAAATAATTGATTAAAAAATTAAAAAATACATGCATATACCCTATTGACCGTTGGAGGTAGTGGGAGGAGCAAAAATAATATAATTAGAAATATTAATTGTGAGAAAGATATTAATCAAAATATGAAAAAGGGGACATGTAAAAGAAGATTTTACATTTTATAAAATGATGATAAATAAAATAATAACAATCAAATAAAATAAAAATGAAACTAGACGTGTGTGTGTATTGAACATTTGGATAGGAGAAAAACTACCACTTACCATAGAAGAGGGTTCCTGCGGCCATTGGATTCGTGGTCAAACCTATGTAGGAGGCTGGGCAATGGTTACAGGTGAGTTGATAAATAAGGTGGCAGGATACCCAAGTGGCAAGTTCTGTGGTAGGGAAGCTTTCCCCAATTATGGGATTGGTGAAGGTGGTGGAAGGCGGGTGCATATTGCATAATTTGCAGTAGGATCTGTTGCAAGGAAAAGAACCTCCTTGGGGCTGTCTTGCATTCTGGGGTGGGGGGAGGGTGCCATGATATATATACAGATATATAGTAAACACTGAAATCAAAGGCACTAAGTAGCGAAAAGGAATTAAATTAGGATATGGAAATGAGCCACCACTTACCTTTAAATGATGGATGTGGGGCACATACACAAAGGAAAGACAAAAATACAAATGATACAGAAATTTTCGTGCTGAGCCATTTGTCATTCTGTGAGGCAGTATCCTCCATCACTCATCTCCCTAATGTTCTCCACCATCTAAAGGTAAGTGGTGCCTCACTTCCCCATCCTAATTTAATTCCTATATATATATTTAATTAGTACCTAGGTGACTGATCTTCGTTCGGCATCTTTCGATTTCTGTTCAGTGTGCAAGATTTCATCAAAATCTTTTAAGATATTTGTAAGAAATTAATTTAGCTATATGTAAGAGTTTCTCATATAAAATAGTATCAGATTGGATAGATCAGATTATTATCCATTATAAAAACCTAACTTAGTCCACGAGATGGCATTAGAGCTGTTTCCGAGATACCAAATACAAGAATTTCTTGTATTTTTTGCTCTTGTTGTTCGACACTTTCATTGGACGCACATTGTGACGCACGTCGCCGTAGATCTTCCAGACATTGCTCACTTTGTTCGACACTTATTTTTTATTTTTTTTTCAAAATTTGGTGTATACATGTGCTCTCAGTTGTTATGTTTGTCTACCACTTTCATTGATATTATACTGTCAACAATATCGATTATCGATCTAATATTTGAGCTTCCCCCCCTTTCCTATACTACGATCTGTGCCAGTAACGCTATTCACCAGACAGCGGTCGCTGTGTACACATCTGACTCCGCCTGGTGTCTCACTCCTTATTTCCGAACAAATAAGGCTGTTGTCGAAATGTTGCGTTATTTTATGTGTGTGTTTTTTTGTGTTCGTCATCCCAGCTGCCTTCATCTTTGGTAGTTGTTGGCTCATATTTCCCTATCCACCCTTAGTTTTATTGCCTTAAAGCATTTTCATGGTCATTGTTATATATATATATAGCAACCAGGAAACAATAGGAGCTAAGTAGCGAATGGATTTACTAAAAAAGGATAGCAAAAAGAACCACCGCTTTACCTTAGGTGATGGTTTCATGGGGTGGACACACAAAAAAACCCAGGAAAAACAAAGAATATTTCGGGGCTTGGCCCTTCGTCAACAGGAGTACATCACAGAGGGAGGGTGGTGCAGGATACGGTCTCACGGAATGACCACCCTTAGTCAGGAACATGGTGGGGGCAAATTCAAACAGAGGACGGAGAGAGGGGGACAGTGAATTGGATCTAGTACACAAGCAATGTAAAATGTTGCATAAAGTGCAGAATAATACATTAAAATGTTCATAACATAAATTTGAGAATGTAAAAGTAAATAAGAAAACAGAATAATCGAAAAAATTAACAAATATAAAACTAATAATAAAAAAATAGAATCTATGCATCACCTCTGGTTTGTGGTGGTTCAATATAGACAGTGGGCATGGAGGCAAGGAGCGGATCAAGGGAAGCAAAAATATTTACTGGATATTATTTCAAATTGAGACCAGGAGGTTGTCCTGTGCCTAGTTTGTATTGGTAGGCAAGCCCCCAACTTCTGAGTTCAGAGGAGGTGGTGTTGTTTGGGAGAACTCTGATTGCACAGACCGTGAAACAAGAACTAAAATTATTGGTGTCATGGGAGATGGTATGGGTGGCTACTGGATGTTTTGGATTCCAAGTGAAAAACTGTCCGTCTGTGGCCATTCATTCTTATGGCTAATGGATTGTTAGTCAAACCTATATAGGAAACCAAGCAGTGTTTGCAGGTCAGCTGGTATATTACATGCAAGGTTTCTCAAACAACACCAGCTCCTCTGAACTCAGAAGTTGGGAGCTTGCCTACCAATACAAACTAGGCACAAGACAACCTCCTGGTCTCAGTTTGAAATAATATCCAGTAAGTATTTTTGCTTCCCTCTATCCGCTCCTTGCCTCCATGCCCACTGTCTATATTGAACCACCACAAACCAGAGGTGATGTTTATCTGCATAGGTTCTTTTTTTATTATTATTACTTTTATATTTGTCAATTTTTTTCGATTATTCTGTTTTCTTATTTACTTTGACTTTCTCAAATTTATGTTATGAACATTTTAATGTATTATTCTGCACTTATTGCAACATTTTGCATTGCTTGTGTACTAGATCCAATTCACTGTCCCCCTCTCTCTGTCCTCTGTTTGAATTTGCCCCCAACATGTTCCTGACTAACGGTATTTCTGTGAGACCGTATCCTGGACCACTTCTGTGATGTCCTCCTGTTGACGAAGAGCCAAGTCCCGAAATATTCATTGTTTTTCCTGTTCTTGTTTTTTTTTTATGTGTTCACCCGATGAAACCATCATCTGAGGTAAGTGGTGGTTCATTTCGCTATCCTTTTTTTGTAAATCCATTCGCTACTTAGCTCCTATTATTTTCTGGTTACTATATATATATTGAACATTAATATACTATAAAAAACCACCGCTTACCAAAGAAGGGGATTCCATCGGCTTTGGTACACACACAAAAAAAGATCACACAAAGAATAGAATTTTTGAGCATGGCTCTTCCTCAGAAGTGAGATGGCTGCATGCAAGCGATCACAGGATTCACCACTTGTGTATCCTCCAACCTTATATACCAACTCACTTGTAACCATTGCCCAGCCTCCTACATTGGACTCACAACAAATTCACTGGCCATCAGAATGAATGGACACAGACAATCAGTACACACCAAGAACCCTGACCACCCTGTACCTCATCATGCCACTATACATGGCACCAACAATTTTAACACCTGCTTCTCGGTCCGCGCCATCAGAGTCCTCTCTGATAAAAGCAGTATTTCAGAACTTAGAAGGTGGGAACTGGCCTATCAGTACCAACTGGGGACCAGACAATCTCCAGGTCTAAATTTAAGATAGCACCAATTTTCCTCCCACCCATCCCCCTCAATTCCACCTTCTCTCGTAGAATCACTGCTCACCAGAGCCTATCTTTATAGATTGTGACTTCGAATTTTGCTTATTTTTAGTTTTAGTTTTAACTTAAAATTTCTGATTTTTTTTTTTAATTATTTTTTTTCAGTTGTTTGCACATGTGTCCATTACTTAGTGGGCTTTTGGGACCATTAACTGAGGTATACTGCCCTTCTGCGATGGGTCCTTGTGTACAGTTTTGCTTTATACTTGCTATTCATCATCGTTTTCCAGCCTGTGCTCTTCTACCCCCACCCTCACTTCCTGCCATGTTGTTTTTCCCCCACCACGAGCCACCGACATTGTGGCTCACGTAGTTGGCTGCCGGCAGCGCTTGTGTGCAGCCATCTCACTTCTACTGAAGAAGAGCCATGCTTGAAAATTCTATTCTTTGTGTGATGTTTTTTTTTTTTTTCCATGTACCAACGCTGCAGGAATCCCCTTCTTTGGTAAGCGGTGTTTTTTTATCCTATCCTAATGTTCAATATATCCGCCTTTAGCGCCTTTGTTTCCTATATATATACACACTTACCGCAGATGAAGGCGGCTGGGAATGATGAATATAAAAAAGTACAAACACAAGAAATGCAATATTTCGGCAGTTAGCCTTATTCTTGCCAGAAGTCAGACACCAGGCGGAGCCAGGCGTACACACGCTGGTGGATATCTGGTGAAACTTAGAGAATTTTGTTGCTCTTTGTCAGTATTATATATAAACAATTTATTTATTCCAAAACACCACAAAATTTACATAATTGCTTTCTTGAATAATGCAACACAATCTAATTAAATTATGTACTTTCTTGAGCTACCAGACTGCTCTTATTCTAAAACCTTATTTCTAATAAAATAGAATATGAGTTAGAATGTTAGTGAACAGATGCCTACAGAAAGTAATTACAAATGTATGAGAAATAATTACTGCCAATGCAATTTAATTTTATTTGTTCAACTCTCGACTACTAAATGCTACGATGCAAATCACTAACAAACTTTTTTTTTTTTTTTTTTTACAAAACTAAATTCATGTCTCTCTACTAAGGACTCTCCCCTTTTGACATAATATATTTTATTCTTCCTTAATAATACTCCTCAATACAACCCACATAACACAAACATCTAAAGTGGCTTGGGTATAGGCCATCTTTTCCTATTCCCCACTTTCGATGAACATGAACAATTTATTAATTGTAGCACATTAAAATGTTTTGGTGTTCCCAACAATGCTTCTTAAAATACATCCCTTCAAATGGAATTTGATAATTTGTTTTGATTAATATGTAATTTTTTCTGCAAAGCTGTACATTGAATTATTATCGTGTTCATTGTTTTTATAACCGGGACTAATATATAAGTTTGTGAACGGATGTAATGAGTTTGAAATCAATAAAATAACTTTAGGTATGAATTGAAATCATGTTCTTAGTTGCGCAAGCCATCAGAATTAAAGAATTCCATACCTTTATTGTCATGGAAAGATTATTCTTCAAGAGTTGAAAGAAGTTTAGTACTGAAAAAGGCAAAAAGAGACCCAAGTGTCAGCCCTGCAATAAGAGGTGTTGCAAGAATTGGTCAAGGGAGATCAATGGGGTCGATTAAAAGGGAGAAATTCCATCACCAGTCAGTGAATGACAAGTTAGCTGGAGGTAATTGTGCTCACCAAGCACACCACAGTAAAGCAATTCTGTCCCCCAATGATGATGTACAGTGTAACCATAAACTTTAAATTATGCTACAAAATTCACTACCCACAGAGGGAATCTTTCATAATTGTTCCCTCTGTAGCAAATAAAAATAACAAAAGTGAAACTGGTATAAACATTATTCCAGCGTGTTTGGCTGTGTGTAAATAGCATTTTCCATACAGTTCTGCTTATCTGTGTTTGGCTTGCACAGCTCTGATTACAGGTATCTGCTCTGGCTGTGTGTGTATTCCTACTTGACCTGCAAAGTTACCTGAGAGCAGTAAGTTAGGTGCTAAGCGTATACTGGGGGCTAGAAACACTATGCCTAAACTGTGAACAATTAAGTTCATGATCTGTGTAGCCTTCTGGTACCTCAACATTTAATAAAGCGGTCGCCGTGTGTTCATATTACTAACCCCAAATGCCAACGGTACAGTAGATAAGTTCACTTGACACAGTTTTAGGATAACAAAATATTTATAGTCTTGAAAAGTTCACTCTTACATTGTCGGTACCAGAATTGTGAATAAAGCAATGGACAACAGTTTCATTGAAGATTGTCAGATTAAGCACATTCACTCGAGAAGACAAACACTCGCTACGTCCCCCTAACTTTAGCGAGAGAACTATTACGGCATGTTAAGATGTGACACAACAACTAACGCTTGGAGCAGTTCATTCCGCGAACTGACGTGAAGTTAATGGTTTGAAATTTAGTGGAAGACTGGGCATTTTCAAGAGGGCTGCAGGTCCTTTAATCAACTTTTCAGTTTCTACGACGTCGGCAAAATTTTTTGATAATTCCCAATGTACTGGATAGTTTAACTTGCAATTAATGCATAGACTTCCTGATATCGTATTCTATCTATTTTGATTTAGTTAAACCTTCAAAAAGGTTTTTGTAATTTAACCTACAATTCTCTTACATCATCAGCTTTCCGTGACTTGCCTGCACTTCCTCAACAATTCATGACAGTATATCTTCAAATTCTTAATTATCTTACTAATGCTTAAACTTTTTACAGAAATCAAGGTATATTTTTAATCCTCTAAATTTAAGCTATCTCCCGATACAAATTTTTCAATTTTATCTCTTTTAGTTAAAATTTTTATTTTTTCTCTTAATTAAAAGTGGTAATTAAATTTGGCCTAATTAGTTAATTTTACTTTCAAAATATGCTTGACAGTGCTGACTAGCTGGTGATAAGAGGTTGGCTGTAACCTCTCTCAATTCAAAGTTATTTCGAATTTTAGATTTTAGCTTTTCTAACCGCGTGGGTTAAAATATAAACAAACAAACTTCTCTCTTAAACTAAATTTTTCCGGTCATAATGAATACACTTAAAAATGATTCTTATTGTGAGCATTAGTCGTGGAAATGAATGCAGGAAAATCCATTCAAGTTGAAAATTACTTTACATGAAATTTCTATCTCCTACATAAACAACTTCAAAATCGATCTATAGAGTATATTACTACTGGGGATAGCTAGTGGGAATGCTTTTGGTGAGCTAGTAGGTCCCTTACACGTACATGATCCTGTGAATTCACAGAGACAAATCTTTATGCTTCTGACCACCATGCAACCTTTCCTTTTTTTTAATATTAATAAATAAATTACGCCAAAGCAATTGACTTTTTTGTATTTATTGGTCTCCCGTACAAGTTTCACTTCTTTTGCAGAAGCATCTTCAGCAGGTTTTTTTCTGTTAATTATGTACAAAAGTTGTAAGCAGGTTATGTTTGTGGTTGGTACAGTGGAATGAATTATTATCTAACTTATAATCTACTTATATTTTGTGGTCTATTGTATTTATTTTAGCTCCATTCTCAGCATCAGTGCTTTTGCATTTTTGGTGGATCTGAAATCTGAAAAATGAAGATGCTTCCCACCAAAAATGCAAAAGCACTGATGCTGAGAATGGAGCTAAAAGAAATACAATAGACCACAAAATGTAAGTAGATAATAATTCATTCCACTGTACCAACCACAAACATAACCTGCTAACAACTTTTGTACATAATTAACAGAAAAAACCCGCTGAAGATGCTTCTGCAAAAGAAGTGAAACGCGTACGGGAGACCAATAAATACAAAAAAGTCAATTGCTTTGGCGTAATTTATTTATTAATATTATCAGCAATTGAGGGAAAAAATGATCCACAACATCCATATATCAACCTTTCCTTTGTGACTGAAAATCAAACATTTCCTATATCATAATTCAGAAATTCTGAATGATTTCTAGAATTATATACATTACAGTGAAGCTGAAAATGATTCTGAATACCAGTTACTGGTTTGATTTTTAATTTTGTGGCCTTAGATTGTACTTGTTTGTAGTTTTATGAAATGTAGGGGCTGGTTGAGCTCTGTAACTTTTAAGAATATTGCTTACATTTACAATTCTTCCAATGTGTTAGCACTGAATCGTAATTCCATCTGATCTTACCAACTAAATGCCTGTTTCAACTGCATGCTGCTCATACAAAAGAATCAAACGATACTTGGATGATACTGGGATAATAAATCTTAAGAATAGAAGTTACTCCTTACAGAATCACTGCTATAGGTGAAGTTGATAAGGAGGTGGATTTTGCTGTGTGTTGAGGTCATAAATGTATAATCTGCGAACTTTTATCACCAGGTGGTTTTGGTAAGAATCTTGTCACTCAACACCTAGAAAGAGATTGTGATATGACTTTGCGGTGTAATTTTTTACTACTTGTTTTATTCCACAAATTAGTATTACCCCCACCCCCCCCATAAACACCCCCACCATTCTCTCTCTCTCTCTCTCTCTCTCTCTCTCTGTAAGCTATCCTGTCTTTTCTATGATGGCATGTTATTTAGAGATCAGCCCAAATTCTCCTCTTTCAATACATGCAAGGTGTTAGCTAAGATAAACAAATTGAGAGGTATTTTGACATTGTCTGGAAATGAAAAAACTCGCTGTTATGGCCGAGATGTTATTGATTTTAATTAATATCATTCACTGACACAACTTAAAGATGTTTATGTTACATTGAAACAAACTTCCCATACATACAGCTATTTTAGTTTGTGTATGAAGAGCCTGAGCTCAAGTCATACAACCTTCTCTGAGCGACACGACACTCGCACTGCCTTCATCGTGCCATTCTACAATGCAGGTGCCAAATCAACAGCTGTGTCTGCTATGTTATTGGTGCACATGCATTTAGTTTTTTCTGCCCTAAGGAAAAGCTCATTTTCAGTAACAATGGAGCAGGAAGAACTACTGTAGGGTGATATTTACTGAAAGGGAAAGATGAGTTATATCCAACACTCACCAAAGTTGAAGGGAGAAGGGCAGCAACAACAAAAAGTAATACATAAAAAAAGACGAGATATTTAGGTAAAAACCCTTTTTTGAATAGTCAAAGCTCCCAAGATCTTTTAACTATGTATTAAAAATCTCTTTGCACACAATATATTCTCTTGTAGAATGATAGTTCTGGAACATAATTTATTACTGGTTGCTAATGTGAGCTACATCTCAAAAAAAATTTCTACCTATGTATGTAATTTTATTAGATGTAGCATTTTTATTTTAATAAGATATTAATTTCTTGTTCCTGCACTGAATTATCATCATTTCTTGAGCAGGAGATCTTCAGCCATCATCAGCACCAGCAACATCCAGTTATCATCATCAATGGTATGAAGTTTGTCGACATCAAGTTGGTTGTCGAGTTCATGTACAGGGGAGAGATTAAGGTAATTTCTTGAGTCTTCGGCTCTCAAGAGTTGAGCTGGAACTAACTTCCTTATCATTGCATGAAATATTAGACTAGCTTATAGGGACAGTGTCTCAAAGTATTATATGGCTAATGTCTGATTATTTTAATTAAGTTCTGTGGGAAAAGTAATTTGAAACCAGTAAATATTGGACTTAAAATTTTTGCATGTGCAACTTTTTTAAATCATGACATATACTAATGATAACTCAAAGGATTAAAAAAGTTCTTTAATATTTTTATTTTCTTACTTTTGTTGTTTTTGTGTGGACATTTTTGGTCTCTGTTTAGAAATGTATCCTGTTTGGATTTGCTGTAGCCATCCACTCCATTCCTATCCACTGTTCAAAATTTAAAAACCTTTAGCATGATTTTTTGTAGGTTCTTTTTTTCCAGTCTTTTTTCCCCCCAATAGCAAATGGTTCTCTTAAAATATGGTGAAGTCTTATATGTACAATATTCTGTACATCCTTAAGGATCCTACACACCTTTGTTTAATGGTGCAGTTATCTGTTCTAAATAACTGAGTTAAAATGTATACAGTTAAATGAATTAACTTTAGAACCAACGAAACTACTCATATCACAAAGAAGTGTCTATATTAAAAAAAAAAAAATGATTTCTAGTATTAAGAAATCCCAGAAAAATAAGTCTGCTAAAAGTAGGCCAAGTCTCGTTTTTGTGCAGTGACAAAAGGTTATGAGATATTGTACTGAGCCAATCTACACTTTACAGTGTGTATTTACTTCCTTCTGAAACAAAATGTTTTCTCGTGGTGTTATAGATAATTTATTTAGAGTAATAATAAAAAAATCTGGTGACTTGGCCATTATGCATACCATGTTTTAATAAATCCATATACCTTAAATGTTTTGCTATATTAAACTTACAGTTCAAAGATCCAAGATTTAACTTGCTTGTATTTTTGGTGTGATAAGTCTTAGGAAAAATCCTTTATATTCTTCCTTTCATTTCATTATCAATTATGAATGAGATGCATAAAGGCCAAGTCATCAGATTTTTTTTAAAAAAAATCTATAACATCGAATGTGTTTGAAAACCAGGGGATATGGACAATTTAAAATTAAAACATCAATATATGTTACAAATAGTAGCCACACTCTCTTCAAAAAATGGGTGTGCACCATGGCTGAGCACTGCTCAGCATTGCAAATTTAACTACCACCATAAGTAAATAAGAAGTAACTTCCAAATTAACCATAGGAACAAAGTAAAACTTAAGATGTTAGTTAAACTTGCTGATCACTGTGCATAAAAGAAATGTCGGGCATATAGCCTTATCCAGAGCTAAGCAATTAACCTGCAAATATGCACCAAAATTTTTCATGTTTGGGACTGCCATTGAATAAGTTCCGGGAAAATCACCAATATTAGATTTTTTAGTGATGATGTGGATGAAACTTTCTACATGTACCAAATTACCTGTTTCTAGGACCATGGTACAGTGGAATTTGTATGTCGGGGTGTTATAGTGAAAAAAAATTGAATTTCAGTAACTTCCAAAGTAAAGAAAGAAAAGAAGTAATAGTTAACACATTGGTTAAACTTAATGAGCTCCATCTGTAATTAAAATCTGAATCACTTAAATTTGTTTTGTTGTGCACCCATATGAGTCACCTGTCCAGAAATGTTTCACTGCAATTGTTCGTGACATAAAATTAATGGTAATATTTAGAAATAATTCAGTGTTATAGTTTTACCGTTGCAAGATCCACCAAAAACATCATTTTGTTGAAATACGAGAGTCTTAGAATGTAAACATCATCACAACCTGCACCCAATCTCTTTGAATTGTTAAACTACTTTAATTCTATCTGAAAAGCAGATTGAAGGTTGTTTATTTTCTTCCCAAAACTATTGTGCTCCACAAGTTACAGTAGTTCCATTAACACATATGCACATGCTTTTGGTGCATGATTGGAATATGAAGCTCATTCTACATCCCAAAATTCATAGTCAAAAGTGCAACAGGCAGCAGGTTGAGATTAAAATAACTAGCTACGACAATACTGTGCAATCCGTACAATTACCGGAGAGAACTGCAGAGTTTATCATCGCAAAAGACCAGTCTCTTGTGCAGGTGAGTGGCTTGCATAAAAATGTATTTGAACTGTGCAGTTGAATCCGTTTATCCCTCAACAAGATGTCACATGTGATAAACTGCACAGCTAAACTTAAGTTGTGTACCTCCGTAATGATTACTAACCAGTCCTGTTTCAGTTCAAGGGGTTAAGTGTTTATCAAGCACCTACATCTTCACTTGTCACTAGCTCCTAGGTGCCATCTTTGTTGTAATCTCATCCCTCCATGTTATATGTGATTTCATTTTTGGGCACTTTCATAATGCTTACATTTATTCCATTTTGAAGCAGAAAATGCATTTCTTAGTGATTTATCATTTACATTAGTCCCATATCTTCATTTAGTTTAGTGTATACTCTCAGAAGTATATATTAACTCTTATAGTAAATGTGTAATTTTCTTTTCTTCTCCTTGATTAGCATAAATTAACAGAGAAATACACAAGGGTAATAAAGCATGTAATTTGATAATAATCTTGTATTTATCAACATTATTTATGTTAAAATTACAGAATCAGTAAGAAAGAAGCAACTTATGATTGAACAAAACACACTTGAGAGTGATGAAAATCTGACATGTTTGAGAAATCATCTACCTTTTGAGACTTTAATCTCACAAAGAACTTAATCATACTATTTGTTTTGTTTATGGTGGTTAAATTGCATAAAGTATTAAAGATCGCATCGTTGTGCATCTCAAAGTCAAAACAGCAAAAATAGTTACATGGTTCCCAGAAGATTTATTTAATCGTTGAGGGACTAAATCAGTGTGCTTCCATCCACATGGAGATCTGCAGGCAACTACTTGAATTTTGTGTCAGTCTATAGGTAAATTTTAGTCTATTTGCTGCCTGCAGTGTTTTTCATTCCTTCCTACTGTTGTAATGTGGAGTTAGCAGGATTGAATTGTTTTTATAAATATTAAAATTACTTTCTTCCTTTCTTAAACTTCTGTCTTTCATGCAATATTTTAATTTTTTTTTTTCAACTGTCAGTGGTGCTGTATTCACAGCAATTTTCATTGCTAATTTCCTTTCCATTGCAGTCTACTTCCTGCTGGAAATGAAACTGTTGTCCTAATTACCTGTTCCATTCCTGGAAACACATTTATACTTTTTCCACTTTCTTTTAGATCATTGTAGTCTGAAAAATCTTCTTTTTCCTCTTGTAATTCCTTCATTTGTAATTTATAGCATTTTTATTTTTTTCCGTCACATTCATTTTTCTTTTTCCAATATTGTAAAACATTTCATCCATCATTTTAATTATATCTGCCTTTTCTTCTGACATGTATATTGTGTTTGGCTTTATTTTTTGCCATCCTTTCACTTGTGTGCACATTCAGGTTCTTTTACCATGTTTGTTTGTTTATTTGTTTGTACTTTACTTAAAAATCTTACATCTTTATTCAATGTGTTTTTCATTGAGCCTGGTGGGTGAAAGATGAATACTTGAGCCTGACATTTGAGAGGCTACAGGTTCACTACCTGATCTGGCTACCTAGATTTTAGTTTTCCATGGTTTCCTGAAATCACTCTAAACAAATTCTAAGATGGTTCTTCCGAAGGACAGGGCCATGTTCCTTCTTGTTTTTTGTACCTAACCCTCCTGCCAGGTCTACTGATTTCAGTGTTGACACACTGTAAAACCCTAACAAAAAGAAAAATTAAGTCTTCATCCAATGATTGCTTTTAAATATTCATAGTTCATTTGTTTTGATTGCCTTGTGCAACATCAGTTGATATGGCTCTTATTACAACTTTTTATGTTCTCTCCTGAGCTTGATATCCCTAGTAGCTTAATTTGTTTGAGCTTGGGCAATATCAATGACACTCACCAAAGTTGAAGGCTGCGATGAGAGAAAAATATATATGACCCTATACTAAAATACACAATATTTCGGGTTTACACCTTATTCATGTTGTAGGGAATGAGTCGTGATTCGAGAGGTGTACACACGCTGAAGTTTAACACATGACTAATGCATTAAACTTCGGTGTGTGTACACCTCCCGAACCACATGACTCGTTCCCTACAACATGAATAAGGCATTAAACTGAAATATTGTGTATTTTAGAGTACTTGAGATAGGATAGGGGAAAAAACAGATACCCATCACAAATGAAGGCAGGAGGGTGAGACGAACACGTAAAAACACAAAAACAAATAAATTGCACAATATTTCGACATGAGTCTTAATCATGTGAGAAGCGAGACATATGGCAGTGGAAAGATGTGGTCACATCCCAACCTGCCACATCACACAGCCACTCATAGAATCGGTGAGTCTTGTGCATGCCCAACCACTTCCATTAGTTAACTTGAAAAAAGGGTTTTATCCGAAATATTGTATTTTCTTTGGTTTTATGTTGTTTTGTCTTGCTGCTGCCCTCCTCCCTTCAAATTTGGTGAGTGTTGGGTGTATTTCATCTGTCCTTTCCATTTATAAAAATAAACTCTGTTAGGTAAGACAAGTTGGGGAGATTGTTGTGTGAAGGTTCTGGTGTCCTGCATCTATTGGCTTTTTTAATAAACTGGGGTACAAAACATTGACAATGCCCTTTCTTGAGCATGGTGGCATATTAACTGTCAAACACAGAATTGGAAGGAGTAAAATGTCAGCTAGATTTGTTTGTGAAAATTATCTTAGAATATGGTCAATAACTGATGTGATTTCAGAGCATGTGCATGTACAATCAGGATGTGTTGTATGTGACCATTTATAGCATGAAACATGCTCAAAATCTAAAAGCACTGACCATGAACAGTTGGAACTATCAAAACACTTTCCTTTTCCTTTTTGAAATAATAGGTCAATTATTCAGAAGACTAGGCAAGATAAAATTAGAAGCGAATCAGTCCGACTTCAATTAGGACAACAAAAATGTGTTAGACTCATCTAAGGACAATCAAGACTGACATGGCCACATTATGAGAATGACTTCAAATGGACTATCAAATGGTATATTTTGAAAACTAAGTAACTGGAAAAATACTAAAGGAGTACCACAAGATAGTTGGATAAATCAAGTGCAAAAGGATCTAGCTGGTCGCAGTCCAGTTTTGGAGGAGAAATGATTCATCGAATGACTGATAATCATGATGAGTGTGCATATGCCAAATAAATTATGTTTTAAGTGCTGTTGAAATAGAAAAGAGTGATTAAAGGCAGAATGAGCTTGCAAAAGTATACAAAAAGTGAACTTTACTTACCAAAGCTGGAATACAACTGCAAGATGTACAGTGTTTGTATTATACAATCATGCGAGTAAATGAAATCATAGAAGCCAAATAAGTGGGGCTAAAATATCTTGTGTTTATTTTGTAGTGTTTTTTTTTTTTGTCATCTCAGCACTCTGACCTCAATTTCTTGTGTGTGGTGTGTTGAGTCTCTTTTACTTGGTCCCGATTGAGAATAATACAATGTTTATAGGACTGGGATGTTGGACATTGAAGAATAATGTTAAATATAGATTTATTAAGAATTCGTATAGCAAGATGGGAGTCAGGTCGCATTTAAGCATAGGCTACCTAGGCTGTATCCTAGGGGCCTGCACCATAAAGGGTGGCCCGCACCACAAAGAGGGGGCCCACACCACAACACCAAAAAAAAAAGGTCGCCCATAAATTTTTTGGGCCGAATTTCGAATTGAAGCATCAATAGCGGAGGCAGCCCCCTGTCCGACTGCCGACAAGGGGGGCCCGCACCACATGTATATAGCCTAGGGACCCACAAAGCCTAAATGCGGCCATGATGGGAGTTGATTATTTTTTGGATTTGTATATTTTTCGTATGATTAATTGTGAATTTGTGTATATTTGTCGAGTAAATGAACATTATTTTATGGAGAAAAACTATGTAGATGATATATAATATGATCAACGACAGGATTATGTATGAAACATTAATTAAGTTTGTAAATGTTGTTGTGAGCCAAAGTGTTTTTAGAATGATTTTCAGCTATTTGGAGTGTTTTATGTTTCCCATTTTATGTTCAAATGCATGTAAATAGCTTCAATTTCCATTTTAAGGTATTTTCTAATGATTTAGATTTATTTTGCACAACTGTCATTGTTTTTGTATGAATTTGACTGTCGTAGAGTATTGTGAGCTCTTGAGAAACATCTGTCGGAACTCTTTATTGCCCTCTGGATGTATCTGTAGTGCCTATTTAAGCCCACAGCAATGGAGAGCAAGTAGTAGTTGCACAGTAATCAAGTCATTTCGTTTAGGAAGTTTTAGTATTTGTTTTACAGTCGGAGAAAAACTTCTCTCGATTCTAGCCGTGTCAAGGTAAGGTCATCTAGCGATGTTTTGAGAGATGACACTGCTCCCATTGGCAAGCTTATGAGTTTAATCTCTGGAATATTTGTGTATTTGTGATTAAGTGTCTCTGGACGATTCTGGTACCTTATCCGAATGTAATGTTATCATGGAGCTGACGGAGAAATAAATATGAAGTGAAAAGTGATTCGTCAATGTTGTCATTCATAGCACTATTTAATTCATTCAAAGCAGTAGTTATTAACCTCTGGAAGAAGGTAAAACCCCTTAGTGACCAAGGACAGTAATCTGTGATTTGGAGGATGAAGCAATTAAAGGCAACAGGACGAATTAGTCAATTACCAAAAAGTGTATGAAAGTTTTTGTTTAAATTTCAGGAAATTGCAAGATCTCTCCAGATATTTATGAGATTTCTTGTTGGCAAAATATTTTTTAACCCAGAACTTTTCTTTTTTGCTATTTATCAGATATTTTTCATACTGTTCTGCAATAAGTTTGCGAAAATACTAATTTTCTTTGTCACCATTGACATAGTTAACACGAGGCAAGATTGGTAAGCACTCAGGGCACTGAGTAAGTGTTCTTAGTCACCCGACCCTTTTTAACTGATGAAATTGAGTTCTTTAAACATTGATTTTTAATATAAAATCAGAAAATTTTAATGCAAAAATATTCAAGTGCAGATCTTAAAACATGTGTTTTATTTCTATTTAGCAAGGCACCTTGGCCATTGGGTCCCTTTTGTAGGCTTAGGCCTGGGGTACTTTTTCCCCGCTTACTCTCCCCAATGCCGGCCTTGTAAGCACTGTGTATGTCTTTTACCCTCTGAAGATTATAGACTTGTTGCTATTTTTGTATCAGGTGCTGGAGACGGAACTGGATGGACTGCTGGCAGCTGCAGAGGCACTGCAAGTGAAGGGTCTGTCAAATGTACGCAACAAATATGAGAAGGGTGACATCCTGGGAGCAGAAAATCATGCTGTAACACAACAAAGCTCACAGCAACAGCAACAGTCTGGTGTGGCTCCGCTTAGCCCTCTGCACACTAGGAGAAAGAGGCGCCGTCTATCAGAGTCTTCTCCGGTTAGTACCTCCTGAGAGAGGTTCTATGATACATACATTGTTTGTCATGTTATTAAGTCTGGATGAATTTTCTGCATTTTGACTTATCATAGTTTCTAACAACCACATTAGGTTATGTTACCATTGATGCAGATAATCAGTTTTCTTTCTGTTTTTAATTAAGCCTGAAATAATGGCATTGCCAGTGCTGTCAGTTGTATTCTCATTGCCTCAAACTTGTGATAATATCATAGATGGTGCAAAATTGTGGTTTGTAGGTTTACAAATTCTGCATTTAATTGTAGTGTTACATCCATGAATTTGATAAGTGAACTGGTTTTCCCCATAGATTAATGATTCTTATGCCTTTTTACTATCAACTTCGTTTTACTCTTTCAACAAACCTAATATTTGTTTTGGTTGATATGTCTGAAACAGTGAAATAGAGTAACATGAGTTTTCCTCTTCAATTTTCATAACTTGCTATATATTACACTAGCCTGAAATCTGTGGTTGGAATATCATTACTAAAATAAATAAATAAAGCTACAATTTTGACCCATTCCATCTCAAATCAGACATATTCTGCCCAAATGTGTCAGCTGACCAACAGCAATTTTTTTCCGTATATACTACAGCAGATAATCACACTGGAATTATGAAATATCCTAAAAGGATTTTGTGTGTGTGTGTGTGTGGGGGGGGGGGGGATGTTTGCTGAGTTGTGGCCCTCCAAAATTTGTTTAAAAATTCATGCACTTTGACAATTGTGCAATACTTAATGTGTTTAATTGCATATAACTCAAAAATCATAAGAGATAGGATTGAAGTTGCTTTTATTTGAAGCGATGGAAATACATTTAATATAATATTCAAGAATTAAACACAAATTAATTAAAAATATGCAAAAAATTTCATATTTAACAGAAAAATTATATTTTTTTTTTGTAATTTTAATTTTTTTTCATACAAAAAGAAGTTGTATCATTTTGTTAACTATGACAATTTGCACCCCTTGTAGGGTAGGACTATTCATAAATTAATTTCTAGCCCATGCTGAATTTGGTTCATACAGCGGCTCTTTAAAATATTCAAAAATTTCGTATTTTTGAGGAGCCATAACTAAAAAAAGCCATTAAAAAAATTCTGGCCAAATAATATTGTAATAGCATCTATTTGAGTCATGAAGCCAGATTGGTGGATTTTTGCTTTGTATAGGAACTATAAGTCTTTAAAAATGAATATTTTGTATGTAAAAGACTTATTGCATAAAGTTATTATAGACTTAAATTATTTTTTAAAATAAAATACCACTTTTGAACAGTCAATATTTTTCATGTTAACTAGGATATATTATTAAAAGTATTTTCCATATTTTATGGAGTGTAAAATAACCAAAGTTAATAAATGCATAAAAATTCCTTAAACTTAAATAGCTTAAAAGTAGCAATCTTCAGCTTTACAGTAGTATTTTCACAACAGCAATATTTTATTTATCTACACATAATCCAAGTAAGAATTCCTGTTAGCTGTGTATCCTCGAAAAAAGATTAGGATGAATTTGCTGTTTGAATGTTGCACTCAATGCATTAATCTACGGGAACTGTGGTGGGTTTGACAATTTTAGCAAATTTAATTTAACACGGAATGCTTTCTGTTGACACGAACCGACAGCAGACAATGAAAGTGTGATGGACGCTCCTAGCAGTGTCTTTTACCAAACAAATTAAACCTCAGGTAGACTGTCTTGCAGTGGTTTGAAAATTGGTGGTCTAAGTATTTTGATTACTGAAGATAGCCTATAAAATTTGGGGTTATCCTTTAAAATATATTGGTTGATTACTAAACATCAGTTCTAATAAAAATTTTGTTGCAGCATTGCCGCAAGATTCTGTTATTATCAGAAAATATATGTTTCATATTTAATTTGATCCATGTACCTCATGTGGTGTTAGATTTCTGGGTTGAAACTTGTGGATTACTTTTGAAGTATCTCATAAATATTCAACCAGCTTCTTGGTTTTGTCTAGTGCAAAAGTGGCATTAAAATCTCCAATAAAAATGATAGGTATTTTATATTATCTTTATGAAGTAACCTTCTACTGGATATGGTGATAATAAATGATGTAAATAATCAATCATATCATCTAACTTTTGATTAGGAGAAATGTACACTGTACTACAATCCTGATGTTTTCCTTACTTTCAATTTGACAGTGAACAATACACAAGTCGCCAGATATTGATGCCATTAAAATATACATATTGGGTCCTGTGCAGTGAAACCTTTTACACCATGACGTGGTGTCATCCAAACACACAAGAAAATTTTTGTCCAGAGGTTGTAAAAAGTATTCCTCAACCAATTTTATTAATTTGTAGTGTGTGATCGCATCATCATTTCTAAATTCTTGCTTTAAAAATGTAAATACCAAAACTAAACAAAAAATTGGGGAATAATATATTTGCCAACAGCTTGATGCCAAAGAAAAGTGTATGGAGGGGCTGTTTTTTCCCAAAATCAAAATCTAAGGTTTACTGCAATTACACACATTTTGATGGGTTCACACTGTCAAAATTAAATAAACTATTGGGGGATGTTGTGTTTCTTATTTGTTCCTATATGGATGATTGAAATTATTTCTTTGTTCACAGAGTGAATCACCTTTAATTTCTTCTTTGCTGGTGTACTGGTACGTCTCCGTTCCATGGATGCCCTTTTGGTTTCAGGCGTGTAGTGGTATTCCCACAACTAATCACCTGTAACAATACCTTCTAGAAAATGACGTCTGTCTGCTCCTGACATGTCATCATTCACTGTCCCTTTTGGCTTCTATGATTTTCTTTGGCATTCACCGAGCACTTATTTTACGGAAGTCCAGTTCATCATGCACAATTTTGTACACTGTACCATACAAAATGTTGAACACATTTGCCAGTGTGCGAAGGTGAATTTGCCAGTTAGAATGGGTTGTCTCTTTAGTGGCTGTGACATTCTGGATACCATTGTGGGTTGCCTAGCACATGGAAAATCCACCAGGATCACAAGGCCTTTTGCTAAGAATTTTCACCACCTGTGGATACAATCCATACAATCTTCTGCATATACATGCACCATTTTATTGTAAGTTTCAGTCAGATTGTACCCTTTCATGCACAACAAAAAAAAACTACTTCCTGCTCTACAGGTGTAGACTACTGTAACATACATGTCATCTTTGCGCAGTAATTCAGTCTTCATTTGTTAGAGGTACTTCCATTCAAAAAATCCAACTACAGTGGGAACTTCAGAGTATTTTCTCTGAAAGTTTCTCATCCCAGATCTCCATACTATCATGGGGAAAAAAATTGTTGTGTGTTAATTATTGATCCACTCTCTCTATATTGAATATTGAAATTTATGAATATTCTCTTATTAATTTGTCATATATATATATTTTCCTTCATCCTTTAATTAAACAAAGGAAACGTCTTTAGGCAATATAAATTACAAGGAAAGGGAACATGACCCATCACTTACCAAAGTTGAAGGCAGTGATGGGAGAAAAACATATATCACTAACACAAAAATACACAATATTTCAGTCTTAAACCTTCATGTTAAAGAGAATGAGTCATGTGGTTCTGGAGGTGTGCACACACCGAAGTTTCCTACATGACTGAGTGGATTATCAATATGGCGGTGGGACTAAGATTTTATATATAAATATGTATATCGCAGAAGATGATAGAAGTAGTAATATACCAAAAGGGTACGGAACATAGAGACGAAAACAAAAATTGGGGACATAAAAATATTTTTATTTCCCCAATTTTTGTTTTCTTTCAATATTTTCAATCTCCAATATTTTCTTATTTAATCTCTAATGGAATAAAGGTAGTAAAGTGGGTAAATGAGGTGATAAGAAATTTTAACAGAGAATCTGAACAATAAAAGGAGCACAGTAACGTTTTGAAACTGATTAAATCAAGTTATGCTTTTATGTGCTGTGTAATGTTGAACTGTGCAGCTTTTACTTACAAATAATTCATAGATTTACTCTCTAATAAGTATTAGCTAAGCTTTGCTTGACTTAGTTTTGTTAATTTCTTGGCAGTGATTATGACCTTGTTTTTATCAATTCAGAATTCAGATGGACCAGCGCATTCTGATGCTTTGGACAACTCAGTTGATGTCAACTCAACAAGAGATGAAAGCAGTGAAGCTGGCAAGGATACCACATTTGTTAGTGTTCCAATGAATGCTTATGTTGAAGATGAGGAGTTTCCACGTGCTGTAAGTATAGCTCCTGTGAAAATAAGTTTAATATATGGTAACGCATCACATAAGCTATTACTATTTGTAATTTAGGTGAAATATGTTTGTTAGTTTTTGTGTGATGCATGCCCAAAGAGATAGGTAAAAATTCAAAGTTTTATATTTTTGCCTATCTGTCATCAGTAGTCACACATCACAATTATTCTGAAAAAATTAATGCCAGACACGACTTTCTTAAAGGTTGCTCTATGAACAGCTCTACTGTAGGCCTTGTTTTTTTCTCAGTAAGTTTGTGTATGATTTGTTATAACTTACTCTAAGTTTACATACAGATGAAACATTGTGCAATTACTATTTTTATTGGTAACTAGCTTTGCCCGGCATGCATTGTAATGCCTATTTCTATTTCTTAAGTGGGTAGGCAATAACTGGGAGTAAAGGGGGAGAGGGATAGGATTTTTGGAAACCAAATGTAACAAGTACTTTTCTGTTTCATTTTAAAGTATATGTGTGCACAGTTCCTTCAAAATTGGATAGAAACTGAAGCTATGTATAAGGAACATTGGTAAAAATTAATGGGTTGGAAAAAGTGAGAGGGGTTGCATTTCTGAAAATCAAATTTACAGTTTTTTTCTGTTTGTTTTAATGTATAGATGTGCAAAGGACCATTGGAATCAGATGAAATCTGTGGGTATGTATAAAGAACGTTTACAAAAATGAGGGGGTGGGAAGGGGGAGAGGGATAGGATTTCTAAAAATCAAATGTAGACATTATTTTACTGTTGGCTCTAAAGTATACATATGCATAGTGCCATCGATAGTGGATAAAAACTGTGGGCAAGTGTAAAGAAAATTGACAAAAATTAAGGGGGTGGAAAGTGAGAGAGGGGTTGGGTTTTTGTAAATCAAATAAAAAGTATACTTCCATTTGTTTTAAAGCATACGTGTGAAAACTTCAGTTTGTATCAGATAAAAATTGTGGGTGTATATAAAAAGCATTGGCAAAAATTATAGGAGGGGAGAGGGGTTTGGTTCCTGAAAACCAAATCTTGACAGTATTTTTCTGTTTATTTTAAAGTATAGGTGCACAAAGTTCCATCGAAATTAGTTAAAAAATGTGGGTTCATATATAATTAAGGGTTGTAAAGGGGAAGAGGGGGTGATTTTTTTGGTCAGAAACCTTCGCCCGCATGCACACAATATCTCACCAAAGATTCACTGTCATGGGATGAATGGTATAGGAACGCTTATAAGACGAACATACAAACAAACAAACATCCATTTTTATATATAAGATAGAACATAAATGTCTTAAAACACACAGATTTCTTACATATGTCTGCAGATAAAAGTGGAACCTCCTGACATTAGAGACATTGACGAAGGAGATGCCAGTGACTGGGAAGCCTCCAAGCTTGTAATAGATGTTGTAAGTTCTATAAATATGTCATTACTTTTCTTCCTTTGTTTTAAAAAAATTATTTAGTGATATAAATATAAGAAAAGTGTTTTATGTTTGTACTTATTTCAGCCAGATGGAAAGGAGAATAACACAAAGATTGATTTATCACCAGTGAAAGGAGTTACAAGAGCCAATAAAAATGCTAAAAGTAAGTTTTCAACTTACAGTATGACAGTCATAGTAGAATAAAATACAAATTTTAACCTTTAGTTATTTGAAAATGCTGTGTTGTGAATTAAACATATATTGACGTCAACGCAGAGTGCTCATAATATTACTGGAATAAGCAATTATAACAGCAGTTCATTAGTTTGTATTGAAAATTGAGTAAATTTTCATATATAAATTTAAAATAAGCAAACATTTTATTATTGCTGGAGACTTTATTTCTAGTAGTTACTAACAACTTGTAATCAGATATTTGTTTCTCCAACATTGTTTTTCTGTGGTAACTAAATAATTATGCTGTAGAATTTTTACACTTTTACTTAATAATTTAGTGATAGTGACAACAGTTGGTGAAAAATTGTGTGCCAAAGGTAATTATTCGTTTTATATTGCTCTTTTATAACTTCGGACTTGAAGGTTGAAATAAAGCAGTAACGTGATTTTTTAAATTCTTACTGCATTTATGGTATCTTATGGTACCCATACGTAATACAGTGAGTGTGTTTCTTGATGTAAGATTGTCTGTACAGTAGGCTCTCCATCGGAGTATGGTCGAGCACGCAATCTTGACTATGGCCAACCACCGCCTCAGCAGCAACCACAGATAGCAGCGGGCAGCACCAATATTGAAGCTGAAGAGGGCGTTCTTGCTACTATACAGCCCAAGAGGGCGGCACAGTGGCTTCGACGAAGGGTTCCTGATAAAGATAAAATTCCTCGTCCTCCTAATGCATTTATGATATTTGCTAATGAATGGCGCCGAAAATTGGCTTTCCAACATCCCAGTAAGTGACCCTTGATGTATTTGTGCGTTGTGTTTAAAACTGTCTTCTCTGCTACCATTAAGAAAAAAGTCTCCCATTACCTGTTTTACGACTAGTAACTCTGTTTTAGTATTCCTAAGCAAAGGATATTTTACCTTTTGTGACTTTCTTCATTTCATAAGTTATTATGAGTTGTGTATATAGTTTTCTGAAATTTGAATCTTTCAGGAATTTGAGAGAATTTGGGTTTAATGTTAGTCTAGTGAGAAAGGTTTGGCAACCGTAGGCCTACTTTCAGTTTGTATGATAAGGCTGAACGTAAGAGTATGTAGCAAAATAATGTGATTTTGCGATTGAAATGTATCAAACCTCAAGTCAAGTAAATACATCAATTGTCAACAATACATTAGTGTTATTGAATACTTGATATTTTTAAATTGAAGTAAACATTTCTTTTATTTTATTTTCAGCAGTATTTATTAAGTGTGATAAGTTAAGCACAGTGTTTTCTAGAAATCAATATTATACTTTGGCAGTTTTACGCTGTTATGTTTTGGCACTTATACATACGACATTCATATATTCTTAGGTAAATCCATAACTCATGACAACCGTGTTATTTCTTTTGAACATGTGGTAATGCTGAAAATGAAATATATGCCTGCTAGACAAAGGAATGTGCTTATCAGTGCTAGCAACAGGTGGAGCTGTGGTGTAGCAGCTTCTAAGAGAAACAACACAAAATTAATGTGAACAGAAAAATATTTTTTATTACAATGCAGTGTTTAAAATGAGCAGAATAATGTACAATATCAACAAAGTACAGTAACAGTTTACAGTCCATGTTATCCCCAGTTCTTTGTAAGGTTCGACGGTTCATACTATCGAGTCATACATAGCCAATGGTATTAAGGACGATGCAGGTTTGATACCAGATTACAGCTTAATATGAGCACTCCAGGCAAATGATGGTTGGGGTTGTTACTTCAAAAGGCCATAGCTGAATTCCTTTTGGGTCCTTGTCCATTATCCTCTCATGACTCGAATATCCTCAGTGAGCCATAAAACCAAAACAAAAATAGTTGTGGATAACTAGGGTGATTGCTTTGAAGCCTTTTAGCCGTTTTAATGTCCCTTGCTGTTACTACACATTACTGTTCATTTTGTAAGTTGTATGGTAATAAAACAACCATTCATTAATTTAATAATTTTTTTGTTAGTTCCTACTGTTTGCTGTCATACTGTGATCCCATTTGTAACTGTTATTAGGAAACATATTCACCCACTTTCAAATGTATGATATACATGTTTGGAAGAAATAATGTGGTTGATATGATTTGTGGAACAGCTTTTATACCAAATCCCTTTATCAGCTGCAATATCAGGGTCTGAAAAAAATACCTTATGGAAATATTTGACTGTTTGAAGAAGAAGGGTAAATAATTAAGTCCTGAATTGTAAGTTTAAATTAGCTATGAGAAACCAGCACAGTTTATTTCAGGAGCCTCTGTAATCATCTTGGAGGGTAAGTCTGTTGTTTTCGAAAAATAATATTTTGGAGCCCTCTGCATTTTTTAATAGTTCACGAAGTTGAATGCTTAAGTTAGAAAAATTAGGAAAGAATTGTTCTGTTATAAGAATGATGCCAATTACTGTTTTGCTTGATACCATGCAATCCATGTAATCATTTATCTCCAAACAGTGCAATCTTGCAAATGTATTGCTTTTTCTCAAGGCTAGCTGATAAAACAGTAGAAACTGCTTGTGTGATGTGCTATGGTTTGGGGGATCTTAGTAAGCTAATATTTGGGATGGGGACATAGCAGATTTCACTAGGCAAGGCCTACAGCTAAGTAGAAGGGACTAGAGGGTACTTTCTCAGTTGTTAGCTAGGGCTGTAAGGGAGCCCACTTCCAAGTGGGGTCAGGACTGTCTTTTTTTAGGTTAGGGGCGAGGGGATAAAAACAGATGATCAAAGGGTTACTGATTGTAGATCCACGATGGAAAAAAATCACTAATTCTAAATAAATAGAACAAAGCTTTTGAACCAATAACAGACGGGGGTAAACTGGGAAGGTGAAAGTTACTGCTGAAAATATCACAAAGCCAGTAATAATAGTGTTACTGGTAAACTGTAGAAATATAATGAACAAAGTAATAGAATTTGCAAATGTAAGATAAATATATGAACCATGAGTAATTATAGAGGTAGTCTTGGTTAAAAGACTAGACAATGAGGTTTACCCCTATGCTTACAGAGTGTACTGCAGAGATAGAGGAGCAGTTAGTCCATAGGTATTCATACTGGCAAACAAAGACTACTACTGTTCACTGGTGTTCATAGATCATGACCATCATTTTCTTGGAGTAGACTTCTATGGTAGTAAAAAATATAAAATTAGGATGTTGGCTGTCTACCTTAGTGGAGGAGTGGATGATGAAGATGAGGGATGAAAAAGTCATTTGCTGAAGAATTCTTAACAGGTAGAAAGCAAAATGTTATGGTAGGAAATACTGTATTAAAAGAAGTGTAAGTGAACTGGAGTGCTACAAGGTAGTATATTGGGACCATTGTTATTGGTTTTCTAATGAGTGATTGGTTTGATGGTTTAATATCAGATGTTAGATTGTTTTCAGGTGACATAATATTATATAACAGGCTCAAAAGGTAGAAGGTTGTAAACAGTTGCAGGGTGATCCGTACAGGATATCTACCTAGGTGGGATGAAGATAAATGCAGAGTCAGCTTATTATGTACACAGTTAAAAAATATTAAAAGTTGATTCTGATTATAAAGTGGGGAATGAATTTAATGTTGAAGACTTGAAATGTAAATACCTTGGCATAACATTTGATAACAAACTCAAGTGGGCAGATCACATTTATCAGATAGTGAGAAAAGATTCCAGAATCCTTCACTTGTTGGAAAGAGAAGCAAGGTAATTGGGTTGCAAAACTTAGGTCAGAACAATGCTTGAATGTGATGGTGTGCTATGGGACCCACATTTTGGGTATCAAATACAGGAGTTGAAAGGGTGCAAAGAAGGACTACTAGATTTGTCTCTGAAAATTACTGCAGAACACAATCAGTAACTGATATGACAAAGGAACTGGAGTGGGATTCATTGGAAGACAGGAGAAGGGTGAAGAGAGCAATGGGAGTGTACAAGGCATATGTTAGTGATGACGTGTGGAATGATATTGCTGTGAGAATTAGTGGAAATGCATGGAAGGGAAAAGAGCGATATGACTACCAGCTGGCACTCAATTCCGGGCATTTCCTTTCATAGGTAAGTGAGTCAGGATTGGAATAAAGTTCCAATAGAAATGATGAAATAATTTACCAAAAATGCTGAGAGAAAGTTGAAATGAGTAAAGTCAAAAGCTGGTGGGAAAAGGAAGGGGGAAAATGGGAATGTTGGGAAATTGCCACCGAAGAGTGCGCTCAATAGTAAATAAATTAAATTTCTCAGAGTTAAAAATCTTCTCTCTACACCATTACTGTGGGCTATTATTGTTCTTATAATTAATCGTTCTAATACCTCAGATTTTTTTTTCTTCTTATGATAACCTTTATTCAAGTTCTGATTGTACTATAGTGGTCCTACAGTCTTTCATCTAGTGAAGTATTAAAATAGGTAAAAATTAAATCAGTTTTACATGTTTTAGTGACACTTCAAAATTTAAAATTAAATTTTCTTATGAATTTCTTTTTAGCCTACGAAAGGAAAAATTAAGTTCAGAGGCGTTGTTCATATTTTTCAGTTATAGTTCAGTTTAAGTAATTATTCAAAATCCCCCCTCTTTTTTTAAGCATGATGAACCACCTTTGGTTTGAACTGAAATTTTTCTTTATAGTGAATTTTCTTCTTTTGATAGCTTCAATATATGTCTTAATTCCTTCCAAATGCTGTATTGCCTTTATAATTGATAATGTGACCTGATTGCCTATCTGGCAAAATAAGGATTTATATTTAGGAATGACTATGATGCAAATTAAAGGTTGAAAAAACTGTGGTCTCTTTTGAAACCCTTGAATGGTTGTGATGTATATTGCAGGATGCAGAAACCATAAGGCATTTGTGGAGTGGAAAACCCTGGGTTTGTGAGGCACCCTATACTGAAGTTTACCAGTTTTCCTGAAGCATGTGTCATTATAAATAAAAATGTAGTTTTTGAAATAATCTGCATAAAAGAATGAAAGACAGTGGCTACAGTGTATCATATTTTATGATGACTGCTGACTTGTGGTTCAGTCAGAAGTATGTATACACTATTTTCCAACATTGGTTTATATTTTTATTTCTCCATCTGGTGACTACAAAGAAAAGATGCTTAGTCAAAAAACTCCCACAAATTTCAGAATATGAACTATTACTCATAATCTGTCTCTGCATTAATTTTATTTCACTGTTATATCACTATTTATCATTTTGAATAACAGTTTTTCCACCAGTCTTAGTAAAAGTAGTGTGGAATGATGTTGAATGTCATGTGTGGTTGAATATGTCTGAGAAACAATGTGGGATACATATTCAGCAAAAAGTTTTTCAATTCAAGCACATTTTATGTCATCTCAATAACTTTATTTGGGGAGGACACTACAATCAATAGTGGACTTGGGCAGCCATAACTGTTTCATATTCTAACCCTGCTTCTGTTGCACTGCTTTAGTGATTCATATGTTTAAGAATTTATTCCTAATCTAAACAATTGTTGGGATGGCCTCGTGATATATTCATAAACATAAATTCCATTCCCAGAATTATACAACTAATGTGGGCTGGATACATAGTTCAGGATGAGTATGTAACACATCTTAGAATTTCGCATAACGAAATTAGTTACTGAGATAGCGAGCTCAGTTGAAGTATATGGGACCACCCTTTTAAATTCATTTTTATAGTCAATTTTGATAATATTTCCCAGTAATATGTTCTATATAAGCATTTATTCAAGTGTTGATAGTAAATTCAATAGTTAAATTCATTTAAACAGCTGTTCAGAAACTTAACCTCAGATTTGAATAGGTAGTATTTGACTTTCATTTAAGTTCACGAAATCAAGATATTTCTTTAGTTCAAAAGATGTTTAGGTAAATATACAGCCAGAAGATGATTAATTTTGTTGTTAAAAGGTCCTACTTAGAGTCTGAATATGTTTAAAAGTGATTTGCCGGTTTAGAATTTTATCACGTAAATTTTCCACTCTAAAATCGAAGTATTTTGATATTAGAGAACAGTTAAGAAATCAAGTGATAGACAGAAAGCATCATAATTTCGGTTTAAATAACATATTAAAATTTTGGAGAAATTCATGCATTCTAGAGATCGTTTTTGAATATAATTTAATATAGCCCGGCATGTGATTCAGGTAAAAGTTCGATATTTCAACCTTTTTTTGGGGGATTCATGAAAAGAAATTATATTCAGGATAAAGTTTATTTAAATATAAAGATTTCTGTAAAAGTTATAGTTCAAAAGATAAAAGCATTTAATAGTAATAAAATAAAATGGGTTTTGGCGCGAGTAAGCGCTTGGACAAAATGATGCAATTGCTCGGCGTTCGGGTGGAGTGAAATTTATAAAAATTTGTAATAAATCAGGGAATAGACTTAGAAATTCCAAATTTTTACAGTAATAGTTTTTCAATAGGGAAATTTGTTTAGAGTTATTTTCAAGTCAATATTCGGAATATTTCAAGACATTCAATTTTGTTTTCGAATTTTAGACCACTTTCAAAAATAGGTAAAATTCTTTATTTGATATCAGAGTATAGATGAGTAATAGGAGAGTAGCATTAAATTTGTTTCAGCTCAATAGGAGCAATATTTCGGAAGTTATGGCAATCACATCTTTACGACTCTTTTCTGGCTAAACTATTATAGTTACAAAATTTTTATAATAACTTAATTTGACGTTCGTAATAATATCTTGCTACTACCAAAATTTCAGAGAGCTAGGATTATTTTTACTGTCATGATCAAATTAGATTCGTAACATTTGTCAGAAACTGACCAGCTATCGTATCAAATCCCTGGGAAAGTCAAGATAAGGAAGTTCTCACGGTCCAAGAAGAGGCGATCCTATATATACCCCCTAAGCTCGCCCCATTCTAGAAGCAGCAGTTAGTCAATGTAGACGCATTATGTAGTAAGGTGGCCAGCTTTGGGCTCGTGGCGCGGCAAACTGCTAGTTTGTTTAATATCGGTAGCAACTTTGTCATCATGGGAGGAGCTTTAATTGAAGAACTCATGTAGCTAAGAAATCGTGGTAGCGTGGCGTTCGGTCGTGCTTGAATGGTCAGTCAAATCTGTAAGATAAATTTGGAAAGGTTGTCTGATTGCCTGTGCAGTACTTTGACTTTGTAACATTTTGAAGAATATACTCATCATATCAGAAGTGAACTTTCATCATTGAACTATCACCTTTCCCTAGTTTCTTGGTTAAAACTACGGTGGCGACTGTGTTAAGAGCTTAGTCAGTACTGCAACTCATTAGGTTTGCACGGTCACAGTTAAGATGCAAGTTTGTGCACCAACCCCAGTGTACATCTCGTTTCTTACAAGTAATAGCCCTTCCCTCGCTTTTTGTTAGATTCTTTTTTTTCCAAAATCAGAATAGTATGTGACTATACTTAGTTTTTATACATTTGGTATTTCATTCATTTTTTTAGCTTCCTTAATAGTTTTTAAATCTTCAGCTGCAGATTGTAATTCGGTTTACTTTGTTCTGAAACTAAAGAAATCTTTACTTTATCATGTTTAAATAAGTTTGCTTTCATGTATATTATATAATATTTTTCAATCTTCCTAGTTCAGATTAAAAGGGACATCTCATAATTAAATAAAAAATTAAAATCTTCATTGTTTTAATGAATATGGCAGTAATAAACAGATTAACGAAATATTTTGGTTGGGGAGATGTTACTGTTGTACGTGTCATTGGTGTTTCAGTTAAATAACAATCATTTTTAAATACTATTTGATGAATAAGAACAGCTTGACTCTTATATTGTATTATAATTTTAGGTAACAATGAAAGGAAAGAAATGCCGCGAGGCAATATTTACATGGAAAAAAGAAAGGGAAAATACACCCAACACTCACCAAAGTTGAAGGGAGGAGGGCAGCAGCAACACAGCACAACACACAAACAAAGAAAAAACAATATTTCGGGTGAAAATCCTCTCTGTTAACTTGAGAAAGGGGATTTTCACCCGAAATATTGTTTTTTCTTTGTTTGTGTGTTGTGCTGTGTTGCTGCTGCCCTCCTCCCTTCAACTTTGGTGAGTGTTGGGTGTATTTTCCCTTTCTTTTCCATGTAAGTATTATAATTTTAACTAGATGTTAGGTATAAAAAAATAAAAAAAACTTAGAAATTAGTGTCACTTTACTTTTCTTTATCATCAGATGTCAGTAATGTCATTGCAAAACTAAAGTAGTGTATTAGAAGATCCATGTTGGTAGTGGAAATAATGTTAATCTTTAAAGAGGATAGCTGTAAATGTGTACAAGCCATCAAGAGCAAAAGTATGAATTATTCCATATCTTGAATTTGATGGAAATAAAAGAGGCTATTTATCAAACTAAAATGAAAATAAGGTTAGAAGAAAGTAAAAATTTTTTTTTTTTAAATGTAAATTATGCATTAGCATTACATTACGTCCAGTGGCAGATTTCCTCCAGGATTCACACAGTGTGCAGCTGCACATTGTAGTGGGTACTTTTTGGTGCGTGTGGTGCAGGGTTTGACTCCTGCAGAGGACACCAGAATACATTTGGATGGCCGAGTGGATATTGATTCATTGACTATTGGTTGTGGTATCACTAATCAGTCTGATAGTAACTTCTTCTTGTCAGGGTGACTGTCTTCTGTCTTTACACCAAGTAATTGCTGATAAAGCAGTATTACCAGACTGCGTAGACAACTAGCTGCTGAAAGCAACTAAAGTCTGTTATAGATATTATTTTCTTGATAGAAAGGCTGTGTTGAGTTCTTTGTGGCTTGTGTGTTATTAGCCTGATACAGATTTTATAAGGTTTTGCATAATGAAACAGTAGCTACAAGCAAAGTTCTGGTTTATTCCAGTTTCTTCTACACTGAGGAATACACAACACAGAATACAGCTGTGCTTCCACGCAACACTGTTAGCCTTACCCCCACTATATTGAATTTAGACTATTGTTGCTGAAATGGGGTACAAAGTGGTACTGTTGGTAGTAAATCGCGGATAACGCCTTACATACATATGTGGCCCTAAGCTCTCTAAGGCTCATTGCCCGGCGACTCTCGCTGCAAGTGCAATTACATGCTTACCTGCTGATAGCAGTGCATACTGGCTCGTGTTGCCTTTGCCGGCTGTGCCGCTTATAAGCGAGCTAAATTCACTTCACGCTTACAAAATATTACAGGGATTTCTGGTCCCCTTACATCATCATCTTCTGTTGATTAATGGATTCTTTCCACAAATTCAATTTTTTTTTGCTCCCCCTTTCTGTGTATTTTGTTTTCTAACAACATTATACTACTGTCATCTGTTATAAGCGATGATTCTTTCCTCTGTCCTTATTTTATTATAATTTATGTTATTATTATTATTTTTGTTGTAAGTCATTCAAACAGATAATATTATATGCTGATAGTGTCTGAAAGATGTTTATATGGATTTGTGCATAAGTTATTAGTAACAATTTAGGATCGAACGTTACTACTGAATGTATTCAAAACAATAATATATTTACATGAATTTCTGCCACATTTGGAAACCGAGTTTGGTGGGTGAGTGGTAACACTTTGGCTTTGCTTTCAGGAGGTGCTGGTTTGAATCCCTATCTGGGCATCCAGATTGTTTTCCATGGTTTCCCCAAATCACTGTAGATGAATGCTGGGATGCTTTCTTCAAAAGGCCGTGGCCGAATTCCTTCCCATTCCTTGCCACCAATTATTTTCCACCTCTAATGACCTCGACGAAGCGTAAAGCCATAAACTTAAAAACATTGGTAGAGAAACTGTTTTTTTCCCTAAAAAGCTGTATTTTGAAAACCATTATGATTTCTTAGCTCCCAGGATTTTGTTTTGTTTTGTTATGACAATAGTAAAAAACAATTAAGTGCATGCCTTTATTCCATTCAAAATTAATTAATTGAAAATTTTCTTTGTACCGAGGTATTATTAGTTATAGTGCTACAAGATGAAAACTACCGTGCTCTGTTATACTAAAATGCAGATATTATTTATTTCTGTTTCATGTAGATGAGAGTAACAAAGAAATATCAGTACGGCTAGGCATTATGTGGAAGAATCTGTCCTTTGAGCTGAAGGAATCATACTACGCAGCTTCCCGCGTAGCTGACCGTGAGCATAAAATCAAATATCCAGGCTATTATTACAGTCCCAAGGAGGCAAGAATGAGGAAGACCCTCAAGCAGGACTTAGCCCTTGCCCGGAAGAATTCCAAGGCAGTTGAAGCCATGCATCTCGTAAAGGTAAGTAATATTGACTTTAAATGATGCATTTATTGGGATGAGGTTAGATTAGTCTCTTCCCCTACATGTGGTGCATTTCAGTCCATATACAAGGCTGTGAAAAATTAAAGATTTTAAGACTTGTCTACTATGTGACCATGACCTCCAAATACGGTGGCATAGGAGCAGATATTGGTTCAGAGCAACCACTCTTCCTTGGGATTTAAAGTTACCTATTAAGTTTGAAGATTTGGAAGTAATCGTCGAGAGTAAGCATTGTAAAACTATTGCATACGAAATATGTCTAATTGTAAGGAGAAAATGTTTATTGGGTTTATGATAAACAGTTTATCACCTCAACTCCAACCGTGTTACTCATGTGCCTTTGGATATTCGATTACTCTAAATTCTTGTGGCCGCCATCTAACTTGATTAAACCCCGAATTAGGAAAGGTAAAGTTTACATAGTAATAAAAGTCACTGCTGCTAAGTTAAAGTTGAAAGTTTCACTAAATTCTCAATAAAAATGGTACAAGTCAGAACAATCGATGGGCTATCGGAAAATCTTCACCAAGTACGTTGATTGTAAGTTATGAAAAGCAATCGGACCAGACCAAACCCCATTATTAAAACTGAAAGTCACATTGAAAATATTTTAACTGTTCTGTTATACTACTAAAATCTCAAGATGGCTGCCCCCGCACATGCATCAGCGCTCTGCACTTCCTGCTCTAAAGCGCTAAGCGCTTCACAAACAGACACTGTTCATGCTCCAGTGATAACCAGCAAAAGACACCATGTAGTCCTCATCGGTCGTATTAATAGCCTAACCTTACACTTCCGCATCCAAAGGTCAACTGGCCTCCCTGAGTGTGAAAACTATGTATTCATGTGCCTTTATTTCGCAATAATTATATCAATTTTGACTCCGACTACTCCTTTCATTCCGAAATTTTAACAGTAGCTAGTATTTTAAGTAAACACAAATTTCGATCCTTATGAAAATGTTTCTCTCTTCAATATTTTGTTGTAAAAAATCATTTTCTTTTTTTCTCAAAATTCCCTCTAATTTCTACAGTTTTATAGCTATGAGGCCCAAATAACTTTCCTTTTATTTCTAATTGAATTCTCTTTCATTTGATACTAAGCAAGCCATGTTTACTGTTTTCTAACAATTTGATCGAAAGTCTTGTGCAATCCAAATTTCGGCCCCACTAATAACTTTCTAATGTCTTTGAAACTTACTTTAAATGATTCTACGTGTTGAACAATTTTAAAGTTGCTACTTATTTTTCCCGATTTACTATTAATTTTCAAAGTAAACGCTATATTCGGCTAATGCAACCAGCTCTTTCAGACATATTTAAAAAAATCTCTACTTTGTTTCATCCCGATCAAAATACTGCATATCTCTTAACGAGACTTACTGGAAACTGTGTCTAACAAATTATTGTGTATTCTTAACATGTTTTCCCTCCTTGAATTTACGTGTATTACTAAACTGATTAATTTTTCCTTTTGCCACGTTTCTGAAGTTACTATATATCGCTCGATAAACAACCTTTAAACTTTACCGAGCTTTTCCAAACTTTAGTATGTTATGTAAGCAAAAATTACATCTCTTTCTTGCTATAAGTTGACTTTCTGTTTCTTTCCAAAATGTGACTTCTCGAATTTAAAGTATGTAATTACGTGTTAAATTTTCCATACCGGCTTTTAGGTATTTATGTATTCAGACTTTTTAGTATGATTTCTTCGCTACAAGGTTTATTATCTTTAGACTATACATTGTCCTGAATATCTCTCAAAGTGAAGAAAATGTTTGCTTTAGCGAAATTATACTGAAATCAAATATTGCATATGCAGATCTTACGTTCAGTCCTGTTTAGATGGATTTAGAACCTGAATTGACCATATAGTTTGATTTATTGTCGGAATTAACTACGTAAATGACTCAATAGCTGAGGTATCATGTTGTCCAACTGAGCCCACGATTCTGTAATCAAATTTCGTTATGCAATTTACGAAATTTGTGACATAACGGAAATATTAAAAAAAAAGAAAAAACACAATATTTAGCTCCTTGAGCAAGGATGAAAATGAATAATATATACTCTTAGAGAAAAGCAAGACGACATAGGTTGCTTTGGAAATAAATACGCAAGAGATGTTGGTTTTCGGCGTAGGAACGTAGATCGGGTGCTTGTGATTATCATTGCCTAAAAGAACCTGCATCTTCGGAGATTACGCAGTTTTGATGTAATCCCTAGTAGATTAAAATAATATACAATAAACTAAAACTGTTTGAATCGAAAGAACTGAATTCTTTACAATTATAACTACTTCACAAATCATCGGTAGCATCACAAATTCTAGGTTAGCTTACATAATTACATTATGATGCTACCTTTAGAGATGGGTCGTTCGTGAGTGAATCTGTTCTTTAGAGCAATTCTTTTAAAAGAGCGAAGTGAGCAGTCGCTCACTAAAAGTGAACGGTAGTTCTTCTAGGTGAGTCGGTCATAAGTCGGCTAAGTTTAAGAAGAGCTTGTTCACGTGGGTTTTGTGGACTGTAGAGCTTAAAAAAAAGGTCTACTAATTGCATCAAAGTCGATTTAAGGGGGGTATTTCATCGAAAAGTGGTGGTGTAACCGGATTCTGATGGGTGAGACCTAAAAAAAAAGGTCTCAAATTAAACTGAGCTAGTGAACCGTTCT